>OU383785.1:11913296-12513296 GCA_910950805.1 Acrocephalus scirpaceus scirpaceus
CCTGCTGGAAATGTCTGCAGGAGAGATATGAAGCCCAGCTGTGCCTGGGCTGCTCTTCCTATGGGGTCAGGCAATGCTGCTTGTGCCACAGGCCACCCAGCTGCCAGGAGGGATGCAGGGGAGGAGAGATGCTGGCAGCAGGGTGCCGGGCTCGCCTGGCTGGGCACAGGGCTGGAGGCTGGCTGCAGGCAGTGGGGTAACTCATGCAGATGTCCACTGAATGCAGGGACCTGTGGTCCCCTAACCCTTCCCTTGTTCCCAGCAGAGCTGTACAGACCAGACCTGGATCCTGTCCCTAGCTGCTTCACTTGATTTAGGAGCTCCAGCCCTGGGAAGGAGGTTTTGGAGAGGGGTTTTGCCAGGGAATGAGTGAGGTGGCAGTGCCAGCAGCTGGGGTGCATGTACCCCAGCCAGCTCCTCCTGCCCTGCTGCCAGCAGTGCCCTGGCTGCATACAAACCCCTGCAGAGGGATAGTGTGCCTTCCATCATTTGCTCTGGTGAGCAGAGTGGGCGGGGGGACAAGAGAAAAAACTCTTGGATGACTTGGAAGACATCTCCTGTGTTGGCTCCCCAAAGCAGATGGAGGTGGGGGTGCTCAGCAGTTTATGGGTGGGATGGGTTCCTCCTCCAAGCACTCTGTGCTGTCCCCAGCCTTCACAGCCTGCTGAGCCTCGACATTTAAATCAAAGTTTACAAAGAGACTTAGGAGAAATGAGAATTATTTCCATCAAAGAATGTCTATGCCATGGATTTAGGCTGAAGGAATCTCTGTCACCCCCCCATCTCTGTAACCACCTCCCATCTCTGCTCCTCCAAGAGGCACACAGAAGGGCCAGAGCCCAGCAAGCACTGACCTGTCCAAGACCTTGGCTCTGAAATCCATGGAGGAGTCAGGACACACCGTGGAAACTGCTCTGTCACAGGGAGAAGCAGGCTGTGTTTGCACCCTATAAATAACAGAGATCCCTGACCATGGAGGAGCCCCCTGCTCCCCTAAGAAAAGTATCCCCAGCCCAGGTGAGGCTAAAAGCAGATATTGCAAATATTTCATACTGTGGTAGGACTGTGAACACAGCAATGGCTTTGCCTTCTCCCACAGCCCTTTTCTCCAAGCTGGGGGCCTCCCAGGGGATCTTGTCATAGACAGGGAGGGGGCAAAGGTGCTGCTGGTGAGGCTCTGGCTGCGGTCATGCTCCTGCTGGGATGATGGGACACTCATGGAAGGTCAGACTTGGGGCAGTCTAAAGCCTCCTGAGGCCTCACGTGGTGTCACACAGTGCTGTGGGCTGGGAGGGGACTGTGGCCATGCCAGGCCCCACTGGAGAGCTGTGTCCCTTCACATCCCCCCCACAGCTGCTGAGGTGTGACCTTGGCTCTGACACTGCTGCATCCTTGTCATGGGACCTGTGTCTGGAGGGGGATGATGCCTAGGAGGGGAGGCGTGCACACAGCACAAGTCAGCAAGTCCTTTAATAAATGCCACGCAAAATATTTCTTTTAATGCCTCTCATGATTTTGAAGTGACATATTTACACTTTGTGATAAAATAATACTAAATCCCAGTGTCTGAAAAAGTCAATGTATTTCTGTTACGTGTTCATCTACCCTGTGACTACAAAGCTGATATAAATGTTTTTGTAGATCTACATTTTCCTGTAAAGATTTGTATCTCTTGTTTCAAAGGTACAAATGTATAAAATGTCTCCTATATGTGCAAAGATATTTATATATAAGATATTTACAACGCCTAAGACTGTAAACACAAATTGCCCATTTAAATGTCACAGCCCAAATCAGAAAATGCTGGGGATGCAAAAAAGACTTGAAATGTCAAAGGACAGATGACGAAAAGATGTTTCTTCCATCTGGGAAAATTCTTATAACCAATTTCCATTAATCCCAGCTTTCCGGTGCCTGCAGTTAACCCCATTCTGTGAGCACTGTTTTTTCAGGGAGAGGTGGTGATGGGCAGCTGGGCCCCTCCAGCCCAACAGAGCTCCTGGGCTGGTGCCTCAGCATGCCCCTCATCCCAGCCCTGCAGCCCCCCTCCTTCCCCACCTGCCAGCCCCTCATCCTGCATCCCCCTGCCCTCCTGCAAGGCGCCTTTGTCCCTTCCCGCGCCGTTTATTATTGAAACCAGGTGTCAGAGCAGCTCTGAGCCCAGGGGGAGTGGGGGCTGCTTCCCAGGGCTCTGGAGGCAGGGAAGCAGTAGATTGTCCCCCCCCAGAGGGGTTGCAGGGGCACAAGGGGGTGAACTGAGGAGCAGCACCGAAGGGGTGTCCCCAGTCAGGGTGTCCTCTGGCTCCTGATGGAAGTACCGATGGCTGGCAAAGCCAGAGCCAGGCAGGTTTTGCATGAGTGGAAAAAGATAAAGGTTGATAAGGAGGATCTGGTTTAATAATGCAGGGGCCATCTGGGAGGCAGGCTGGGAGGCAGGCTGGGGTGTCCTCTCAAGTCAAGAGGCTGAGGATGAAGGAGGGCTGTGAGGGGATGCTGAGCCCTAGAGAAAAGTGAAGGCAACACTAAACAAGGCTCCAGACTCTGAGGGGGGCAAAGGGTGAAAAGATGTTTGTGACTCTGGCTGTCCTGGCAACATTTCCTTGAGAAAATCCAGCTCTCAGCTGTGTCAATGCAGATGAAACTTGTCTGAGCTCACGGAGAGGCAAATCCCATGCTGGTACCAGTGCATTCCCACTGCCAAGGGGCTGGCACGGCTGTGGGGGTGGAACTCAGCCCACACAATCTGTAGTTTTCAATAATTTTAATACTTCTCCATGTCATTTTAAGCCCTGTGAGGACTCGGTGCTGTTTGTTTGCTGGTGCTTTCAGGTTGCTGCCAATGATCCTGGCACTGCCCAGAGCTGCTGGAGCATCCCCCGCGGGTCCCTGCCCTCGTTCCTCCCTGGGACATCTGCAGCGCCTTTTCAGGGCACATTTAGGGAGTGAGAGAGGAGAAACTCCGGAGCCAGGGCAGTTGGAGGGGCTTTCCAGCTCCAGGCGCAGAGCAGAGCAATGTTAAAGGGTTCCCGCTGTTGCACATCTGGGTTGAGTTTCATCGCTGGAGCCTCCCCGGGCATCGTGGGGGTCGCCGCTGCCGGAGCCCCCGGGGCTTGGCGAGCCGTGACGTGGATCGCAGCGCCGGGGCAGGAGGGGAAGGGTCTCGGGGTGTCCTCTCCCCTCGCACTGAGGGCTCAGCGCGGCACAGAGCCCATCTCAGCTCCCATCTTCCCAGCCCACCCTCCGCAGCCAGGCGTGAGCAGCCCAGCCCTGCCGACCACCCAGGCGTGCTGGGATCGCCACTGCCACCCCAGGGACCCTCCTCCTCCTCCTCGTCCCTCCCTGCCACCTCCATCCACCTGCCCTCACCGGGGATTGCCGGGGTGCTTTCCCATCACATTCCTCCATGCCGAACACCTCCACCCTCCCCTGCCCATGCCCCGCAGGGCCGAGATTGCTGGGATTGCAGCAGGAGGGGGTGAGGAGCCGCACGGCGAGCAGGACCCCCAATCCTGGCTGCCACCAGGGTCTCTTTCCTGGGCCACACACATCCGTATGGATATTTATACAGGATGGGAGTGAGCATCCTGATGGGAGTGAGCCTGCGTGGCCGCGTGGCTCCCCATGCACACCTCCCTACCCCCCCCAGCCGTACAGACCCAACACGAATCAAACGCCTTGGAATGAGCCAGAATAAATATTTTACGGTAAATTACCAAGGCTAATAATTATAAAAATCTGTTCATATAACCCGGAGCCAGGGAAATGTTTCCAAGCAGCTGGTGACCACATGGGTGACGGTCCCCCAGCTCCCCAGCTGGGCCGATGGACCCCCCCGCTCGTGGGGAGCAGCCCAGGGGTAGGGCTGGGGTGGGTCTGGGGTGGGTGTTCCCCCTGGCTGTGGTGCTGGGTTGCTGGGGGGTCTGTGAAGCCCCATGGAAGGGCTGCAGGCAGGATTTCCTGCAAGAGCGATTGCTGCTGGGGTTTGAGGAGGGGACAGCGTGGGGAGGGGAGGTTCAGCTGCCCAATGGGATGGATTTGTTTTACCCATTTGACCATTCAGAAATGGCTTTTGATGTGCAGCCATCCTCCCCAGCCAGCGGGATCCAGATCTGGCCTTGGCCCCCAGCTCTGCTGGAATGGGGCTGTCCCTGGGGGCTGTCTCAGATTTGGCCGCGTGCTCGGAGCTGGACCAGGCACATGCCGGGCGAGCATCCCCATCCCCGCCCAGCGGGAACTGCAGCTCGGGGAGGGGACCTGGCAGACGGGGTGGAAAGCTCTTTCTCTTTCTTTCCCTCCTTCCTCTTCCTCCAAGGATTAGTTGGGTTGAGCCCAGTGAAAACACGGGCGCACATACGCCTGGCACCTCCCAGCCCCTTCCTTGTCCTTGCAGACTGTCGTCTCCTTGTGTCTGTCCCCATCATGGCTCTCTGCAGCCTCCCTCCATCCCTCTGGCACTGCCTTGGCCCCGTCTCTCTCTGAAGCAGTTGGAAAAAGGGGAGATTTGAGCAGCCAAAACCCACTCATTGCTCCCCCCTTCCCCCAACCTTTTTCCCTTCCTCCCTGCCCCGATTTCGAGAAAAGAATCAGCTGGATTTCAGGTCGGCACCCGGCTCTGCCTTGCTCAGCTCCTGCGGGCTGATGACTCAGTCAAGAGCCGAGGATCTGCAGCTCCGGCCCCGTCCCGGCCTGGCTCGGCTCCCGCCCGGCACGGCTTCACCAACAATGGTGCTGGCCTTGAGCGGGCGGACACGGAGCGGCAGCTCCCTCCACGGCCGCCAGCGGGGTCACAGCAGCAGGAAGGGAGGGAAGGTGGGGACCCGGCACTCATCCCCACACCGGGGGCTTCGATGGGACTGCTGAACACTGAGGGCTGAAGGGGTCATTGCTGGAAATGGGTGGACATTCCCAGCCCTGGATCTCCGCAGGTGGGTGTGAGCATCCCACCCACACCCCCTCGCTGCTGAGTAGCCTGAGGAAGAAGAATTCCTGATTCTTCCATGCCCAGGGGTCCCAGAAGGGCTGGGGTTGCTCTGTCTCAGCAGAGAGCTTTGATCAGCTCCCAGGGGATCCTCCAGCCCTCCGGGACGGTTCCCTCACTCCCGAGAGCTCATGAGCTGCCCTGTGCTCAGCCCCTTCCTCCGTCTCACAGCGAGACGTGCGCGGGCGGCGGCAGCCCTTGGCTGAGGGACCTTGGCTCCCAGCGATCAACAGGAAACGGGAGATGGATTTCTCGGCAAACTGGGCTTTCCATAAACAGTCTGAGGGGCCGACCCGCGACGGCGGGAGCAGCGCAGAGCCAGGGCTGGGCTTTACAGCTGTTTATCACATTTTTCTGCTCTCGTTTCCTCTCTGGCTCAGCAGATCAGGGTTCCTCTTCTCCTGCATGCAAATCGGGCATGAGCTGAGTGCTGTTGGATGGGTTGATGCCATTCCCAACTGGGATGCTCCTGCTGGAGCAGGATCAGGGCAGGCATCATCCCATGGGTCCTGTGCCCTGCTCAGCCAGGATGCAAAGTGCCAAAACAGTCTCCAGTCATTCCCAAAATTAACCCAGGTCCTGTCAAATTCCCTTTGCTTTGGAGCACACCAGAACCCACCGGCACACAAGCCTCCAATTTCTCTGCAATCAGGAGTTAAGAAAATACAGGCTGACCCCGAGGGCTGAGAGAGGACTGAGGGGGGGTGACGCCAGGCTCTCCACCTGCTTCTCATTAGCAGCAGCTTGTTCAGCGCCAGCCTCGCTCCCATCCCACCCTGGTGAGCTTGGCAGCTCCACTGTTTCCCAGTGATTTCTGCCTGTCTCAAAAAGCCATGAGATGAGAGGTTTGGCTGTAGAGCATCCCTCCATCCATCCATCCACCCCTCCCGGCAGGACAGAGCAGCTCCATACCCTTGCACCCTCTGTGACCCATGCCCCTGACCCGGGGAGGGATGTCAGGGCTGTGTCTGTCCCTGTCCTCATGCCTGCCCTAAGCCATGGGACAGCAGGGGCTGTGTTTTTGGGTGTGGAGGTCAGGGGGGTCAGCCGGCGCATGGGCCCCGCTTGCTGAGCTGAACAAAGGGGCTTTCTCCTGCCTGGGGTCGGGGCGAGCACGGCCCGTCTGGAAGTGAAGCCGCCTGCGTCAGAGGCAGACGGCGGCGGGGTGGGGGGGTCTTCCAGAGGGCGGTGGGGCTGCACTGGAGTCCAAGGGGAGCTGCCACTGGGCACTCAGAGACAGCCTGGCACCCTCACGCCCACATCCCCTGGCAGGAGGGTCCCAGGTGCCAATGCACGGTCACTGTCCTCATCCCACGATGCCATTGTGATGCCAGTGGTGCTGCCAGTCTGCCAAACAACCCCCAGCTTTACCAAATACCCACGGTTTTACCTCTGAACGGCACAGAAATGCCCCACAGCGAGGCAAGAGTGGGCACACGGACAGATGTCCAAGCAAAGAGTGAGACACCTGGCACCACACCAATTTCAGCAGGTCAGTGTTGATGACAAGTGCCAGCTCCTGGCTCCTCCCCACCATTCCAGGCACAGCCAAAACCACCCCACAAAAGCCAACTGCGATCCACCAGCACAGCAGCAGCTCTGTGCAGCCGTGCAGGCGCTGCTGGCGCAGCCGGCCGTGCGTGTTCTGGCACCAGAATGAACATCCTACTTCCACGTGATGGATGTGGAAGAAAATGTGTTTGCCTGTGGAGAGGGGATGGTGGGATGGGGTTGGGAGTGGGGCTGGCAGGGGAGGCAGGTTGGACTGGCCAAGGGGGAATGCTGCCTGGAAATGGGCTCTGCTGGGCCAGGGCTGTGTTTGGAAGAAAAGCTGGTATGTAGGTGTGTTGGTGCATGAGGACGTTGAGCTGTGGTGTGTGTTGAAACAGAAGGGTTTGATTTTGTCATTTGAAATGGCATTTCTGCTCCCTTGGAGTATAAAATGAAACATTACAAAAAGATTAAAAAAAAGCGGGGGAAAGTCGTCAGTAACCGTTCCTTCCCACCCTGAAAAATCCCCTTTGCAGTCACATTTTTGCTGCTTTGTTTGTTTTCCAGCCTGGACACGAAGCTGCAGCTCAGAGGCTCATGTGTCCCTGTGCCATGGCTCTGCTGGCCTCAGGCTGCTGGGTGGGATGGCCTTCAGAGAGCCACACGGTGGGGATGCTCCCAGTCGGGGATGCTCCAGCATGTGGTGTGCCAGCAGTTGCATCATCAGTGTTTGGAGGAAGGAAGAAGCTCAAGGATACAGCTCAGTGCCCACATGTCATGGGAAATGCAACCAGGCAGTACCTGATCCTGCAGAGGGAGGTGCTCATGACCCCTGTGCCTCCAGCCCTGAATATCCCAACCCTCAGCAGGAGCAAGAGCACGGTCAGTAGGGGCCAGGAGGTTTGTTCCAAGGAGGACTCATGCAGGATTTGCTTTTGCAACTGTAAATCCAAACAGCAGCTGCTCTGTGAGCCAGCTTTCTTGGGAAGAATGCTTCCAGCCACATGGGGATCTGGGGCTTCCCTCTGACCTCCCCATGGGTGCAGGCACAGGCAAGGGATGCAGATCCTGGAGGTGCAAAGACATGTGGGGGTCCCTGGCACAGCCTGTGCTCCTGCTTGGCCCTGGGAAGCAGTCAAGAAAGATTTGGATCCATATCTTTTCTCCCATAGAATTTGCACCTCGTATTCCTATTTTTTATTCTCTCTGGCAGTATCTGGTTTAATTTCTGTTGAAGCCTGCAGGGTGAAGTGGCTGGAGCCATCCCAGCCACAGCCACTGCTGTCCCACACTGGGCCCTGTGTCCCCCGTGCAGGTGTCTCTGGACCCTCTCTTAGTGCAAGGGGAACCCAGGGGTGCAGATGCCAACTCCCCCCAGACCTGGGAGGGTGCTGGGAGAGTCTGCTCTAAGCATTGCCCAGTCTCCACAGCTTCTCAGCTCC
Source organism: Acrocephalus scirpaceus scirpaceus (assembly GCA_910950805.1). Taxonomy (NCBI): domain Eukaryota; kingdom Metazoa; phylum Chordata; class Aves; order Passeriformes; family Sylviidae; genus Acrocephalus; species Acrocephalus scirpaceus. The sequence goes on from OU383785.1 coordinate 11,921,208, forward strand.
CTGCCAGCTCCGGGAGCGCTCCAAGCCCCAGACCCTGCTGATTAGAGACGTTTAACATTCCTCCCAATGCCAAAGGGATCTTTTATCAGCGGGTTTTTTTTTCCTGCAGACTATTTTCTTTTCATGAAAACATTAAATGGCCTGAGAGATAAGGAACAAATTTATAGCAGTTCACACCGAATCAGCCAAGACACTGGCAAGGAAAAAATGCCTTCCCTCCTGCTACCCGCCTTCCCTCGCACGCTCCCCACCCCGGCCGCTTCCTCTCATTCTCTCCAAATTCTACAGACTCCCACGGCAAGCTTGGCCAGCCCATCCCTGCTCTTCCTGCCCCACGGCAGGGCTTGGTGCAAGGTCACCCACCGAGCCTGGGGATTTGGCACAAGGTGGTGCTGGCACAACCCCATTCATCACCTTCCTGGGATGCTGCTGAGGGCTGTCCTCATCCCAGGGTGATGCTGCCTTGTGTCCAGCAGCCCTGGACATGAGGACAGGATCCTGGACATACACTCCCTCCTGGCACGAGGATGGATTCAGTCTGTGCAAAACCTTACCTTAAAAACGAGCCAGTCTAAATCTGTGTGGATGTTAACTGTGGGTCTGGGTGAGACCTGTCAGCCCCCCCTTCCCTTCCCCAATAAAGCATCCCTTGTTCCATCCCTGCCGCTGGGAGCTGCTCAGCAAACCAGTCCCGGGGCTCACAGAGCTGTAATGTTTAAGTTACCAAAATCTGCAATAAATTTTCCTAGCAGCCCCCAATCATCTGGCCCCCGTCCGCCAGCGCTGCCGGTTTATGAGCTCTGAAGAGCTATAAAGGCCTTTTACTGGCTGCGTTTTTTATTTCAAATTAGAGTGTGACTGGATAAACACTGGACAAAGTAAGGGTTTACTGGGCATCCTGTGTAGTGCAGGGCTAGGGGCTCAGGGACAAGTGGAGCTGTGGCTCCATGGGATGGACATGGAATGGGATGGAAGGCATGAGCCCCTGGGTGAGTGGGCTCATGCCTTCCTTCCCCTGGCTGGCCAAAATCATGAGGGCTGGTGAAGGGGAAGCCACTCTGGGAGCCCTCATGGGTGCCAGTCAGGGGGTGGGCACAAATGAAGGGCCCCAGTGCTGAGGAATCCACCCAATCTGGTGAAAGCAGAGCACACATGTGGCCCCCTTCATCTCAGACCACGCCTGGAGTTTTGCCACCAATGGATGTCCTCTCCTGCCCAGAAGGTGGAAGCCAACATCTCCTCTATGGAAATAAGGGAGGGATGCAGTGCCAAAGACCTTAGATGTCCCCATCCCACACTGAGGTGGCTGGTGGGGGCTGTGGGGGGCAGTGGCAGCCACAGTCTGTGCTCAGGACATGGAGATGTCCCTTCCCTACTTGTGAAGGTGATGTCACCCATTTTATAGGCACCATGGTCCGTCCCCAGGCACTGCAAAGGGAGACAGAGGGGAGAAAATGGATAAACAGCATGAGGATATCCCATGTGGATAATTCCCAGCCCTTCCCTGTCAGCACCTTGCCTGCTTGCTGCTCTAAGGATGTTCTTGTGTCCTTGGTATTCAGGCAGGGAGGAAACATGCCACCAGCCCTCCTCAGCCTCTCTCTGCCACTGTTAGTCACAGTTCCATGGGACCTTTGGGCTCTGCCGTGTCCCAGGGACAGGAAGGAGGTTTGGGGTCTCAGCCCCCCAGGGATGGTGGGGTTAGTTTCCCCGACTCCACAGCATGTCCAAAAAACAGGGAAAGGGACATCCCTCTCTTAGCCTCGAGTTTGGGGGCTTGGTTGCTCTTTTAGGGGGACAAACCCATGCAGGGGGTGATCCTGGGTGAAGCAGAGCAGTTTTCCAGGCTGTAATTTAGGCTCTCCTCTCTTCCAGGGAGGGGTGCCGGGGCAGAGGGGCTGCCTGCTGCAGCCTGCAGCCCCCCAGGACAGACCCTGTGCCCCGAGCTGAGCGCAGGGCTGCGCTCCCAGCCGCCGTGAGCGCTTGAAGAATATAGGTGGTTAATGCCTTCAGCATGTATGAAATATCCCATATGCTGGGAAACAAAAGGGGCTCTGTGCTATTAAAGTTTCATTTCCCCCCTCCCCTCCTCCCTCCCCTCTCCCCCCGTTCACCCTGCCCTGCGCGCGCGGCTGGAGCAGAGCAGGCGAGGAGACCCGGGCGCTGCCGGCCCCAGCTCCCGGCCGGGACCCCGGGCTCCGGGCACAGCGGGGGCAGCGGGGACGCGACCTCCTCCGGGCTCAGCCGGGGCACATGGAAAGCAGCCAGCTTTACTTCTCCTCGGGAGAAAAGGGGAAGGGAAAGAGGTGAGCGTGGCGGGTGCGAGCATCCCTGGGCTCACCAGAGGTGCCCTGGGCTCCGTGGCCATCCCGGCGGGATGCTGGCTGGGCATGGCTCTCGGTGACCTTGGGGACGGAGCGGTGCCACGGGAGACGAACAGGGCAGCCTCCAGGATGGAGGGCGCTGCCGGCAGAGCGGAGGGTGAAGGTGGGCTGCCGGGGAGTGCTTTCCTCACGATGGGTGTCCCCTGGCTTCTCTGTCCTGCCCACAATGAGGTGCCCCCGCCAGCATCCAGGGTGCTTGTCTGGGTGAACTGGGCGCTGGAAAGGGGAGCAGCCTTTTTCCCCAGGACCCTCCGGAGCTGTTGGGGAAAGGATGAGCTGTGAACGGGAGAAAGGAGGGAGGGAAGAAGAGGGAAGGGAACGACAGCCAGGGGACTTGAGGGCAGCAAAACCAGCTCTGTGCCCTGGGGGGACCCTGGAACCTCATTGGTGTCACAGCCCTTCCTTGTGGTCAGACTCCCAGGGTTTCATGGGATTTGGCTCCAGCAGCTCCTAGGGCTGCCGACACAGGTCCCCCGGGCTCCTGAAGGGGTTAAGAGAGGAGAGGAAAAGCAGAGAAAGGAAAACAGAGTGTTGGGAGAGAGCAGCTCGGTCAGGGGCTGTTTGCACTGGCTTGGATGTGTCCTCGGCATGTTTATCCCTACTGCACAAGCGGTTCTGCCAGAAGGAGAGCCAGGCTGCTGAGCACACACACACAGCCCCATCCCAAAGTGCTTGGGCACCCCTCTGAGTAGTGAGGGGTGGTCGTGCCCTGCCCTCAGGGACCCCCAGGCTGCTCTCCTGCCTCCCCGGGCTGGCTGGGCTCTCAGCCTTGGGCGAGCTAAATGGGAAAGGACCTCATGTCCCAAGGCCACCAGCCTGCTGTGCTGCTGGGGCCAAGGCCTGGGAATGGGCATGTGCTGGGGTTTGGCTGCTTTCCTGGTCTGGAAAGAAAACACTCCCTTCCCCGGGATGCTCTTTGTTTCCCATGGACAGACCCGAGCGCTGCCCGTGGGGCTCTGAGGGGCCAAACCCTGTACTTGTGTGCACTCTGTCACTGTGCTGTTAAAATGTCCTTTATCCTGGCAGTTCCCAGGCTGTGTGCACCCATCTCTACTCTCAGTTCCCATCCTGCCTCCCTGGGATCAGAGCTGGGGGCCAAGACACTGGCCAGGGCTGCAGGTTTGAGAGGCAGCAGGGAGCTGCTCCCTGTTTTTTAGCAGTGCAGTTCTGTTCTTCAGGGAGCTTTAGGGCTTCAGGGATGCCTGGAGGTGACGGTGGGGGGGTCACAGTGGAGGACAGAGCTGCTGGGCTCAGCAAACCTTGGCTGAGCTGTCAGGTCTGCTGTTGACTTTGGATCTCTGCACTGGCAGGTTGCATGCCCTGATCCTGACAGCCCCAGGTCACAGCCTCTCGTTTGTCTGTTCAGAAGGACCTGGGCAGGGTTGTGACAATGTCAAACACAGCTGTGAAATCCAGCAGTGGCTGTGCCAGCCCTCAGGATTACCTGGGAAGTTTTGCAGCCTGGTTTGGACCCTGGAGAGTTGAGGTGCTCAGACTGTCAGTTGTCCCAGCTCGGGCAGCCCTGAATGCTCAGAGGTTGTTTAAACTGGATTTTCGAGCCCCTGTGGGGTTTTCTGCTTTGCTGTCTTGTGCTTTATATCTGCAGAGGCTGAGCTCCCTGGGGCCAGCAAGGCTGCAGGATGAGCCATAACTCCACTGCCAGAAAGTTCATCCCACTCATCTCATGGCTGTGGGATGAGTTCCAACCCCACTTCAGGGTGAACCCCAACCCCACTGCAGAGGCTGCCCTGTCCTCTCTACCCAAAATGATTTTTGGCACAACTCCCAACAGGCATCTGATACCCAGGGGTGACCCCATCCCCATGGTGCTCTCCTCCAGGAGCAAGATTTTGTTTCGTGAGTGTTCCTTCATTCCTCTCCCAGGAAATGTGCATTGGTATTGCTTGGGAAATGCGTGAAGGCGCCACTGTGCCAGCCCGCCCTCCCTTCTCTCCCTCTGGCAGCTGCTGCTGGAGCTCTGAGGGGAAATTTGGGTGTGGGACCTGCTGTGCCAGAGAGTCAGTGGCTGCACAGCCGTGGTGTTCCTGCAGGATGGGTGATGAAGGTGAGCTGCCCTGGGCAGACAGGGATGTGTGCAGACAAAAGCTGCCAGAACCTGGCTTGCCAATCCAGCTCCCTTTGCAGCTATGGTGGTGCCAGTCCTGGGGACAGCTGTGCCACACTCACCAGAGCTTGATTTTTCAGTTCATCTTCTCTCTTCAGCCTCTCTGTTTTTTACATTTCATTTAAGCTTTGAAAAGGCTGAGCTGCAGTTTCATCCCTGGCTTCCTGTAGTGATCTGCTGAGGCTCCAGCTGAGCACCGAGCACCCTCTGTCCCACAGCAGCAGGGGCCAGAGGTCCCTGAGGATGGCCACCCCCTGGTGACACCTTGGGCTTGCATCAGGCTGAGCTGGTGGGACATGGCAAACCTGGTACTTCGCTCCCCAAAACTGCAGTGAGGAGGGCTTGAGGCAGCTGTAAGAGCCAGACTGGGGTTGTCCTCATTCCCTGGAATGCAGCAGCTGGAGCTGGGGTCAGGGTTCAAGCTGAGCAAAAGGCAGGACAGGCTAGGACCTGCCCTGCGTGGGGCTGTCATGCAGCCAGGGCATGGGCAGCTCCCAGGATTGTCTGGTTAGGACCCCCAGGTCAGATGGGCCCCTTGGGGATGTCAGGAAGGGGTAGACTCACTTCTGAACCCAGCCAGGAGGGCAGAGCAGGATCAGTGTTGCTTGGCTGGAGTGCACAGACTGATGTTTGATGGATGCAAATCCCCGTGGAACGTCGGAGTTTCTTGGAGACTGGGGCTGGAACGTGGGCTGAGCAGTGGGAGGAGTGGGGTGGGTATGCTGAGCACCAACACCTGACCAAAAGCCCCATGGGAACTGGGGGTGGCAGAGTGTGGGAAATACCCTCTGGGGTTGGGATGGCTGTGCAGGGGTACAAAATACATTTCACCCTGAGTCCAGCCTGCACCGTGCTGCCCTCCAAGGAGCCAGCATCCCTTTCCTCAGCTCCCCATCCTGCTCCCAGCCCTCCTCAGGGCCTGGAAGTCTCTGCTCCCAGGGGAGCTGCGCAGGGAGAGCTCCCTGAACCCCGAGGGACAATCCCAGGGCTGGGGCGAGGAGCCATGCAGCCGTTCAGAGGGATACGATCAGCCCACATCCAGCCCTTCCTTCCAGCGTGGGGTGGAGAGGGAGGGGACATGGTCCAGCTGGCCGGGATGCCACTGTCATCCTCCTCCTCCTCCCTTGCTTTGCTCACCGCTTAATCACGACCGCTCCCCCGGCGCTCCGCAGCCCCCGTGCCCGTCCCCGGCATTCCTTCTGCTGCCTCTCCCCGCCAGCTGCGGGCAGGGAATGAGGGCACAGGGCACCCACCTGCCGGGAGCAGCAGCCCGTGTCCCCGCAGGCAGCCTGGGGTGCTGGGGACCGCAGGGGTTGCACGGGGACAGGCGTTCAGGAATGTTGTTTTTTCCATCCCGGTTTCCGTCAAGGTAGTAAATCAGCGCTGCAAAAGGCTTTTGTTTTCCCCAGCACGCTGCGGGCTGCTGTGCCTGCCAGCCCTGGCCTCGCCTGCTGGAGCCGGGACGTGGCCACCGCTGCCCACACTCCCAGGTCTCGCTCCTCAGGGAGCAGGCATCCCTTCCATGCCAAGGGAAGCGATCACATCCATCCCATTTTCCTTGTGCCCCTTCCCTGAGCCCTTCTCTCTCAGAGAGGGCTTCGCTCCCTCCCTCCTGCACAGCCCAGCTGTGTCCCTGCTGTTGCCATCCCCTTTGGGCTGTAAGCAGAAGCTCTCCCGTGGAAGGATATCGGGGTGGCACAGCTGACACCAGGCTGGCCCCAGCCATGCAGGGCTTTGGGGTTTGGCAGTGGGGTCCTTGTGCAAGGGACATCACCCCACAGGGAAAGGACCTCATGTCCTCACCCCCCAGCACACAGCTCAGCCGTCCTGGCCAGGTATCCAGGGAGCTGGGAGGGATATTGGATTGCAGCAGACGGGAGAGTGTCTGTGCACAGGGCAGCCAAGCGCTGCTGGGTGACACCCGAGGTGTCTCCGGTATCAGCTGTGAGGGCAGCGCTCCCTTACAGAGGCACAGGGATGTGGGGCTGCCCTTGGGGGATGCAGCCACCCCGTCTCCTTGCCTGTGGTGCCTCTGAGGGAAAGGGCCACGGGAAGAAGGCTCCACGTGGGGAAGGAAGGTGCCCATCTCCCCTGAGGGGACATTCAGCTGCTGGCACAGGGGAGGTGTAAAGCTCCCCAGATGTATACATTGCCGCTGGGCTATTTTGGAAAGGGACCGGGCCGATCTTGTGACTGGAGCTGGGGACTGCAAGTCTGGGCAGCAGGGTCCTGCCTGAGTGACAGCGGCCCGCTGCCTGACCCGGGAAACCCGAGAGCCCCGCTGAGCTGGGGACGGCTTTCACACCCCTTCCCGGCTTGTTTCATGGTGATGAAAACCCAGAGTGGGGCAGGGATGTGGCTGAGAACAACACGGGGGGGAAAGAGCGGGGACAGAGCCAAAGTTTGGGTGTGAATCTGCCCCCCCACTTCATGGCACTCCCGTGGCTGGGCCACTCGCAGTCCCCAGGGCTGTCCTGGAGGTGGCCCCCACTTTTTTACAGCTGTGCCACCTCCTGCCCCTGCGCTGTGTCTGGACAGAGCAGCCCAGGCACTGCAGACCCCCAGCCGGGTGCCGGGAGCAGATGGAGATGGAGACTTTCTGCAGACCCTGTCTCCCCCGGGCTCAGCAGCCTGAATGCCAGCAACGCCTGCCAAAAATATTTGTGTGGGACGTGGAAAGTTAACTTTAGTTTTCCTTTTTTCAATAGCGGAGGGGGGAGGGTGACAGGGTGTGAGAAAGGCAGGTGGGGGGGCTGTGCATCACTCGCCAGTGAGTGGGCAGGAAGAGAAGTTGAGCAAAAGGTCTCTTTGCTGCCAGATTTCAGCACTTTGTGAATTGAAGGATTTTTTTGTTGTTGTTGTTATTATTATTCCCTCCCCAGCAGTATTTTGCAGCTTCTCATAGGGACTTGTTGCCATCAGGAAGTGTGAGGAGCCTCTCAGATGGGCACGGTGAGCAGCTGCGTTTCAGGACTGTGAGTTGCCCCATTTGGGCATCCTCTGGAGCTGCACCCCTGAAATGGTGCCTGAAACGACCCTTCATGAATAAATAGAGAAAGAGAAATAAATCCCTCTTTACAGCCTTTGTTTGCAGGTGGGGGCTATCAGGGTTTGTGCCTATGGCTGGTGTTGCTGTTTGTTACTGCCAGCGCAGCGATGTACTCGAGGCACATACACACATCCTACCTGACTGGTATTCCAACAGATAGGATCAGCACAGCAGCCCTTGCTGGAGATCCATGGTACTCATAAATATTCCCCTCCCGTGCTGCTGGTAGAGCCCAGGAACTGTGTCCTGGGGGAAGGAGGCTGCTCTCCATAGCTCTGCTGCCATTCCCCCATGGCCGTGCCGGTCCCAGACTGGCCCCCAGCGAGGCAGCAGATTCCTGACTCAGTGTTCTGGTGCTGTGGGCGGCCCCATCCCAGCAGTGTATCCTCAGGGAACACCACTGCTCGGGTCTCACCAGGGAAGGGTTTGCCTGGGGAACACCGGGGCCGTGGGCGTCACTCCCAGGAGGTGCCCGTGTGTGGAAAGAGCTCCCGAATGGAAGGGGGCGGCTCTGGAGGATGGTTCTCAGGGAGGCACCAGCTCCCCCAGCAAATTGTCAAGGCAGCTCTGCTGTAGGATGGACATGAGTTGTGCTGCCTCAGAAAGCTGCTCCCTAGGGATAGGGTGAGGGAGTGGGAGTGGGGAGATGCAGATCCACCCTGAGAGGTTCTCTGCCAACCCAGGCTGGGCTGGGCTACCTTCTGGCAATTTCCTTTTTGTCCTCATTTGAGATAAGCCAGCTCCAACAACTTGCCATATTTCTAAGGAAAGATGTGGGTGGCTTCCTGCAACTATTGAGCCCCCCAAATTACGTAAAGAGGAGGGTGAAATTCCTTTTTCAGAGAGAAACATTGACATTTTCTCCTCAGGTTCTCTTTGCAAATCTGTGCTGAATAATTGCAGCAGAGAGAGGCAGGAGGAAGGATTTCAGAAGGGGCAGAAGATTTCTGTTGGGCGTTCTCCAAAAAATGCAGCCTTGTGTTTGGGAAATGCCCGAACGCCTGCTTTCTAATCTGCCTCCTTTTCCAAAATAACCTTGCTAAGGACAGGAAAAGATTTTCAGAGAAGCTGTGAGCCATGAGGAAGCTGCAGGGTGTATTCTTGCCAGAGCTGAACCTGCAATGCTGATTTGGTGCTTTTTCTTATTTCTCTGAAAAACCTCACAATAACTCAGGGAGGGGTTTGGGATGAGTAGAGACCCCTTTTCCTCCTCAGCTGGCTGTTAGGTTGGGAAATCTGTCATGGTCCATGTGCCATGGGTGCTGTGGATCTCCTGGGCACTTCCCCGGGACCAGCCTTGCTGTGAGCAGGGCTGGGTGATGCTGTACAAGTGAAGGACTCAGGAATTTCCGTACACTATAACCCATATCCTGTCCTGGGAGTGATGACATCCCCCTCTCCCAGCTGATAACTTGTCTGTGTTGGTGCGTGGATTTGTCATCCCGACAGGATTTATGCTTGGCAGGAGGGAAGTGGGTCTGTCTGCGCTTGTCCTGACGCCGCATGAGTCACTCAATGGTTAAACCCAGTTTAGCTGGATGCTGGAAATTTTCCTTTTTTGTTCCTGATAACCCTGAGCAACATCCTCAGGGATTAATTTCTTCGCTGAACACTCCCAGCTCCAGACCAGAGATGCCCCAGCCTCACCACTGACAGGGGCACCCACAGCCTCATCTGGGCTGACAAAGTGAGGGCAGCTGGGCGCAGCTCCGGCCATGGGTGCTGGCCCCAGGGTGAGGATGGGTGGAAGAGGGTGCTGGGGTGGTGAGCACAGTTTTGGGGTTGGGGCATTTCCAAATGGGCTTTGCATCATGGGAAGTGGTGCTGGAGCTGCAGTTCAGGCTGGGGTTGCCAGGAGTTGCTCTGATGTCTGTGGTCACAGGAAATCAGTGCAAGCAAAAGCATCCTCAATGCTCCTCCTTCCCTTTACACAGGTCTTTGGATGCTGGTCCTCTGCCTGGAAAAGAGAAAATCCTGCAAAATCCTCCTTGCTGGCCTGCCTCCTCTGGACACATCTCTCCATCTGGGTCTCCAAAACCTGCCTGCTCCAGTGGCATCGTGCCTGACCTTCCTGCCCACAAGAGTAGCAAAGCTGAGCTTGTGCCTGGCACGTGGCTGCCCTCCCTCTCATGCTGCCCATGCTCTGAGGGAGGATCCATCCCCCTGGCTGTGCAGAGATGTTTGGAAAGGCTGCAGAGTGCCAGTGAAGGAAATCAGTGAAGAAAGATGCTGAGGACAAGGCTCCAGCAGTTCTGCCTCCACCCCCAGCCCGGCTGCCCCAGGCCTGGCGAGGCTGAGCAGCCCCCCTGTGTCTGTGGGACAGCCAAGGGGGACACTGGGGGGGACAGTGGCTGTTGGAAGAAGAGGGGGAGCAGAGAGGGGCAGAGCTGCCATCAGCTCTGGGATGCTCCAGCCTCTGAGCCAGGAGAACAGGAGGCACAGATGGGACTGCTGGGAGGGAAATCAAGTGGGAGCTGCCAGAGGGACCCCAGGGGGCTCAATGGGGATGCACCACAACCCCCATTGAATGGCACCAGCCTGGCCTTGGCAGAGGAGCCTGCAGCCCCCTCTAAATGCCCTGGCTCTGCCCCAGAGCTGCCCCCCACAGCAGACAGCCCCACGAGCAACCCCAGCCAGGAGTGGAAAGTGGTGAAGATCCAACGGGTCCTCATCAACCCTGACTTTGAGCCAAGGAAAACAGGTAAGAGAAACCCCCTTTGGCCACTGCCCCCTTGGAAAGGCACTACCGTGCTCCTGGTGAGAACACCCAGCTCTTCCCAGGGCAGGACTTCCCTTGGGTTAGAGGTCCCAGGCTTCCAGCAGAGCTGCTGGGACTAATTTAGCTTGAGATGATCTCTCTGGCCTTAAAAATAAGGAGGAATCTGTGGCTTTTCTCGGGAGGGGGGTGGGAAGGCAGCAGGCGGGTTCCCACTGTCTCCAGGAACTCAACCCATCCCTAAGCGGGGCATGAACAGGATGGACTTCCCAGCCCTCACCCTGGTGGGGTCCTGCCCAAGAGTGATCAGACCGGCTCCTGTGACACTGTCTGGGACAGGGACACTCTCCTCCATTGACTGGGGATAGCCAAGCATCCCTCACATGGCTTTGGGCCATTTTTGTCAGCCCCTGGTTTAAAAACTAAGCGCTTTATTTCAGGCTGGTTGGTTCCTACAATGCTCTCTGCCATCCTCACTTCACAGCCCCGTGCCACAGCTATTCCTCTCCACCCACCACTGTCCCTTCAGCCACAGTGACACAAACACAGGTTCATATCTGGGGTTACTGGGGCTGCTGCCATAACTGGACTGCCTCACCTCCCCGTGGGAGATGCTCCTACAGAACCCATCCTCTTACAGGCATTGGACCCATTTTTAAACCCCGTTTCCACCCTTTCTATTTTGCTCCTGCCCAGCTGTTATCTCAGCTGCCACACAGCGCCGAGGCAGGTGTGTCCCTGTCCCCACAGGATGGCGTTATCGGAGGCTGCTGCTCAGCTCAGAGCCTGGTTTTCCCAAGGCAGCCCCCAGGACTGGGTGGGGTGAGACCGACTGGGGATGCTTGACACGAACCCGGTGTCCAGAATCCACCCGCTGCCTTTTTGCAGCGTCAGACATCCTCAAAACCAGCGGCTCCTGGATGGGACACAGGCTGGGAAGCTCAGCCAAGCCCTTTGGCTCACAGCTGCCCCAGCAGCATCGTGTTTCAGGGCTCAGCACACAAACCAGATGGACCCAAATAGTCTTCCCATTTCTCACTGCTCCGGGATGGCAGATCTGCGGTGGGGAAAGGTCAGGCCTGACTCTGTCCAGGCTCAGCATTTTCCTAATCCGTGCCGCCATCCAGCACTTTTGCTGCCAGCCTGGAATTTTAAAGTAACTCAACAGGTTTGTTGGAAAGTGTTTGTCTGTCCCGTTTCCTCCCCCTCCAAGTGAGATCACCACCAGCCACTGCCTGCAGGACCCGTCAGACTTTCCAGAGCCTCCAGGCAGGATGTCACTGAGGGTCCTGAGAGCTGGGAGCAGCTCTGGGACCTTGCAAAAAGCCCGCGGGTTTGGGAAAGAGAGGTTTGGTTCAGTGCAGGTGAGAGGAAAGGGCGAGTGCCCTCACAAGTGGCACGAGGGCTGTTTCTGCAGCAGGATGTTTGCAGGAGCATCCCTGGGAGATGTCAGGGATTTGCTCCTCTTCTCTTTACCTGGAGCTACAGGAGCCTCCATCTCTTCCAGCTTCTTCAGGAGAAGAGGGTGCATCCATCCACACCCAGAGACTGGTGCAGGACTGGCTCTGGGAGCCGGGAGCCAAACGGGTGCCCCACCTTGAGCTGTGTGGACCCACCCAGGCGGGTCCCAGGTGCCCCTTTGGTCCCCATCCAGCAGCCCAAGGCCAGGCTGGCTGCTCCCAAATATCCAGCACGGCGGCCCAGGCTGGTTGGCACCTCTCAGGGCAGGCTGGGGAGGGCAGGAGCCCCGGGTAGAGGCAGCGGCTGGGAGATGCAGGAGGCAGGACTGGTTTCTCTGTCTGGTGTGCAAATAAACGGAAGGTTTCGCTCCCTGGGGGCTGCAGAGCCAGCGCCAGGCTCCCTCAAAAACCAGGAAAGCACAAAAAAGCACAGAGGGGCAGGAAGAAAGGAAATTAGAAAGGCAAAAAAATCAAGCCAAGAGCTCATCCTGAGGTGTGGACAGGCATGGGAAGGGGTGAGGCCGGTCTCACCCGCTGCCAGGGAGCTCTGCAGCCCCAGCAGGGTGGTGGAGGTGGATCCCTGGCTCCCCAGGGATCATCTTGCCCAGGACTGTGCTTCCCTTGTGACTGGGAGCAGACCCCCCCTGGCAGAGGGAGTTCAGTGCTGTTTCCAGCAGGTCCCCAGAGCAGTGACACAGGTGCTGGATTTTTGTCTCTGGATTTTTGTCTCTGGATTTTTGTCTCTGGATTTTTGTCTCTGGATTTTTGCCTCCATCCAAGTGCCTCAAAACTTTAGGCACTGGGGAAACCCGCGGGAAGGGGAGACCCCACACGTTCAGCAGCGTCTGAAACGTAAGGTGCTCCGGGGGGAGGAGGGAAAAAGGGTGAAGGGCTGGGTAAGGCGGTGTCCCGGGATGGGTAAGAGGATGCTCAGGACTCTTAAGGGGAATGTGCAGGGCTGGGAGAGAGGGATGCCCCAGAACGGGATAAAGTGATGCCCCGGACTGGGAAGGGGGTGCGGGGAGCTGGGTAAGGGGGTGCCCCGGGCTGGGTAAAGGGATGTCCAGGATTCTCCCTCCCCGCAGCGCGCTCAGGGCTGACCCAGCCGGGACGAGAAGCGGCGGAGCAGAGCATCGGGGGCGGCGGGGCGGCTGCCAGAGTCGCGGGGCGGGGGGGACCCGTCCCGTCCGGTCGGTCGGTCTGTCGGGGCGGGCAGGGGCAGTGCCGGCGGGACCCGCCACTCCCCGGCCCCGGCCCCCGCCCGCCGCCCCCCCGGGCCCGCTCCGAGGGCGGAGCTGCCGCAACTTTCCTGCCCGCCGCCTCCTCCCCGGTGCAGTCGGGCTGCGCGGGGAGGCGGCACCGGCACCCGGCACCGCGGGTACGGTCGCGCTGGAGGGGTAGGGAGGGCAGGGACCGGGGGGCTCCGGGCGGGGGCCGGGGGGTGCCAGTGCAGAAGTGACGGGGGCAGGAGGTTGTGTGGGCACGCAGAGGGGACCGCAGCGGGGATGTTGGCATCTGGGGGTGTCCGGGGTGCCGGGGGGTGGCGGTGCGCAGGGGGCGCGTAGGGGTCCGGGGTGGACGGGGGCCGGAGTGCATGTCCAGAAGTCCCGTGGGTGCGATGGTGGGCGGAGGGTGGGCGACGGGGCGCACACAGCCGGGGCTGAGCCGGGTTTGTCTCCAGGAATGAGCGGGGCAGGTGTCGCTCCCCTCTGCCGGCACCCGGGTGTCCGATGTGGGGCGTGGGAGGCTCAGCCAGGACACACGGCGGGGACGTGGAGGGACGTGGGGGTCCTCCTCGGGGCTGGCAGGGTCGCACCTCCCAGCTCGGCAGAACGGCTTCCCAGGCGATGTCCCCTGGCCCCTGCGTCAGGGACGTGACCTCCCCTGGCCAGGCCACCCATGCCGGGGACATGAGGTCTGTCCCTCGGCTTGGCAGCCGGCAGGATGGATCCCTTACGGATTGTGCAAGGGACAGGCAAAGGCCCCGTTTCGTTCCGTGCCCTCCCCGCTCTGCCCACCCCTCAGGGACACTCCGAGCCATTTGACCTTCTCTCGCCAGGCCAGCGCCGCTGGCTCGGGGCACCGGCCCGGCGGGGCTGTCGCTTGCAGCCCGGGATGGGTCGCAGCGAGTTCCAGCAGCTTTGGGCACAATGGGGCTGGGACGCACTTTGCAGGCAGGATGGAGTCCCCGTGGTACCGTGGGACGGGCTGGTTCTGCTCTGTTCGGGGTGGAGGGATGGCAGGGCTGTCTGGGGGAGGTCTGCCCGGCTCCAGCCGCCCTTTCCAAAGATAAAAGCTTGATTTTAGCCAGCTGGGAGAGGTGCTGCTTCCACCTGTGTGGTGGCAACAGCTTCTTCTTGCCCAGTGTGGGGCTGGGGCTGCTCACTGCATCCCCCCTGGGAGCTGGGGGTGGACAGGGGCAGACAGCTCCCGTTCGAACTTAATCCCCACCACCCCCTTCTCCTCCCCCTGTGTGGGAATTGGGTGCCCCAGGACTTGTTGCTTGGAGACTGTGGGGCCATTCCAGCAGGATTTGGGTGCTGAGTGCCGGGAGCAGCGTGGGGAGGCAAACAGCTCCAAATCCAGCAAAGCCCCTGCGAGCAGAGCACAGGGAAAACTTGCAAGCGCAACGAATTCTCTCGCTGTGCCACATTTTGTCACTGGCAAAGGCGCCCGTGTGGAGAGGCCCAGCACAGAGCGTCTGCCAGGCAGGCAAGGCTGATCTCACCACAGCACCCACCACTTGAGCAGGATCTTTCTGGGGCTGCAGGGCCAGCATGGATAAGAACTTCATGGAGGTTTCCTATCTGGGGCATAGGAATGTTGGAAGCTGGGAATGAGGCAGAAAATTGTCATCTTTCTGTCCATATGTTTGAATCATATCCGTTTCTAGCTAGTTCAGCTGCCTGTCTGTGCTACCCTCTGTGTTTTCCTAGCTGCAGATTATTTGGGATAACTGGGAGCTGGAGGGAAATGTGTGCACAGACTTAAATGTGAGTTGGTACGCGTTGCAAAAAATCCTGCACAGCTGTAGCTGGGGCAAGGGGCCAGCTTACTGCTCTGCCAAAAAACCTGCTTACATTTCCTCAGTGTCCAAAGTCCTCAATGTTTGGGTGAAAACACTGGATCTCCTCTCCCCAGCATGGCCTGGCTGTGGATGTGCACTGGGGTTCATGTCAGGTGCCACAGAGCATGTCCCTCTGGAAATGGGGTTTGTCTTGGTTTCACTTTGGTTTTGCCAATGGGATTTTGCCAGCAAGAGGCACCATTTGGGTTGACCACAGAAGTCCAAGAAATGTTTGGAAATGGGGAAAAGTGCCTGCTGGTTACAGACGGTGGGTGCTCTGTCGGGCTGGTCTGGTAGGACACGCTGAGCATGGCCAAGCTGGGCTGCAGCACCAGGATGGCTGAGCATCCAAACTTGGAGCAGGCCAGGGACAGAGCCCAAACTGAAGACTTTGGAGTCACCTGCCAGCTCTGACCCCAAGATTTCACATGACCTGTTGCACCCTGCAGGCCCCATTAAGACTTGGGTACCTCTTGTCTTCTGCACACAAGGACTTCTCAGCAGGCACAGCTTCCAAGTCACTCTTTTCCTTCCTGTGAAATCCCAGCCATGTCAAGACCATCAACTTTCACTGAATCTGTCAGTTCAGCAAAACTGCAATTAAGGGCCAAATCTTTATCCCATTTCTGCTCTTGGAGTCTGTCTTAGGGCAAGTTGGGTCAAAAGCCATGTCTGATACATCCTTCACCTTCATTTGGGGTCAGATGGTGATTCCAGTCTCTCCTGGCTGGACTTCAGACATCCTGCTTTAACACCCTTCAGGGGGATCCATCCTTTGCATGGAAAGCTGAGATGGAAGGAATTTTTTCCCCCATCTGTCCAGGAAGTGAGAGCAACAAAAATGCCTTTCATCACCTTCGTCATCCTCGCTCTGGAGGAGAGAGCACTGTACATGCCGTGGGAAGGATGACTGACAGCTTGGCAAGATGTTCAGCCCTGCACTTGGGGGATGTTCAGGAAGTCACCCCTGGAGCAAGGGAAAACCTACAGAGCAAGTGCCTATATAAATATATAGATAGAGATCCATAGGCTTCTGTGGCCAGAGCTGAAGTTAAACCAGAACAGCACCTGGAGCTGCCTGTGTGTGCCAGGACTCTGGCAGCTCCGTGGGGCACAGGATGCACAGGGAGCATCTCCTTCTCCATGACCACAGGGGACCCAAGGTGGGCCCAGTGAGGGCACATGGCGGTGGAGAGGGCTGGTGGGGCTCCTTGTCTTGGGAGATGATGGGACATTTGGAGAGGGGAGATGTTTCCTTCCTGAGGGACAGTGTCATGGCAAGCCAGAGTATGGGGAAGGAAGGAAGGAAGGAAGGAAGGAAGGAAGGAAGGAAGGAAGGAAGGAAGGAAGGAAGGAAGGAAGGAAGGAAGGAAGGAAGGAAGGAAGGAAGGAAAGGAAGGAAAGGAAGGAAAGGAAGGAAAGGAAGGAAAGGAAGGAAAGGAAGGAAAGGAAGGAGAAGCCATCACCCTTTGGATTTTGGATTGGGCTCAGGGTAATGGGTGGAAACCAGTTCCCAGTGCCCTTGGACACAAGTAGTTTTATTTTTGCCTCCTCCCTGCACTGCTTTTTCCGCCTTCAGCCCCACACCCCTTGTCCTTCTCCTCCCCAGCACCTGGACATTCTCAGCGCATTCAGCTCCCTCCCGCCTGCCTGGGGCTGGGGAAAAGGACCAACCAGAGCCCACCCGGGGCTGCCAGCTGGCAGGAGATGGCAGGGAAGGATGATGGAATGTTCCCTGTGGCTGGGAGGGGAGTGTGGGGTGCAGGAACTGCCCCAGGTGGTAGAATCCCTCCAGACACCACGGCAGATGGATAAAGGCCCTTCTAGTGGATGAATAACCTCATGCCATGGCTCAGGCTGCAGCAATTTCCTCTGGACTGCCAGAGGCTTCAGTGCTCTTCATCTATGTCATAAAAATCGGATGTGAGGAGCAATTCTTACCCTCAGCATCCCAAGTAGTACCCCGAGGGATCCATTTCCAGTGGACCCAGGTAGACCAGCTCAGGAATGGTGGGTGCTGGCTGGGCAGGGGCAGAGTGGCCTCTGGAAGACTGCAGGGGATGGGTATGGATGGAAATGAATTCCAGGCAGGGGATTTTAGGCGGGGGAGTCCATCCTGCAGCACTCCCTGACCGGGCATGCCTGTGGTGACAGCAAGGGCTGGAGACACCCAAGGGCAAAATCCCCGTGGGTAAATCCCAGTATTGGTCCCAGCTATGTGGGAGCGTATCTGGCGGCTAGTCCAAGCAGGAACGGGCTGGCCAAGAGCTGAGTCATCCCTCCAGCACGGAGGAGATCTCCCAGGGCCCCTCGTTTGCTGTTAAAAGGCAGTAGCAGGAGCAAGAGGCTGCGAAATGGCTCCGCCGAGAGCTCGGCTTCTTAGGCAGCCCCGGCCTCCGAGGAAGCGGGGATGCTCCGCTCGGAGCACGAAACCCGCAGACATCTGGAGCCTGTGGCTTCTTTCTCAACGGCTCCTTGGCCGCGTTTCTCCTCCGCTTCGGAGATAAAGGCGGCGAGGGTGACCCCGCGGAGCGGGAGCCGCGGTGCTGGCCGCCCTCCAGCCAGCCCGGCCGGAGGAAGCAGCGGCCCCGCTCTGTGCCGCCGCCAAGGCAAATAGAAACGGGGCGTTAAACAATGCTGGGCGCGAACCGGGGGGGGATTGGCCGCCGGCGTCGCCGCTGCCGACGGGCTCCTCGTCTCCACCAGCAGAGTTTCCACTGGCATCTCTGCCTCCTCTGCCCCCTGGCTAGACAAAACCCTCCTGTCGGGCAGCCTGAAGGCTTCACCCAGGGCATCCTGCACACCTCAGCTGTGTGCAAGGACTTGCTGGGTGTTGAGAGAGGCAGATGGGATGAAGGGTGAGGAAGAGGAGTTGCCCAGCTTCCAGCAGCCCTCCTGCTTACCGTGGGCTTGCTGGAAGGATTTGGCTTAGTCATCCATCCCTTTCCCTCACTGGTAGGCTGAGCCACCACTGAAAATATCCTGGAAGGCTCCCAAGCAGCACAGAAGGCAAGAAAATGAAGAACACATGAAGGAAGGGAAGACGGGAAGGGATGGGATGGAATGGGATGGGAAGGAAAGAGGAGCAGGGCTGGGAGCGGGCGGTCTTGGCCACCCACCTCCCTGCTGGGGCCAGAACAGAGACACCCATCGGAGCAGTCCTGGCAGTGCCTTTGGAAGGGGGCTGCACCCCTGCTGGGTGCGGGGGCGATGCTGATGGCCGGCGCTGGTGTCTGTGCCCAGCAGTGACCTCGGCAGGGTGGGGGACACTGCCCTTCCCACGGGTGCTTTCGGGGGGGAGCAAGCTCATAGGAAATTGCTCACCCTGAGAAAATGAGTTCCCGGCAGCTCCACATCCTTTCGGTCTTAGGGAAGGGCTGGTGCCCTGACCTTTGTCCGGCACAGAAGCCCAGCGGCACTGGGCTGCTCGCCGCGGGGCTCGAGCCAGGCTTTTAGCACATCGCTTTTAGCACTTGTGTTGTGTCCCGAGGCGTGAGGGTGGCTCCTCGCTGTGTCTGTGTCCAGCTGGGCAGGAGCCGCGCAGCTTCTGTCGGCTGCTGCCATCTCGTGTTGCTCCACACATGAGCCGCCCACCAGGGCTGCCCACCGGCCTTGCTGTGAGGTCGGGATGGGTTGGCATCTTTCCTCTGTCCCCGGGTTTATGTCCTGCCCACTCCTGAGCATGCCGGGCTTTGGGGCAAGGGGCTGGGGGACACGCGCTGGCCTCTTCCCTGCACTGCCTCTTTGAGCTGGGGGCTGAAGCCATGTGAGCTGCAACCGGAGACCTGCTCGGATGAATTCCTTTCCCATATGGTCAGCGTGGAAACCAGACGAACCCAGCCGAAATACGGGATGGTGGAAACATCCTGAGTGTCACTTGGTGTCCCCTGGGCTTTCCCATCTGTCCCGGTATCTTCATGATGGCTGTGCTGGATCCCCATTGCCCCCAAACCGTGCACCCCAGCTCCGGTGCATCTCTCCTGCCTTCTTCCACCTGTCAGGGAGAGAGTTGGGATGCCAGGGGATACCTGGAGGAAGGGCTGCCAGTCCCGGGCGGGGAGGACCGACATCCCACATTCCCACTCCCTAATCCCCCTCTCCCCTCTGCGCAGGTCTCTCCCGCAGCGCCAGCCTCTCGGAGAAGGAGTTGAAGGAGGCGAAGGCGCGGAGCCAGAGGATCGCGGCTCAGCTCACCACGGCACCCGGCCCCAGCTCCAAGGGCGTCCTGCTGTTCCACCGGCGCAGGCAGCGCGTTGATGGGCTCACGGGGGCCGGGCATGGCGGGGCGCTGCCGCTGAGCCCCGCGCCCCAGCCGTGCCGAGGGGCCATGGAGGAGAGCCAGGGGCAGGGGATGAAGCCGGAGCCTGACCAGCCTGGCAATCCAGGAAAAGGAATGCTGGCAAACGCCTCCCTGTGCCAAGAGCTTCCTGCTGAAGGCCAGCAGGTCCCACTCAGCGTTTACCTGAAGGAGAACATGGCATCAGCAGCCACCAATGGCGTGCAGGAGCAGGCAGCCAGCGCGATGGAGAGAAGGGTGGAGGGGCTCGGAAATGCAGGAGCCCCTGCAGGGCTGAACACGGCGGCTCTTGTCCTGCCACAGAGCCCCGAGGAGGGGAAGAACGTCAAAGTGCCCGGTGAGGTGCCCGGTGAGGTGCCTAGCGAGGTGCCCAGCGTGCCAGCAGGGACAGCCACAGGGATGGCACCCCCAGGCGGGCAGCAGCAGAACGGGGCACAGGGCCGGCAGTACTACGAGGTCCATCTCACCCTGGCCAAGCCCAAGCCTGTGAAGAACCGGACAGCCAGACCCTTCGGCACCCAGGCATCCCCCACCAGTGCCCAGCCGGCCGAGGAACCCCCTGCCCCCGAGCTGCCCCCACCACCAACCTATGCAGAGACCCTCAGCAGCCCCCCTCCCCTCACCCGGGTCCGCTCCCCCCCTGCCTACTCGGCCCTGTACCCCACCCAGGAGCAGAAGATGCTGCCGGATCCCCTCCTGGGCTGCGGGGTGAGCGGACCAAACCCCTTGCCCAAAACAGGGATCCTGGAGGAGTCGGCTGCCCGGAGAGGCAGCAGAAAGTCCATGTTCACCTTCGTGGAGAAGCCAAAGCTCGGCCCCAACCCTGACCTGCTGGACCTGGTTCAGAGTGCAGACAGCAGGAAGAAGCAGAAGGAGCAGGGGGAGCCCAGTACTGAGGATGAGCCCTTCGCCCTCGGGGCTGAAGCTGCAAACTTTGTCCCCAACAGTGCAGCCAGGGGTGTGCAGCACCTCCCACCAGCTGAGGATGCTCCAGCATGGTCCTCCTGCCTCAAGTCTCCCACCATCCAGCCCAAGAAGAAGCCACAGCCCAGCCACATCCTCACTGAAGCGAGAGGGAAGGGGGCTGAGCTCTTTGCCCGCCGACAATCCAGGATGGAGAAGTTCATCATTGAGGCCCCCTCCCAGCCTGAGCTGCTGCGGTCCCCATCGCCCACCATGTCCCTGCCACCCTCCTGGAAGTATGACAACAACGCTTATCTGTCACCCATGGTCTCCAGGCGCCCCTCCAAGAGTCCCTGCAGGCCCTCCAAAACCCCTCCTGCATCGCTGTATGGCAACAATCTAACGGAGAGCGAGGTGTCCCAGAAGGAGCTGGAGATCTCCAAGCACCAGCCTTACCAGCTCCAGTCTTCTCTCTTCATCCTCTCCCCATCCAAGGGGCCAGCAAGGCCCATGCCCCAGGAGGTGCCCCCACCCAGACCCTCTCTTCCTGACTCCTACTCCTATCCCCAGCAAGCCTCCTGCCCGACCTCTCCGTGCCCTCCTTCCCCGGTTTGGCATCCCCCCGTGGTGCCCAGCGCCGGCCAGACCGCTGCCAGCCCCTTCCCCAGTGCTGCCGGGGCTCTGCCCCTGCCTCACGACAGCCGTGCCAGTCCCGGAGCCCCGGCTGAGGTGCTGCTGGCCTCCCCGTGCCGCCTGCTGCCACCCCGGGGAAAAGCAGGCTTCCAGGCACCCCGGCCCTCCTACTCCACCAGGAATGCCGGCATCGAGCCGCAGGTGTGGAAACCTTCTTTTTACTACAAGTAGTGGTGGCAGAGAGAAAAACACAGGGGTGCTAGGCTGAGTCCTCCCTAAGCGCTCATGGGAGTGCCAAAAGCAAAACCAACCACAAGAAAAAAAAGGGGGAGAAAAGAAAAGAAAATAGAAAAAAGAAGTGGTTGTGAGGCTGCGGTGCTGGGACAGTGGGTGAGAGGCGCTGCTGAGCCCCCGGTGCAACAGGAGCTGAGGAGTCCCAGGGAGGCAGCAGGAACTGGGCACAGAGCCTGCAGGATTCCCAAAGAGGCAGCAGGAGCCTGCCTGTCCCACAGGGCTGCTCTCCCTCTTCTCTCACCTGGAAACTGCACTGAGCATCGCACCTCTGGTTCCCTCCTTTCCTGACCTCCAGCTTTTCCAGCTCAGAGCTCTGCCTGCTCCTCTGCATCCCCTCTGTCCTGTGGCTCTTCTCAGCCTCCTACCAAAGCAAACCTGGAGGGGACACGCTGCCTTTCTGCCTCACTGTGCCTGCTCCTGGCTCTTCTGTTGCTCCTTCAGGATCTGTCCTCGTTTTCTTCCTCACTGTGGAGGAAGGACTGCATCCCTCCAGGAATGGCAGAGTGCAGTGGTGCTGGGCCCAGGGACACTGTGGGGTCCCTGTCCCTGCCTGGGCTCAGTGCTGGAGCTGGGGTGAGCGGTGCTGTGTGGCACAGCTGGAAGGGAAGTGCTGGGATGAGGAGGGTGCCAAGGGCAGTGCTGCTGGGTGATGCTCAGCCCAAGGCTTTTCATGCAGCCGTGCCTCTGCCCGTGCCCTCTCGCCAGTTTCCCCATGGTGCCAAGTTGCCTTTTGACTGTGCTTTATTTCTCCTGCATTTTTCTTTCCCCCTCTTTCTGAATACACTCTCTGCGCTGTCACTCATGGCTCCTCTCTTTCCTGCCGTCTGGGGAGCACTGCTGGGTGATGGATCCTGGGGCAGTGCAAGGGGGCTCCGAGCATCCCCCCGAGGGAGACTTTACCAAGCTGCAGGTAGTGAGAGGTCCTGGGACATATTCTGGGCAAGGATGATTAACGGCAGCCTCAGCCTGCCCCGATCTCCTTGGTGGGTGAGGGGTCAAATGCATTTTGGGGACCCCTTTCAGGGGTGCAATGCACGAGGAGACATCCCCAGCTCCTGTGGGGCTGTGCCACCATGAACCTTTACCTTGGCACCCTCCTGCCGCTGTACCTCTGCTCTGTCCCTTCGTCCCCCCGAGTGGGGGTCACTAACCCGCTCTCTGTCCCTCTCCAGGACAGGCGCTCGTCCCTCCCTGCATCGCCCACCTGGACGCCCCGGCTGGCGCGGCGCCCGGGCAGCCTGGACGGCTGGGCCAGCCCGGCCTCGGTGCCCGAGCTGGATGAGGGACCCCCCACGTCCCCTCCGTGGAGCGAGCGGTCCCTGTCCCCGCTGCGGCAGGACGCGGACCCCCGGGCCAGCCGGCAGATGCAAGCGCGGCTCGCCAGGAACATCATCAACGCTGCCCGCAGGAAGAGCTCCTCTCCCAAAGCCGTGGGGCTGGAGAGCTCCCGGCCCTTCACCCCCATCTCTGCCGGCCCCCCCAGCCTGCCCCAGTCGCCCCGGCTGGGCCCGAGAGCGCCGGCGCTGCAGGCCAGCAGCGTGCTGGGGAGCCTGGGCAGCCCCTCGCCCACCCACAAAAGCCCCCTGCGGTCGCCCCGGGCAGGCAGCCCCCAGTTCTGTGCCTCCCCCGGGATGCCCCGAGCCGCCTGGGCAGAGGGTCGCCGGCTCCTGCTGCCATCCAGCGCGTCTTCCTGCCCCGTGCCCAGGCTGTCCCCTGTCCCCAAGAGCCCCCTGCCGTCCCCCGTGGTGGGTGGGCGCTCTCAAGCCAAGCGTTGCACCTCCCGGTCCCCGACGGACTCGGACGTCTCCCTCGACTCCGAAGACTCGGGGACCAAGAGCCCGGGAATCCACAGCTTCAACCTCTGTCCCCGGGGCTGGACCAGCAGCCTGCGGCTGAAGACGGCGGGTCTGCCCTCAGGGGCTCCCTGCACATCCTAGACAAGCCAGCCCCTGCCAAAAAATTCTCTCCCTCGACCCGTCAGCCCGGGTGATGCCACCCGCTCACCCCTCACCGGGAACACACCAACCCCCGGGGCTGAGGCCCCCCAAAAAACAGAGTCCCTTCGGAGCTGCCACGGCCCCTCTGTGTGCCAGAGGGGTCAGGTGCTTCCCGCCCGCCCGCCATCCCATGGCCCCGCTCTATTTTTACCACCCTAACCTTTCGGGGCAGGACTGCGTGGTCAGCAGGCAGGAGCAGGCGGAGTGGGGGAGCCGGGCCCTCCACGGCCCCTCCCTCGGCAGTCCCTGCCAGCCAGCCAGCCCCATCCTGCACAGCCAGCATGGGATGGGCTTGGTGGTCCCCCGTGAGCCCTTGTCCCCAGCTCCCAGGTGTTATCCCGGGGTGTCACTGCAGCTCTGCTTCCCTGGGGTGGCACATCTGCTGCTGGTGGGCTGCATCGATTGGATGCCATGACCAGGCCCCCTCTCCCAGCCTCTCCTAGCCTCTAGATTTGGCTGGTGTCAATTGAAACCAGATTTTGGAGAGGAAAATTTAATTTTTAATTCCAGCCCCCAGTTCTTCACTGCATCTTTATTTTAAACTTTTCACCCCTTCTCAAAGAAATTCTCCCAAATCTTTCTTTCCCTGGAGACCAAAAGAGCCAAAGTTATTTATTGCCATGTTCAGGGGACTGTTTACTGGCACCCTCCTGCCCTGCCCAGACCAAGAGGGACAGCCCCATCTTGTACCTGTCACTGTCCCCAAACCCAAGCTCACCACGTCCCCATCCCCACTCTGGTGGGATGGAGGCACACAGAGGAACCAATGGGTGCTGTGACAGCCAGGGCAGGTGGGGAACTGTAGGGACTGAAGGAAATGGTAGAAGTTGCAGAGGGTTTGAAGGAGGTGTTGGCTCAGGAAGCAATTCAGAGAGTGTTGGTGCCCCCACAACTTGGGGCCAGTGAGACCAGCACTGGAAAAGAGGTTGTGTTTGTGCTGCCAGGGCTCTAGCATATTCCCATTCACAGAGCCTGTCACCCCTTCCCTTTCCCCAGGACACGCTGTTGAAGCCAGCCCATCCCTGTTCTACACTGCAGGCTGCCCCTCCTGGAACACAGCTCCCCATTCCCAGGACACATCTCCCACCCTCGCTCCAGCAGCCACCACAACCTGCCTTCACCACACCGCTGTATACCCAGTTCAGAAATAAACCACCGTTATTCCACCCAGCCTGGCTCTGATCTGTCCCCGAGGTGGCCAGGGCACACAGGGCACATGGCCACCTCCTGCTGCTGCTACGTGTCCCCAGGGGTCAGCCCTGCTCCTTGCCAAGTGACAGCCTCTGCATTCGTGTGGGTGAGCCCTGCTTCACGATGGGTTGGTGGCGTCCTGGTCCCCAGGGGTCAGAGCCCTGCTCCATGCCAGGATCACGGCATCCTCATCCCTGTGAGTCAGACCTGTCCAATGCTGGGGTGACGGCATCCCAGTCCCCAAGGGTCACAGCCCTGCTCCGCCCCCTTTCTCAGCCAGAAATAACTTCTGTCCCGTGGCTGGACCTTGGCATCTGGGCTGGAGCCCGGGACGGGTTGGGGCGAGCAGCAGGAGCCCAAAGGTGCCGTGAAGGGCCAGCAGAGGCCACCGAGTGCTGGTGGCTGCAGCTTGCCTTTGGCCTCATCCCCAGCATAGCAGGAGAAGCATCTTCAGTTCCCAGCATCTGGGGTATCCCGTGGCCAGGTAGGGAAGATGAGGTCCCATGTGGGGGTCAGCAGGTGGGTGGGTGCACAGGGCTTGGGGATATCCTTGGAAAAGGGAACACCACCACTGTGGGGGTCAGGGTGCAGCCTCTGTGGAGGGGGGCAGGGGGAAGGATGGGGTGCAGGTCCCTGGCTTGTTGTGTGGGTGGTTAATGCTGAACTCAGGGCTGGCAGGGAGCTGAGTGCCAGGCACCCCAGCCCCATGGGAACCCCGGCACTGCAGGGCCCTTAGGGGAAGCTGCCCAGCATCAGCCCAAGCTGAGGGATGCCAGATGCACCAAGCAGGGTTGAACAGCACCCGCAGGCTGAGCGTCCTGGCAGCACAGGAAGGCTCTGCTGCAGGTGGGCAGCTCAGGGGGCTCAGGCTGAGGCTGGTTTCCAGCTGCCTCTCCACAATGGAGCAACCCAACAGAGTGGTCCCATGGCCCCTCTTGCTGCTGGCTGGGCTCACCAGCTCCCTGCAGGTTCAGGGTTGCAGCTCCTGCACCCTCGGAGCCAGCAGCTGAAAATAGCTCTGCTAAAGTGGAGGTGCTGGGGGGGCAGTAGCCATGGCCCCTGCTCAGCCAGCAGCTGCTGCTCCGAGGGCACTTGGGGCACGAGGACAGCGGCTCACTCTGGGCAAAGACAGAGGCAAGGACAGCTTCTGCCCTAAAGAAAGGCAGAGAGGAAGAATGCTAGGCAGAGGATGAGGGGCAGCGTCATTTGAACATTGCCTATGTCTGTTGAAGGGGACAGAGAGTGTGCAAGATGCTTAGGGATGGTGTTGAACAGGGGAGATGTTCAGCTGCATCCTAGCATCTCTCTGGGGCATGCCTGGGGCTGACATGTTTGGCATCACTCTTGGAGTGCCCCTCTCTTCCAGCCAGACAGGATCCATCCACCTCCCACAGAGCTGCCCCAGGAGCACAGCAGCAAGTGATGGTCATCATGAGACCGGGCCCTGAAGATGGTAAGAGGGTCAAAGTGTGTCACCAGCCCCAGGACTGTGCTGCCCTCCCTGCCTAGGGGCCAGACCCAGCTCTTGCTGGGTCTGACTTGCCCTGCTTTTGCTGGAACAGTCCATGCACAGGGTGGGAGAGGCTGCTTGAACCTCTCGAGCTCCCTGACAATTCCTCACACTGAGGAATGCCAGTCCCTGGTATGGGCAAACGGCTCAGCCACAAAACAGAGACCCCAACGAGGGGATACATGGTCTGTGCTGCCTTGGGGGTCCCCAACACTGCAGCACCCTCAGCTGTAGCTGTGCTCTCCCAGCCGCCCCAGAGCCCCAGCTGGACCTGGGGAAGAAGATGAGCACAACACACGACCTGATGATCGAGGAGCTCTCCCTGCCCAACAACCGCGGCTCTCGGCTCTTCCAGCAACGCCAGAAGCGGGTGCAGCGCTTTGTCTTTGAGCATCCCGGTGCCTCCAGGCAGGTGGGTCTGAGGACAGCCCTTCCCTGGCTCTTGCAGCCTTTCCAGGGAAGGAATTCCTGGTGGGGTCAGTGGTCTCTCTGCAGGGCAGCCATGGTTGGCTGACTGCTATGCAGAGATGAAGGGAGAGATGTCCTGGTGGGCTGGGCATGGAGATGGGCAAACATGGGGTTCAATGTCCACCAAAGAGGAGGGGTGGATGGTGATCCCCCTCTGCACCCACTCATTGTCTCCTGCAGCTCCCAGGGCAAGGGGCAGGTGGCTCACACCACACTGGGAAAGGTGATCCAGATGGAACAGTGAATGATCAGATGGTGAGTAGATGGTGCTTGAAAGCTCTGAGGTGCTTTCAACATCCCCTGCCGAGTCCCAAATGGGGCAGGGGGAGCTCCCCCTCTGCCTGTTAACTCTCCCCTCCACAGGCAGGAGAGAATGCTGGGGGCCAGGAGAATTATCACTCCGAGCTCCACATAGCAGCATCACCCCAAGGTGGCCCCCCAGAAGTACCCAAGAAGTCAGAGAAGGTCTTGCACATGAGCAAAGTCCTGAACCCCAGTGCCCTGGCCCCAGGTAAGCCAATGCTTCCTGCACCTGAACCAAACACTGCTGTGATCTCAGCAACATGGGGCTGGAGGCAGCGAGCTGCTGCTTGCTGGGGGGTCTGCCCAACCCTCCCCCAGAGATTTTATATGTACAAATATATAGATGTGCTATAGATACACATTCCTACACCAGTAACAGGCCTTCCATGGCCATGCAGAGGCTGGGCTGCTCCCAGCCCCCTGCCTCAGCCTGGCTGTGGCCCCAGTAGCCCACACTGTCTCTCCCCT
The DNA here is from genome assembly GCA_910950805.1 of Acrocephalus scirpaceus scirpaceus. Classification (NCBI taxonomy): domain Eukaryota; kingdom Metazoa; phylum Chordata; class Aves; order Passeriformes; family Sylviidae; genus Acrocephalus; species Acrocephalus scirpaceus. Next base: position 11,948,073 of record OU383785.1, read on the forward strand.
GCACAGGGTACTCGAGCCCCCTCAAAGAAATCCCCCACGAGAAGTTCAATGTCACCGCCATCCCCAAGGGCTACCGGTCCCCATGGGAGGAGCTCTTTGGTGACAGGAATGATGCAGTGTATGGCAAGAACCCCCCACCCATGAGACCCCCTGCGTGGGACTTCAGGAGCTTCAACAGGTAACAGGGGCAGACACCACCAGCCACGCCAGCCCTTGGCCAAGCCCTTCAGCCTCGAGGAGCGCTCACCATCCTGCCAGGGAAACACAGCCATTCATGCCCTCCTTATACCCCATAGGGGCACAGCAAGGACTCAGGATGCTCTTTCCCTACTCAGGAGCCCCTCTGCTGTTCCCTGCAAAGGTTCTTGCCTCCAGCAGCTCTCCCCCAGGTTTCCTCTCAGCTCCACTACTGGGCTTGCACAGCTTTAAGCAGTTTGATCTCACTGGGTAACTTCAGGGATGAAATTTGGGAGGACCAATTCTTACACAGATGGTCCTGGAGGAGGAATCACTCCTGTTCCCAGCTGGGCTCAGCTCTGGGCTGGGTGGAGGAATGACACAGTGCCAAGTCTCTTTCCTAATTTCGTTAAGGTATTCAGGCAGCTGCTGGAAGCAGTGGGGGTATAAGGTTAATCTTCCCACAGAGTGCTAAGAGGTCACCAGATTCCTTTCAAACACCTGTTTGAGCCCAAAGCCTCCATGCCAGGGGGTTTCTGGTGGCTCAGCCTGGCAAGCTCCGTGCCCTGTGGCTGCTTCTGATGGAGCACGGCTGGTGCCTCCTCACACCTCCAAATTACACTGGGGTCAAGGGTGGGACCCTGGAGCAAAGACTGCCAAGACAGATCTCCTTTCTGGAAAGGTGCTTGGTGGGGATCCAGGAGATGTAGAACTGGTGGCAGCAAAGCATCAGCAGCCAATGGCAGAATAATGAGAACTGAATTTCAAGCTGAACATCATCCAGGGAATCAGGAGTCCTGTCTGTCCTCCTTCCTGAAAGCCTCTGCCATGAGGATGGAATTATATTGGCTTTGGTGGCCTGGCCAAAGTCACCTTCCAGTAGACAAGTTTCCACTGGAGTTTCCCCCTGGGACACAGCACTGCTCCCCAGCAGCTCCCCTGTGCGCACCCCAGGGCTGGATTTGAGGTGTGGGGGACACGACTGCTGTGCTTTCAGCACTTGACAGAAGTGGAAAAAGCCATCCTAAAGGGCAGAGAGAACATGGCCACCACTGTCCCTTTGCTGCTCTTCTCGCCCTCAGCTCTGGGACTTTGCCATGTGGCTCTCCTTGAGGTGTCAGAACTAAGGAGGTGTTGCAGGGGAAGAACAAGGAGCTGCTGCAGACACTTGGCTCTTTTCTTTCAACATTCAGCCATGTTCCTGCCTCAGGATTTATTTATGGACAGGGACTGAAGCAAGGGCATGTTTCTGAATAATACCCTACCCTGTACCATTTCTCCCCTCTCACACGATGCCTTTCTATTTAAAGTCTTCAACTGTAATTTAATACAGATGGATGCTAATTTAACTCCAAGCCTCTTGCCACCTCCTCTAATTCTTCACTGAGGCAGGAAGATTCAGAAAGCCAATCTGCTTTAACTGGGCTTTTTATGATTTTCCAAGCTGTTGGCTTTTAAATGACTTCTGAATTCAAATACCAAACCACAGAAAAAAAACTTTTTGGAACCAACTGGCTATCAAAAAGCCAGTGGTCTTGCCTGTTGAATCCTAGCACAGCTCTCATGGGTCACAGAGTAAGGGCAAGTTCACCATCTCCACAGCAACTGCATTAAAGCAGGCTGATTTATCCCCAACTTTAAACATTCAGACTGTGAAACAAAAACCTGGGCCACCTTGCTAAGGTGTGCTGCCTTAAGAAAGAGTGAAAACCAACCTTTGACAAAGACTCTCTTTTCCCAAAAGAAAGTTCCTAGAACAAACTTCTTTCATTTGCCTTTCCCCCTCTTATTTCTCCTCTGTTGCAAAACAGTGCCACGTTATTCATGTTCTAGCAGTGCTTCCCAAAGCAAACATTCCCAGTTTTGCCTCACTGATAGCTCAGCCCCCATATGCTGCTCCAAAACCAACATTCTTGGCTTTTTGGGGGTTGGCACACTCTTCCCCAGTCCCTTTCCACATTTCTCCAGAAAGAGATGACAGCTCTTGCCCCCACACTGCTCCTCCTGTTAGTCATTGTTCATGAGCAGCCGTCCCAAAAGGCAGGATGGAGCCAGAGCCAAGAGAGCTGCATGTGCCAGAGTGATCTGGAACAGCTCTGTCAGCCTCAGCCCTCTGCAGGACACAGGAGCTGCAGATGAGGCACTCTCAAGACCAGGGGTTTGTCACTGTCACTGGTCTCTGAATCTAATCCCTTCCATGTGCAGAACACTTCCATCAACACCCAGGCACCAAACCCCATTCTCCAGGCTTGCCAAAGCTTGAGTTGAGTGGGCTCTGTACCAGAGAACCACCGCCCTGGGCTGGCAGGGCTCTAACAGTGCCCTGAGTAGGAAGAGGACAGCTGTCATTTCTAACAGGCATTGCTACACTGTGCTGGACTCAGTAAATCCAGACTTATTTTTTCTAACACCTTCACAACATGCCCAGCCTCTCCTTGTGACTAAGTGTGCTTCTCCTTGTGCTGCAGGACTCCGGCCCCGTTTGACAGGGCGTTGGTTGGTGAGCCATTCTCTTTGCCCACCGTAGAGCTGGATAACCTGAGTGTGCTGGAGGTGATTTCCCACAGGCCCAACTTCAACAGGGTGGCCCAAGGCTGGGTGCGGATCCTGCCGGAGAGTGAGGAGCTGTAGGACATGTGCTCCCTTCCCCACAGCCACAGATGGTTCCCTCACTGGACATGGACACACTCACAGGGGAGGGGAGGGGGGGCAGGTATCCTTTGTGAAAGCTCAGCTGGTGGGCTTGGGTTGCCATCTTCGAATGGGGTTTGAATGAGCTCGAGTGTGGGGCCATTCTGAATTCCCCTCGCAGTCAGGGCCAAGCCAACCAGCCAAGTCCTCGCTGTTAATCCAGCAGATCCCCGCAAGCTCCCGTACAAAACATCCCAAACAGCCTGTCCTCTTCCCTGCCTCATGGAAAACAGCAGCACTGCCAGCTGCAACACACCAAGCTGCCTCACTGCATCCTCACTGACACGTGAGACCTGCTCGGACAGCTGGCGCTTTTGCAGAGAAATTCCATCTTGAGTACAACCCTGCACCTGTCATTCCAGTCAGGACGCAGAGAGGAGGTGATAATGGAAGAGCAGTAGCAAAACAAGTGACTTGAGGCATTGGCATGTTTAAAGCAACCATCTTGAGCTTGGCTGGACAACAAAAACAAATGAAGAAGTGGGAATCTACCTGTTTACCAACACAACACAGCAATGATAGAGGGCAGAGGAATGCTGGGAGCTGGAAACTTGTGCCCTGTTTTCCACAAGCTACTGGCTAGCACTTGGCAGCTATTTTCCCCTTCCTACTGCTCTTTGCATATCTTGCTTGAACATCTAATCTAGGCTGTTTGAGTGACTTATGCCAGATTTGCTTCAGCTGGTCAAGGATAAAACCCTGCCTGGACCCGCTGCCCTGCAGAACCGCACCAGTGTGAGGATGCTTGCCAGGGTGTTCTGGTAACTTCAACACCAGTGGGAAGGAAAAGCAGCACAGCCATGCCTCCAGAGCAAGCACAGGCTCCCCTGGGAATGTGAAAATCAGCAGTGAGGATCCAACTACACCAACATTTTCAGCAATGACACACAGTGGGACATAGAGCTAACAACAGCCTACAGTCACCAGAACATCTGGGGAATCCCACTCACAAAAATATCTGACTCAACACAGGCTTCCTTCAATTGCTTTTGTCAGGTTCTTAATGTTACCCTTTCTTATATTCCCAAAAGCACCAGGACAAAAGTTCTTTTTTCCACCACTGTGGTTAAATGGGCTAGTAAATGTTGTGGTAAAAATGCAGTTAGCAGCTGCCTCATTTGTGAAGTTTGTAAGGCTGTGCAGAGCAAACCCCACGCAGAGATTCTGCTGCCACAACAAATCATTCAGGTGGGAAGCTTTCATTACTCTGTTTCCCACAGAGGCAGGAGGGGACAAGCAAATGGAAAGAAAAATGGTTTGTTCCTCAGAAAAAATAAATCTGTGATGCTTAACTGCTTAACTGCTGCCCTGTTCCAATTCCATTTCCCTCCTCTTTGTCCATCATCTGCAGAACCCAGGCACCTTGGGTAACTGGCTGGAAATAATAAATAAATAGGGATGATGTGAAGCCTCCTGCATTCCAAATCTGTCACAGCAGTCACAGGTCCTGGCTATGGACACTCTGGGACAGAGCAGTGGCAAATACCACATCCCTCTCCCATTCACCAGCAGCCTCTGCTGTCCAACACCACCCTGGGACAGCTCTCCCCTGACAAAAGCTGAAATAATTACCCACACCCAAAGCCCAGATCTTTCTTCAGAGAAAGCCTGTGGTGCCACAAGTGCTACACCTCCTCTGACAGCCTGACAGGGCTGGCACCATGATGGGACCCAGCAGCCCTGTACAGGACAGCACATGAAACTAAAAGGATGTGCCTGTCCTTGCCCATGTAAGATTTTGGCTGTGGCAGCAGTCACACAAAAATCAGACCAAGTCCTCAGACACTGCACTCCAGGAAGTGGGTCAAAGCACAGTGTGGAAAAATTCAAGTATTTGTATGTACTTTTTAAAAAACAAGCAAAGGAAGCTTCAGAACAGGACCCCATCCTGTTATGAGGACATCCACAGATCCATTGCATGAAAGTAGCTAATATGGAGCTAAACCTAAAATCCTCCAGCCATACAGACCTTGCTCAGCTGCAGGCCACAGGCAGGATGCAGTTGCTCTGAGGCAACCACTACGCTTGGAGCACAGAAAGAAAAGTTTCACATCTTATCAAAGCAAGATGAAGTGGAACCCATGTCACAGCTTAAGAGGATGCTGTTTCACAGGCCTTGAGAGCCCCAAATCTCCCCAAGAGCAGTTGCAGCTGCATCCTGCCCTGCCCTGCAGGCAGCACAAGCCCAGGCCCTGGGGCCTAGGGGGCTGTCATCTGGCTAAATCAGCAACTGCTGACCTGTCACTCCATGTCATTCTCACACTGCCTGGGGGCTGCTCGCTTAACCCAGAACTTGTCTCGCTCAGGATGTGCAGGATTAGGAGTGATGCACTTAAAAAGGCTTTGTTTTCTTGTCTTTTTTCAATCAAGAAGTCAGGAATAAGGACAAGAAAAATTCTGTGTAGTGGTAAGGCCAAGTTATGGGTTTCACAGGTCTGATGAACTCATTTTTCAACTCTTAATCAGTCCTGGTTTAATACCTCATTAGAATAATACATCATTAGTTACCTGACAGAGAAGAGTCTCTGGTTACATTTTAACAGTCCATTAATGCTCCAACTGAGGATATCAAACGGGCTTGAAAAGGGTCTGGTTTTGTTTTTCCAGAAGTTTATTTCAAAAGTGTGCCAATGGGATACACAGATAACACTGTAATTCTGGTACCCCAGACCCACAGACCCCTGACAGCCTCTCTGTCTGTCCCCCACCCACCCCCCACACTAATAGAAAGACCTGGGATGTATCAAGAACCCGATTATAAGTGGAGACACGGAGCTCAGCTTGCCCTGTGGCTGCAAGCAGGGAAATAAGTCGTCTCTAGCTCACCCACAGCTCAACATATGGCGCTACCATGGTAACTAGAAAAAAACCATTTACTTCAAGGATGAGGGTGGCAGGACGTGCTAGGGACTGCTGTGCTTTCCTGCGTGGGCACCCATCCTCTGGGGATCCTGGGATGGGTAGTGGATGGGGCCTGGGGCTCTCATGAAGGGAGGTGGGGGCCCCATGGCGTGGAACATGTGTGGTCCAAAACCTGCAGAAATAAAAGTTGGCAGCTTCAGGCAAAGCAACAGAAAACCTGATGTGTGTGTATTGCTGCTTCAAAGTACTGACACCACAGCTGGCTGACAGCTGTGCTTCACTAATGATCATATCCCTCCATCTCCCCAGACTCCTGCCCCTCTTTTCAGAACAACTAGGGCCAATCCCTACCCAACACACATCCTTACAGGGCAGGTGTCTGTAATACCCATCTAAATGTTTTCTACTCAGCCACAGAGCAGAGCAAATACATCTACAAGAGTCCAAAATTCCATTTAAAAAAAAAGCAACTCTGGCTAGATATACAGAGAGCCAAGGACACACTGGCATTCAACCAGCAGCAAAATTACCCTTTGAAGTTCAGGTTAATGTGGCATTTACATAGCCAGCAAAAGCACTGAGTAGATCTCAGTACCAGTAACAGGGATCTCCAACATGCCTGGGAATTTGCAAGCAAATACCAATCACAACAGGCAGCTCAGTTTAATTAAACTATGCTGACAGCTCAGTTTAGATCATCCGTTTACACTGTGTGATCAGGGATGAGGAAAATCAGCTCAGGGCATGCACCAGTGCTGCAGCATGGCCTGGGCAAGGAGGAAGAGACCATCTAACACTGAATTTCACACCCACACTTGAGGGGAAACACACATACCTGGAGGTGGTGGTGGAGCAATGCCAGGAGGAGGTGGCAGGGCAATGTTCACCACGGCTGAAGGGCCACTTGGAGGTAGATTGAAGTAATTTGCAGAAGCCTCCTCTTCTGCAGCTGGAGGAGGGGGGAGGGCTGCAGAAAAAGTACATATGGTTATGGAAAATCTCTCAGGCAAGACAAACAGAGGTGTCTGCCCTCAGAGATGGAGCACAACTCATGCCTTCACAAGGGCAAACTGTTGCTACTATTGTATAACCTGGACTGAGAAGCAGAACTGCCCTGAAACCCCAGTCACCAATTTCCTTCATGTGAAAACAGCTTTGCTTTGCACTCAGTGGACTAAGAAAACATTAAAAGCGTGGGTTGCCAGTAGCTCTGACCTAAGTAGGTTGAATTCAGCTTTAACTTTTCACTCATCACATAAAGAACTCTCTTTTCATCAAGGATTTGCTCCTAGACAAAGCTCATCTCCCATCCAGCTGGATCTGCTGCCAATCAGCTATAACTGCTCTGGGCTCACCACTGCCTCTACCATCCTGAACTGTCACTGCTCCCAGGAGTTTAACAGCAGCCTCGCCCATGGAAGTGGGTCAGCATTAAGTGTTTCAGAGATGAATGCAAATCCCTTACCTCCAGGAAGTCCTGGAACTGGCTCCAGCTTTATTCCCGATTCTGTAGTGCCTTCCTTGTCCTTTTCTTTTCCTCTTGCTGCCTGGGACCTGAAAAACAGACAAAAGTTTGAGAACAAGGATGAGAAAAGCAGGATAAGGAGGTATTTATACCACATTGGCTTCAAATTATCTATTCCATTTCTTCAGGTCAAAGATGTTTCTTCAGAACATCAGACAGAGGGTAACAAGTTTGCAAACTGTGTTTACAGGAGACCCACTAGGAGCAAAGCTACCAAAACTCATCCATAATCCTCAGCCAAGAAACTCTTATCCTACTTGTGCCATGTCCAAGCCAGACTCCACTGTAAAAAGAAAACCAAAATGCAAGAGGCCCCCAACTATTCACCAAACAAGTGTCTACTTCTGCATAATACCCAATCCTGCTGGTCAAGACTGAACTGAGAGAAGAACCTTGCAGATTCTCCAGGCTTCCTCCCCCCACACGTACCTTCCCCATTTGACGTTGAGCCTGCGGCCATTGACAATGAGTTTGTTGAAGGATTTCTCAGCAGCCACCTCTGCAGCCTGTCTGGTGGCAAACTGGATGAAAGCACATTGCTGCCTCTGCACCACCGTTATTGTCCGGATCTCCCCAAACTGGTAGAAGTGATTTCTGGATGGGACAAAAAAATTATTATGGTACCCCACTCCTCCTAGTCACAGGGTATAGGACAGGTGAAATAGGTATGCTCAGAAACTTTCTCTTCTCCATCCCCTGTTCAAACTAATAATTAGAAATTAATAATCAATCAGTTAATCATAATTAGCCCTCTGTGCAATTATGGAGCAATAAAATCTCTGCAGCAGCTTCTCTCAGCAGCTAGCTAGAAGATTCAAGACTCCCTCGTAAAAAGGGTTACATAGTATCCCCAACAGCTCAAAGGGATGACTCATCTTTAAAGAGATAAATTTTAATCAAAGCATTTGAAACGTGCCTGTTTGTTCTCCAACAAGCTGGCACTCCTCTGCACTTGCCCACCAACCAGTTTCCCATTAAAAAAAACCTGAAAGCCAGATTTATTTCTGTTCCTAACTTGAAGAGCTGTTATCAAAGTGTCAAACAAAAAGTCAAGGGCAATACAAATTCACCAACACACCTGAGATCTGATTCAGTGATGGTATCTCCAAGCCCTCCAACATACAGTGTAGTAATAGTCTTGTCTTCAGGAGGATCTAGACGAGGCATGGTTGATGCTCGTTTCAGAAGTTTGTCAGCCACAGGATCATTAATTCCATAGTAACGATCTTTGATGTTCTGGTCAGCCAGAGGATCATCTGGATCTGTAGGTTTCTCGTGCCTAAGGTTCAGCAAACAAAGCATTTTATAACATCAGACATGACTGAATGGATTGAAATGACTGCAGCTGCCAGTTTCCCTTCTCAAGACCTCAGGTCAATTATATCCTTAACCCTGTCCACATAAACATGCCAAAATGGAACAAAGCCCTGAAAACTTCAACTGCAGCCAGGGCTGCGTCAACTTCTGAATGAATGGCGCTTCTGACAGTTCAACACTCAGCACTACAAAACACAAGAGCTGGGCTTAAAACAGCCTCTTGTTCAAATACAAAGATCTGTGCTTGAGGGGACTGATGCCATGAAGGGGAAGAACTGACTACACAAGAGGAGAGCTGCAGTCACTGCTTTGGCAGAGAACACAGCCAACTTCTCACAAACCTACTTGCTACCACAGAGATTCATTTGCTGGCACTGGATGCAAGTTCTGCCCTGACCCAAACCACTGTAGTGTCTCCTGCCCACTGCAGCATCTCCAAGGGAAGCTGCATCTGACCATGGTGAACAGATTGACTGTTCAAGCTGTGTCTGTACCTGTAGGGACACTCCTCTCCTCTCTTGCACTCTCCTTTTACCCAGAAGGAACAGATGTGGGGACGGTTGCGTTTGTAGTACGGAGTGGTTCGGGCCAGCTTCAGCAGCATGTCACTGGTAGAAGTAGCTTTTCCTAGTGCACCAACTGGTCTAGTGCCATCAGAATTGGCTATCTAAAAGCAGGTAGAACACAAACAATTATGTGTGTATCAGCACTGAACACTAATGCACAGAATCAGAGCAAGCAAGTGGTTTTAAGAGAAGCTAGGTCATTGCTGCCCTTTCCTCCCCACACACAGCCACCCCAAAAGCATGATCATGGCTGGCTACACTTACCTCTCGCTCCATGTTCTGGGTGTAGTATTCTTTGTTGACATCAGATTTAGGCATTTCATCCTTAAGGGATAGTCCTGCATCCCGGACTTGGATAGGCAAACCTAAAATAAAACAAAAAAACCCCAACCAATTCATATGAAGAACAAGCTGAAAGAGCAGAAATAGTGATCTCTGCAACCTGCAACAACCAGAGGTAACTCATCTGCTGCTCACAGAAACCACTCTGCCCTTGAACCTCTGAAGAGACATGACCATCAAGACCTGCTCTTCTCAAAGACTGTCCAGTGCCAATTACACACACACATTTAAAGTGATTTCACCAACTCCCATTTCAGAGGGCAGCTCCTTGTTTGGATGATGTTTTTGGGTACACACCATATTCCAGGTCGAGCAGGCAGGTCTGACAGACATTCTTCAGCTTGCTGCAGGTCTGGCACACTTCTGTCTTCTTGAAGCGCATCCGCACCCCGGGGCACCAGCGGAACACTGTGAAGGGCCTGGCACAAATCTGGGACAGAAAAGTGGCACTTGGTTCACCCTGCACAGAGCCTCCATTCTGCTTCTTGCATGGAAACAAACCCCAAACTCATCTGCCTTCCTCAAACCATAAATACAACTTCTTTGTCCTAAAGCTAAGACTCAAAGCTCAGGAATTTTTTTTTTCTATTTGGGGTTTTACTTCGACAGAAGGAAGTTTTAGAGGAAGTTTTTTTATTATTATTTATGACAATAGCCAAAGTGCAGATCTACTCAAATAGAAAGAAATTCTCTCTGATTCCAGGTGATGTCAGTGTGGAGCTTCTAGAGATGAATTATGATGGGTGTATCAGGCACCAGCACAGCAGCAACCTGGCAGAGGTTATGAGAGTTTTGGTGCAGAAGAGTGATGCTCCCTCTTATCTCATGGAATGATACATTTGCTTCCTCTGCATGTACAGCTTGAGTACATAATACAATCTCAATGTGTACAAATTCCAAATTATACCTTTTCTCTACCTCAGATGAAAACTGATAAAAGGGCAAAGACCTTTAATTTCCCTCAGTCCAGGCAACACTGAGTATTTCTTGCTCTTGGAAATAATTGTGGCTTATTTCTTGGACAGCAAACACAAATCACCAAATAACCATGAATAACATTCACAGTAAAACCCAAACTTCAGGTATTTTGCACTTCTCAGTAAAAACAACAAACTCACACAAGAAAATATGGATCATTTAAAACACTGCAGATACTTCAAATACAGTACAAGAGTATTTGCAAAACCTCATTCTGATAAACATGAAGACTTTTCAGACAGACTTAAGATTTGCTCAATAATTCTACTATTTTAAGACCAACTGACTTTGTCTAACAAGCACAGCAGACTGACCTAAAAATTTATGCAGTTACATAAACATTTTAAGTTAACCCAGATAAGTGCTCTTCTAAAGCTGACAGGGTTTTAATCATTAAAATGTATTACTCCTAGATCTGCACCCATTTTGACATTCTTTCTTCAAAACACACAAACATACCTTGCATTCTTTTCCATATTTTTCTTTGGTCTGAAATATAATAAAAAACAATAAAAGAAAACATGAAATATCATCAATTCAACATAAAACATATAATTGATGTTATAACACAGTAAGATTTTTCATAATTATGCTGCATTTAGACTCACTCACCCCTGTGTATTTGGCTTACACCTTGGGAAGTCAACAGGACCAAAAATATAAATCCTAAATACTCTCAATACACTTTTGGTTTAGAAACTTTCATTAAAACCAGAGTATTTTAAGTCCCACCTCCTGTACTGATGAAAGGTGAGAATGAAAAGGAGCATTAACAGCTCTTTTTAAGGAAAGATGATGTTACATGAAATAAGCCCATGAAAACAAACAGGTTTTGAAATATGCTCTATACTAGTATTAGGGTTATGTTTCATAAGAACAACCCAATCTCTCTCAGCAAACTTTGTAGAACACAAATGTGGAGGAGATAATGTCAGTGTATGTCATGGGCAACCAGACCAGGCAGAGAAAAGCAACACAACATGGACTGACTCACATTGCACAGAGCAAACCAAAGAAAACAAACAGGAACTTAAAGTACCCTCATAAGTCACCTTTAACTTAATTTTGGAGGTGCATGTTTGTCACATTTTAGAAACAGCGCTAGTTAGAATTTAAGCAGCTCACAACTCTCCATGCTGGAGTTTGCCAGTACTAAAACTTCATTTTCTACTACTTCCTGCAACCCAGACACGGGACTGTGTCATCTTCCTTTCCTTTTTGATTGACTTGTTCTTAAATCACACCCCTAACCATGATACTACACACCAACAGTGGCTGTGAGCAGATCCTGTTGTGCAGAACCAGCTGTTCAGGAGTGTGTGTTGACTTCAGCATCTCCTCCTGTACCCAGTCCTATTTTAGTCCCCAGACCCACATTTTAGGGCCAGCACAGAGAGCGGGAAGGAGAGCAGGGTCTAACAGACACATACCATCCGAATATAGGGATTTTCTCCAAGACATGTCTGGCACAGGATAGGGAAGTCCTGGATCAAGCAAGAAGAAAATAGGGAATTTGTAACAAGCTCTGCCATCACAACAGCTTTCAAGTCACACTCTGAAAAATGATCTAGTTTAACTCATCAGACAGATTAAAACATGCAAATGGATTCAGAGACATCGGGTGAGCTGCAAGCCATGACCCAGGCCCAAATTATTACAGAACAATAATCTGCTGGCTATTGTAGCTTGGAGCAAAACTTAGAATAACGAAATAAAAAGCATATTCTTGAGATCTGAACCTGTCAGTGCCTGGACTGCAGCAGGTTAGTAATTCCCGTTATCTCTCAGCAGCGATTGTCTGCACTGGGCACACCCGGGAGAGGCTTCGCCTCGAAGGGACGCGGCCACGGGCACACGAGAGACCCAGCTCAGCTCCCGCAGGGCCGGGAGGGGCTCCCAGCTGCTACAGTCCCTGAACCGCGGCCGCTGGGGAAGGAGCGGCGGGGCAGCTCGTTCCCTTTGCGCCGTAAGGAGCGCCGGGGAACCGCGGCAGAGCCCTCCCGGGCGGCTCAACCGCAGGTGGCGGGTCCCCACGGAAAGTGGCGGTCCCCACGGAAGGTGGCGGGTCCCCACGGAAGGTGGCGGGTCCCCAGGGCAGGTGGCCGGTCCCCAGGGCAGGCGGCGGTCCCCACGGAAGGTGGCGGGTCCCCACGGAAGGTCCCAGCCCCGGGGCCGCCTCCCCTCGCCTCGCGGCCTTGCCGCCCCACAAGCTCCCGCGGCGGAGCCGAGGCCCACCGGCCCAGGCCCGCTCCTCCCGGCTCTCCCGGCCCTGCGCGGCCGCCCCCGCTCACCGCATCCTCCCAGTTCTGCCGGTTGTAGGTGTTGGAGCCCAGCGATGTGGACATGGCGGCTCCGTTCCGCTGCCGGCAGGCGGCGGCGGCCGGAAGTGACGTCACTTCCACCAGCGCCGTGACGGAAAAGGCGGGCTGAAGAACGGTGACGTCACAGCGCCACGGCCGCAGGGGGCGCTCCAGGCAGAGCTGAACGGGAGAGACCACGGGCAACGAGAGGGGGAGCAGGGGACGAGACCATTAGGAAAAGACGGGGGATCACCGCTTTTTGTTTCGTTTAAATGATGGTTGTTTTGGAATAAGAGCCAGCGCAAGGAATCCGAGAGCCACATGTGTTTTATTGAAGGTCACTACACGACGTCAAGCATAAGGCAACAGGCGCCTGTCAGGGAGCGGGGACAGAGGCAGGGACACGCCAAAACCTTTCCTATCGCCTACAGCACCTACAGGGAGGGGAGAAAACAGCTCGCCGAGCTCATCAGAGCGCTCAGAACGCCACAGCCCGATGCACCTTTTGTGTTTAGTGAGAAGGGCGCAGGTTGCAAACCCCAGCCCCAGGCACAGCTCAAAGCCTGGGTCCTGGGAGGTCTTTCTGTGGTCGTGTTGCAAGTGCAGCAGCTGTTTTGGCTACCGAACAGAAGTTGTGGCCAGAGGTGAAGTGCTTTGTTATCTGGACAGGGAAAGCTGCAGCAGGCACTAGCACTACACATTAACTACTAACTACAAGTCTCAAACTCATGCTGTACATCTGTGTGTCACCTACACAGAGTTGTAAACGTGATGCCTCGCCACTTTGAGACCCGCTGCCCATCGGGGGCTGTGAGGTGTGAGCCCCCCAGCACACTAGGGCAGGTTCTTTGTGCTAAGGGAGATGTTTTGGCGTGCTACACCACCCCCCAGAGAGCAGGCAGCCTCATCCTGCCCCTCCATGCAGAGGATTCACAGATCCAGGCTGGCAGAGCCGTGGCACAAGCATCATGACTCGGCCATGGCTGGCTGGTATTCAAGCCTTTGCCAGCACAGCAGCAAATATCAAACCCCTCAGAAATGTTTAACAAAGGTCAACGTCTGAAGTGGGAATGCTCTGCAGAAAGAGCCATCTCACCTGTCTGCACTAGCCATGCACTTACTGGTAATTCAGTCTCCTGGATACACAGCTCTTAATCACCCATTTTAGCTTGGACTGCAGCCAAATTACACCCCGGGTAAATGACCTTCTGGTAGTATGTGTAGTTAACATATAATGAGTTTTCACCTTTACACCTCCCTCCCACCCGCCCTAACTGGAAAAACAAAGATTATGAACCAAAATCACCGCTGTAGCTTTATAATTACTCAAACTAATCTTAACTCTCCAGGCTTCATACCCTCATCACTACAGTCCCTAGCAACACAACATTTATTAAATGGAAGTCTGCCAGGGAGCCTCTCTGGAGCATCCCTGCCTCTCCAGAGCATTCCTGCCTCAGTCAAGAGCTGCAGCAGAACCTGCATTCCCTGCTTGCAGCACATCCCCCTGCCACATCCAGCTGAGATGCAGCGGGCTGATGGCAGGCTTGGTTGCCAGTCAGATCCATGAACACTACAGTACACTATGTTAAAATTTTAAAGGCAAACTGATCAACTCCTTTGTGAAAACACATCTGCCACCTCGGCTAAGCAAGCTACATATGCCAGAGGGGTAGGGCTCTACGGCCCAGCCCCCACAGTTGAGGTATCCTATGAGGAAGCAGAAAACCAAAAGAAAAGATCGTGCTGCTGGCAGTAACTTGCCAGAATGCAGAAGGCAGGGACACTCCTTAAAATATTTGTCTGGGAAGGGCATTGCTCTGTGTGAAAGAGAAGTTGTTTATTATTGGGTATGGAACATCAGGTTTGTGGGCTGACATGGAGAAAAAACCAGTATGGGTTCTTTTCTGTTGATAAATCCAAATTCAGCCCTAATTATCTGTTGTTAAAGCCAAATTCAGTGCAAACCTGGAGGGAGATCTTTTTCTGTGCTCTAACACGTGCTGCAAGTTACTCTAGCCTGTGGCAGTGAGGGGAAGTGGACTGGTGGTTAGTGGGCACTACGACAAGGGGAGAGAGAACAAACCAGCCCAAACCACGGCAGCCTCAGCCCCCTCCTGGCGGCTGGCCTGGCCCGTGGCACACCCACACATCACAAAGGAGCTCTGGCAGAACCTTCCACCAGGTGCTTTCTCAGGGTGCCAGTCCATCCAGCCGTCGGGAGCGAGCGCTGGGAGCCGCTACGGCAGCACGGGGCCCAGGCTGAGCTCCACGTGGTGGGTGAGCCAGATCACCTCCGAGGTGTGGTCGCCCTCCTCGCTGGGCCGGATGGGAGCAGTGAGGTTTTTAAACTCGTGCTTCATCTTGAAACTCACGGTCACTTCGCCCTCTTCTTTCTGTGGGGTGACCTTGATGAAAACTCCCACCTTATTGGCTTTTCTAAAGGCAATAACGCTGCAAGGCAGAACACAGAGGAACATTGGGTCAGCCAAGTTCTCGAAGCATTGTTCCAAGAACAATGCTCTCAAAGGAACTCAAACCACACTGAGACAGACAGGAGGAGAATGAGTTACTCAAAGAGCCAAGTTTTTAAGGGAGAGGATCCCCACAAGACACTCACTCAGGGTCATCCTGGAAGTCTTGAGGCTCTGCCAGCTCATCATATTCTGCTGCAGCATCTTTGCCAGCCAGAATAAGCTCTTTGGAAGGAACTGCCACCTGAAACAGGGCATGGAGAGAAAGAAGCCTTTCAGCACTGATCATCAGCTATGCTGCAAGCAGGAGAGGGCTCTCCTCTTCTGAGGTCTGCTTCACTGCAGTTTAACAGAAAGTGATTCATCCTCATCTTTTCTCTGCTCCAAGACCACATGATTACCACCCTGCCAGTAAAATAATAAATTTCTCCCTTGGGTTTTGGATATCGATAAACAGACACAATTTCAAAATACTTCACGAGCTGCTGTTTACATTGGTGACAGTCATTTAAGCTCCAAGGAGGGAAATGCAGCACAGTTGGCAGGGGTTGAAGGATATACGGGAAGTGTGGCCTGTGGAAGGACAAATGGGAGTGGTAAATCCTGGCAGAGGCTTGGGCTTACACAGCAGAAGGGTAAAATCAATACCTTGGCAGTGCTGTTGATGTTATCAGGGTCTCCCTCCTCACACTCCAGCAATGTGACATGTGTGACGTTCTCCACAGGATTAGTCAGAGTCAGAAGGACTTGGCTCTCCTGGAGAGATTCAAGAATCACAGTTCAAGAAACAACTGTGCTAAAACTCATTGTTACTGTAAGCAGCTCCATCTTCTCCGACTGATCAACACATTCAAAAACTGTATCACATCCTCTCACTGGATGGACAGTGACAGCCCCCTGCCCATAAGAAAGGCACCAATGCAAAACTCTTAATATAAGAAATATGTATTTTGGGAGTGCAGCTGAGATCTCAATTCCACACCTTTTATTCTTTAGATATTGACAAGTGCTTGTGATGCCAGATGTCACTCTGCACAGCAATTTACTGCTGCAGAGACAAGTACATGCAGTGCTACTCTGGCCACCCCTTTAAACCATGCATCCTCTAAACAGAATGAGTGGAGCCCTCAGGGAACAATCATCACACCATTCACAGCTCCTGGCTATGTCTCAGCCTAAGACATTTCTGGAAAAGCTACTGACCTTCATGTAGCGCAGGTTGGGGATAGACATGATTCTCACTTCAGGGATGTAGTTACTACAAAATAACAGAGCAAATAACTGTGAGGGACTGTGTTGCTGTCTGTAAAGCTATTAGAGCGTTCCTAAAAGGAAAAACGAAGAGTCCTTTTGCTGCATAACCCTAATCCTACAAACCCCTGCTACAGTCTGGGGCTGGCACAGCATGCAGTTTCTGTCAAACTGCTGAAATCTTTAGTAGATCAGCAAGCAAACCTATTTCAGATAAGCTAAATATATTTAAAAAGGTGATTACACCATCCTAAGGGATGACACAATCTCACAAGAGGTCAAAGGAAATTAAAATAGAAGGCATTAACTAAGCATGAACAGGGAATTGTTGCCCCTAGTCCCCATTTCTTACTTACACAGCAACCAGCTGGATCTTGAATTTGATAGATGTTGGATTGAATTCTGGTTTGCTCAGATTATGTTCACATTTCTAGAGAGAAAGGTATTTAAGTCAGCACCAAAAGACTGTGTGCAGTCACACACTGAAGAATCAGAAGTATTGTGTCACCAGCCATGACATTACAGCCTCCAGCACCGTACATAAAAACTATCTGGAGTGTGTGTAGCCATCAATGTGTTCAGCTATTGATATTCCAAAATGTCATATCCAGCATTACCAGTGCAACCCCAGAAACACAAGACTTGGAACCAGTCTTGAAAACACCTGGACACTGAGTGCAGCACAAATAACTGCAAGGCCTCTGACCTATACTCCGGAATCCATAAAAAAAATAAAGCTGCTAGAAGGCCTGATCTCCTCATAGGCTACTCCTCAAATAAAGGATCAGCCTGACATTACTTCTTTCTGAGAAGATATTCTGCATTTGCAAAGCATTCTGCATCTTAAATACTTACAAGAATACTGCTCTATTATTTTAGGAACTAGATAAATAAATATCCTTGTATAACTGAGAAAACAAATCATATTGTAAAGGCCACGTAGAAAGCCAACAGCAGAACTTGGATTAAACTCTTGCCTGTCTTCATTTCCCAGGTCTCTGCTTTGCCTCTCTGAAATACCCTCTTCCTGCCTTCACTCTAGTGACATCTTCAGTATATTGCACTGCCTCTCCCTAATATTTTGTTTGTTGACTTTCATCTTTAGTAACAGCAAAAATTTTATTTCAATTGTACTGGCAGTCTTCTTTGACTCCTTGGCTGGGCAAGGCACTAGCACAAACCACCTTTGTATTTTTATGCATCTTTGACAGTGTTGTCCCCCTTTCACAACTGTCATCACACCAGAGATGTGACAGCCTCTCTCACCTACTTAGTGGTGTTACCACTAACTTGGCAGAGAACTTTCAATAACCAGAAGCATTTGAGCCATTTCTTATAAAAAACACACAGCCCATTTCCCAGCACCCAAGTCCTGAGGGCCTGGAAAAGGCATTTCTCTGGGTTGAATTCCCTACCCGGCAGCGCAGTGAGCGTTTGATCAGGAGGTGCTTGTGACGTGGGTAGAGCTGGGAAGCACAGATGGGTTGGAAGTCAGGCTGCAGCAGGCGCTGGCGCAGAGTCGTCACTGGGAGCACAACAGAGAGCAAGACAAAGAAATGTCTCAGGAACTGAAACTCCAGCTGGATTCTACATATGCACCTCACACTGTGTGGTGACCTGCCACCATCTCTAAGACACCTAATTTTACCTCCACCCCATAATTCAGGAGCCATTGACAACTATCACATTTCTAGAAATAAATAGAAAGACAAAAGTTGAATAAAGGGCTGCCCTGACTGGGCACAGTAACATGAGAACAACATCAGTGCTACCCCAGGAGAAACAAGGGACCCACATCTTTCTTAAAAGCCAAGCTGGGTTGGAAACAAGAGTTTTGTAATCATCTAGAACATGTTTTTTTCCCTCACCACAGCAAATGAGTTTCACAGCTTTGTTACCCTCACAGCTGGGTGCTGCATGAGTACAATACACAGCTTCTTAGCAAGGAGTTTGCATAACTCAGACTCACACATAGAATTAGAGAAAACAGTTCCCAAGGCAAGAAACTCCCAGCAGCCAAAACCTCCCATGGGTTTCTCTCAAAATGCAGGCTCCTCACTGTTCCAGTGCCTAAGAGGCAAGTGAGCCACCTGGCAACCTTCCCCTCATTGTGGGGAACCAGGAAAGTTGTCTTCTTCACCAGCATCAAACTCACAATGCCAACAGCCTCATGAGAAAAGGAGACCAAGAAGATCTACCCCCTTCTATAAACCTTTCATGAATTAATTGATACTGGCAGATTTTGTAGGCCTGCAGAGCTACCAACAACATCTGTTCCACTTGGAGCCACGTCAGCTGGAAGCCCACATCACTCCTGTACCTGCTGGTTTATCCTGTTCACAGCAAGTCTTACTGATCAATTTACAGTATTTGTGGATTAAATTTATGAGTCAGCTAAAGAACTGGCAAGTGTACACAGGCTGTTCCAAGCTGATGTCAAAGCAATGTCAGAGCAATGCACAGTTGTTACTCAACAGCCCACTTTTGGTTCCGGCTCCAAAACAGCTGCCATTTCCTTATTTCCTGCTATTATTTGAAAAGGGACATTAGCTTTTTTCTCCATCCAAAAGTTGATGCTTCACACACACAGAAATTAAGGCCAGCAAGAAAATTAAATAACCCTTCAGGCCTTCTGGCTCTGAGCTTTCCACATACAACAGGAAGCTGAGGCTGCATTCAAAGTTACCATTTAAAAAGTCACATATTTCCCAGTATTTCAATCCCAGCATAAAAACGTTCAGAAACTTGGGTCATGAGGAACATCACAAGCTTTTAGGCAATGCCCATGTTACAAAATGTAAGGCCAAAAAGTACAGAATACTAAGGTTTTACCTTCTGTCAGATTGATTGGTCTTGTGTAGTAATCCTCAGGAAGAGGCTCCACTTCTTCCACTGCATCAGCTGGCTCAATCTTGATCTCCTTCTGGTCTTCTCCTTCTTTCAGTCTAAAGCAAAATAAGGGGCAACTCAGTCATGAAATAGGGTATGTGTGCTCTGACAGCAACAGCAGTAACTGCATTTTAGCATGGAAGGTAGTGAGAGCTGAGATTGCACAGCAATAATTGCAACAAGGGTCTGAGCAGTCACTTGTTCCTCTTGGGAGAAGGCAGAACATCTGGAGGTGCTGCAGAGAGATGCCCAAGGATCTGACACCTCTGCAGTGCTTGAAAGGACTACTATCTGCTAATTATCTATCATCTCTCTAGAGTTGCTTTACTCCTCTCTTGCCTACACCTCCAATCCTCCCCCCAAAGGTGACCCCAACCCTGAGACTCACGAGAGTCCAGCGAGGGCACTGATGGGAGCTCCGGGCCTCTGGCGCTGAAGCCTCGTTCCAAGGCTGTATTTGTCCTACAAGGAAAAAAGGAACTGTCACCCTCAGGTCTGCTTCCTGATGGGACAAAAAGACCTGCTGCAAACTCATCCTTTGAGCTGCATGACAAGCATGGGGGTACAAGCAAAGAAAAGCAATAAGGAAAAGGTATTTAACGCTTTCTAAGATACATTTTTCTGCTTAAACTGTTAGCAAGGAGAAAAAAATTCCCACTGCACTGCAGATGGGGAAAGACAGATGTGTGTGGCTACTGCTTAAAATGCTTTTTGCTCCTTCCTCAAGTCACCAGCCTGCACTACTGACACATTTTCCCTGGATATTCTCTTCAGAGCAACTCCATGTCAAGTAGTGTAGAATGAGAGCTCAGCTGCCAAAAAAAGTGGGTTGATGTGGTTATGCATCCATCTGAAGGGCTCTGTAGCACTACTTGAAGCACGTGAAAGGTTCAAACTCCTACAAGCCTCGTTACCTACAAGTCTCTCTCACCAGAAATAGCTGAGCTACTCCTCAGCTTTCTACATCTGAGCTGTACCCTGATGCTTGGAGGTAGACATCTTCCCTCTGGGCACGGCTGAAAACCTGAATTCTCACCAAATGAGAAATGTGAACATCAGCCTACTCTGGTGATTTTTCAAGGATGAGATGATTAATGTTAGTGGCACTTGCTTTGGCCAAGCAGACAGCTGTGTCTCAGCCAAGCTTGGTGAAGGACTACTTTTCAGGTATACATTACTTACTCAAAGACACTGCTCTGTTTCTAAACTAACACAAAATATTTTTTGTAACAAATGTCACCCTCTGGAGAGTTAGGCTTCACCTGTGTTTGTTCTAGGCACACCTAAGCCAGAGGCCCTGAGGCAGGGTGTAGGATCTGTTACTCCCCTTCAGTTGGTACCATGAGAGCTTTAACACCAGCAGAAACTGAAAAGACTTACCACTACGTGTATAGTGTGTTGCTGTGGAGAGCCCCCAAAATAGCAGCAGGTAGCAACGGAGACAAAAAATGCAGCCATAAGACACAAGCAAGGGCACAGAGCAAGCACAATTCATTGAAGTTGCAAGCATGTGCAGTCACCCAGCTAAACAAAGTGAGCATTTACCTGCCAGGTACAATAAACAAGTCATTCAAGCCACAACCAAGTCTTAAGGTTAATTTCAGTAGAGATTTCATGCAGAGAAGTGTCAGACAATGCTGTTCTATCTGTCACTGAGCTGTGGGATGGACTGTCTTGAGAAAGAGCTGCCACTGGCACTGTGGCTGCAGATTCACTGCACTTCACTGCTGGAGAACACATTCCTTGGCATGGCAAGTATAAACCCTTCTGGCACTGCTGGGGAGGACTATCAGACAGAGTGGCAATGTAATACACAGTAATGAATGTAAAAGTATTCATCCCTAAAGAAAGCCTCATTTCCTTCATGTTGTCTTCAATTAGCCAAAGCTGGGCAGCCCTATTGTGCTACCAACTATCTAATTCTCCAGGCTGAGGCTGCTGTGGATCACTTTCCCTGCTCTGAGAGGACGGCACAGGTGTCTCACCGAGAAGGCCAGCGGAACGTAATTGCGGCGTCGCACCAGCTTCCTCCTGTCCCGCTCGATCTTCTCCTTCTGAGCCAGCTGCTGGTAGTACTCAACCAGCTTGTTAATCTGGAGGGAGGAAAAGGAACAGGGAGCACTGTCACCTCAGCTGCAGCATTTTCTTGTGAACTAGCTGGGATCCTTGCTACTTGTTTCATTGTGTCTCTAGTATCAGCTGTATTGTGCAGGATGTACTTCAGGGAGCCTGTGTACCTTAACATGTCCTAACCCACACTGTGGGTGACAAACTGACCCTCCCTTGGGAATGATGTGTGTTGGAGGACAGTGTCCAATTCTCACTTTGCAATTCAGGAACTGAGACTTTATTCACAAATTTGCCATGACTGCAGAGAGTAATGTGGCCAACTCTGAGCAATTTGGATTGGCAGAGCAAACAGCATCTTAAGGATCTTTTCCCCCCTCCTTGAGGCTGGTCACATTTAGAATGGAGGCCTAATGGGTAACAGGGAAGGGTGTTAAAGGTGCAGTTGTGTTTTCCAGATCCTAGACATACTTTTGATTGGAAAACAGCTTTTTTTCACATACATACGCAGCACATTCACCTTAACAGCACCATTAGATAGGTTGGCTTCAACTGAGCTTCTTCTCAAAAGGAGATTTTATACTGTGATATCCTCAGGAGAGCCTCTAAGAGGCCTTCCCTCCATTGAATTCAGTCAAGGTGCAGATTAGGAACTGGAACTGGTATCTGAAGGATTATATAGATGCAGAAAAAGTGATTGAGAGGGCCTGACACCCTAACAGTTCTTTCTGGCTGATGCACTTCAACCCAAGCACAGCCTTCCCGCTCACTCACCCTCTGTGTGTGAGGATTCTCCGGCTCCTGCCAGCCACCACTTGCTGCACAAGAGAAGAGAAAAAGCAAAGTCCACAGGAGGTTTCCAGATGCCACACAGAAATCACATCCAACACTCAACTGTCTTGGTGTTATTTATATAATATGACATTGCCTATTTTTGCCACACCTACCATTGCAATTGTTTAAGTTGATATCTGTACAAATATACATCTCTGAAAGAGTTGCACAGGCAGGTTTGGAATGAAGGCGCTCTGACAGCTTTTATATTGTGTTTTTAAACAAATGTTGCCTGAAAGATACTCAGGACAGCACTCAGGAGTCACTTCAGCAGCAGGTACATGTGTTTATATGTGTGTCTCTCATTACTGGCTGCTGCTGTCTCTGCATCCTCAGCTCCATTTTCAGTCACATCAACACTAGAAGTCAGAGGATCTGCTTGGCCTACTCTACACCATTTCTGGGGCTTGACAGATATTTTCTGTACATCTCACATACCAAAAAAATAGATGAAAGCTTTGTTCTAATGCTCTTGTGAAGAGAAAAGCCAAGTTCAAACACTGACTAGCAACGCTGAAATGAGTCTAAGTGAACAAAAGTGATGGAAAATAAATTAGATGTTTATGCTGTCAGACTGAGCAGCTTCAAAGACTGTGAAAGCACACAAACAAGATCTCAGCTGTGGGGAGAGTGCACTGACTAAAACAGTTTGACAGTTTTCTCACTAGTAAGGTAACAAAGGTATGGAAGTAGGTCACATATTCCACTAACTCATCTCAGCTCTTCCGCAACAAAGAGTTTCCCTGTGAATTTCCAACTACAACTCCAATCCTAGACACACATCAAGTCTATAGTACAGTGGGGAACTAATTGGACTATCCGTTACCTTCAAAACTCAAACTGGGCTCGTGCTGTAACTCAGTTTTCTGTCCTTTAACTGTCCCTTACCCACAGACTTGTCTGCCATGCCAACGTCCCGGGAGGTCCAGCGGCAGAAGCCACAGGCCAGGTAATAGGCTTTCTTCATGGTGGTCTTGGCCGGGTCGTCGGGCAGCGGCGCAGGGATGCTCGTGGCCCGTGTGGAGAGGGTGTGCATGCAGCAGGGGCAGTCAAAGCAGTTGGCACACCTGCAAACAACAAGGCAGAGCTCTGAGAAGGGTCCCAGGCTGAGAGAAATGCTCCCAACAACCACATCAGCGTTAAACCAACAGATCATTAACTCCCAGGCAACAGCACTAGTGATAACGGGCAGCAGAGCTGTCACAGGAACTTGGGGGATTCAGAGTCAGCATAAGAGCAGCAGCAGTGAGAAACATAACATGATACTGAAACACTTCGGTATTATGAGCCCAGGTCATTAAAAAAACCCCAAAAGTCAGGAACTGCATATGATACATCATGGAAAGACACTTATTCCCCAAAACAGACTCAAGCATAACAAGCAGCCATGTAATTTTTGAAGAGTTTCAGACAGACATGGGAAGGGACTGTTTTAAATAGGGAGCCTTGATGAGAAAAAACAAAATAAAGCAACTTCACCTGTTCTTTTTCAGCTTGGCTTCAGCTGAAGGCATGTTTTCCAGGCAGCTGGGGCAGTAGTGAGAGTCCACCTGAAGAAGACACAGTCACATCACACATGTTACCTGGCACACCTTTGTCCAAAAAGCCCCAAACTGCCACATGATCCAACGAGGATTCATGTCTTGCAACAGCACGGTGAAGACAAGGAAGGCTTGAGATATTTTTTGGTATGCAAAACCGTAGCCCATCTCAGCCAGATTTTGATCTTTAATAACATAAATTATAAGGTTTCTTAAGTTAGAATGGATTAAACTACTCCACCTTGTAAAAGGGAAAAGATCAGCTGGGTGTTGACCTTTAGCAGTTACCAGAATCTCATTTTTCAGCTTGAACAACAGTTTTAACATTTTATTTTCTATTTAGACCTAAATTTATTCCGTCCTCGCAGTTACACTGGTCAGATACATGCATATTTCAGAAGCTGCTTTGTATCTCTCTGCTGTCACAGTGTATTTTGCCAATTAAAACAACAGCAGCAAGACTGGGGGCCCCCTTCCTGAAGAGCAATTCAAACTGATTATTAAGCATGGCCACGCACAATGACTACACTGCTCACACCACAGCGAACTCATGACGGATACAGCCAGTTCACAAATCCATTCTTCAGAGGCCTTAACATTTCCTTAAAGATGCCTCTTCTGAGATCTGGGCTGCACAGTCATTCTTTCAAGGCTTTTCAAATCTATCACAATTTCTTAATTCAACCAGGCTTCCACAAAACCAGTCTCAGCGATTTTAATATGACAATTTATGAATCCAAGCCGCCCCCTCGCTCCCCACACAGCAAAAATCGTAGCGTATAACGAGGACGGGGGTGTGTCTGGGGGGGTCCTTGCCCCTCCACGGCCGGGCCCAATGGGGATGGGAGGAGGGGGGGTCTTGACCCAACGGTCGGGTTCTGCAGAGGGGTGAGGGGTCCCCGCGGCCCCGGTCGGGCCCCACCGAAGCTTGGGGGTCCCCGCACCCACGGACGGGGCCATTTAGGGGGGCACGTCCCCCCTGAGGGGAAGCCTCCCCTGTCCGCTCGCCCCAGCCAATCACAGCCCGAGCTCCGCCGACGGACAGGAGCGCACAGCCAATCCAGCGCGCAGCACCGCCCCATCCGTCACTCGCGGCCAATCCCTGCGCTCCGTGCAGCGCTGCGCCCACCCGCCAGCCGCGCCAGCAACCAATAGCAAAGCAGAAAAAGATTGAGTGGCGGGAGAGCGACCCAATCGCTGCGCGCAGAGAGAGCACCGTCCCGCCCGGTCCCGCCCGGTCCCGCCCGGTGTGCGGATGCGGCGCGGCCGGTCCGCCGTTACCTCGTGCGAGACGCACTCGAGCGAGCGGAGCTCGCTGCAGTAGCGGCAGAAGTACAGCTGCGGCAGCGGCGCCCGCAGCTCCTTCTCGCCGCGTACCAGGTACAGCACCCGCTCCGATTGTAGCAGCGACGCCATCTTGGGAGCGGGCGGGCTCCGCCGCGCCCCCGCCGCCTGACGCCACCGCGCCGTCGTCTGACGTCACCACGCCGGCCTGACCACGTGACCCCCGCGGGGCAGAGGGGCCCTGGATGGCCCCTCAGTCACACCCAGCGCCAGCCCTGCCGCGGGCACGGACACTTTCCGTACATCCCGGGGCTCCCGGGACCGTCCAACCTGGCCTTGGACACTGACGGGTGGGGCAGCCACAGCTGGTCTGTGCCAGTGCCTCACCACCCTCGCAGAGAAGGATTTCTTCCCAATATCCCACCTATCCCTGCCCTGTGGCAGCGGGAAGCAATTCCATCTTATGCTGTCGATCCAAGCCCTTGTGTGAGTCCCTCTCCAGCTCTCTTAGAGCCCCTTTAGGCACTGGAATGGGCTCTGAGTTCTCCTAGAACCTTGCCTCCTTGCGGTGAACATCCCCAGTTTTCCCAGCTTGGCTCCAGGGCAGAGGGGCTCAGCCCTCCAAACATCTCCATGGCCTTCTCTGGAATCACCCCAGCAGCTCCGTGTCCTTCTTACGCTGGGCGCCCAGAGCTGGACACGGCTCCAGGTGGGTCTCACCAGAGCAGAGCAGAGGAGGTGATCTTTTCACACCCCATTGGTGGTTTCTCTTCAGTCCCATATTCACTAGGACAGGATCCTGACAAGAATGAACATTCCCGTGCCGTGGGATCAGCAGGAAAGCACGAGGTCCATGGATGTGACATGCTGTGCTGTGTGCGCAGAGGGCAGAGCTCACATCAGCAATTCCACACTCAGTTTGCTGCTGGATACCCCAAACAAGCACCAGTGCCAGCCTGGCCTGAGGCATGAATCCCCCATCCTCACCCTGGTATCCATCCCCGCACAATGCCTGGAGTCAGTCCCTGCCCTCTGCCCGCTACTTGCAGCTCCACAGGAAACCCCTGTCCATGAGGATCTGCCGCTGCTCGTGATAAAACCCCCACATATTTTTTATCTGCCTGCAGCAGCAAGAGGAGAGCGCTGCTGGGAAGGCAGGGAGGAGGCTGCCTGTGCACTGCTCCTGGCAGAGCTGCATGTCCAGGGGGTGCCTGGAGACCAGGGATGTCTTGAGAGCATAAGTAGGGCTTTCCAGCACCAGAAATCCAACAGGTGTCCCTGGGAAAAGGCAGGAATGAAAGGTGCAGTGTGTGGCTCCTACCCTGACTGACCCTGAGCTTGTGTCCCAGAAGGAAAGTCGGAGCATCCCATCTTGCTTTTTCCATTCAGCATCACCAATGGAGTGGAATATTCCACTGGGCAGCAGAAGCTCCGTTCCCAGCCGGCGGGCTGAGGTCTGTCCCCTCCCTGGCGATGCTCTCTGCCCCTGTCTCTGTAAATCACCCTGCCCGAATGCCTGGGGAGTGCGGGCACCTCGCTACGGGCAGCTATGGAGGCTTTGGGTAGTCTTGTCCTGGGTCTCGGGGGCAAATGAGTGCCTGTGAGCCCTGCTGAGGCAGGAGGGGGACGGGGTAAGGAGGACCCTCTGTTAAGGACTATGAAGTGAAATGTCCCCACGGTCCCTCCCTGAGACCTTCGGGTTCAGCTCCAGATGGTCTCCCCCAGTGGAACCCCATTCTGGATGGGATGAGATGGAGTGTGTTCTTATTTCATCCTGGTGTAGAAAAAACGTCTTGTCATGCCGCGCCTTGTCTTTCCTTCCTTCCCCTTCCTTCTAGCCCCTTCCCCTTCTCCTCCTCCCCTGCCGTCCCCCGCGGGCCGGGCCGGGCCGGGCCGGGCGGGGCCAGGCGGAGTCTTTTTCGCCCGGCGGGAGTCTTTCGTGCCCGACGGGATCTGCCGCTGCCGTCACTTCTCGCAGGAGCTGGAGCAGGAGCCGGGTTCGGAGTGGGTGCCGGAGCCTGGCAGCGCCGCAGGTAAGGGGATGCGGGCAGGTA
Source organism: Acrocephalus scirpaceus scirpaceus (assembly GCA_910950805.1). Taxonomy (NCBI): domain Eukaryota; kingdom Metazoa; phylum Chordata; class Aves; order Passeriformes; family Sylviidae; genus Acrocephalus; species Acrocephalus scirpaceus. The sequence goes on from OU383785.1 coordinate 11,975,225, forward strand.
GGATGGGCAGGGCACAGGCAGGGCACGGGCAGGGCACAGGCAGGGCACACGCAGGGCACACGCAGGGCACGGGCAGGGCACAGACAGGGCACACGCAGGGCACACGCAGGGCACAGGCAGCTGCTGCCTCTCCCCCACGGCATCGTGTCCCCCACCCCCGAGGTGCCGGCGCAGGACGGGGGCACAGCCGCGGTCCCCGTGGAGGGGGGGTCCCCGCTCCTCGGTCCCTCTGTCCCCTTCAGCTGATGGATAACTCCGTGACTCAGCACCAGGTGCCGATGGGGGGGACACACACGAGGCCCCCCAACAACGAGGGGGCTCCTTGCTGACCTGACCTCGACGTTTCCCCACGTGACGATACAGAGGTGAGTGACCAGCGGGACACCGGGTTGTGGCTTTCCTTTATCCTGTAACAAACAGAAGCAATTAATAGGGAAGTTTTCCCTTGGGCTTTTATCCAGAGCCTTCAAAGCATGCTGTAAATCCTGGGAGTAATTGAAGGAGCCTTTATTAAAGGCTCTCAAAGGAGCCCAAGGTGAAAGCTGCCCTGGAGAGAGCAGCAGGGGACTGGGGGGACTCTGGCTGTGGGAGGGATGGAGAGGGCTGCCCCATCACCCCTTTTCCTTGCAGGATGGACCTCCCTCACCTCACCAGTCCTACCGACCTCCCCAAGCACATCCTGGATATTTGGGTCATCGTCTTGATCATCCTGGCCACCATCCTCATCATGACAGCGCTGGTGCTGTGCCCGGCCACTGCCGTCATCATCTACCGAGTACGAACACACCCCACGCGCAACGGCATCGTGTGAGGCACGGGCACTGCGGGACAGCCAGCTCGCTGGGCTGGGGGCTACAGCCATGGCACCCTCTGCCAGGGACCTTGATGGGGCTCCCTGAGAGCTGGAGCCTGGGCAGGAGCTGGGGTGGGCCAGCACCCAGACCTGCTGCTGTACCTGGCTCTCGCTGGGTACCCACTGCTCATTTTGGCCACTGAGCACACGGGGACTGTGAGGGAAATGACGGCATGAGCAGCAGTGGGGAGAGATGTGACTTTGCAGACATGTCCAGCTGGAAATATCACACTCCTGTGAGGGAGGCAGGCTGGTCTCACCTTCACTGGTGACACTGTCTCCTCCCAGGCAAGCAGCAAGGAGTGGAAATGCCTGACAAAGTGATTTCTTCTTTGGAGTCCCAGCTGTCAAGGTTGCTGGGGAAAAAAGAGTCAAAGCAAGATGGATGTGGCTTCTGGTTGTGCATTTAGCACTTGGCTAAAAGCATCAATGACAGAACTTGTGCTGGCTGCACAGCAGACATGCAGCTGGCACTGGACTCTCCTCTATCCATTATCTGCTGAAATGGTAGGAAAATCCTGCAGGGCTTTTGGTTCCTCTGGATCTTGTGGGGCAGAGGAGGGTGTGCAGTTCCTGCCAGCCCTCCTGTCTGCATGCTGGCTGCACTCCCCACTCCTGATAGTGAAAGCTCCCACTGTTTGCCCAGCACACTGCTGGGGAGTCTGTCAATGCCTCACCTGGGCAGGTAAAGCTGGAGGAGCGGGTTTGTGCCCAGCCACTGGCAAGGGATCATGTAAGCTCCTGTATTGCCCTTTGTTATGAAATAAATGGACTTTATCCTTCATGTGAGTGTGTCATGCAGCTCTGTCCACACTACGGGTGTATTTGGCTCCGCAGGGTCTGGGATACTTTCTCTCTAGAAACTCTCCCTGCTCTGACCTACTTCTCTGCCTCGCCTCAAGGTCCCTGGGGTTCTGTCCAGCCTTGGAGCCCAGCAGGAACTCACTGCCAGCCCAGCCCCACGCTCCAGGAGGGCAAACCTCAGTCTGGACACAGTGGGTGGGAAGGATCCCTCAGGACTTTCTGGCTGTGGTTGTGGCTGTTTTTCTCCCACTCGGGTGACTGGCAGCACTTCCCTCACACCGGCCTCGTGTCGGGTCAGTGTGGCAGCAGCCCTGGGGCTGAAACCACATCTTGGTGACTCACAGCAAGAAAGGTCACAAAATTGACAGGATGAATCAGGCAAGGATGTGAGGAAACACTACAGTGATGCTGGTGGGAATTGTTTAAATCCTGTTTTATGTGCTGAAAAGAGCAACCAGCCCTGCAGTGTTGGAAACCCTGTGTGCCATCCCTGTGTGGCTTGATCCACAACAGCCAGATTGGGTTTTGCTTTGGGTGGTGGGGCCAGAGGGGCAGGAGGTTCCCGGGGAAGCAGGGCCTTGGACAAACACCTCCTACCTTGGGGAGTGAGCCTAGCACAGGGATGCAGACCCTGGGGAGCAGAACTGCCTGCACTGGACCCACTGGCTGTGATTGTGCTGGGAGGGAGCAGACATTTATTCCTTGCCCAGCCAAAAAACGTATTTCTGTTTTGAGCTCTCAACTCTCTCTTCCCCTCTCGAGTTGCAGAGTTTGAGGCAAACAACCAGAGTTATTTTCCTGTTTTTCTTCCTCTCTCCCTCCCTTGCTGGCACGGTGCAGCGGCAGCTGGAGGACATTACAGATGTGCAGGGTGGGGGCAGCCCTGGCTCTGCTCTTCCCTGTGCTCCACCCCAGCATTGCTTCCCTTGGGGCACTGTGGGGATGGCCAGCGGCACCAGGAATAAAAGCTGAGCAGCTTTGCTATGAGAGGAATAGGGGAAAAGCCACAAACATTGGAGTGGTTTGGGAAGGAAGCCTGGTTTGGAGCAAAACACGAGGAAAAGCATGGAACACTTCCCCCTCCCCATCCATGCAACCATACATGATGTCTGTTCTCACCTCTGCATTCCCCTTGTCAAGACCTGCAGAAGGAAGTGAGAGATTTCCTTTCTTGGTATAGATTTCTGGGAAGTTTCAAACCCGTGGCAAACATTTCCAGGAAAGGCCTTGGAAAGATGGGTTTGCTCATAACAACAAACACGGAGCTAAATGGCAGCAGAGGTAAAGCAGGGAGAAGCCACGACATTTTTTAAAGCATTAAGATGGCGGAGAATGGATTTAAACTGGATTTCCAACACTATCAAGTTGGAAATTCCTCCTCCAGAATGGAACAAGATAACCAAATCCCCCTGTGGCCCTGGCTTCAGTGCCTGAACAGTGCTGGAGCTTGGAGGCAGAGTTTGCATGGAGTTTTGCCAAGGAAAAATGCCTTTGTGTTGAGGAGCAGGTCCTGCTCTGGTGACGCTGTAGCAGGCAGCGTGATGCGGGCACTGAAGTGATTCAGCACCCGCTGGGATGCTTCCCTGGAGGTGCTGGCATGTGGCAGGAGCTGGCTGCTGGCCCGTGGGGGCTGCTGCTGGGGGAGGCAGAAGGGGCAGTCCCAGAAGGGAGAAGGGGACAGAGGATGCTGGCTCTCACCTTGCCTCTGGGCAGCCTCCCTTTGCAGGGGGTGAGGGGACGATGGGCCAGGGGCATTTCTGCAGGGAGAAAATCTTCCCCTGGAAAAGGAAGGGATGGCAATGCTGGAGGGGGCAGAGCACTTAGCCTGGGGGCTGTGGGGGCACTCCAAAGGGTGCTGGGCACCATGCCCAGCAAGGAGGCTGCTGCTGAACCAGGGCACTGTGTGGGAGCACACGGGCTGGGGCAGAGCAGCGAGGGCTGTGTGAGCCACGGGCTGGCAGCCTGGGGAAACCTGGTGCTCAAAGAGCTGGGGCCTCTTGCCTGGCAGAGCTTGCTTTGCTTTTGCTTCCCTTTGCACGCTTAGAACAAAGGTTCAGAGGTTGCCCTGGGATTGATGCCAGGCCAGGCTGCCAGAGGGAAGCTGCACTGCTGCTAGCCAGGGCAATGCTGCCTGCTGCTGCCCGAGCTCCCTGCCACTGTCCTGCCATGCTGCTGGCACCATCCCTGTCCCTCTGCATGAAAATACTCCTCGGTCAGCTCTGGGACAAGCCCAGCAGGCAGCACTAGATGGTTCCCACCGCTGCTTTCACATTTCCTGTGCTCAGCTGGGGCCCTGCAGCCTGGCACAAGGTCTCTGCAGCCCCGCACGTGGCTCAGGGGACAGCTGGGGAGGCTGGTGGCAGTGGCAGCATGGTGTCGGGGGAGCTGCAAGCGCCTGGCCTCCCGCCCCAGACTCCTGCCAAACATCTGCAGCAGGCGGGAGCTGGCTCCCACCAGGCTCTGGTGGAAAAACAACCGAGCTGGAAGGTTCGTGCGAGGGTCAGCCTGCCTTGCACGGCTGCTTTTTGAGGTGGGGGACCCCAATCCAGCAGGGTGGAGCAGCACAGTCTTGGTGGAGCCCCTGCTCTCCCATGCAGCCTCCAGCAGGGCATGGCACAGCACGTTGGGGACACTGGGTGGCATGCCCAGGGTGCCATGGAAGCTCAGTGGCAGAGAGGGAATCCATCGGCTGTGTCTCTAACTCCTTCCCCATTCACAACATCCACCAAGGCTAATTTAGCACTGGGACCCAAGGAGACGGTACTTGGATAAATAAGTCCCTTATTTTTATTTTGGGTTTAGGAAAACTGAGTTCAGGAGTGACTCAGACTTTCACTGCTCGTGGCAGGGATCAAGGACACGTGGAAGAGACACAACCACACTGTGACACACACCACTGTAGCTAGATGTGGGTGGCTGTTCCTGTGGTGGGAAATAGTGGGGCAGGGAGCACAGTCCTGAGCAGCTCCCCGGTCAGTCCCAGCTCTGTCGCAGGAGGTGGCTCAAGCCCTAGTCAGGGTCAGAAATATGAGCTGTGCTGGGGAGCACAGCACAGGTCCTTGTTGGCTGCAGGATGCAGAGACATGCAGGCCAGGAGCTGCAGCCCCATGGCCTCAAATCTCCCTAGAGCCTGGGAAGTCGGTGGGGAGGGTCAAACCCCAGATATTGGCTCCTATAGGTTTTGGCAAGGAGCCACCTTGCTCTGCTCACAGCCATAACTATGAGACTCACTGGAGCACCCTGTGGCTGGCCTGGCTCTTGGCATGTTGTGATGGGCTCTGTGCAGTCCCCAGGGAGTGGCTGAGCATCCTGAGGGATTGCCTGGACCTGGGCAAACAGCCCACACTGCTTGGGGTCCAGGCAGGGCAGGGCTAATGCATTCCCCCAGTAGCAGTGCAGGTTTAAAGCTTTGAGAAATGCTGCCAGCGACAGAGAGACCCACAGCCCCCCTGCTCCGTGGCTTCTCTGTGTGCCTGGGAGTTGAACCCAACCCCCAGCCCTCCCACGCCAGCTGAGGCTGCCGTTGGAGCCTCACAACATCAGCCTTTCCCAGGACATGTTGTTCCTTCTGGTGAAGAACACGGATTGGGAGATTGCTCCCAGCTTCCTCTTAACCCATGGCCACACTTCCCATCCTTGGTGGCTTCTCCAGCAGCTGGCTCAGTGACAGCATCGTGGCAGGGCTGATCCTGCTTTCTAGTAAAGCCAAACCTCATGCTGGCACTCATGGTCCCCCCAGGGCTCACCCACTGCCACCCCATACTGTCCTCCACCCCAGGCCAGCCTCCCCCCAAAACCACAACTCCCCCAGCTCCTCTCTAGCCAGTTAACTCTCCCATTGAATGATTTTGTTGGGGGATTTCAGGGAATTTACACCTCACCACGGATATTTTCCTTGGAGACAGCCCAGGGTAAATGTTCACATTCCTTGGCTAAGCAAACAGGACCCTGGAAACTCCTGCCCCTGGGGACACCGAGGGCTAAGGGACAGCAGTGCCCTGCCCTTGACCGCAGCAGGGTCACCATGGAGGCACAGCCCACGAGCTGCAGAACAGCCCCTGGCAGGAGGGATCCTCCTCCAGAGCTGCCTCTAGCAGCACCTTCATTTACCGGGGACAAAGCAGAGAAGCGGGATCAACCTTCCCCAGCCCAGCCCGAGCAGCCATTGGGGGGCACCCACCGAACCCCAGCCCGGCCTCCCCGAGGCTGCTGCTTGGGGGGGTTTGGTCGCTGCTCCTCGGTTGTCAACACCCCACTTGTGGGGGAAATGCCACCCTGGCTGGATGTCCTGCACAGGATGGGGCACCTCTCCCCCGCGACACCTCTGCCCCCCCGGCCCCTCTCTATCCCCCGTCACCTCTTTCTCCCCTCCCCCGTCGATATCTCTCCCCCCACCTTGCGGGTTTAATCCCGGCTCGGGTAACACGTTGCATAAACCCTTGGCACATGCCGCTGGCCCGTGTCCCCATAGGTGTCCTGGGTCCCCGCCAGGCCTTGGTGCCACCCCCGGGCGGTGTCCGTCCGCGTGTCCGTGTGTCCGTCCCAGAGCCCACACGGTTAACGCGGCCCCGGCCCGGCCCCCCCCCGGCCATTGGCTCCCCCCTCGCAGCCCCGCAGCTATTTCTCGCCGCCGGGCTCGGAGGTGACAGCAGGCGACAGCGGCGCTTGTCCCGGCCGCTCGTCCCGGGCTGTCAGGGGGTGCCGGCATCCCGCACCCCAGTAGCCATGGGGGGCTGCTCCCGCAGCAGCTGGATTTTGCCCCTTTTCTTGGCTGGGCTCGTCCAGCTGGGGCGAAGTGAGGAGAGGGAGAAGGTAAGAGGAGGGGGACGCCCCCACGGGACTTTCAGGGGGGTCTAGGGGCTGTGTGGCACCCCGGGGACGCGCCTGTTCCCAAGGCTCTCTGCAGGACTCCCCGGCGAACGGGTGGGGCACGGTGGCCCCGTGACCCCCCTCCTTCTCCCTACAAGCCCGGTGCCTGGATCACGGGAGGATTTTCTGAGTTAGCTCCTGCCAAGGACCAAGAATCGCTGGTTGGGGACAGAGGGGGGACAGAGCCATGTGTTCCCCAAGTGACCTCCCCAGGGGCAGAGCACGGGGACTTTTTTCCATGCAATGTCCGGGAAGGTTCTCCCATGTTTGGAAGGTGTGGAACCCACCGTGTCCCCACAGCCCAGCAGGCAGGGACACTGTCACCCCCCAGCCAGGCTCCCCACTGTCCCACCGAGCCTTCACTCCTCGAGTGCAGCCCCTGTGACTTCACCTCTTGCCAGAGCCCAAAATAGCCCCTCGGTGGCACTTGGCTGAGCCTGGGTACCCTGGTGGGGACAGGAGATGGGCTCCTCTGGGTTAACCCCTGCGGCCCCGGTTGCAGGGGCTGCTCCAGCCCGACCCTTCCCGGCCCTTTCCCCATCCCAGCCGGAGCCCCCTGCACTGTCCCTGTCCCCCAGGGGTTCCAGGGGTGGTGAGTCCTGCTCACTGCCCACAGCCTCGGGATTCTGGTGCTGGCCTCCCTTTGTACTCTGGCTGTTTTGCAGCCGCTCGCCTTCCTGCTGCTCCCTGCTCGGTAAACATTCCCCCAGCTGCAGCCGGACCCATGTGCATCCGCATGTCCCAGTCAGCCTGTCCCACCAGCGCGACCTTGGCATGCCGGAGCCTGGCTGCTGCCAGCGGCATTCAGGGCAAGGGACACAACGCTGGCAGCCGTCCCCGCAGCCAGCAGCTGGGCCGGCCCCATTGCTCTGCTGGCCGTGGGGATGAGGAACGGGGTGGCCGGCAGCCCCTGCCTCCTCCCACAGGATGCTCCTCGCCCCACAGGTGGACTGCTACCACTCCGTGAAGGGCAACATCTACCAATACGGGGCTCTGACCCTCGATGGGGAAGAGTACATCCCCTTTGAGAGGTACAGGGGGAAGACAGTGCTCTTCGTCAACGTAGCCACATACTGAGGCCTGACCCTGCAGTATGTTGGTAAGAGTCCTGCGGGGCACGGGCACCTCGGGGTCAGGGCAGGGTGCAGGAGTGCAGCCTTTGGCACATCCCCATGGTCCATTCTGCTTCAGGGGTCTGGGGAAAGGGTTAATGCCTGCTCCCCAGGGCCTGGCCTGACTGGAATGGTCCCAGGGCGTAGTGTGCAGGTGTGGAGGTGTGCCTGGTCCTCTGCTAACTCACTTCTGGCTCTCCTTGCTTGCAGAACTGAATGCACTACAAGATGAGCTGAGAAACCAGGGGCTCGTGGTCCTCGGCTTCCCCTCCAACCAATTTGGGAAGCAGGAACCCGGCCAGAATTCAGAGATCCTCCCTGCGCTTAAGTGAGTACTGTGGTGGGGCTGTGGGACACCTCCCTCCTCTGGCTCTGCTGGGATCCCAGCCAGGCAGTGGGAGCACAGGCTGCAGCCCCCAAATAAGGGTTTTGGGGTCCTGTCACCACCCCTGTGCAAGCACCCAGAGCTGGCCATTGCACAAAATCCTGTTCCCCCGCCCTGTAGGTATGTCCGGCCAGGAGGTGGCTTTGTTCCCAACTTCCAGCTGTTCCAGAAAGGGGATGTGAATGGGGCCAAGGAGCAGAAGATCTTCACCTTCCTGAAGGTGGGTTCTAAGGCAAGGGGAGATGAGTGGGACACACCCAGCTTGCGTTTTGTGGGGCAAGGCCATGATGCACTGACTCCCCATTGCAGAATGCCTGTCCCCCGGTGGCAGAGGAGTTTGGAAACCCCAACAAACTCTTCTGGGAGCCTCTGCGGAACCATGACATCAAGTGGAACTTTGAGAAGTTCTTGGTGAACCCCGAGGGTGTGCCCGTCATGCGCTGGTACCATCGCACCAACATCGATACCGTGAAGAGTGACATCTTGACCTACCTGAGGCGGCGGCGGTGGGGGCCGTGGCCACCACTGGTGGGCACCCAAGGTGGGCAGGAAAACCATGATGAGCAGCAGAACCATGAAGAACAGCAGAATCCTGAGCAGCAGGAGAACCATGAACAGCAAGGCCAGTAGAGCCTTGGGCCGCTGGCTTGAGGGCCAGCATCTCCCCAGCTGCTTCCCATTCCACTCCCTTCCCAGATGTTCCCCAGAAGCAGGAATCATGCACTGTCCCCTCCCTCGCTCCCGTCTCTGGCACCCCCCAGTCAGGATGCTGGGCTGGGCAACCTCGTGGCAGAGACCTCAGCGATGGCAGTGGGATACTTCCAATATCCCTGTCCCACCTCCACCCTGGTGGGACATCTCCTGGCCTCCAGCTTGCCCCCTCCTCACCACCATCCCAGGCAGTGGGAGAATGTAGGGGCTGGCTGTCCCTGGAGCAGGAGACCACATCTCCATGAAGTCTCGGCCCGAAAGCCCCTGGTTGGGGCGGGCCTGGCCTGACTGTGCCGAGCACGGAGCAGCTCTTCAGTGCATTCAGGCTGCCCGTGGTCCTGGCACACAGATGTGCTGCTCTCCTGGTCAGGGGTGGCCAGCCCCTCACCACCCACCATAGTAACACCAAATAAAGGCTCTGCAAATGTGCAGCCTCACTTGTTGGCCATGGGTAGGAGGGGTAGAGTGGGGGGCAGTGGGTAGAGTGGCCAGCCTGGGGGTAGCAGTGCCTGAGTGAAGAAACTAAATTTTTTCCACAATAACTGCAAACTGATCATGGACTTATCATCACAGCCCAGCATTTGGGGACAGGATGGGGAGTGAGTGCTGAGGACAGGTGGGCAAAAGGGGCTGGGACCAGGGACAACCCCCAGTGAGAAGCATACTGGAATCCTGTGCCTCCTGCTGTCATACCTGTGACAGCCGTGCTTACAGAAACTGGGTTTCTGTTGTGTTCATTTTTTCCCCTCCAGACCTATTTCGTGGAGCAAGACTTGCTATGTGCAATGTCAAAGACTGCTACATGGAAAGGCAGAGGGGGCAGCAGGGGCTTCCCTGCCCTGGCAGAGGTGGGGGCAGAAGAGGGGAGGGTGAGGGGCTGAGCTCAGCACATAGATGGAGGTGGGGGGGCACGCACTTGGGGCAACAGATCCTGGGGTGCCCAAGCAAGGGTTGCACTCAGTCTGTCTCTATGGCTACACCCGAGCACTTGGAGACCAACAGCCCTGGCATCCCTCCCTCTCCCCGTCCCCACGCAGAGGCTGCCCCACAGGAAGCAGCTTTCAGGACAAAACCAGAGAGACTCAGCCACACTTCAGTCCTTAAATAAATACAAAGACACCAACCACCCTCAGGCTGGGCCACGGCTGCGGCCAGCACCTGCCTGCGAGTGTGGGGTCTCCCACCTCCGGGAGAGTCCCCACTGTTACCCGCCCCTCCAGAGGTCTGGACTGGGACAGCTCCTGGGAAACATTGGCTCCTCTTCCCTGAAGACCTGGCTCAGGTCTACAGTGATGCCAGGCCTGGCTCTTCGTGGGGAAGGGGATGGCCATAGGGGACCGACCCCATGCCGGCTGCCACCACGATGGCACCTTTAGTCCCTCCTTCATGATTTCCCTGGGGGAAGGCGCTGCTGAGCCCCCCACGTGCAGCACATGTCCTTGCACAGGCATCGGCAGCCGGAGGAAGCTCCTGGACACACACACACGGGCACACACACACACCCTACTCCTCTTCCACTGGTGTCGGAGCGTGGCCGGTCCTTGGCATTAGGGCAATCCGGGACCTGCCTGTTCTGAAACACAAGAGAGGGGTGGCACAGGGTTAGCACAGTTCTTCATTCTCACACAAGGCCCACAGAAGGGATGCCAGCCATGGCATGGTTGTTATCCCTGAGCACCAACTGCCATAACTCTATGAGCTGTTTGAGCTCAGCCTGACTTTAGGTGCTGTGGGGATGCTGGCAGGGATGCAGCAGGGACCAACCCCATGGCAAAATCATCCTCTCAGCTGATGAGAGGTGGGGGCTAAGAGAAAATGGCCACTGCATGGTAAGTGGTGCCCCATCCCTCCCCCACGTGTTTAGCCAAGTGCCCCAAGTCTCAGGGTGAAGGATGGGCACCCCTGTCAGGGAGGGTCTGAGCCTTACCCATGTCCTTGGGGACTGGTTTCACCCCAGCCACTGGTTGGGCATTCTGGCTGTGAGCCATGGCACAGGGCGGGCGCCAGGGGTACTCGGGCTGCAGGAGGAGATGGAACAGAGACAGGGAATTACCTGGGATGTGAATCATGAGGCTGCACTCTGTGATTGACTGACAGTGTGAGGAGGAGAAGGAAGGGGAGGAAAGGGACTGAGCAGTCACATGCCAATAGGACACCAGTGCTCAGCTCCCTGCTCTGGGACTCCGTGGCCTTGGAGGGCAGTGAGTCCCAGACCCACCCACATGTCACCCTCTGCTCCCCCTCCTGCTGGCACAGGTAGGCACCCTCCTCCTTCTCACCGGGGGAAAATGGTGGAAGTTCTGTCCTTGATTGTGCTCGCCCGGCACGGCTGGTGGGTATCGGATCTGCTGCCACTCGTCGTAGCCGTGGTACATGGGGTGAGCCATGGGGGGACTGTACTGGTACTGGTACACGGGGCAGGCTGGGCCCAGCGGCCCTGGCCCTGGCTCGGGGTGAATCCTCTCTCCAGACGCCTGCAAGGAGCCAGGACAGATGCTGGGGAGATCCCAATGGCAGCCCACCACCACCACCCATTACCTGCAGCCCCCAGCCCCCCTGCCCAAGAAGGGCTTTCTCCCATCCCTACCTGTTTATGCTGTTTCAGCAGCTTCTTCAGCTTCTCCTTCTCCTCCTTCTCTCTCTGGCAGTCGTCCTTGGAGGCTCGCAGCTGGGAGGAAAAAGGGTTAGTGCAGAGCCCACCCTGCCACCTCCCATCTTCATGGGTTAGGGTTGCTGAGGGAATGCCTGCACCAGCCTCCCCCCATCAGATCCCCAGGAGAGGTGCAGAAAGAGGAGATGAGTGAAAGGAGATGCTCTGGCAGTGACAAGCAGCAGAAAAAGCACCTCTCTGGCCTCCCTGTTCTCCTTCAGCCCTGATTCTTAGGTTATGTAAAGGGACTGTGACACAGGGCAAGCATTTTCAAGACACATGGGGTTGACATGGGGCTCCCAGAGCGCTGCCAGTAGCACCCAGCACTACTCACCTGGTTGTTGGAGAGGACCAACTGCTTCTGCAGCTTTTCCAGCTGCTGCTTCAGCTCTTCCTTCTCCTCATTCATCCTCTCCCTGTCACTCCGTTCCCGCTGGAAGTCTTCCTCGAAAATTTTCACCTGGCAGGAAGGAAGAATGTGGGTGTCCTTGGCTGAGGGCAGACTTCCCTAAGCAACCCCATCACTGTGCTGCCATCCTTGAGTCCACCAGCCATTCCAAGCCCCAGGCATATGGGCTGGCTTGATGGCCCATGGCTCTGGTCCTTCCAGATGAACGCCTGGAGGATGCAGAGTTGGGTCCCCAACCCTCACCACCCCAGCACTGACACCTGCCCAGTTGCTGGGCTGCTGCTGGCACACAAGGCTCTGCTGTGGAGATTCAGAACATGTATTTCCTTGCCTGTCCCCAGTGGCTCTGTGTCCTGCCCTACCTGCTGCTTGAGTAGCTCATTCTGGGTCAGCAGCTCCTGCTGTGGCAGCTTCCCTGCTGGCTCCATGGCAAAGATGGGTGGTGGAGAGGCTTGGACGTTCAGGGCCTCTTCTAGTGCCTACAGAGGAAGAGGAGAGAGCAGGGTCAGAGCAAGTTCAGTGCCCATGATGTCACTGGAGGACCCCAGGCAAGTGCCCAGCATAGGAAGTGGGTATAAGTGGGCAGGGGCAGAAGTATAACTGGGCAAAGAGGGACAACAGACCCTTCTTGAACCCCCCTTCCTTGGAGCCCAGAGGGATGTGGTGGGCCTAACACAAGTCTCTGCCTGGGCAAAAGTGGGTTATCAGGGTCAGTTTTGGATTTGAGAGAGGTGAAGAAACTGGAGAACATTAAAGACATTTTGCAGTGAGGGGTTGTGCCCTGGCCCCCACCTTGTTCAGCCTCTGGATCTCCTTTTCCTGGTATTCCCGCTGCCTGGTGACCGGAGCCAGCTGCTCCTGCAGGAACCGCATCCTCTGCTGCAGGTCCCTCACCTCCATGGCCAGCCTCTCCTTCTCTGCCTGCAGGACCCAGGGTTGGGGGAGATCAGCCAGGGCAGGGCAACAGGGCTGGCAGCTCCCTGTCACCCTTCCCAAGGGACTCGCCTCCTCTGTTTCAATCCGGGACTTGGCCAGGAGCAGCTTGCGGTCAAAATCCCGTTGCTTTTGCTCCCGCTCTGACTCCAGCTCGGTCACTGCCCTGCGGGCCTCAGCCAGCTCCTGGTGTAGGTCCGTGACCTGCCGGGAGGGAGTGGGGGCGTTGGCCTGGAAGGATCCACAGTGGGGGAGAGGAGGCACAGGCAGCCCCCAAACCTCCCTACACCGTTTCCTCTGAGTCCCCACAGCCAGCACCCAGCAGGAATGTGCCCTCCCAAGCACCCAGCCCTGAGCACCCAGCCCTACCTTCTGCTCGTACTTCTGCTTCATGGAGCGGAAATGCTGATCCCATTGTTTATTCACCTCCAGCAGCTGCAGGGAGAGAGGGATGGCTGAACAGGAGCCCAAACCCTGCTATGAACCAGCTGTGGTGGTCCCCAGCAGACTCCTGTCATGAAAGCACTTTGGGGACCAGCTGGATGGAGATCCCAGCTCCAGCAGTGCTTCCCTGCAGCTCTGAAGCCCTGCCCCAGTCTCTCGGTGCCATCCCAGCCCTGTGTCCCCTCTGCCCACTCCCCGCCTCCTTAGTGGTGCCTCCCTCCCAGCCTGGTCCTCACCTCCCTGCGCTGGTGCTCCAGGATCTTCACCTTCTTTTCCTTGGCCTCCAGCTCTTCTCTGCCCGGCGCCTTCTCCACCATGGCCCCGCTCTGCTGGACGCGCACGGGGGGCACCTCAGGGCTTTTGTGGAGGCTGTGCCCAAGGCCGGCTAAACTCGAGCCAGTTCCTCTCCCACTGCCCCCCCATCCCCTTGAGACCCTGAGTAGTCCTGCTGGTCACACTGGGACAGACTGGGAGCTCGATTAAAATGAGGCCATCTTTGCTGATGTGTCAGCAGGCTCCCTGCCTCCTTCCCAGCCCTCTCCAAGGAGATGCTGCCTTCTCACCTGTTCGGCGGCTTCCCTCTTCCCACTGTCCTGGCTGCTCAGCGTCACCATCCTCCGGAGCTCCTGGTTCTCACATCTGTGGGCATGAAGAGGTGAGTCACAAGGAAGAAGCTTCCAGGGCAGCCCTGTCCCCATCCACATAGCCCACCCTCACCTGAGCTTCTCCAGAGCCTGGTTTCTCTGCTCCAGGTCATGCTCCAGCTTGGTGCGCAGCTCCTTGTTCTCACTGTGCAGCGTCTCACACAGCGTCTGCAGGGTGAACACTGGCAGTGTGAGGACCATGGCCAGGCCTTGGCCACCCACACCTCCCACCAAGCCACGCTAAGGAGATGGGTGTCCACCTCAGGATGGGTGGAGGGGTTTGGTGGGAAAAACCAGAAAGGAAATATCATGAAGTGCCAGGCCAGCCCTTGCTCACCTGCAGGAACGATGTTCTCTGCTCATTCTTGTGCACCTTGGAGGCCAAGCGCTTGAGCTCGGAGGCCATGTAGCCCATGCGCACAAAGACCTGGTCCTTGCTGCCCTCCTTGGCACAGCCACTCAGTGTGTTCTCCAGCTGCTGCAGCTGTGGCAGCAGGTTGGCATCCTCGTTCGGTGGCTGCTCCAAGTCCTGGGAATGGGGAGGGGATCAGGTGTGGTCAGACCAGTTAAAGGAGCATTGTAAAGTTCCTCCTGGGGCTGATCAACTTCACATCCCATCCATGGCTGTGGTTGGGTGCTGGGCCAGCACCAAGACACTCTGCAGCACCTCCCAGTACGGTGAAACATTGTGCCAGCTTTGTAAAGCTCTGATTCCCAGCTGCTGGATATGGCACACTGAGTCCCCCGGCGGAGGAGGACACGGCAGCAGCTCATGAATTCCCTGTGCCCCTTGGCAGTCTGAGCAGAACACTCTCAAATTGCTGACAGCAATGGAGGCATCTCCATCCTTGGTCTCTTCTCCACCTGAGCTCTTCCCATCTGCACCGAGACTAAAAATCCCAGCTCCTGAGACTGTCCTCTCTACATACACCCCAGTCTGTGCTGGAAGGAGTGGTGGTCTTACCCCAACTCCCATGTTCTCCTTCCACCTGTCCTACTTCTGTGCTCCCTGCTGCTGTGGCATGCCAGGCACCAGGAACCCGAGCCCTTTGGCAGGTGACAGCCAAGTGGCTGATGCATGGGATTTAAACAGTGGCTGGGAAAGCCCAGGTCAGGGCACACCCACCAGTGTCAGGGTGTACCCTGCCCATAGGGAGTGTCCCCAGGAGGTTTATGCTCCTCTGGTGTGTTTGGTTAACTCCTCCATAGCCTAGGAGGTGCCACTGGCACAACAGCTGGCACACATGGCACTGCTGGGAGGAGCTGGGGATGTGCTGACACACCTACACCTGCTCTGCTCCCAGCCCTGCTGACTCACCTGCTGCCTGTGAGAATGTCCCAGATTGCACCACAGGGCAGCCCATGTGTCCCCAGCACCCTGACCCTGGAGTTTACAGCCCCAAACTTGCTGTGGGAGGCTGTGCATGGGGCACAAAACAGCCAGTTCCTCCCACCCACGTCTGCTGGCAAGAGAAGCAGGGAGGACTCAAGCTGGGAGAATCCAGGTGTGAGCACAGGACTTGGACTCAGCTCAAGAATCAGCAGCCGGTGGCCAAGTAGATTCCATTCTGTTCTCTATCAGCTCCTAGCAGCACCCCAGGAACGTCCAGTAAGACTCAACCCCTCCAAGAGCCTCTCTGGCCAATGTGAACAGGGATGTGCAACGAGAGCATGTCCTCTTACTGGTACCATGTGGTGCCAGCTGATGTTCATTCCCCTTGGGCTCCCCATTCCTTTCACCCCTCCATTCCAGCACACAAAAAAACCAGAGCAGGACAGGATGGGGCAATGACAATTCAGGTGGCAGCAAATGGAGCACACAGAGGTGTTTTGGCTAGGGCAGACCCTGTCAGCAATCAAACGGCTTGGAGGCCTGGTCCTCCCACCCAGTGTGGGCACCAGCTGAATATCAGAGCATCACTGACAGCTACTTAGGTTGTCACAGCTCCTCCTGTCACTGACATGTGGCATCTGCAGACATTGGTGTCCCCATCTGGCTGGGGCTGCTTCACTGGCCCCTTGCCCAAGGCCAGCCAGGCCAGATGTGTTTGGGGGAGGACCCTTGCCCAGTTTATTCCTTCTCTATGATTTGCCCAAGAGTTTCCTTGACATGGGTCAGTGTGCCCTGCTGGCGCCTGCCTTGACACAGAACTGCAGCCCTGCACACCCTCAAACCCCTGACACTGACTCGACTCCCCACCCACCAACACCAAATCCTGCAGGCACCAGGGCCACTCACCCCTCTCCTGCTCTCCTGGGGAAACCCCTGTGCTTCGATGGCAACCATCTCAAACTCTGAGGAGGCTCCCTGCAGGGGAGGCAGCCAGGTCAGAGCTCCCCAGGGAATGGCAGCCCAAGATGCCCACCATACAAAGAGAGGGACCACTGGGAGTACAGGAGGGGAGCTGACCCCTCCTTTCAAGCTCATCCCTGTTTCTAAAGGCCTCCTTTTGCCTTGCCTAAAGCCTGCCTCCTTTTGCTTTAATTAGACGGACAATGCCTCCCTCTTCAGCCATGCCAGCAGCAGCTTCCACATTCAGCAGACTCACACTGGGAGGTGATTTCCGTGCTTCCACGTCCGGCTGGGCACTGCCTGGGGCTGCCCGTGCAAAGCTGGGATCAGGGCCGACAGCTGTGGAGAGGGCAGAGGATACAGCCATGAGCCTTTTGGAGAGCAGGGCCTCTCTCCACCTGGCACAGGGATGCAGACAGCAGACCCCTGCAAGGTCAGGCACTGATGGATTATTTCTACCCCACCTATGGGGATGGGACAGAAACCTCCTTTTAGAAGGGAGGATGGCAGTGGTTTGATACATTCCAGAGATGACACGGCTGCAAGGGACCTTCATTAAAGTGTCTTGCACAGCCTTTCCCTTCCCCCAAGCTCAGGATTCTGAGCCATCAAGTTATTCCTCTCCCACGAGGCTCACATCTCCTACCTCCGGTTTCCACCAGGTCCTCCAAGGAAGATGATCCAATCAGCATTTTGTTGTCCTTCACGAGGTCCTCTGCCTTCTGCCGTAGCTTGGATGCCTCCACCTGGGACTCCTCCAGAAGCTCTCCTGTTGTGGGTAACAGAAGGATGCTCAGCCTCCTTCCCTAAGGGCCTGTCCTGCAGTAGCCCCATCCAGCAGCACCAAAAATCCTGTCTGGCTGGAGCAGTGCCCAGAATAGTCCTTCTTCATCTGGAAACAACTATTCTGGGATAAATCCATCAGCAAAGCTGGATCAGTGGCTCACTGGTTTCAGAGATCCTCATGCTGACACACAGAGCACTGGTTACAGGAGGCAGCAGGCACCACTGTGGCTCTCAAAGGTCTCTTCTGCTTCCCAGAGGAGACAAATTTAAGCCTGGGTGGTGGACTTACAAGTCCAACGTCCCCACTTTGGGGTCTGGCAAGAAAAATGCAATCCCTCCCAGATGAGGAGGGGCTGATGTCACACCAGTGAGTCTCTGTCCCAGGTAAGGGCACGGTGACACAACAGGAATCACGAGGCAGGTGGAAATTCGGCTGCAGAAGCAGGACTCAAAGGAGGAAGCTGGCTCATGAGACAGAAAGCAAAACTGGGGGTGGGAGCGGGGGAAGGCTGACAAGGAGAAGAAAGAGGGTGGCACAACTCAGCTGGAATATTTCAACACTGGCATGTTCCTGCTGCCGCAGGGAGCACTCAACATCAGGTTCCTTGAGAAACACCTGGGAAAAGCCCTTGGCCCAACAGGGCTTGCAGGAGGTGGGGATTTTTATCAAAAGCAGAACAGATCCCAGCACCTATGAACTCCAAGGAGCTGTCCTTGCTCCAGCACTTGTTTTCTCTTTCCAGCCATTTATTCCACTATAAAACACCCCAGAAGTTCAGCAAAATTCTTGCTCCCTCTGCATCACCATGTGAAAAAGCTCAGACATCCTGCTCAACCCTCCAGGACAGGGAGAGCTTTGCTGCTGCCCCAGTGCCAAGACCCCCAGCTTCTACCAGCACCCTTCCTCAAACAAGCAAGAAAGCCCTGGCTTTGTGGGAACAGGCTGGGCTGCCCCAAAGGCAAATCCCATCCCCCTGGCACGCAGCAGTTACCGATAGACTTGATCCCTTGCATCTTCTCCTTCAGCCGAGCGTTCTCCTCCACCAGCCGCTCCAAGGCCGTGGATCCATTCTCCTCTGGGCCCCCACCAGGGTCATAGATATGATAGGGTCCTCTCCCTTCCATGCCTGCTGTTCAGTCGCCTACCTCCCAGCCAGGCATCCCTGCAAGGCAATGGAGCACGGTGTCACCTTCCTCTGGCTCCAGATGGTGCCACAGTCCCCTGTTCCCAACTGTGTGGGGGTCTAGGGTGCTGTGCTGGTGCCTCACTGCTCACCAGCCAGCCAACAAGTGACCCAGGTGAAGGCACTTCCCCTTCCAGCCCTGTGGGGTGAACGTGTCGGGGTGACTCACGGCCATGAGAACTGTCACACGAGGAGGTATCACCAGCAGTCCCACTTGGGGCTGGCTCTCACCCATGAAGGGCACTGCAGTCACAGAGACAGCTGCAACCCCTGGTTGCTGCATCCCTGGAGAGATGGAGATGCAGCCCAGGAGCATTCACCCCCACCAGAGCAAACCTGAGCAGTGTCACCAGGGCATCCTGCTCAATATATGGCATTTCTGGGGTGCATAAAGGCTTGTGAGGGGCTGTTTGGGGAGGGGCAGTGTGCCAAAAGCCTTAACCAGCAGCTGGGGGAAAGTTTGGGCTGTATTGGGGGATAAGCCCCAGGAGCCAGGCAGGGACTCACTGTCCTCCTGCTCAGCTAGAAAAACTGGCTGCCAGAAGCACAGCTTCCTGAATTGGGCACAGGGAACATCCGGCATGTGCCCGGAGCTGGGAGCAAAGCCCAGGGAGACAAAACACCCACAAGCAGTATTTCAATTGCATTTCCAATTCCTTGCACTTGTGGGTGGCCTAAGGCCTCCCCCTTGCTGAAATCTGGCCTGGGGACAGCTGAGCAGGATCCTGGCTCCAGGTCTCACCCATCTCCTGGGGGGATAAAGCAGCAGCTGCGAATCACAGCACAACTTATCAGAACTATCCTCCCTGATGCCAGCTTGTTACATGGCGCAGAACAGCAGCTGAGAAGGTCCTGGTGCCAGCTGAAGCTGGGATGCTCTCTGGGGGCACAACAGGAGCACCCCAAAGTGCTCTTCTCCCAGCCAAGACAGCTGGTGAGCGGGAGGGGGCTGAGAGGAGGCATTCAGAAAGGGGAAGGGGGTAGCCTGTGCCCAAAACTGTCTCAACCTCAGACTAATGCTTGTGCCATGAGCGATGCAGGCTGATTTCCAGTTTGGATGACCTGCCTGCCAGGGAGCGGCAGGGACTTTCCAGATGACAACTGTCACCTGGCAGCATCCACAACTGGAGCAGCAATTAACGCCTGCCTCAGCGACAGGGAATTAGGCCTGGCCTCAGCAGCACTCTGCTTCTGGGAGAGATGCATTAGTGTGTCTCATCATCCTCCTGCTCATGGGTACTGCCAAACCCCCATTGCCTCTGGCCCCCCAAGGGAGCCAGTGACATTGTCCCAAACAGCTGGAACTGCCCAACTGTGGTGGTGTGGGGTGAGCTGAGGAGAGGCTATTCCTGGAGCCCAGAGCAGCTGACAGGAAGCTGTGGAAGAACCAGGGCCATTTCCAAGCTGTGAGTCCCAGTGATGGCAGCACTACCACAGCCATTAAATAGAGGGCAGGTTTGGATTAGGTATTAGGGAGAAAGTCTTTACTGTGAGCGTGTGAGGCACCAGAACAAGGTGCCCAGAGCAGCTGTGGCTGTCCCATCCCTGGAAGTGATCAAGGCCAGGTTGGATGAGCCCAGCACAGCCCAGTGGGACCCTCATAGCTGGGAAATGCCATCACCTGTGGCCACACTACCTGCCTGGCCAGCCTGGCAGGGGATGGGGATGGTGTCACAGGCTGACTGGGAACCCGAGCCTGCTTCTCTCACTGCTGTCCAGTCACCACATGCTGCTCCAGACCTGGGGCTCTGGGAGGAGCTGGGTACCAAACCCACCCTACAGTGACCATCTTGTGAGGCATCTGCACCCTGTACTGGGATGAGCCCAGGTGTGTGTCAGGGAAGGCAGGGAGAGGAGGAAGAAGAGGGAAGAGCTGCCCTCTCCTGTGGTACCATCTCCCCATGTGGCTTGGAAGCAGCCTGAAATACCAGTCCTCATTCTCTTAATGCCAGACCCCAAAGCTGGAGGTTTTCTGCCTTGTCCCATAGCACATGGGAGGTACCTGTCCCCTGTGCACCCCTGCAGGAATCCCTCAGCGTCCTGCTGCACTGACCACCCTGCCAAACAGCTCACTCACAGTGATCCCATACTCTCCCAGATGGATGGAGCCACTGCAAGCCTCTATTCTCAAGACTTTATCAAGAACTTTTCTACTCAAGGTCTGTACCCTACCAGGGAGATTGTAGCAAAGAGACCACAGGAGCTGTTTTCAAACAACAGCTGGGGAGAGGAACTGGACGCTGACGGAAGCACAGCCCAGCCGCAAATTCACTAGAAAACAATAGCCAGCAAGAGGGAGGGGTTTCCATAGCATTCCAGGCCATCACTGGAGACAGGGTGGGTTTTCCTGGAGTGGAGGCACAGTCCAATTTCTGTAAGGCACCGCTGGAACAGAGAGGTCACCCTGGGGACCAGAGACCAAGTCACTGATCCCAGTCTTGGTTTGTTGTGGTTTTTTTTTTTCCCCTTAAGAGTTCTGACAGGTGAGATTTACAGTGAAAAATCTCATTTCAATAAAAACACGAGGGGAGGAGAGAGGGGACCATACACCAGCACCTAACGGTGGTTAGTTACGCAAAGAAAACACGGACTACTATAAACACCAGCAGAAACCACCAAACCACCAGAAAACACTTCCCTCTTTGCTAGTCAACAGCTCCTAAGATGATCTGACAGTATTTCACAGCCCTGAGGATCAGGCTCGGACCGTGGTTGCCTGGCTGCAGCTCACTGGCTCCACGCCCAGCTCCTGTCAGAGATTGCCAGACGGGCACCCGTGGGCGTTGCTGGTTCCATGTGGGACACCAAGACCTTTAGGTAGCAAATTTTTATGGCAACTCAGCAAAAGCAGAGAATGAGAGTGTGAGTGGGCAGGGGAGGCTCCCGGGCAAAGATGAAAGCAGAGTGGTGTTTAAATAGCTGTGCTGTGGCTTGGGAGTGAGCTGGAGCTGTCACTGCTGTCACCCAGAACAACACGCACCACTGCCACAGCCATCACTGTACCAGCCATGCAGAAGTGGCAGAAGAGTGTGATTCCTACTTTAAAATTACTGAACACTGAAGATACCCAGGCTTAGGATGTGAAGCCTGTGCAGAAGGGGGCTGGCACTGCTGGGGGTTTGCTCTGGGCAGTGACCCCAGGGTGGGGAGCAGCCCCTCAGAGCTGCAGGCTTGGCAGCCCTTCAATTCCCATCCTGTGATGGCCCAGCCCTAAGGAGAAGGGGTTTTTCCTTACTTCCAGTGCACAACATTCACAGGAAGCCTCCTCCACACCAGGATCACAGGAGGTGAAAGCAAATCCCTGCAGGCTGCCAGCATAATTTTCCCATGACTGGGGCTGCTGGGTCCCCAGCATGCCTCCTCAGAGGGAAAACAAAGCCACTCAGATAGACACCATGGAATGATTTCTTTGTTTGTTTGTTTGATCATTTTACTGGAAAACCCCGTAGCCCCCAGACTGGTTTTCTTCTACAGGGCTCCAGCAGCTTCCCAGACAAGGGACAACAATTCCTGGACTGCTGGACTGGTCTCATTTGCAGAAAAGCAAAAGTAGAGATGGCCTTAGGAGGCAGCAATAATGAGACTTTTTGGGCACTGAAGTCCACTGAGCTGGGAGTAATAAAAGAAGAGGAAAGCAGGCATTGCAAGGCTCAGGTCTCAAAGGGAAAGATCTGAACCTCCACTTGCAGTGCTTTCCTTTCCAGCCAGTTTAGCCACAAAAGGAGGGTGGGGGAGGCAAGAGCCCAACCCAAAACACAGCAGGTATTAAAGACGTCCCCCATCGAGAAAGCCCACTTTTGCCTGAAAAACCCACCTCCCAAAGAGGCTTCACAAAACAACCTGCTTCCGATGAGGCTGCACACAAAGAAAATAAAGCATTTCCCTAGGTCTGCCAGGTTTACAAACACAGGTAACCATGCACAGCTGCAGAGCTCCTTGGGAAGGGCCCAAGCTTCAGTGCAGGCAGGACAAGCAGCCAGGCATGGTGGTGGTGCTCTAGTGGCAGCATGGCAGGGGGGGATTTATGCAAGACCCCGGCTTCTGCTGCAAAGACATCTGGCTCATCCTGCCTGCTCCACTTCTCCCTGCATGAGCTCAGCAGCATCATGGCTGCTTGTCACAGCACTCTAAAGCAGAACAAGGCACAGCCACCCCTTTCCTTGTAGCCTTTTTCTTGCTTCCAAGCTACTCCTATCTAACTTGGTGTGTGCTTCAGCTGGTAACAACCAAGCCAGCAGCAGACAGTGGCACCACAAAGCTACACCAGCAAAGTGCCACCCAAAGTGTAAGAACTGCTGCTTTAAAACAAAATCTGCAATGCCACAAGATGGCTTGGTTTCCTCCACCCAAGAGAGTTTTGTACCAGCTGCTGGCAAGGAACAACCCACGGCCCTGTGCTAAATAGATCTGCCTGGCGTAGGTCGGGCCGAAAGGGCGTCGTGGGATTTCTTGCAGAACCAGGAACGATGCCAAAGGCAGCAAAAAGGCTCTCCTGTTTTCTTCTTGCTTACTTCACCTCACTACAGAGACAGCTCTCAAGGACGTGCCTGCTTGGAGCCTTCCTGTCTCCAGAACTCATCCCAGTGCTCAATGTCCAGTCTCCGGAACGCTTCAGCTGACAGTGCTCTCCATGAAATGTGCACTCCAAAAGAGCTTGTGCCAGTAGAACAGCTCCCATTGCCCCAGGTGGTGGGAGTAATCCACCCAAGTGGTCGGAGTAACCCATCCAAGTGATGGGAATAACCAGCTCAAGGGAAAAGGCTGCATTAGACTTCTTGATACAGGGTGCAACCTGTGTGCCAGGGACACAGGAACAGATCTCTGAGAGGATGCAGATCCCCATGAGTCCCATCTGGAGCTACTCTCACCCAAAAGCAGCAGTGACAGGCAACATCTTTTCTATTTTTTTCTCTCTGCCCTCTGTAAGGGTCTTAGCATGGAACTGAGGGAGGGAAAAGAGGGAGACAAGCTGTGCCTCCCTCCCAAAAGAGAAGGATGCTGTCATCCCTGCTCCAGCTATTCCAGCTTCTGGATCAGCATCCGATGCGGACACACACGGTTGAACCAGTGGGAAAAAGTCAAAGGAAAACATGGACAGGGGGTCCTTGAGTCCATGGCCGTCGCAGCCCCCCCGGAGGGGCCCACGAACCGGCCCTGCCCGGGGGGAATCGCAAGCCAGGGACAGTCGGGAGGCAGATGCGTGGGCCCGGGGAAACGCCGGGGTTGTGCAAGGCGGGGCGAGGGAGGAGCGGGGCCGCCCCGGGGCATCAGCACCGCCCGGGGGGCTGCGGGACCCCCACCCGCACCCCGCCGAGCCTCCTCCTCTCCCCCGGGGCACCGCCGGGAACACGGACACCCCGCCTGTCCCCCGCGGGCGGCGGCGGCAGCCCCCGCCCCGGCCCGGAGAGGGGAAACTGAGGCACGGCACCATCACCGCCACAGCCCGCGACACCGGGCGGCTCCGGGACAAATCCCCGGGGGACGGCGCGGCCCTGGCCCCCTCCGGGGTCTCACCCCGAGCACCCGAGCGGCCCGAGAACCGGCCAGATACGGGCAACGCGCAGCCCCGATCCCCACAGTTCCCACCGGCCCGGGCCCCTTCGCTGGGGCGGCGCGACCCCGGTGCCCGATAAGACCCCGGTGCCCCGGGCAGGGCTCCTGTCCGCGAGGGCGGCAGGGCCCCGCAGCGCTCCGAGCTCACCTGCCGTGCGCCCCACGGCGATGCCGCCGCCGGGATCAGACCGGGATTGGGGTCGGGATCGGGGTCGGGGTCTCGGTCCGGGCCCCTCCGCTCCGCCACCACCACCGGGGCTGGGTCCGCCCCCGGGAAATTCCCAGCCTGACGGACAGGCGGCGCAGCCAATCGGCGCGCGGCATGGGGTATAAAGGGGAGGGCGGGGAGGTGGCGGGGATGGTGCCCGTCATGGCGGAGCCATCGTCGCTGTCTCCTGAGGGTTCCCTGGGGCTGCACGGGCGTCTCGCCCGCCTTAGTGGGGCTTTGAGGAGCGGCATCAGCCGGCCTGCGCCTTCTTCCTGCGGGAGGTTGTGCTCGTAGGGGAGCGGCGAGGCCGAGCCCTGCAGCGGCTCCCCCGGCTTGTGCAGACACAAAATGGCGGGGCCGAGGGGGCTCCTCGTGTACCCCCGGCGTGGAGGAGCGATGGCTGAGGGGAGGCCGTGCTGGAGCTCTCTGGTAGCCTCGGCCCCGGCAAGGAGGAGGGTGGTGCTGCCGGCGGGCCGAGGCTGACGTTCCTCTGAGGCAGGGAGAATTCCCCACCGAGCCTCCACGTTAATGTTAAATCACGAAATTCCACTTTCTAACCGGAGCGTGTATTCCAGGGATCTTTTCCCTCTGTGCTGCTGTTGGGATTGTGCCGTGGTGAACCACTGAAATCAGCCAGAGGATCACCAAGCACAGGGAACACCTGGCTTCACTCTGCTCTTTGGGACTTGCTCAACAGCTGCCTGATTTTCTTTCTTCTGTTGGTTTTGCCACAAAGAGAGGGTGGTGGGTTTTTGTTAAATACAGGTGTAAATAAAAGCAACGAACCAGGAGCGAAGAAGTCCTGCTGTAAGCAGCTGCGCCGCTCTTTGCCTGTACTCCAGAAATGTAGTGCCTCCTTAGGTGACCTGGTGCTGGGTTCATCAAGGTCCTTCACTGGAGATCAAGCTGTTTCAAGTTGCCCCAGTCCTGGCTTCCTACTCAGCTGTATTCACACAGCTCCACCACTTCTTGAGAATCTGATGTTTTGGGTCATAAAAATTAAAGCCCCAGAAACTCCTTCTCCTGACTGCCCTTCACTGGCAGCAGGACATCACCCTGGCAGCCTGGCTGGGTTATGAGAGCTCAGCATTGGTGGGACTCTGACTGCTCATGTCTGAAGTCTCAGCTGGGGATGAGACAGCAGGACCCCACACGTGCCAAATATCTTCCCTTTTGTTCCCTGAAAGTCTTGATTTACCCCTATGAGAGGCCCGGTGCTGTTCTGTAAACCCTCAGAAAACCTGTCTTCAAAGCTAAAAGCAGTCCCACAGAACCAGAAAACACCTTGTTTATAAATTAATGCCTTAGCCTGCACGAAATAACGAAACCCTGCTTATTTCTGTGAGGAACAAAAAGGGTGGTTTGGTTTTGCAACTCCCCAAAACCTGCCTGCCTTCCCCTTGCTCCATCCTGGGCACTCTCACACCGAAAAATCATCGCACTACTCACCAGGCTGGGTCCTGGAGAGGCGGGGGAGAAGTGAGAGCCCTTGAGAGCAGGAGCTCTGTGCCTGCGATCCCCCAGTTGCAGGAAGGCTGGCCCAGCTGAGCTTACTTTTAGGCATGGAGAAGGGGAATTCCCCATGATGGAGGTCCCAGACAGCCTCTGTGTGGTTTTGATAGGGAGCCAGGCACCACTTAAAGGGCTCTCCTGTGCCTTTCCTCCCAGGGGCCGTCATGTCAGGTATTAGTCAGCAAAAAGGGGAGGGGGGGAGCTGTCGTGGAGGCTGTGATTCACTTTTGGACAAATGGAGAGCCTCGTTACATCATTTTCCTTGCCCGGTTTCTGAGCAACTTCACTGGGATTGCAAACATGTGCTTTTCCTCAGAAAAACTGCTGCATCTGTCAAGAGGCATTGTTGTTCTGGCTCATCTTTGTCCCTATCTGGAGTCAGAACTGGATGCATCTTCTTGGGGGAGCAGGGAAGAGCCAGGTCTGTTGATGGAGGTGCACAGGTGACAGGATTCCTGGGTTGCAGAAAATCCCTGGAAACTATTCACCAGGAGAACTGGTGGTCAGAACCAAGGCTGGAGCCAGCTGATGCTGGAAGAAACACCAAGGCTTCAAATGTTTCTATTTTATAGAGGCTGATTCCAGCTCCCCAGCTCCTTGCCAGGAGGTACAGTTGTACCTGGCAAGGTGTTTGGTCAACACTTGCCAGGTGTGAACTGCAAGGCCTGAAGAGGGCCCAGCTTTAATCCATCTGGTTTGGATGGCAGGAGTGTGAGAGCTGGGCAGGAGGGTGAGAAGCTGTGGGTCTGGGGTCTGCCTGCACCTGTGAACCAGTGGGTGGCACATCCTCACTCGGTGCCTCTCCACCTCTCTAGCCAGCTGCTCTTTGTGTTTTTACCTGAGCTTGCCAGCTCAGGCTGGCCCAAATGCCAGCATGAATTTCACTATGAAAATGAAAGGCTTTTGGTCCTGCTGGTCCTTCCTCATTCCTTTGGTCCCACCTTGCTCCTAGGGGAGATAACTCCCTTGATGGCAGCTGTGGTTTATGAGCAGGCCTCTGTGGCTGTGAGGGTGTGTTCACAGCTGACACGTTGATACACTAAGGGGTTTTTTTTTTTGGCACAGAGAGTTGGGTTCAGCACCTTCAGTTGCAGCTTACTTATGTGAACGTGCCCTGATTGCTGCTGTGCTGTGGAAAATGGGCTGAGAAGGAGCACAGGCTGCGGATGGGGGGTGGTGGAACTCCCCTGTCCTCTGTCCTGCTTGTCTCAAATCAAGTCTGGCTTGCTTCAAGTTGGTCCCACACTAGAGTGAGCAGGGTGGGCCCAGTGGTGTGAATTCAAAGTGGCATTGGCTCAACAGCTCTTATAGCCCAAAAAATCCCCCTGGGCAAACAAAGCTCACTTGAACCCTAATGGGGCAATAGGGCCAGCCAGGACCTGGCTGTCATGGATGGCTGTGCCTGGAGCTGGCCCTGGAGCAAGGTGGGAGCAGAGCAGGCAGCAGATGCAGCGGGTTTGGCACAGCATTCCAGGGCCACTGGTGGGCTCAGCTCTGCAGGGGCTGCCAATGGATCCCTCTTGGCATCAGCAGCTGGGACCTGCTGTTTGTGCTGTGCCAGTCAATGCATCCCGGTGCTCTGGCAGTGAAAGGAAGCAGAAGGCCGACAGTGACGCTGTGAGAGTGGGGAGGAAGCTCTGGCTGCAGGAGGGGATTTCCAGAACATTGTGATCTGCTGTGTATGCAAATTAGAAACTCAAATTAACCTGGCAGGATGGGAGGGCTCTGGGATGGAGGGCAAGGGAGAGGCAGGGGAGGGAGCCTGGGATAGTCGGCTGCTAGGAGGGCAAAAGGGACTGTGGAAGGGATCAAGATAGGAGAGAAGGGAGGTATTGGGGAACATTCCTGCTCCACCAAGCCTCTGTAGTACCCTGCCTTCACAGGGGGTTGGACACACTCTGGCTTTCGAGGGATGCTGGGCTGTGCTCACTTTGCTGGGCTGGCCCTCTCACTGAATGGGGACTCCCTTCTTCTTCTACGTCTGGCATGTGAGGCTGGACTCAGTGTCACCCATTTCACAGGAGATCACCACCTCCTGCCATCCTTTCTCTCCTCCACAGTCAGCAGGGGATGGGTTGTGGTGGGACCTGGTGCAGTCTCATAGTGGGGCCAAAAACTGTGGGAACCGCGGCTGCGATTGCTCAGAGGATTTCCTTGCACGCCTTAAGCTTTGAATCATTTGGAATCTCAATGTACAAAACTGGCAATAGGCACAGAGGGGATTTTCCCCTCTTCCTCTCCCCAGGCCGTGTCTCATCCAGTTGCAATGCCTGAGAACAGGGCTCAGCAGCAGTCATCATGTCCTGTAGAGCTGCTCCAGAGATATGGGAACAGTCCTGGAGAGCTCAGCTGTTTCCCCAGCCCCAGCTCACCACCTCCCAAGACTGAAGGCTGGGTTTCTCCCCTCAGAGGAAGGGGAGGACAGCAGGTGGGATGGAAGTGGCTCACCTTGTGTTCGGGATTAAGGCCAACATCTGCCTTTGTGGTGGCTCCTCCTCTCCAGGAGCTGGCAGCAAAGAGGATCTGCACTGGCTGACTCAGAGCAGAGGTACAGCCCTCTCTGTGCAGCAAACTTGGGCCCGTGGGGTTTTCTGGATGTTGCAACCTATGAAATCTGGCCTTGGCTTTGCCTGGAAGTGAGCCCTTGCCCCTGACATTGCTGGTCAACGTGCAAAGTGTAAATCCCAGACTCTTCCCTGCAGTAGCCCTGAAAGTTAAAGTGTGGATGGCCAGCACAGACCTGCCTCCAGCCCTTACCCTGCTCATTGCCTTGCTAGTTTTTCCCCCTTCCTTTCCTAGCCTTCCTTGAAATGTACACCTCCTTGTTGATAACAGAGGTTAGGCATGAGATTTGTCACTGACTGCTCTCAGATTGGGTGGGTTGGAGCCAGTGGAGGTAGCAGAGGTGTTCCTGGACAGTGGTGCTTTGAAGTGTATTTTCTCTAGAGATTGGGGTGCTACAGGGATAGGGATGAAGCTTTTTTTTGAATGAGTCCCAGAAGCTATGCTAGTGCTTCCCAAGCTCCCATTACTCTCCTGGCATTGCTTTAGGATAGGTAGCTCTGCTGAGCTCAGGCCAGTTTGTGGTTCTTTGTAGGGCAGACCCAACCCCAGCATGAGGCAGGTGCTGAAATAACCTGTGCCCAAACGTGGTACTGACTGTACCGAGTGTTTGCAGCAATTAAAATACCACCAGCTGTTTTCTGCTCTGGTTGGAACAGCAGCTGCTGCAGGAGATTGATTACTATGGCACTGGAGCAAGACAAAGGCTTTTTGGCTGCAGGACTTTTCCAGAGGGAGTTGCTCAAGGAGGAAACCCCATCTGACTCTCCCTTCCTATTCCCAAACATTGTGTGACTCTGCTATCTTGTCTGCATTGTAGGAGCAGCCTGCAGCAGGCATCAGGGAAATTTCTGACCTTGGGACCAGTGTGCTCTGGTCAGCCAGTCTTCCTGGTGGTGGCATCACCCTGAGGTGGGCTGGGGACTGGCCCTGAAGTGCCAAATTGTGGTCCTGTGCCACTCCAAGACATCCAGGCTGTGGGTGATGAAATCCCAGACCATTGGTGTATAGCAATCATGGTACAGTCAGAAAATTCACGGGACTGTTTACATGTGTGCCCTTGTACAAACCCCTCGAGCATCTGTTTTGGTAACAAGAATGAAGCAGGTGCTGTCTCTTATGTGGTGGTCCTGTGCTAATGCTGAGCAGGGTTTCCCCCTGCTCTGGAGGAACAGGGTTGTGCTGCCCCAAATCTGGCTCTCCTGGGGTGACAGGCTGTCACCTAAGCCTCAAAACTTCCTTGGGCCTTCCTCACTCCTGAGCCCTGTTCCCAGCTGCAGGGAGGTGGCCAGCTCTGCTCCCTGCACTCTCTGTGCCACCCTTGTCTCCAGAAGCCTCTGCTGCAAAGCTCGGAGCTGCCGTGTGGAGCCACAGGAAGAGACTGGCAGGTGAAGGTTGGGGTTACATCCTCCCTTCAAAACAACTTCTGCAGCTGCTCAGAGCCTTTGCAGCAGGTTTCTAGCCAAGCAGGTAGGCTGCTGAAGGCATGGGGTTTGTTGAGCCCTCCAGATGCTGTCTGGAAAGAGATGCCCAATCCTACTTACGCACAAGGGCTAGACAGAGGAACACAAATCTCTATGGGGAGTATGGGGAGGGTGAAAAAGCTTCAACCAGACTGTTTGCCCCCAAGAAAGGTTATTTTGTTACAAGGGGATGTTTTACAGGAAGGCATCAAGGGAATTTTTAGTGGGATAATACCCAGCTGAGTTGTTTCAGCTTCCCTGGTTTGTCTCTACATGTTGCTGCTTCTTGACCTCAGCTGGTTTTGAAGTGTTGTAATAATATTGTGTTATTATTCCTAACACTGCTTTGATATTTTGAGGGTGAAGCTTTCCTCACCAGCTGTTCTGAGGAAGAGTAGGGTATTCACAACTTTTTGTTCTGACTTGGAAACAATTGAAAGTGCTGGAATTTCCCGCTTTTGGAAATTCCAGTTCTTTTCTCCCGAGTGTTGGGGGAAGTGCAAACAAACTGTTTGGGGGTGTAGCTTCTATGGCATGTGCCTTTCGACTGCTTCTTCAGCAGCTTGAAAGCACAGGAAACTGTGTGCAAGGACGGGTGGATGCCATCAAGCCTGATTTGTATCTCTGGTTTATGAAAGCATCATCCACACAACGGCATGAACCCTGCCGGGGATTTTCAGAGGCATGAAGTGAAGCCCTTGGTGAAGTCCCTGCACTGCTGCCAACCCCACATGCATTTTCAGCCCCTTTCTCAGCAGAAGCGTTGCTCAGAGAGGTTTTGTGGTGTCTTCAGGGCCCTCCCTGAAGCTGGGGCTGGGCTCTTACCTGAGTTTGCCTATAGGAGCAAGGAGACACCAAGGCTTCTCAGTCCCACCCAAACCTGCCCCAGTAAGTCAACTGCTCTTGCCCCAGGGTCTGCAACAGTGAGGTTTTATTTATCAGATTTAAAACTGTCTTTTCCATCTGGGTAAATCCCTTGGTTCAGTGGCATGTTCGGGTATGAATTATTTTGCTTCAAGATAGACAATCTCCCTTCCCAGACCCCTCTGCTCCCCTCCCCGAGACTCCCCTGCTTGCAATGTGGTGCTGCTTTCCTGCGCAAAGTGAGTTGTTCTCTGAAGGGGACTGAGTGTCCCCTGAAGCCCCCGAAGCTGCGGTGACATCAAGGCAGTGGCTGTGTGCTGGCTCAGACACAAAGGGCCCCAGCTGCCACCTAGTCCTCCCCGCCACACAGGACCAGCAGAGCCTTGCGGTAGTCGCCAGAGGTGTCCTTCTGCAAGAGGGAGAGCCACGTCAGAGAACCAGCCCTGGGGAAGGCTGGTTCAAGGTGCTGGGCACAGGGACGGCACAGCTCCATGTTCTGGACACCCTGCAGGTATCCCTGCAGCAGTGGAAGATGCCAGCACATCCTCTCTACAGCCAGACCAGCCAACACTGGGGCTGCTGGGGGCAGGTTCCCCCTCCCCAGGGGATGCTCAGCCCTTGTGCTGCTCATGGCTCAGGTGCCCTCAGGGTTCAGGGGCAGGACTCAGCCAGACAAGGTGATGAGCCAGGAAGGGATGTCCCCGTCCCCTCACCTCAATCATGTGGTGCAGCGATTTGTCAAACAGGTCTATGAACTCGCCCCGGATGTTGAATAGGTCAACCTCGCTCCGAGAAATCATGATCCGGGTCAGGGTCCTCTCGTCTGTGCCAGCACCCTGCAAGGGGGAGCTTGAATGAAAAGCCCTGCAAGGACTGGGACTCACAGATGCTCCTGCCATCTCCAGCACAGTCCAAGCTGGGGACCAGGCCCACAGGAGGGCCACAAAAATGAGGCTGGAACACCTCTCCTGTGAGGAAAGGCTGAGGGAACTGGGGTTGTTCAGCCTGAAGAAGAGAATGCTCTGGAGAGACCTTACTGCAGTTTTTTAATACTTAAAAGGGGCTTTAGAAAGATGAAGACAAACTTTTTAGCAGGGTCTGTAGTGATAGGACAACGGGTGATAGTTTTAAGTTAAAAGAGAAAATTCAGACTAGTTACAAGGAAGAAAATTTTTATGATGAGGGTGGTGAAACTGACACAAGTTGCCCAGAAAGGTGGTGGATCTCCCCTCTGTGAAACATTTATGGCCAGGTTGGATGGGGCCTTAACCAGTCTTGAAGATGTCCCTGCTTATTGCAGGGAATTGGACTAGATGACCTTTAAAGATCCCTTCCAACCCTAACTGTTGTTTGATCTCTCCTTGGACATATGCTGGACTTGCTGCCAGCAAGACATCAGCCTGACACATCTCCTGATAACCCCAGGTCTTGGTTTGAGCTCAGCCCTCCCTACTTCCTAGGGGACAGCCAGAGGACAAAGCCCACCCCTTTGAGGGAATTAAAGCAGTCCCAAAGCATCCCAGCACAGCCTTCTCCCATAGCCCAGCCCCAGGAGGGTCTGTCCTCACCTTCATGGACTTGTAGAGCTTGTCAGCAAAGAAAGCTGGCTTGTTCTTCACACTCCGGACTGCAACACACAGAGGGGACAGAGAGTGGGTTCATGGCACCCAGGGACACATCACAGCAAGGAGCTGTGGCACCACTGTCTCAGCCACGAGCCCTCCTTGGTACAAGGGTGCAGGACTGGCCCTCTCTAGGGTCTCTGTAAGTGCCCCAACCCCATGCCCCACTGGGAGTCTCCATGGCCCAACGGCAGCAGGAATCTGCTGCCACTCTGCCTTGGCAGTGACAGCTGAAGGGGCTGCCTGCCTTGCAGGGAGCACTGACCGATGGCCACGAAGGCATCCCTCACATCTCCCGACATGCGCTTCTTGATGGCGTGCTCCACGTCGTGGTTGGTCATTTTGATGAATTCCTGGAACACTGGGGATGGGGGAGAGGAAAGGGTCACTGCAGAGCTGTTCCCTCCCAGCCCTCGCAACCCAGGAGACTCAAGACTTCTGGACCAGGTGGGACCAGAGCAGGCTTGGGTGACTTCAACAAGCCACCTCAAATACCATCTCTTCCCACTGCCTCATCCCCACCACAGCTGGGGAGACAGGGCTCAACCTCAGCCTTGAGGGAGCCCCCATGTCCCCATCTCCCACCCAGCCCAAATCCAAGCACTTGTGTTGCAGCTGATGGAGAAATGTGTTCCTACCTCTGCGGAGGTGGGGGTAGCTGCGGGTGCAGAGGATGCTGAGGAATCGGGTCTCCAGGGAGTCGCTGGAGTCATTGCTGGAGACATCAGCAAGTTTCTGGGAGAGAACAAAGAGTGAAGAGGGAGGCAGAGAGATGGTGTCCTAGGTTATAATGTAAAATTGTGCCCAAGGTTTGTATTCTATCCCCATGAGCCGTTGGAGCCAAGGTGGGGCAGTGTTTTCCTTATCTTCTGTTAATGAGCCCAACAATGCCTTGCCACATGACTCATAGATAACTCCCTCTGGGAGCTGTCTCTGTTTAATGGGCCATCAAGGACCCACTGCATGACTCATAGAATGAGATCAGCCCATTGGGAGATGCTCCACCCAGGGGGAGGAGCCAAGCATTCCCACCTGGATAAATCCAGGGGTTGGGATTGCACAGGCAGCTTTTACCCACTGGACTCCCAGAGGAGACGAGCTACCAGACGTTTCTACAGGAATCACTGCTTTGACAAGACCATCTCATCTGGACTGCCACTACCACCCTAACAGGGTGTCAGGTTGTATTCTGACTCTGTCAGGTTTTTTTGTACTATTACTTTTATTTTATTTTACTTTCTTTTATTTCTTTTCTTTTCCTCTTATTAAATTATGTTTCTGACTTGGAGTCTTTCACTGGTTTTGCTTTCAAACCAGCACAGATGGACATAGCAGACAGGGAAACAGGTGTCAAACAGCTCTTCCTGGGACAGCCAGTCCTGACTGGAAACCCTTTTGTAAAGAGCGGCACCTTTTATGAGCAGGAAAATAGCTGGGGATTTTTCCACCTTAAAAAGGCATTTCTTCTGCATGGATGTGAAGCTGCACACTCAAAGATTATTTCTAAGAAAATATGCTTTTCAGTTTTTATGGAAAAAGCTCTGCAATGCTCATGGTTAAGACTTCTTTTGTCCTTTGTGGAGGATGTTTCAGGGGTGACCAACACGAGCTGAAGAGGAAAATCAGAGAAGCCACCCTGGGCCACAGCAATGCTGCCCATGAATGAAACAGCTGCCATTCCTCTGTGGGCATCAGTGGGAGGCTGTGCTCATCTCATCCATTAGGCTATTGCAGGAGAAAGTCACCCCTTCCCTAACTCCCACTTTTGGGGAGCCAGGGAAGCCAGCCCTGAGTCCCACACTGCCTGGAACACAGGTCCCACATGCAGGCAGAGGGCAGGCTTGGTCCCCAAGGGCAGGGCAGGTGGCTTTCTCCCTCTCCTGCCCCATGCTGCAGGAGGTGCCCTCATTGCAGGTCCCCTTGTCCCCTGTCCTCATGCAAGGACACCAGAGTCCCAAGTCAGTGAGCACAGTGCATGTGGTCAGAAAGGCCTGGCTTGTGGGGCTGCAATTCCCAGCCCCAGCCCTGCACCCCAGAACTGCAGCATCCCTTCAAACAAGCAGAAGGGTAAGGAATGAAAGGGCAGGCACTCACCAGGGTCTCAGCAACAACCTGGTGGAGAGAGAGAGACAGGAAGACAACAGGGTCAGAAGGTGCTGCTCAACCTTTATCCTTCCCTGACAAAGCAAGGAACCCTTAAAACTACCTGTCCTCAAGTCCCCTGCTTCCCCATGAGCAGGACCTGTGTCCTCCTCCAGTTTGGCCTCTACACCAGTACATTGGGAGGGCTTTGGCAAACAGAGTCCCCCTAGCCCTGGAGCTTGGGTGCCAGCCTGTTGCTCCTCTTGGAGCATCCTTGCCTGGCTCTGGGCTGGCTCCCACCAGCCTGCCCAACTCTGCAGTGGGATGAGGGGAAGGGCAGCTTTGCTGACAAAACACAGCATGGTGCCAGGTCAGGGGCCACCGGGCTGGTTCATCCCTGTGCACGTCATACCTGGCTCTCTCTGTGCAGCAGGGTGAGGTGAGCAGCAGCACATGCAGCAGGGGTGCAGGCAGTGAATGGACAGTGGTGCCTCAGGATTTTAGCTTTTATATTTTTAATGTATTTATAATCCATCTATTCTTTAGTGTATAACTCTAAACTCCATAGAGGGTGTTAGCTACTGGTTTCCCATTTTAGTCAGACAAAACAATTCCTCTCTAGGCCTGGGAATCAAGGACACCTCCCTGTATCAGGCCCCAAGAGATGTAAACAAAACTGAGTTGTCGGGGGGAGAAGAAAACTTGGGGTAAATGACTTCATTACTTGAAGCTGTAATTGGAAGATTAAACGCCAGTATGCAAATGGAGAAAACTTATGAAAGTATGAAAACCTGTGACCCATTGCCCATTTTTGGTGTAGCCCCTGAGGGGCTACATGTGCCCTAAATGTACCTGAAAGCCCTCCAATAAATATACCTGCTTTTTATTCTCTTAATTTTGTCTAGCTTCTGTTTTTAGGTAGTCCTGGAAAAGGCATCAGCAGAAGTACAGGCAGAAAGTGTGGCAGGGTGCAAGCAGTGCCTGGGCAGATGTACAGATAGAGAGAGTGGCAGGGTGCAAGCAGTGCAGGGACAGGGACACAGGCAGCACAGCAAGGGACACAGGCAGCACAGCAAGGGACACAGGCAGCACAGCATCCACTCCCTCTGCTGGCGGCAGCCCTGCTGGGAATGCCGTGGTGCTCTCCCTTGTGTTGGAACATCCAGTGCTGGCACAGGACAGCCAAGCAAGAGCTCGGGTTTGACCCTGCACAGATCTTCCCACCCCGATAGGAGATGTGGCCCTGAGGAGCAGGAGGTCAGGGAACACAGCCCATGGGTCACAGGTCTCCTGGGACCAGGAGCTGAGCCAGGGAATGGGTCCCCACACCGCCCTGCACTGCTTCTGGCTGCTCAGCTTTCCCCTTCCAGTTGTGTCTCACCCCAGTCCAGGAGAGGTTTGGAGCACCCCTGGGTGTCAGGGCTGCCCCTGCACAACACACAGAGGTGGGTGGGTCCTGCAGACCAGCAAAAGCTGCGCTTAAAATTCAAGAGCCAAGTTTCATCATCAGTGTGTGTAACTGAAACCCAGAGTGGCAGTTCTGCACAAGAAAGGCTGCAGCCTACGGGCTGGGAACTCCCTGGGGCTGCTCTCCCCATGCACGGAGCAGCAGAGCCAAGGGCTTCAGGAATCAGACATGGGAACTTTACTTCCAAGGGTAAATGACTTCATTTCACCTGGCATCTCTCCCTGCAGTTAGCAGCATTTGCTTCCCTGAGAATGTCAATACCAGACACAGGCATGCAACATCCTCTTCCCTTTTTTTAATGCAAAGCCCATAAGAGCACTGCCAATATGGGTCTTACCTTGGCATCTTCATGTGCCTGTGTGAGGTTCTCTGGTCCTTCGTCACGGTTGCCCTGTGACAGGATAAAAAAAGTCACGGAGATGGAGAGGGGACATCTCCTGCGAGAGCCCCAAGTGAGGGGGTGGCACACAGAGTCCAGCAGCACTGCCCAGCCAGGCAGTGATGCTGAATTCTCCAGCCACTGTCCTTCCAGACCCCCGGCACTGCCTGCGGCAGGGAGAGGAAAAGACCCAGTGAGAGCTGCCCTTACCAGAGCCAGGGAGACAAGAATCCTCTTGAAATGCCCCGATGTGTCAGAGCTCAGGTCGTCTTCCAGGCTCTTGTGGTAGGCTGTGGAGAAGGGATGGCTGAGCCCTGCATCCCAGCTTCCCACCCACCAGTGCCTGTTGTGCCCGTGCTCCCCATGGGAAGCATGGCTGAAGCAGATGCCTCCATCTGCTGAGCTGGAACCCAGGGAAGAGGGGATCACCCCAGCAGCTCTAATGCCCTGAGCATAAGCACAGCCTCTTGCTCCAGGTACTCTGGAGGAAATGGGATCATTGTGAAAGAACTCTCAGGGAAGGAGACACTGATGGCAGAGCTGGGGCATGTCAGTGTGAGGTGGAGAGAGATGAGGACCAGCACTCTGCTGGAGGGACTAACAGACCTTCAGAGCACCTAGCCATGGACCCAACCCAGAGACAAAGCTTTGCCTGGGCTCTGCAAGGGCCTTGTACAGCGTGATCTGTGCCCAGAACTTGAGGGCTCCCCCCATCCCAGCTGTGCCCTACCTTCCTGATAGGCCTCGTTGATAGCCCTGATCTCCTGGTTGTTCCGCGTGGCCATGATTTCGATGAGGACGCTCTCATCTGTGCCGGCCCCCTGGAACAGAGTGGAATGGTGGGTGCTGCAGGTGCCAACACCAGATGGGGACATGATGGCACTGCCCTGCAGTGCCAGGCAAGGAGGGGTCCAAGTCAATCATGTGGCAAAAAGTCTACATCCAGCAAATGGCCCCAAGGGTAGGAATCGACATGGAAATGTTGGAAAGTATGCTGCTAGTGGGGTCCCAACTGGTGTGACTGGTGGGTAGCAGTGCATGTTGCTGGTTTGCCCCTACCCTGCCTCTCCTGTGGCTACCAGCTGGCTGAGCATGCTGGGCTGCAAAGAGGCATGCAAGTCTTGAGTGCAAACCAGGTCCTTGTCCTGGTGCTTTCTGATCTTTTCAATAGGAGACGAGACCCTGGGGCATATGAAGCTGTGGGCATTGACAGCCCCAGGCCACCAGCAGTATGACAATTACCTCCACAGCCTTCCTCAGCTGCTTGGCATCGTACTGTGCTGGCGTCAGCATCAGCCCGAGGATCAGCTTGGCCAAGCTGCCGGACAGCTCAGATTTCAGGTCTGCCATCAGGTCCTGCAAAAGTGTTTGAGGGTTCAGTCCCCAGCTGCGTCTGCAGGGATGGACCAGCTGAGGCAACATGAAAGAAGAAAAAGGGGAGGAGAGCGTAGGGATTGGAGACATCTGTGAAAATCCTTGGGGCAGTTTAAAGTCACATATTTGGGTGGCTCTGGGGAGATTCTGGCTCTGGAGTCCTCTGTGCAGAGCTGAGGATGGGGCAAGCAAAGGGGAAGGGACACCCAGGCTTGGGCTGGTGGGGATCCAGAGTGGGAGGCTGCTGGAGCAAAGGAGCAAAAGAGTTGCTTTGTGACAACTCTGTTTCCCTTGGGGGCGTCATCCCAGGGCATGTGGGTGTGCCCCAGCTGCCCACTTCTCCCTGGGCAGGATTCCTTTCAGTGAGGGGCTGATCTCCATGTGGGAGGGGGCAGGATGTGGGCAGGAGGAGGCCGAATGGGATGGAGGCTGCAGTACCCTGCCATAGTGAGCCTTGTAAGCCTTTAGGATCTGTTGCCTCTGGGCGTTGCTCCTCTTGGTCACCACCTCTATGATGGCTCCTTCGTCTGTGCCTGCAATGACAGCAGAGCCACACTGTGTCACCCCTGATCATGGGCACATCACGACCCCAAAAACTGGGTACGCTGGGAAGGGAGAATTCCCACAGCTCCATCTCTATTCCCCCTGGGGTTTCCATGCAGCCCTGTGTGGGCAAGGGTGGATTTTCTGCCCCAGGAGCTCTTGAGGAGCGGCAGGAAGAGCCTAGAATCATGGTCCCCACTTACCCAGGCCCTTCATTGCCTTCCTCAGCACCTGTGCGTCCCCATCATCGTTGAAGTCTCCTGCAGGCTGCACGGTTCCTCGCAGCTGTGGATGCAGAAGGGGGTTTATGTTCACCCTCAAGATGAGAGGGAGGGAGGGAGGGATGAAGGGATGGAGAGAGGGAGGGATGGAGAGGAGAGATGGAGAGAAGGAGAGAAGGAGAGATGGAGAGGAGGGAAGGTGCCACCCAGCAAGCTGAGGCCAAAGCAGGTTCTGTGTTAGTGCAAGCACCTGGGGATCAGTGAGGATCTCCCCACCACTGTCACCCCTTCCTTTAAGGGGCAAACCATAGTCAGACCAGCAGAGAGAAGGAAGAAGACAGCAACAGACAGTCCCTGGAGTCTCAGTGTCCTGCCCAGTGTTACACCTGCCTGCCCTAGCCTGGAACATCCCAGCCTGGGCTGGCCATGTCACTGAGAGACAGAAGAGGAGTTGCTGAAAAGGTGCCCACTCCTGCCCTACAGTTCAGTTCTCCTATGTCCTTGCAGCTCCAAATACATCTCCATCCTCACAGTGTTCATGCAGGGGCTCAGGGTGTATTTTCTGCACATCCCAAAGCACCCTTTTGTGGGAGCTTCAGCTGCATGCAGGTTACCACTCCCCATACTGCAGCTATGCCCTGGCCAGCTCTGGGCTACTCTAGGGGGCAGGAGTTCTTTGCTGGGCACTGGAGCCAGGGCTGCATGTGATGCATTGCAGAGACATGCAGGATCCACTGCCCCAAGGGAGGAAGGCCTCAGAGAGAGGAGGGGGTTAGTAGAGCCCAAGGGGGGCGGCCAGCCCTGCCACGGTTACATCCTGTGACCCTCATACCCCAAAACCAGAGAATGGCATCCAGAGAAGCTGGGGAGCGAGAGTCAGAGCAGAGGTGTGGGGCTGGCTGTGCCCCATGGCAGAGAGGAGCAGCCAGGGGTCCCAAGCTGGCAGGCAGCACAGAGGGGTGCAGGGGGGCTGGGGGTGCTGACCTCTACTTTGACCGCACTAAGCTCCCACATCCGATAGGCCACCTGCGCCGCCTCGGGGAAGAACTCACCTGCAGCACTGCAACGGGAGGGCAAGGACAGGGGACAGTGAGCCATGGGGGCCCTGCACCTGCCAGCAGACCCCCCTCACCCTGTCTTGCTCCTCCACGAGGGGTGTTTTGTATCCACTGGGCACAAGGGCAGGAGCCAGGTGCTTGCTGTGGGGCAGGATGGGTGGGAATGGGAGGAAATGTGTGGTGAATCCCAACCTCCCCCACCAGAGTATCCTCCCTCCAGGGGTTTGGCCCTGCC
Organism: Acrocephalus scirpaceus scirpaceus; assembly: GCA_910950805.1. NCBI lineage: Eukaryota > Metazoa > Chordata > Aves > Passeriformes > Sylviidae > Acrocephalus > Acrocephalus scirpaceus. Next base: position 12,014,446 of record OU383785.1, read on the forward strand.
CTGCAGGGCTCCCAAGTGCCAAGAAGGGACCATGACATTGTGGCTGGCCATGCAGAGGGGCCACAGGGCCCCCTGTACCGAACCAAAGTCACTGTGGGTGCTGCTGGTCCTGGTGCTCCACCAGGCTCTGATCCAGATGTCGTACCCAGCACCAAGGGGATGAAGAAGGACAAACAGGGGTGACAGGTGGTCTTACTCATCGTCCCCTCCACATAGCTTCAGCAGAGCCTTCTTGTACTCCCCAGACGTGTCCTCCTGGAAAGGCAGATGGAGACAGAGAACCATGCAGTAAGTAGAGTCAAGGTAGTGCCATGGGATGGGCTCATGGAGAGCCCTGAACCCTGTCCTCAGAGATGGACACCCAGCACAGCCCTCCCAGGGTGCTGGCATCATGAGGGAAGCAGCACCAGCAGCTGCTCAGAGGGTGAGCAGGGACCCCCAGCCCTTACCTTTATCATGTTGTAGAGAGATTTCTCATACTTGGTCCTGAACACCTCCCGGATGTCCAGCATGTCGATCTCACTGCGGGACACCATGATGCGGATCAGCGTGTTGTCCCTCGTGCCCAGACCCTGCAGTGGAGCAACCCCCACATCAGACCTGGGATGGCCAAGCAACTCTGCTCAGCCCATCACATGTAGGACCCTCTATCTGATTTCTACCCAGCCCTGAAGGAATAACTCCTTTGGAGGGAAGGGCAGAGACCCCAGGTCACACAAGCCTTGCCTTCATGGACCTGTGCCACCCTGCTCTCCAGCAGCACCCCCTGGCAAGGGGACCCCTCCTCTGGCCAGACCCCTGCAACGCTGGGGGGACCCTGTAGAGAAGGGGAAATCCACTCACCTTCATGGCCTTGTAGAGCCTTTCAGCAAAATACTCTGCTGTGCTTCTGATGCATTTCACTGCAGGGAAATTGAGGTGTGGTGAGGGATGCCAGCACCCAGCTTCACCTGTGCCCCCAGTGCCCCCAACCTCTGAGCACCCACACCCCACGGGAACCACATCCAGCATCCCCACCCGTCCTGAAGGAGCCTCCCTGAGCTCCCTGATACCAGGTACAGCCACAGCCCTGACCCTGCTGGCCCCGGTGCTGACCCCTCTCAGTCCAGGAAGGGCAGTGGTGTGTTTTTGTGTTTTTGCAGGATCCCCATGTGGGGCTGGCTTACCCACGGCCAACATCAGCTTCTCAAAGTCACCAGAGAGCTCTCCCCGGATGCTCCTCTCAATGGGCTTCCCAGCAATCTTCAGATATTCATCAAAGACTGTGGGATGAGAGCAAGGAGATGCCTGGAGAAGCTGCCAAGATGCATTCAGGCCCACGCTGAGCTCGCAGGTGATGCTCACCCAGGCGGAGATGCTGCCTGCTCCTCCGGCCAAGGATGTAGATGAACTGGGCCTCATCTGTGCCCCACTTCAGCTCGCCAGCTTCCAGCAGGTCCTTGTGGGATGGGAAGGTGGCACAGCCTGACTCAGGGTGCTGCCCTTGGCACCCACCCACCTTTTGCAGCTAAATCCGATGTCACAGTGCCACCAGCCCCATCCCTGCCCAGATCCCACCTATCACAGTGACCCACCAAGCCTCACCCTGGCATCCTGCGCCACCAAGTCCTCGCTCACCACATCGTCCTCTTCCCTGGCACCCTGTGGGAGAGAGATGGGCTCAGCCCTGCAGGGCACAGGCACCCACCACCTACAGATGCTGGGCAGATGGACATACCTGAAGCAGAACAACGAGCATCTTCTTGAAGTGGCCCGATGTGTCTCCAACAATATCAGCTTCCAGATCTCGCTCATAGGCTGGTGGAAGAGGAAGGGAGGAGGTCAGGCCTGGAGAGCTGGGTACCTTAATTTCTCCCCTTTTTGTGGCCCAAGGGGACACAGGGCAGCCCCTGCCCTTTCTCAGCCCTCACCATCTTTGTAGGCAGCCACCAGGTCATGGATCTGCTGGTTGGTGCGGGAGGCGAGGATCTCAATGAGGCACTTCTCATCCGTGCCAACACCCTGTGGGCAGAGACACGGCCCCATGAGCCTTGGGGCTGGCTGGGGTGTCCTCAGAGGGGCCCTGGGGGTGCCCACCCTTTACCGAGATGGCATCTTTGATCTCTTTGGCATCTCCATAAGCTGGGGGCCGCATCAGGCTCACAATCAGCCGCTCAAACTTCCCCGTCAGCTCATACTTCAGGTCTGCAATGAGGTCCTGGTGGAGGGAGAGAAAGGGGCTGGGGGATCCTTTGCTCCACAGCACCTCTGAGTGGGTCCAGGGAGTGGTGGGTCCCTGCCTGGGCTGGGGGGTGGCAGCCACGGCCACTTGTGTTTGCAGTGGGGGCTTGGGCCAGGGCGTGCTCCTGGCTTTACCTTCCCATAGAGGGACTTGTAGGCTTGGCAGATCTCCACCCGCTGCTTGTTGCTTCTGGATGTGATGAGGTCGAGGATGGCCTCCTTGTCACTGCCTGTGGGGAGAGCCAGGAGTCATCACAGCCACCCTGCTGTGCCCAAAGCTGCTCTGGAGCTAGGGCTGGGAGGACAGGGAGAGCCAAGCTGGCTCCAGGGAGGAAAGGAAGCCAGGAGAGCTTTAGCACACTGCTAAAGCTTTAGCACACTGCAGTCAGTCAGCTGAGAGGGGAAGTGTGCAGGACACCCAGCCATGCAAGGGTCAAGGAAAGGAACAGGGGACACCAAGGGTAGCCCTGGGACAGTCTGGAGGAGCATCCATACCAAATCCCTTCATGGCATTGTACAAGGCCTCTGCATCCTGGTTGGCATCAAAGCCCTGGAAATCCTTCACTGAGCCCCTGTAGACCTACGGGAAAGGAGAGGAGAAGGTACAAGAGGAAGGAGCAGCTCCCGTGGGAGGGGGGAAGGAGAAGTTGAAGATGAGCAGGACTGAGATGAGATCTGTTGTGGCTCAGGTTGTCCAAGGCAAAGCTCAACCTCAGACATAAACAGATGTTGTCCTCTGCAATTGTTTCCCTTCCTGTTTGCTCTCCCTACAGAAGGAATTATTTTTCCACTGCCTGTTGCAATCAAGGAACCACTCCGGATGCTGAGGATGCCCAGGCTCTGCATGGCCTCCAAGCAAGGAAGCAAATTTACAGGCACAAATGGGCTGCTAAGTGGAAAACACTGAGAAGCACCAGAGCTGCCAACAGTTTGTCCTGCTCCAGCATGCACTCCATGAGGCCCAGGCTGATCCAAGGGGTTGGAGCAGAGACCCTGGGTATTGGGAAAGACTTTCCTAAGAGCCTGAGAGATCCTAGGGGTTGATATAATCCACTTCTATCTGCTCTTCTGCCACTTCTAGACTGCAGAACAGAGAGCTCAGGAACGACACCTCCAGAGACCTCAGGAAAAAGTGGGGACCAAAATCCCCCTTCCCAGGTCAGCTTTGTCCAGGGGAATTCACTCCATGGGAGTCTGGAGCTGGACTCTGAATGAGATCAGCACCACCCTGGGTGGGAGCAGATGTGAAACCATCCTGGCCCCACACAAGGAACTGGGATACATCCCCACCAGAGACACAGAGTGAGAAGAACGGAGCAGCAGCATTTCCTTAGCAGTCCTGCTGAGAAACAGGAGGGCTGGGAGCTGAGCTGGGGCTGTCAGCTGTGTCAGCACCCTGGGATACTGAGCATCCTCCCTTGGCTCTGCTCACGTGCCAGCTGGGTATGTGCACCTCCCTGGGCTCATCTGCTCAGGATCTGCTGCACGGCTTCTTTAAGATCCTCAGGAGCTGTACAGAGGTCCAGGCCTGCTGCCAGCATGGACATCTAAAGCCAGCATATCCTCGGAGAAGATGGGCACCAATGTCCCTGACCAGGAAGTGCCTCCAGGAATGAGCCCAAGGAGATGGACTCAGCTCCACACCCACCCCTCTCCTGGGTCCATCCCAACATCAGGGCACAACAGCTCTCCTGCACATCCCACCCAGCACCTTCAGAAACAAACCAGCCTCTCTCCTCCTATTTTCCAGAGTTTAACTGGGCACATCCCACAGCCCTGCTTGGGAGGAGCTGCTGGCATTGGTGTCCCATGAGGCAGGGACCAAGGGGAGATGCTGTTCCAGGGAACCAGGCAGGCACAGGACAGATCGTATTGCAGGTGATTCATCAGGGGAGCTGGATTTAGCCCCACTTCCCGGCAGCTCCCAGACCCTCCTGGCTTGGCACAAGCTGCTCCCACACACATGCCTTGCAGGGATGGAAATAAATTCCAAGGCGAAGGAGGCGCCTGGAGGCAGCAGGAGTGAACAAGGGTGGCTGGAGGGTACTGGGAAGTGAAGATGTTGGCTGTGGTTAAATGAAGAGGAAGAGCAGGGCTGTGTTCCTGCCTGCTGAGCCATTGAAGTGTGAGCTGCCTGCCTTGCTGGGGAAAGGGAAACTGAGGCTCAGTATTCTGCATCACCCCACACTCCCTGCATTCTCTGTGGGAATGAGCCCCAGGCAAGTGCGGGAACATCAGTTAGGATGGAAACAGCATCCTGCCCACCGCATACTCTTCATACCCCATCCCACTTTCCATCCTTTTTCAGCTGCCAGGGGCCTCTCGTCTCCCCTCCTCCAGCCTCTGAGTCATCCTGGCCTGTCCGGGACCTCCCAGCTAAAAATAAGCCACACTGGGGCCAGCAAAGTGGAAGCAAAATTCCCAGCATGGCTTTGCTCTCTTCCACCCCATGGCTGCTTGGGGTCCTGCAGGAGAATGCTCACCTGCACTGTGCCTCAGTTTCCCCACCTAGAGCAACCACTGCCTTAGCTGGGCAGGAAGCTTTGGGTAGTGAGGCTGGAGGAAATAATTGCTTGATTTCTCCAGGGAATGGAAAGCAGAGCCTGGCCCCAGCAGTGGAGAAGGGAGGCTCTGGGCTCGGACTCCTCCCCTGCCAGCAGCAGCTGCCCACCGAGGCAGGGTTTTCCACCCACACTGAGATGTTTTCCTGCCTGCAGGGGAGCACCTGCTCACCCAGCTGCCACACTGCACCAGCCCCAGCCTGGAGTGGGAAGTAAGCCAGGCTAGGGAGAGGGGAAAGGCCCAAGCAGGGCTGCACGCCTTGCAGCATGCTCAGGCGGGACTTTTCTCCATCAAATTCCCAAATCCCCAGCACAACATCTCTTCTCCTCCCCTTCCCACGGCCCTGCTTCTCTTCCCCATCCCACTGTGGTCCCAGAAGGATTTTTGCTCCTTGCTATCCCTGCTCCCCAGCCCAGCACTTCCCCATCTGCATCACATCCAGACAGCACTGGCTGGAGGAGCAGGAATGTAAACAAGCTCTGGCCAGCGTGGTGTCCATGCACGTCACCACATCCCTGATGCTGCTGAAGATACTGCCCCAGCTCTGGGGTCTGCCCTGCCGCAGCCCAGGACCCATCCCTGCCCTGTGGAGGTCACCCTTACCTTTCCTTGGGGTGCCATGGCTTCCCGAGCTGGAAATCACTGGAGAGAGGGCAAGGAGGAGCTGTGGAAGGGAACAGAAAGGTCAGTGTGAGCCAAGGCCCCTCTCTGCAGGTTGTGTTAGTTAAGGGAGGGTTTGCTCCCCCCTGGGGTATGGTGCCCATGGGAGAGCAATGCCAGGTGCTGTAGGACGGATCAGGGAGAGGGGCCTTGCCAGCCACCCTGTGGTTACTGAGCCTTTGGTATCTGGCACTGAGGGGATCCCACAGGCCAGGGGCAGTGCAGAGCCTGCACAGCTTCCTGCCAGCACCAAGAGAAACCAGAGGGGGAAAATGTGCTGAATATGTGGAAACAGGCCGAGCATCCTCTGCAGGCCTGGGCCTTCTCACTGCGCCCTGCAATGTCCCTTCTGCTCCCCTGCAGCCCCAAATCCTGGGGCCATCCCAGCTTTAGCAGCTGCTGGGGACATTTCCTTGTCACACGGTGCTGGGCAGCCCCCACAATATCCCCACAGCTCTTATCTGAGTTTCTGTGCAGCGATCAAGGCCGCCATCAGTCCCACACATCCTTGGAGACCAGAAAACACAGCTGGGTTTCCAGGGTAACTTGCAGGTTGTTTTCTAACACCAGCACCATTTATAACTGTAACCCCCTGCGGTGTGGGCTCTCCCCACCCTCCCAGAGAAAGTCCCCCAACAGCGCCATTTGCTCCAAGGGAGCTGGTAGAGGGAGAAAAACAGCTGGAAAATGGAGCCCAGCCATGAATGAACCGCTGAGCGTCAGCTGAGCCCAGCCGTGAGGCACAGCCCCGCCTGGCTCGTTCACCCTCCCTCTGAGACACGTTGCAGAAAAATTCAAAGCAGAGCAGGGCCACCCTGGGGGATTTCTGACCCCGGAGGAGTTCGGTTTCATGCCATGGAGCGAGCAGGAGAAATCACATGAACTTCCCTGGTTTAGCTGCACATCCCTGCAGGAGCACCCATGCAAGGGGAGACCCAGGTCTGCAGCCATCTATGCAGCTGGGTGCCCCTGCTTGAGTACAGGAAGCTTTTAGCACCCACAGGAACTCCGGCTGAGGGGAGAAAGTTTTGCAGAAACCCAGAGCTGCGTTCACCTCCCTTCCCCTTGAAGGTGGGGAAGCTGTGAGCCTCACCCCCCTCACGTGGCTCTGGGCTGGGGGACAGCGCCCACCTGCCCCACACGCAGTGGGGCCGCACTGCGGCCAGATGCTGGGTGGGTGCCAAGGGATCCCACCCCCGGCACATGCAGCCTCCTAAAGCCACTTTGGAGCCTGTTCATGGAGCTGGGTACCCACCTGGGAGTGGGGAAATCCCAGCATGGCACGACCCTTCTCCCTCACTCCATGCATGTGGCAGCGGGGCTGAGACCACCCAGCTCATCTCGGCAGTGGTGGAGAATCGCTGACCACACCCAGTCCCTGACCTGTCCCGGTAGCGCCCCGTCCTTGTCCCCCACTGCTGCTGACAGCTCCGCAGAGGCCGGGAGAGCAGCCCCGGGAAAATCCCCGGACAAACACACACACCCCATCCATTGGGCAGCAGTCCCAGCATGGGGGTACACCTGCCCCCCACCCAACGATGCAGAAATGTGGGTTATGGGGATCGCGTGAGAAATCCTAAATGATGTGCACAGCCTTTGTGGAAGCCCCTGTTGGCCAGCAATGCACCCCTGAAGCCTCTCCAAAGCTCCCCCACAGGTCTGAGCTCAGGGGCTGCACCCCAGGAGCCCGACTGCCCTGCGGGGCTCCCGCACCCAGTGCCCCTCCACCCGCTGTCCTGAAGCAAAGGGAGCTTCTCCGGGTTAAAAAAATACCGGCATCCATCCTCCTGCTGGGGCTAGGGACGTCCCCAAAACGCCCTGCCCCACCCTACTGCCAAAAGCCTCCCGGGCCTTGAGGAGCGCCGAGCCTCTGCGCTGCTGTGGGGCGCGTTTACCCGTGCAAAACTTGGCGGGTACCGAACCAGGGGGATGCTCAGCTTGGATCCCAGCTGGAAGGAAGGATGGATGTTTCCGCAGCCGCCGCAGCAGCAAAGCATGGACTAAAAGGCGCATCCCGGCCGGGACACACCCAGCGGGGCCCGCAGCCCCGCCAACGCCCACCCCAAAAATCACCCACCGGCAGCGCAGCCCCCACCCCGAGGGGTTCGTCAAGAAGGAAAGATTTTTCATAAAAAGAAAACAACCCAGGGATTCCCCCTGCAGGCACCCCTTGGAGGGAGCCTCCGCTTGCATAGCTCACCGCCCAGCCAGCCAGGGCTTTCCACGACTTTCCTCCCCCCAGGCCATTACGGAAAGAAGTGCCCGGCCCCGTCCGGCTCCCCGGCCCGCAGCCCCTTTCCCGCAGCCCCGCAGCGAGCACTGACCGGCAGCGCCGAGCCTCTCGGGTCAGCTCCCAGCCGCCGCCGCCCGGGGTGTTCTTGTGGCCGAGCGCTCGTCCTTGGCGAGCAGCTGTTCCCTCACGGCGAGACGTCACCGCCCCCCGAGTCCCCGCCTGCCACGGCCAGCGCCACATCCCACCCCCGGTGCCACGCCAGAGCTCAGCCGGGTGCCCGCGGTGCGGCGGCGCCCGATGTCACCCCCAAAATCCTCCTGCCCTGCCCGGCTGTGGGGAAGGGGTCGCCTGGCACAAGAGCCTCGCTGGTGTGTGCGGGGGCACTGTGCCAGCAGCGGTGACACGCACGCTGCCAGGCAATACCGGCGATTGCATTTCAGCTACGGAAATGTCACTCCTTCTGTCCCCCCAGCTGTGGTTTCCTGGTAAATGACAGGCACAGAGTGCCCCACTGCCTCCCGGTCCTGCCGCCAGCCACCTCCTCCTGCACCAAATCCCCCTTCCCTGCTCATGGCTGGGAAATGTCCACCCCTGACTCTCTAAAATAGTTGAAGGAGGGAAGAATGGCCTGACCTTGGTCCCCCAGGACCCGCTTAAGGAGGGAGGTGCTGGCCAAGGCTCTGCAATGAGCACCCATGGGGCAGGACCCGAGCTGCCACAGTGACCTGGTTTTCCCCCCAATCTTCTCTTCGCATGCTGCAGACACGGGTGAGATGCAGGCTGAGTCTCTCCAGGATGCTGCTGGCAGGCTGTATTGTTGCCTGCAGTGCCCCGAGGCCGTTTCCTTCCCTGCCTCACCCACGTGTACCCCAGCTCCTTTGCCACCACCCCTTGCCCGGCCAGCACAGAGGCCGCAGCAGTGTTGGGGGGGCTGGTGGGGCTTCCCAAGGGCAGTGGTGTCTGACACTGCCAGAGCAGATAAACCCACGGAGCCCTGGAGATGCTGAAGGCTGCTGGTGTGTAACCTGCACCCCAGCCCTGGTGGTACCCATGGCTTGAGCATCTCTCTGGGGCTGCAAGGCAGCTGAGCTGCTCAGGCCTGCCTGTCCCAGGCAGCACGGACCCCAGGCTGGGTGTGACATACTGCATGGCTGGCATGCAGCCACAGGGCTGTGCTCCCCTGGCAGGGTGAGACCCTCGTGGCCTGCTAGCACTGGCTGCTCCTTCCTGCCCTTTTCTTTCCCTCAGGGCAATGTTCCCTTGGGCTGGCATTGGTATCTGCAGACCTCGCTCATGTGAGATGGCGTGGGTGCTTTGTTCACCCTGTGCTGCAGTGAGGGACAACAGCCCTGCCCTCCTCCTGGTGGCCCTGGCTGTGCCATGGTGTGCTGAGTCCCCCTGCCCCAGAGGTGCTCACCGTGCCAGCAGCTCACAGGGTCTCTAGATCTGGGGCTGCCCCATAGAGCCAGGGCAAGGCAGCCTTGTGGTTAGAGTGTGCATCCATGCTTTAGATGCTCTGGATCCTTCCTTGCTTTCCTCTTGCATGGCTCCTGCTCTCTCCCTCTGCTTCTTGCAAGATGAAAGCCAGAGGATGGGCTGAGCCACAGCCTGAGAGTTTTTTGTCTCAAAATACTGTAAGCAGATCCAGCCTACAATAAAATCAAAGTTAGCTCTTCATGCTGAAAAACCTCTCCCAACCTCAGAGCCCAGACTTGGTCCTCTTCTCCCAGGATGCTGAGGACCAACCACGTCACCCCAGCAGTTCCTCCATGGCCTCTCCTTGCCAGGAGCAGCCGTGCAGAACTGCCATGCTGGTGCCCAAGGACACTCATGTGCCTTACTGGCCCCAAGGAGCCTCACCTGGGACCCCCATCCACACAGCCCCGTGCCCTCATTTAAGCCCAGCCCTGGACTTAGCCCTGCCCCTGCCTGCACTCTGCTGCTAAGCCCCTGTGAGCTGCACCCCAGGAATGCCCAGATACCAGGGAAGTGCAGGCACCCTCAGGATTTTGCTTTGGGGAGTAACAGCTTTGGGAATGCTGCTGCAAACATCCCATGGAGCTGGGTCTGTGCTCCTCTGCCTTGCTGCTGCAGTCCATTTAGGGACCTGTTCCCCTCCCTCTCTGTTCCCCAGGGGCAGCTGGGGTCAGTCATAGCTGTAGGTGCATGCACCCCTAAACCCCAACCCGGCCTTGTTACTGCTCCTCTCTGCAGGAATTTCCTCCAAAACCAGCTCCACAGACTGAGATGTGGGTCCTGGTGCGAGGAGCAGGGGCAGAGGGAAAGGATTCCCCCTTCCACCTGCCCAGGGAGTTTGGAAAAGTGAATTAAACTCCCTCAATAATGCCTCTGAGCCTATTAGCATTGCAGGCTGTGTGTATGATTTGGAAGGCGTTGTGGGAAAAATATTTCTGCATAGATTTCCCATTGTGCAGCCCGGAGCGGTGGTCAGCGGGGGGAGGGCCGGGGTGCTCCCGAAAGGGATTTAAGGAGAGAGCATAAGAGGGGCTTGCCTGGTGCTCGTTGTCCCCACCGGCTCGCCGCTGGAGCAAAGGATGGCTGGGGTGAGTAATTTCTTTGCAGGAGAAGGGAAAATCACCGGGGCGAGGTGCCCTGGGCGGGACCGGGGTTGTGCAGCGGGTGGGCTCTGCTGGGGGGGCGGGAGGGCGGCGGCTCCTCACCCCCAGGGCACAGAGATTGTCCTGGAGATTAGAGCTCCCTGTTCCACCAGGAGCACCTCACCCTGCGGGTCTGGGTGCCAGGCAGGGTTGTCCCTGTCCCCTCCAGTTCCGTGCCACAGCAGGGGTCACATGTCCCCTGTGCCACAGGGATGTGCCGCTGGACAGGGTTTCCAGCCAGCTCCTGCACATGTAAGTAGCAGATTTTGGCCTTTGGAGTGTGTGGCACGGCTTTTGCTTTGCTGTGAAGTAACCTGGAGGTCCTGGCAGCACCATGGGATGTGAAGGCAGTTTCTCCAGTCCTGGAGCTCCTGGGAAAGGCTGTGCAGGATGGGGGAAAACGCTCAAATCCCAGGCATGCCATACCAAGCACACCTTACCCCGAGCACAGATGTCACACAATTCAGGGTTTCTGCCAGGCTGACATCCCCACTGGTGCCCCCAGCAAACCCAAGCATTGCTGCACAGGCTGATGGCCCAGGGAATCCAGTCTCCACCTGAGCTGTGCCACTGACCCACAGTTACAGGGGCTGTGGGAGCATCTCCAGCTGAGCAGGTGGGTCCTTCCTGGTGCACTTGAATGCAATTTCCAGAAGCAGAGCATCTCCCATCCTTCCTTCTCTGGCACGGGTTCTGCATTTCAAATAGTTTCAATGTCAAAGCTGGGATAATCCTGGCTGTGTGTTTCTGCTGAGGAGGCTGCTGGAGCAACAGGACTTTCTGAGCTGGTAGGGGGACAAACACGTGTCCTTGTCCCCTCTCATGAATTAGACAGAGCCAAACAAACCCCAGTCATGCACAGCTTCACTTGTCACTGGGGATGAGAGAGCAGCACAGCTGCTTGAGCCCCATCTTGCTCCAAATTGGGCAGATTTTTCTGGCAGAGATGGAGAACAGACAGCACCCAGCAAGTCCAGGAGCACTGTGTAGATGGTGGGAGCTGCCAGCAAACCATTGAGGCTGGGTCTGTGTCACATCCCCAGGGCAGTCAGTGCCTGTGGGGCAGCAGTGCCCTCACTCCTGCTGCTTTCCTCCCCCACAGATGCCGTGCTGGGGCCACCTACGCTCTGTTCCGAGGCTGCTTTCCCGCAGAAAACGAGTCCCAGGCAGCTCAGAGGGCTCCAGCCTCCGCCGCTGCCTCTCCACCCTGGATCTGGTTGCCTTGGGAGTGGGCAGCACGCTGGGGGCTGGTGTCTACGTCCTGGCAGGGGAGGTGGCCAAGACCAGCTCTGGCCCCAGCATCGTCCTTTCTTTCCTGATTGCAGCTGTGGTGTCAGCCCTGGCAGGGCTGTGCTACGCTGAGCTCGGGGCCCGTGTGCCCCTGGCTGGCTCTGCCTATCTCTACAGCTACGTGACAGTGGGAGAGCTCTGGGCCTTCCTGGCTGGGTGGAACCTGCTGCTGTCCTATGTCATTGGTATAAGGCCCTCTTGATCCCTCCCACCGCTGTGTTGGTGGCTTTGCTGGGTGTGCTTTGAGACCTCCCAGGACCACCAGAACACAGCCACCACCTCTCCCCAGGTACAGCCAGCGTTGCCCGGGCCTGGAGTGCGACCTTTGACCAGCTCCTCGGCAAGAAGATGGGGAGGTTTTTGGGTGCTCACGCAGCCATGAGCTCTGTGGGGTTGGCAGAGCACCCAGATGCCTTTGCTGCTGGCCTGGTGGTCCTGCTGGCAGGTAGGATGCCTCCCCCTGTGCCACCTTCCATCAGGTATGATGAGCTCCTCACCCCTCTGTGGGCTCTTCAGAATAGGACTGACCCCTCAGAGGCTTTGCTATTTCCCTGAGGAAAGAATGGGGAATGGAAAGGGAATCTGGGGAAATCTGCAAGTTGTCCTGAATTTACCACTGCCCCCCTTTTCCACCCTCCCCAGTAATGGCTACCCTGGTGTCATCCAGGGGGCTCATCCAATTTTGATTTTTTATTCTCCAGGGCTTCTTTCCTTTGGAGTGAAGGAGTCCACCATGGTCAACAAAGCCTTCACAGCTCTCAACGGGCTCGTTCTGCTCTTTGTCACAGTGAGTGGCTTCATCAAAGGCGACATGAGCAACTGGAAGCTCAGGGAGGATGACCTGCCACAGGCAGCTGCCCACGAGGCTGGGTATGAGGGGCTTCACTCTACCTGTGCTGCCTTCAGAGTGGGGTGGGGAATTAACCCTGCAGTGCTTTATCCCAGGAGCTACAACTTTCTCTGTTTCTCCCTGTTGGCAATGTGTCAAAGTCCTAAGCCCTGCTGGGTTGGTGCTGTGGGTTGAGTGGGTTGGATGGACTGTTCAGCTTGACCCCATTCTGGGTTCCCATTGCACTGACCCCCCTGCACTGCCTGACTCTTCTTCCTCCTCCCAGGAACCACTCCATGGCTGACAACATGAGCAGTGCCTTTGGGGTGGGAGGCTTCATGCCCTATGGTTTCACTGGGACCTTGACTGGAGCCTCTACCTGTTTCTATGCCTTTGTTGGATTTGACTGCATTGCTACCACAGGTGAGGAGGGGGTGCTGCTGGTGGGACCCTCCCTGCAGGCTGGGGGGCTGTGGCTGTGGCCCCACAGCTCTGGGAACTCGTGTAAGGCTGAGAAATGGACACGTTCCCAGCTCTGTGCTGCAGCCACTCTCTCCTGCCCTTTCTAAGAGTCCATGTGGAATGTCTGGGCTAATCCTGAAGCAGAGACTCTGCCCCAATATCCTATATATATATCCTTTATATCTATTCTCTATCCCAATATCCCTGGGGCCCAGAACATCTAGTGGTCCTTGCTAGAAAGTCTCTGTCCTCTCTTGGGGGGATATAGGATCTGCTGTCCAGCCTGGGCTGGGCTCCTAGCATGCCATGCACATTAAATGAGCATCTGTTCCTACAGCTGAGCTTGTCCTTCCCAGGGGAAGAAGTGAGGGACCCGCAGAGATCCATCCCCATGGGCATCATCCTCTCCCTCCTCATCTGCTTCCTGGCCTACTTCGGGGTGTCTGCTGCCCTCACCCTGATGATGCCCTACTACCTCCTAGACACCTTGAGCCCACTGCCAGTGGCTTTTGAGTACATTGGCTGGAGCAGTGCAAAGTACACCGTGGCTGTGGGGTCACTGTGTGCCCTGACCACCAGGTGAGGGGCGTCCTCTGATGATGGTTCTGTGGTTCAGAGCAAGATACTGGAGCTGTAACACTTCCAGGAGATATCCCCAGCCCCTTCCTCCTGAATTCCTCCTTGCTTTTCCTGCTTGGCCAAAATCCCTTCCACACAAACCCTGGTGTTCCCACCCTGGCCCTTCCTGTAGAGCAGCCAAACCCGTTGGCGTGCCACTGAAGGAAGTGGTCAGGTGGCAGCATGTCCAAAGAGTGGGCTGGGGTGTTCTGGCACGCCCAGGTGACTGCAGACATCTGTTCTCTGATGCTGTCCCTCATCTGATGGTGAGGAAGGTGATGATCTTGTTAGATGGTCTTGAGAAGGTGATGGGCTGTACAGATGAATGGGAGCTCCCCTGAAGGGGCAAAAGGCAGGATGGCACCTCCTGGGTTCCTCCCCTCTTCTTCCCCATCTCCCCTCTCTCATGCAGCCTCCTGGGCTCCATGTTCCCCATGCCACGGATCCTGTATGCAATGGCTCGAGATGGGCTCCTCTTCAAACCTCTGGCCAAAGTTAGCAGCCGTCAGTGCCCGGTGGTGGCAACCCTGGTGTCTGGGGCAGTGGCAGGTGGGTGAGTGCTTGGGTTACCCTTGGCTGTGAGCAGGGTGTGGTGGGTGTCCTCTTTCCCTCCAGCTGTTCTGCAGCTGTTTGAGCAATGTCTGTTCACCCAGAGACAGATCTCCTCACGGTGGGTGAGGACCATTTGGCCTCGATGGTGTCCCAGACACTGGTTCAGCCTCTCTGCATTGTTGGGCAGGAGGTGACAGGATGCTTTGTACCAGTCACCAAAGCATCACCAGTTCATCGAGGTTCTGTTGCAGTGGGTGTCAGGGGGACATGGGGAAGTCAGGAGAGTATGACTGAGGTGGGCACAGCAGCACTGCCAGCTCTGCTCAGAGGCTGAAAGGGTTTCTCTTCCTCACAGCTCTCCTGGCCCTTCTCTTTGACCTGAAAGCCCTGGTTGACACCATGTCCATTGGCACACTGCTGGCCTACTCGATGGTGGCTGCCTGTGTGCTGCTGCTCAGGTGAGGCTGCTGGGGACAGGGCTCACCCAGCTTCTGCTGTGGGCCATGCCTGGGACAAGGCTGTGGCCTGGGGGCACTGCAGGTGCAGTGACATCCAATGTCTGCTCCTCAGGTATCGGCCTGAGCCCGGCCCTTGGGACACTCCTGCAGGGAAGGTCCCAGCTGTGCAGCTCTGGTGGGACCACCTGGCCCAGCCACCCCCACATCCCACCCCTCTGTCCTCTGCTGTGGTGGTCTGGGCTCTGACAGCTGTAGGTATGGCTGGGAATGATGGATGGGCTCTACAGGGAGCTGGCATGGGGGGACCACGGGGGACATCCCTGCTGTAGCAAGGGCTGGCAGGTTCCTGCCCAGTGAAAACCACCCAGCAGAAGATGCAGGCTCCTTCCTGCCCTCACCCCACGGCCACACTGCTGGGGTGAGACCTCAGGAAACCTCCTGCTCCCTCTGCTTCCCAGGCTGGAGAGAAAAGCTAAACCCACCATGAGAAGCCACCCAGCTGTGTCCCCCAGTTGTCATTTGTCCCACCATGGCAGCCTGGGAGAGGGATGGGCCCCGCCCAGGGAAGCTGCCCTGACCCTGTGGCCCCTCTGCAGCTGCCCTGGCCTGTGTCCTGAGCTGGGTGAGCACTGCTGGGCTGCCCTGCCTGCAGGCTGGGGGTGCCTGGTGCATCACAGCTCTGGCCCTGCCTCTCCTGGGGATCCTGGCGGCAGCTCTTCTCATCTGGAGGCAGCCTCAGAGCCGGGACAAAGCATCCTTCATGGTGAGCACCCAGCCCAACCCTCGGGATGTACCCAGGAAGAAGGACCTGGGGCACAGAGAGCAGGCAAGTGCTGCAGCCCTGTGGGGAAACGGTGCCATGTGGGTGTTCTCTCAGCTTTAGGTCAGGCACATCTTTGCTGCATCCACATTAATAAGGTAGCATGGAGGCAGCATGTTACTTGTGGGGTTTTCCACAGGGACCATGAGGGTTCTTCCCCCCATGACCTGAGGGATGAAGGGACATCTCCCAGCTGAGCCCTGTGCCTGCTGGGGAATCAGAGCTGCTCTTCAGTAAAAAGATACCTGGCCTTAACACCTTGGCTTAGTTTTATGAGGGCCTTGCTGCCTCTCACCTCAAATCCTGCAGTACCTCCTGCCCCAGGGCAGGACCTGGCAACCAAAACACCCTCCACAAGCATCCCTCTCCAGCACAGGCTGCAGTCCCAGCTTGGATCTCTGAGCCTCACATCCAGCATGGGCTTCCCCTTGCCTGTGGACAACTAGCAAAAGCAGCAAAAAGCTGAATTTAGCTGCGGAATTCACCCTTGTGCTCCCTGCAGGTTCCCTGCCTGCCCTTCCTGCCTCTCCTCAGCATCTCCATCAACACTGTGCTGATGGCCCGGCTCAGCGCCGCCGCCTGGCTGCGGTACCTGCTCTGGATGGCTGTGGGTAAGCACGGGCACTCACGAGATCCCAGAGCTGGCACCAGCCCCTCTGGGTGGAGCTCTGGAGGTTTGAGAGCCCGCGGCGCCAATGCTGCTCTGAACGATGGTGGGGAGGGAGGAGATGCTGACCTTTGCTGCCCAGCAGTGGTGGGGGCACGGTGTCCTCTGATATGTGGTCAGAGGAAGGGGCGAGCACTTGGTGGCTGGGAGGGGAAGGAAGAGAAACAGTCCATACACACCCTATTCTGCCCTTTCCCAGGTTTCCTCATTTACTTTGGTTATGGGATCTGGCACAGCACTGAGAGCCAGGGAAGCAGAGCCAGGGAGGTGGCCCTGGAGCCCCGCGGGACTGCCCTGTGCCCATCGGCTCCAGGGCAATAAAGAGGGATTAGGCTAGTTCCTGAGTGCCTGGCTCCCTCCATCCTGTGCCCAGCGGGCAAGGAAGCCCCTTGGGCTGTGAATCCTGTCCCACAGAGGGGGCCAGCCCTGCCAGAGCTGCAGGAGCTCCTTCCCTGAGCCTGGTGAACTTCACTGAGCAACCCAAATCCTCAGAGCGAGCCCCTGCAGGAGTTCTGTTTGGAAAGGATAAAGCACACAAGTGTTTTTGCTGCTGTTACTGGGCTGTGGCTTTGTTTTTGTTTTTTTTTTTTTCCTTTGAAACCTTTCCCTGCAGCACCCCACAGGCCCCCTTGCCCTTGCCCACCCTGTTCCTTCAGCTGCTCACAATGGGATGGAGGTTTCTGGTGCTGCCCTGATCCCCCATTTTGCCTGGGCACTCAGCCTGAGCTGACCTAACATTCCCCCCATGACTGCCAAGGTACTGCCTGGTCCAGGCTTTTCCCTCTTCATAATGTGCAAGTCCTTTTCTGCACTCATTTATTCCTCCTCCTCAGTTCCCAGTGTCCCCTTGCCCAGAGCCGGGCACATTCTTCCCAGTCCCACGCAGGATCTGCCTTTGGGGTGCTGGGACATGGCACCAGGTGTCCAGTGCAGGATCCCAGATCCCACCAGCCTCATATCCCTTTGTCCAGAAATCCTGATCCCCTCAGCCATAGCCAGGCAGGATTTGCTGGGGCATTCCCTGCTTTGGTGCCACAGCACCTGGGGGAGGCACAGATGATGTGTGGAGCAGAGGGTGCCCTGACAGGACACGGTTCTGACCCAACAGGCTGCCCCATTTCCTCCTGGCCACCCCATGGAGGTGTGTGGGTAGGAGCTGGACCCCACATCCACGTTGCCTCCCTGGCTGCCTGTTCAGCTGCTCTGTTCCTGATAAGGGTCAGCACAAAGGACGGAAGTGGCTGTGGCAGTGGCCCTGATGCTGGGAGGGTCTGGGTCTGCCCTGAGCTGGGAGCCCATTGAAATGAAGGAAAAGAGGGAAGGAGCAGGAAAATGGGGATTGGCCTTAAGGGCCTCATCTGGAGTTTCCTTGTTGAGTCTTTGTGGTGCCAGCTCCCACCCTTCCCCGTCTGTATGGGGTGTGGAGCACCCAGCCCCACTCTGCACCAGCCCCCCAAAACACTGACATGGCATTCCTGAGGCTGCTGCTTCTTACAGGTTTGTAATCCTTGCAGCCAGCAGCACACACACACTCACACATATACACTCACACACACACACACACAAACACACTCACACGCGCACACACACACACACATATACACTCACACAAACACACTCACACACTCACACACACACACACAGCCCTGGCTAAACAGCCCTGGGGAGGGGACAGGCCTGTGACAGCCCCAGAGCAGTGACTCCCACCACACTGGTGCACCCAGGGGAAAGTGCTTGTGTGCATCCAGCCCTGACCCTCAGCCATGCTGGCATCCCCTGGTGGGGATGCATTGGTTCAAGCAGAGGGATGTGACCTGACAAAGCAAAGCCTAATACCGCCTGGGAGGATGCTCTGCTCCCTGAATGTGCAGCTCCAGCATCTCTCCAGCTTTTGGGGGAGAAGATGGGGCAGGTAGTGTTGCTGATGGGCAGCAGGGACAAGTAGGGCTTGGAGTCTTTGTGGCAGTGAGCTGGGACATGCCTGAGCTGCAGGACATTTGCTGAAGGTGGAAGAGGTGATGGGAATAGGAGGGCATGGGTGGGAGCTCTGCCTGCTGAGGTTAACACCATGTCCCCAGTGCTCTCCTCATCCTCCCAGTGCTTGTCCCCATCCTGTCCTAGTGGCCTCTTCATGGTCCTCATGCCCTGGGGCAGCACTGGTGCTGTTTATACTCAGAGCCAAGCGCTGGGTCAGATCCGGCCCAATGCAAGTCTGCACTTTCTGGCTGACCCCTTTCACCCCCCGACGGCCCCTCACCAGAGGAAGGGGTGCAGGGAGTGCACGGGTGGGAGGCCAGAGTCCCTCTGCAGCCCCACTCGGGCTGAGGAATTGCAGGCGTAAGTGTCCCGTGAAATGCTCCATCACTCTGGTCCATGAGGCGCCCCGAGGGCTCGGCCAGCCCGGAGCCCTGTCCCGGCTGGGGGGCACCTGTGAGAGCAGCCCTGGGCTCACAGGGCTGCAGGGAAGCCCCGGCAGTCCCCCGGCAGCGCACGGTGCCGTCGGTGCTACGTGGCGATGAGCGGCACCTCGCCGGTAGCCACGGGGAAGGGGGTGCCGTCCCCAGCGTTGAGCACACGGTACAGCAGCTCCTCCTTCTCCCGGCGAGCCTGATCCAGCAGCTGCGCCTCCTTCTCCAGCGCCCCGCGGGCAGCCTGGAGCTCCTCGGAGAGCTGCCTGCGGGCAGAGGGCACAGGCTGCCGGGGCTGCCGGGCAAAGCGCCCGCCGGCCCCTCTGCTCCCCGCAAAGCACCCGGTGGCACCGCGGGCTGCGGTGTGTTCCCTCACTGCCACCTGTCCCCCCATCGGAGACGCCACCCGTGCACCGGGTGGGTGGGACCAGCACTTACCTCGCCATGACCAAGTGGTTCTGGGTGCGAACTTGCAGGTCCTCGTTCTCCTGCTGGAGAGTTTTCACCTTCTCCTCCAGCAGAAGGTTCCTCTCCTCCTGGAAGGGGTATGAGGGTGAGGAGAGAGCTGGGAGGCATTTCTGAGACCCCTGCCACCCCATTTGGGGTGAAATGCTGGCCTGGTGGCACTGTTCCCACATCCCCTCCCCATGCCAAGAGAGGAAATGAGCTCCATCCACCTTTGCTCCAGCTGCAGTTTCTGGGCAGAATTTAGGTGGGTAGAGGAGCTGAAAAGAGGAAAGCCCACACATGATCCCCCTTTGAACCCACCACGGTCTCCAGGTGCATCAGCTTCTTGTCCAGGCTGTGGATGTGCTCATTCTTCATCTCGATGACGAAGTGCAGGCTCTCCAGCTCCTGCTCCCAGAAGGGGCTGGGGCTCCCGTGCTCCTGCAGGGCCATCACTTGTGTCCAAGGGACCTCAACACCTCCCCAGGACAGGCTTTGCTCCCCCCTTCAGCTGTCCTGTGCTCCCCCCTGGCTCCAGCCCCACCCTGCCAGGGTCCATCAGAGAGGCCCCTTGGCCCTGGGTCAGCACCCCACAGCAGGTCCCCTCTGTGCCACGCCTTCCTGCACCTGGATGTGCTTCTTGTAATCTGTTCTCAGGAGTGACTCTTCTACCCGCTTCATCCTGTCCTGGAAGGATTTCAGCTGGGAATTCAGTGCCTGAATTTTCTCCTAGGAAAACCAGGAAAGAAGCAGAATGAGAGGTATCTGGGATTTCTTTCTGAGCCTGGGGACTTCTGGGCTGTGGTACCCAAATAACACCAGGGCTGAAGAAGCTGGCATGGTCTGTGAGCACACCAGGGACTGAGGTGGCCACTGGAGAACGTGGGCAGAACCAGCAGATGGTCCTCAAGTCCCCCCTCCCCAGGTATTTCTCTGCTGGTACCTGTAAGGCTGCCTCAGACCTGTGGTGGGACTCTGTCAGCAGCAGCTTCTCCTGCTCGTGTGCTCCCTGGAGCTCTGCGGGGGAACATGACCTGAGTGCCACCAGTGTGGGGACATTGGGGCAGCAGGGCCCACCTGAGCCCCACAGTGCTGGAGAGCAGGGAACAGCATCCCAGTGACCCACAGGCAGGCAAAGGGACACTGGCAGTAGCAGGGACCGGGACCTGCAGGGAGCCCTACTGCCCTGGCACGCACCTTTCAGGGCTTCCGTGTGCTCTCTCCTCAGGGCATCAAGCTGTTCCTTCAGCTCCAGCTCCTTTTCCACCTGGGAAGCAGGCAGGTGAGAAATCCCAGCGTAAGGGATGCAGAGCTTCACTGCTCTGGGCTTCCTCACCCTTTCTTAGACCCATCCCTCTCCCAAAAATGGGAGAGCCCAGCCCAGCACCTGCCAGGGAAGACCTGGCTGGTGACACGCTCCACGCCCAGCTGCTGCCTCCAGCTGCACCAGCCCTTCCAGCTGACCTGGATCTCAATGTCCTGGGAGATGCTCGCAGTGCCTGCCTGGCCAGCATGCCACAGCTTCTCCTCCTGCTCCTGGCCCTGGAGGAATCTTGCACTGTCCGTCCACTCCTCTGGCTGCACTGCCTTCTCCCCATCCTCAGGAAGCAGGGAGGCATTGGCTGCAA
The DNA here is from genome assembly GCA_910950805.1 of Acrocephalus scirpaceus scirpaceus. Taxonomy (NCBI): domain Eukaryota; kingdom Metazoa; phylum Chordata; class Aves; order Passeriformes; family Sylviidae; genus Acrocephalus; species Acrocephalus scirpaceus. The sequence goes on from OU383785.1 coordinate 12,034,918, forward strand.
GACAAACGCGGCTGAAACAGCACTGGCTGCCTCTGCTGGCTGGGCTGCTGCACATCCTGGGTAGCTGAACCTGCCAGTGCCATGGGCCAGGTTCTGCACTGCCCAATATTCTTCCCACTGGAGGATGGGACCCATCTCATGGGTCCAAATTAGCACTAATTGGGATGGTGCTGGCAGGCTCAGGGAGGACACAGAGCTTATCAGGACTCTTGTTCTAGGGATAACCTGTCTGACTGAGAGGAGGGGATGCCATTGTCTCTGGGATGTCCTGTTTGCCCTCCTGCACCAGCATGCACCTACATCATCCCCATCCTCCCTGGTGCTGTGCTGGGGCCTGTCCACTGCTTCCTTAATATCACTCTGACAAAGTAAAGCAGGGGGAAAACACATTTTTTGCTCACCATTCTCTGTCTTCAAGGCTGAGAGCTCCTGGGAAGCTGGTCCCCTCTGCTGCTGGGCTTTTAGCTGTCTCTGGCAGAGAGAGAGGGGGCTGGAGCAGGGGGGAACAGAGAGGGGCAGGTGGCTGCAGGCAGAGAACACCCTGCACTGAACCCTCATCAGCTCTGCTAAAACACAGATCCTCGGGGAGCAGTGGTCCCTCCCCAGCCCCCTGCCCTCTCCCAGCCCTGAGCACCCATGGGTGTGCTGCCCATCAGGCAGCCTCAAGCTCGTGCCAATTCCCTGCATCCCAGACTGTTCACCATGTAGCATTCAGCTGGAAAACCTGGGGTACGCTCACAACATCCCACCGACATGGTGCTGGTGTAAAATGGGCTCCAGCAGCAAAACATTTGGTGGGGGAGAGCAGGCAGCACTTGGTAGGGCTCCAGCTTTGGCACTCCCTTGCCACCCTCCCTCCTCCTGTCCTGGGAGGCTCAGGTCAGTCTGGTCCCTGGCACCCTGCAGTCCCCCAGACAAACGCCTCCTCCAGGGCCTTACACAGATGGGCTTTGACACAGCTGGAGCAGGAGTGAGAATTGAAAAATACCCATAAATCAGAGGCGATACAGCCCCTGTGCAGGGCTGGCAGCAGGCAGAGCAGGCGGCGGCCAAGCAATGACCTCAGGAGCGCAGGAATGTGCTGCACAGCCCCGCACTCCCGCACGCTCCCACTGCTGCCACGGGGCTGAGATAACCCAGAGCCGGGAGCTGCCTCCAACAACACAGTTCCGTGGGATGCCTTCCAGCCCTGCATGGGTTTAATTTAGTCACTTGGAGGGGAGAAGGAAAAAAAAAAAAGCAGTGGATATATTTTTATCAGTTGCTGAAAGATAGAAAGAAAGCTCGCAGACTCTGACGGCTCGGCCTCGCTGGCGCAGGGCAGAGCTGGTCCCTGATGCCCATCACCGAGCTGTGCTTCTGGTTAGGGCATAGATGCGCGAGGGGCGAGAAAATTCACCTGAAGACACGCTGCTGCTCTCCATCCCCGGCAGAGCTGCCCCTAAAAATACCGATCCCTGAGGAAAGCAGCCCTGCTGCCTGCGGGGAGCAGGGACCCGCTGCTCCGGCCGCTCCCCGGCTCGGCCCCGCGCACGGTGGCGCGGCCAAATACAGCGCGGATTAGGGAGCCTGGCTCGGGAAAAAGGCAAGGGAAAGCAAACAGACGTCCTTGTCTCCGCCTCCCCTGCAGCCCCCCTTCTGGAGCTGGAGGGCGGCGCAGTTCCAGAGAGCAGGAGAACTCCGAGCCTCTGGGAGCCACGGCTTTATCTTCCCTTCTATGGCATGAGCAGCCGCGGCGTTGAACGTGGCCCAGGCGAGGGGGCGAGGAGGCACCCGGCAGGCAGAGTTCACAGGGCTTGTTCTCCTTGTCCGTACAGCTCACCCTGAAAGCCTGGGGTGCCCTGGGATGCTGTGAATCCTGGCACACCTGACTGCAAAGGGTCCCCAAGAATTCCCACCTGACACACCTCATGCCAGGGTGCATCTCCCTGGTATCGGACGTACCCATGTCCTATAATGGGCTTTGAAGTCGGGGACAGGGGGAGATGAGTGAGACAGGCGAGGCTCTGCAGTCCTGAGGGCATCATAGGAGCCCCAAAAGGCCTCCTCCCCTAGACCCACACCCCATATCCCCCCCTTTTTTTCACTGCAACAAAGCAAAGGCTGTGTAGGAGGACCCTCCTGACACAGGGGGGTGACACAGACCTCAGGGGTTTTGGATGATCTCAGCGGAGCTGAGAGCAGGATGCTGTCACCCCCTCCAGGAGGGACCCCAAAGCCCCAAACCAAACCACCTCTGCTGCATTTGTCCTGCTCACTGGCAAAAGTGATGCCTAAGGACAGAGAGCCCAGGGCTGGTCACCTCCATAGCACAGGCAATGTCCCCAGGCCAGACCAAGGGAATCTTCACTTCTCCCCCACACCCCAAATCCAGCAGGATGGGACCTCAGAGCCTCTCAGCCTCTAAAGGAAGATGATTTGAGACACCTGGTCTGAACTCAGAAATAGCTGAAGTGAGCAACAGGCTCACCAGCATCAACAGACGAATCTAAATACTTGCCCTGAGGCTACGAGTGAGGCACCTTCCTACCTCTAGGAGCAATTAAAATAGCGTCTAGAGCTAATTTTAGTCATAAGCACTCCATTGTCCTTTGGGATAAAAGCTCCACCTCTGGGGTGAACAGCAAAATTTGGCTGAAAGCTCTGAAATATGGAGGGACTTTCCGCTGTCACTTCCAGAGAAGCTTTGTGGCACCCGGATCTCTGGTATCGCCTGGAGCATTTTGGAGAGCTGGAAAATCATCCTGGAATCCACCGTGTGTGGAAGGAGCAGGTTGGGAATCGCTCCAGCTGGAACAGCTTTGGCCAGGGGAAGAAGCAGCCTGATACATCCTGCAGGTGGGGGCCATCCACAGCATAGCTTATCCTGTAAGGTCTTGGAAACCTCTGCCAAAAATACCTTCCAGCTATGAAAAAACCAGAAGTATCCACATACTTAGAACTAAATATTTCTAATAGTCTGGAGCAGAAATGTTTATGGATGGATTAATAGGGATTTCCAACAGGACCTGAGTCATCTCCAAGGGTGCTGGGGCGGGGAGCACCAGTGCAGAGCAGCTGGCACAGTGTGGGCAGCCGAGGTGGCTGCAGCCTCTGCTTCAGCTGATAGCGTGATGTGGGGTTTTGGGCTGTGTTTTTCTTCCTCTTTTCCTGTTTTACAAGTACATTAGGCAATTCAACCATGCAACCTAGCAAAGGAAATCACAAAGAGTCAGGAAATGAGTATTTAAATCCTGACTCTGCTCCTGGGGAGGAGGTTTTGCTTTGTGGCTGTGGAGAAGGGAGCCAGGATTTGGTCCATGACTGTAACACCTCCCAGGACCTGCAGCAGATCCTCAGTGCTGCCAGAGCAATGCTGGCACAGCTCCGTGGGACCTGTCTCTAACCCTGCTACTGTCTTTCCTCCAGCGATGGTGATGGTTGTGTTAGGAGGTGATTATCACCTCTCCTACAGTCAGATCTGTGCCGCAGACCTTAGGCAAACACTTCACACTGTTGACAGCCCCGAGTTTTGCATTCTGACCCTTCCCTGACTCCTGGTGCTACCTCAGCTCCTAGCACTTCAAAATAAATTCTCCCCAGCCTTGGAAGGCGGCCAAGCCTCAGCCCTGACCTTTTGGGAAGGCGACTTGGCCTCTCTCACGCCAGGTCACACGAGCGGCGACCGTGAGTGGCTAGGCATGGGTGGATGGAGCTGAAGGGAAAGGAAACCCCAGGGACAGGGACGGCGCCCGCAGCTCAGGGCTGGGTTCTCTCTGTGCCTCCCTTATCTCCCTGCTGCCCGCAGACCAGTGCCAGGGAAGGATGAGGCTGCCAAGGCACCTCCCCCGGGGCACACAGTGGCTCCTGGTATGTCATCCACGCACCAGACCCAGCCCAGCACAGCTCCTCAAGGTCACCTCAAACCTGGGACTGGCCTCAAAAGCTTCTACAGCCCCCAGCCCCATTAGAATCCCCAAATCCATGACCTGCACATGGCTTCTGGCTGGGCTTTCCCCTGAGGTTTGAAGTCTCCCCTAACCCCAAGCAACCTCAAGGGATCAGCTCTGCAAGTCCACCCATCAGCAGTGGGAGGTGAAGGTCTCCCATCCTGCCTTTTGGCACTCTGGACATGAGAACACAGACGGGAGTGGCCCCATGCCTGCCCTTATGCCTTTTAGCCATAATGGGGACTTTAGGTGCTACTTTCAGAATGAGTTTCAGTCACAGCAGCAGGGCTGTTTTATGGGTAATGACTGTTGGTGAGCAGTGACACAGGGCTGAGCAGAGGAGCTCGAGAGCGGGCAAGTGCAGGAAGGGAGGCATCAGCAGGCAAATGACAAATTTCCGTGTTTCGGTAAATGCGGGGCTCTCAGCACCTGGGGCCTTGGGGCTGTTGTTTCTTCCTGTCCTATGCCTGTTCTTGAGAGCTCTCAGAGTCACAAACCAGCCCAGAAATATCTGATCTTATGACATAGCAAAGAGTGGGATTTTTTCCATGATGTGGAGAAGCGACCAAGCCTGCAAGTGCTGTAAATAAAGGCACTTGTTGGCTGCAGGGCTTTGTGAGCTCCATTCCTGCTCCCCCCACACATCCAGCAGTGGATTCTGTGGTCCCAGGTGGCTGGACTCTCACAGCTGGATCTGCAAAGAGCCACCCATGCTGGGAGCAGCACCACGGGGCCCTTCTGCCTTCCCTCCTTCCCCTGCCACCCTCCAGTGATCACAACACCCAACCCCAGTAAGCACAGCACATCCGACAGCAAAAACATCTCCCGAGGTCAATGATGCGGCACTGGGGCAGCATGAGCACATCAAATAATAACAATGATACTGACAATAACAATCAGCAGATAATTTCAGACCTAGCCAAAGAGCTCTAGTACAGAGCACCGTACTGAGATCTGAGGGACTCGGAGTGTTCCCCTACAGGAGTGTTCCCCTACAGGAGTGTTCCCCTACAGGAGTGATGCCTTCAGCACAACCTTTGGGATGAGGGAGGATGCTGTGGGAGGCTGGCAGAGGTCTAGCTGGGATAACCCATCTCTGTCCTCTAAGGAACCAGCATTTCCAAAAGGCATCATCATGCCAGATGCTGCACCCCGTTAATTACAGAATTCCCCTGATGTCAGGGTGAGCCTGGAGAGGTGCAGGAGAGTGCAGGAGGATGCAGGCAGGCGGGTGGCTGCCAACTTTCATTGTCCCCGCTGCCACCTCCCCCACCACGATGCCGGACGGGTCCCACACATCCGGGGACAGCCACACCGCCCGGCCCCACCGCTCCCCGGCGCAGGGAGGAACCCACGCCGGGTGTCCCCAACACCCCTCGTCCCCAGCAGTGCAAGCAGAACTCCCCGCAAACATCAGCCCCACGTGAACCCCAACTCCATCAAACCCGGACAATGTGTACGCTCGGTCCGACCCCACGGAGCCCCGACCCCACGCGAACCCCAACCCCGAGCGAAGCCCAGCCCAAGCCCAGCCCAGCCCCAAAGCCCCCGCAGCCGCTACCTCGGCACCGACGGGGCAGCAGCGCAGGGAGCTGCCGGTGCAGCCCATGGAGCCCCGGCGGGACCCGCTCAGCCGCGGGGCGCGGGGCGCGGCATCCCCCGGCGAGCGGCACCGGTCAGGGACGGGACGGGATGGGATGAGCCGCCCCAGCTGGCAGGCAGAAAAAAAAAATAATTAAAAAAAAAAAGTAATAAAAAAGTCCGGCAGCTGCTGACAGGCAGCGCCGGGAGAGGGTGCTCTGCACCCCCGAGCCGCGGGCAGGGCCCCCGGCCGCAGCCTGCCCGCCCCCGGGGCTGGCCCTGGGCCCCCTCCACCCCGGGGTGTCCCCGCCCTGGGCCGGGGTGCTCCGGGAATGCTCTGTCCCACGGGTCCCCCTCACCGAGGATGCTCTGTTGTGGGTGTGGGGTAAGGAGAGCAGGACCCCCGTGTTGGTGTCCTCTCCTGGGTGAGGAGAAAGGGGAACAGGACCCCTGCACCAGTGCTAGGGTGGGGCAGGACCAGCTGCTCAGGGGGCTTCCACTGCTGAACCCACCCCAGCCCCCTCAGGAGTAAGGATAAGAGTGAGAAAGCAGAATCCATCTGGCTTTTACCATCACCTCATCAAGTATCAGCTTGTGTGGGGGTACCTGTGGAAAAGTGGTGTGTTTGGGGTGTTTTTCCTGGCGGGAGCTCTGCTCTGGGGGTCGTTGTGCTGGCTGGAGAGGGCTTTCAGTGTGATTCATATTGCCTGAGGGACTGCACCCCGGCACCCCTTCTCTTGAGCATCCCAAACGTCCCAAATGCTGGGCCTGGAGCCAGGGTGCCCTTTTCCAGGAGGAAATCCTACACTTTGGGAATGGGTCCTGAATACATAGGGAAACGCACAGATTTGAAAATGTCCCGTCTAAAAAATAATGTGAGGAAAGGCAGGTTCTTCCAAATGTTTTGGTTTTGATGATTTTTTAAAATGCTTTTTTTAAATGATTGTTTTATACATTTCTGAATGATCACACATTTTCACCTGAAAACCCATTGGTGCTACCCAGAACTCCTGAAATAGGAGTGTTTGAACCTGGTCACGAGGCCATGCCTGTATGGAAACATTGCAAGTTTTTGTCAACAAGTTTCTATTCTGACATTTTCCAAATATCCCCTGGGAGAAGTCCAAGCAGCCTGTGGCTCTGGGGATGCCAACACCTTGGCATTTCGCCTGGGCACCGAGGGAGTGGAGGTGCCTGGTCGTCCTGTCACGTTTGACTTGGAGGTGTTTTTCTTGCCCCGGTAACCCTGGGATGGGGGAAATTGTGAAACACCACTTGGATGGGAGGGTGGGGAGGGAGAGGGGCAGGCCCACGCTGCCCCAAGTCTCCCGGGGACTGGTGGGACCAGTTGCCTGCGTCCTTTTGGGTGGGTGCTGCTTAACCTGGGTGAAGTTTTGTGAGTCACAGCAGCTTCTGGCATCAGCTCCCACTGCTCAGAAACCACCGAGAGCGTCTCAGTTCTTATCTCTCCCAGCACTTCAGAGTCGGGCAAGTCTCCTTCCCTACATGAGAGTACTTATTTGGGCTGAGTAGATCGTTTGTGGGATAAAAGTGCAAGGTGCTGGTCTCCACCTCTCCAGGGTTAATTAAAAATCCCGGTCCAGACTTCAGAGACTGAAGGCCTACAGGGGAAAGCACAAAGCACATTTCCAGGCTGAATTTCCATCGCTGAGGCCGTGGCTGCAAAGAGAAGCAACTGTGTGGGCAGCTGATGGGGAGTCTGTCCAGCTGCCATCACGCCTTGCTGGTGCACAAAGGTCCAGTAGTTTGCACATGTGCTTATGGAAATTTCTGCTTTTAACTGCAGGGTGCCGAGGGGGTGCTTGGGGATGCCCCATGCCACAAAGTGGGGCTCCAGGTAGGATTTCTCTTGACAATGGTGGAGAAAAAAACGTTTGGTCACATCAGGCTAAGGCATCGAGCCAGCAGGGCAGAACTGGGGCTTGGGGATGGGCCTGTGCAGCAAGGCCAGCCCAGCACCCCAATCCCCAACCTTTGCTGCAGGCTCTGGTGTGAGAACCCTGTGCTTCTAGAGATCACTGACTTTTGGAGACACAGCTGCCCAGACCATGTTACATCCTTCCTTCAGCCCGTGGGTGCACCTGTGAGGCTGCCTGCCTTTTTGCTAGTGCCACCCCAAAGCTCTCGTATTCTAGCTTGATTTTAGCAATTCCTCAGTTTCTCCAGTCTTTCCTGTGGAAACTGCATGGGATACGTGCCTGCCAGACAGGTCTTTCATCTCAGCCCTGCTTTATCCTCCTCTGCCCCAACACACTGAAAACTTATTCCCTTTTCAGGGCAGCACTTAAACCAGCCAGAAACTGCTCTGTTCAGCTGCTTTTGTGCAAAGCAGGGGCTTTCCATGGCATTGTAGGGGTAACCAGAGCACCTCGGGGATCTGGGGAGCACGAGGGCCTGGAGGCTGCATGTAGCAGCCTGGAGAAAAAAGGGACAGTGGAAACGAGGAGATTTCTGCCCAGGCAAAGACAGGAAAGCAGAGGTGTTGTGGTGGCCCCACCTGAGGCAGATGTAGCTCGTTTTGAAGTTTGCCCTAATGTCTTTTTTTGGTGTTATCTTGATCTCTTCCCAGGAATGACAGCAGCTGGAGACATCTCCAGGGTTTTGTCTAGAAAAGTGAGACGAGGAGGCTTTATCACATGCTCGGCTGAATTGCCGTAAATGGGATAACAGCTGGAAAGTCGAGTTAATTTGTACCAATGGTCATTTAAAGTGTTTGCCAAAGCTTATGGATAAGAAAAGCATTTGTGCAAACTGTTCAAGTGTCTCTTGTGGCTCTCTCTCTGGTTCCAGCTGGTAAGGACTGGGCACAACAGGATGGGTACAAGGCAGTGTCAGTGCCAGCCCTGCATGGTCTGTTTGCAGAGTGGTTCTGTGAGTGCAGATGGGGTCATTATTATTTTTTTTTCTTGTTTGTATATCTTATTTTCAGAAACACAGTCTGGAAAAAAAGAAAAAAAGAGAGGTGGAGGATATTTTGCTGGAAGTTTTTTGGGTGATGAGCTGGCCTGTGGTAATGCCTGGTAGAGCTGCAGCCCAAGCAGTGGACAGAAAGTGGTCGTGGTTACACCCTTCGGCCCTGCTCATCATTTGCAATCTGTTTGCTTTTCTAAATGAGAGGTAATGAAGTGCTGGCTGCTTTTATTCAATGCAAATCCAAGGTGTTTAGCCAGGTCTGCTGAGACCTCGTGACTCGATTTTGCATGAGTGAGATGGCTGTAAAAACTCTTTGAATTGGAGAAGTTCTCACATGTGTTGGAGCCCCAAAAAAGTCACAGGCTCTTTTAGTGGGGATTTAGGTCACACATACTTCTGCCTTGAGGTAGTGTAACGATTTCAAGTCATTCCTGTCCCTGCCTGTACTTTTCCAAGCAAAAAGATGTGGGTTAACCTGTTCTTGCAGTTTTTTAATTCCCTTTTTTCCCTCATGGCAAAATGAAGTGGAAAAGGATGGGAACAGGGAAGTGAAAGCTGCACTCACAATGGCTGTGAGAATCAGAAAAGCATGTGATTCCAGGGGCTCGAGGTGAGGGGCTCTGCTCCCCTCCTAGCCCCAAATACAATGCTCCTTCTGTGCCCGTGCATCTCTATCCTTATCCCTGTCCTCCGGCTGCTCCGGGGCCTCAAAGTGAAAACTAATCCCAGGGGATAACTTTCCGCTCCGTTCCCGGGTGGGAGGAACGGGCTATTTATTCCTCACCCTTAAGCCTCGGCAGTGGATCAGCGGCGCAGTTGTCGCTGCCGGCTCGGGGTGGGCAGCAGCATCCACCACGTCCCCTGCCTGCTCCCACGCCCTGCCTGCACGCTCCCGCCCGGCCTCGCTGCTAAATAAGGACGAAAGGCTAAAAATAGAGCTGAGAGGGGGGTTTGGACAAGCCAGGCAACCCTTCCCAGGGCTGGGAGCAATATGGGGAGGCCAAGCAGTGTCCGTGTGCAAGTGGGAGCAGAGCTGACTGTGGGGAGGGGTCTCACCAGTGGTTCCTGACCGTGCTGTGGCGGGGGGAAGGTCTGGGATGTGTCACACTTGTGTCCTGTGTGCTCAGTTGGTTCAGCCCCCTCCGCAGGATAAAAGCATCTGCCCACCAAAATATATGGGAGAATCCATGCTGCTGTGCCATCCTGATGGAGGGGTACCCGTGTGACCATTCCAGCATGATGGGGGTGCCTGGGGCAACTCTGTCTGGAAAATGATCCGCAAAACAGGGGGAAGGGATGGAAGAGGGGATGTTCGAATCCAGCATTTTAGATAGATGGGTGGTTGGGAGTACTGTGGCAACCTGCCCAGCCAGGGGCTACCCGATGCCAAGAGTCCCCTCCCCCCTGCTCATACACATTGAATTGAGGGTCTCACATATCTGAAATATCTGAAATATCTGAAATATCTGAAATATCTCTGCTCTTCAGCTGCCACCTGCCCTGTGCCGAGCGCGGGGGGAGCGCGGGGGTCCCGGGTACTGACCGGAGGGTACCGACCCTCGCACAGCACGGCCACCCCCGAGCGGGATGTGAGGAGAGCCGCAGCCCTGGGTGGAGGGGTGGGTGGTGGGGAGATGGTCGTGCTGTCCCCACGGGAGCGGGGTGATGTGTGCGCCCCAGGGTGGGAGGTGCAGTCCCCGCCCCCCCGCTCCGGGAGCTTGGGAAAGCGGCGCTTCCCGTCCCAGCATCCCTGCGAGTCCAGTCCTGCGCTTGGCAGCGAAACTGGGGAAGGGAGGGGAAAAAAAAAAAAAAAAAAAAGAAAGCAAAAGGGGAAGGGAAAATGTGAGCGTCCTCGAGGGAGGGAGGGGAATCGGGCGGTGGGCCGGGCTCGGAGAGAGGGCTCATCCCCCCTGCTCGGGGCTTCATAGACCGGCCGCTGCCAGCCCGGTCCCGCCGAGGTCTCTGCCCTCCGCTCTCCTCTCCAGCGCTCGGAGCAGCTCCCCGGAGCCACCGCGGACCATTCCCGGAGGATGCTGTGCGCGGGGCTGGCGCTGGCGCTGTGCGCTCTGCAGCTCGTCCCGGCCGCGCTGGCCGGGCCGCAGCCGCCGCTGCTGGTGGAGCGCAGCGGGGCCCGGCGGCTCAGCAAGGTGAGGAGGGGCCCCGCACCCCGCTTCCCGCTTCCCGCATCCCGCATCCCGCACCTCTCGGGCACGGAGGGGGCTGCCGGGGGGACTCGGAGGGGCAGAGGGGGAAGACTCCGTCTTCCCGCTGGGATTGCAGGAGACCAGAAGCGTTTCCTCTCCTGTCAGGATGTAAGATCGCTGGTGGGTGCGAGTTTGTGGTTGGGCAGGGGAGTGGGGTCCATGGAGCCCCTGGGGTCCCGCAGCCCCCGCGCTGGGGAGCAGCGCTGGAGGTTGGGAGCAGCTCGGAGCACGACGGATCCAGTGTTTACAAACACTTCTCAGCGCAGAAACACAGCGGCCTCGTCCTTCGGCTGATCCTCTCCCGGCTCTCATATTACTGCTCCATGAGTCTTTTCCAGCCCAGGTTCTTCTTCCCTATTCCCACGGAGTGCTGGGCCGGGCTCATTAACACGCGCTGATTAAGACACAGACGATTACCACGTGTGACTCTCACGCGGTGTGGAGGGAAATATCGCAATTTATTTTCCAGGAAAGCTGCGCTTGCCGGAGGGAAGGGAGAACCGGTTGGGAATGCTGGAGGGGGCTCGGTGGGCAGCAGTCTGCAGCCACACACTGATGCTCAGCTCCCTGGAGCCTCTTTGCCTGCAGACTCTCGGGCTGGGGGCTCCCAGCTCTTGCTCAGTGTCGAGGTGCAGCCTACCCTTGTCCTGGCTTGTCCTGAGCCCTTGTCCTGCCCTGGGCTGCTCCTGGCGGGCGAGCAGGATGGTGGGATGGGCTGCTCAGCTGCGTGGGCTGTGCTGTGCCCGCTGGGGCTGCCGTGTGGCACCAGGCAATACAGCCTCCACCGGTTCTGTGGCTGCCAGCAGGCAGAGACACGGGATGCTCCAGCCAAACCTGCTCGGGAAGGGAGCTGGAGCCGGTCTCTTTGCCACTTGCCTCTGGCAGGCTCAGAGGTGGCTGTTGCAGACAAGTGCTGCTATCCCTCCACCTTTGAACTGGAGTGTCTTTACTGGTGCTGCCTGGAGAGGTCGGTGGGACTTGTAGGAATCAGGAGAGAAGTCCCAGCATGACCCTTAACTCAGACAGGACATATAAGTGATGTCCCTCATTCGGGTGACATCTCCTTACAGGGGGATTTTCATTATCCCACAGGGCAATGCTGCTTCCCTGGCTCATTTGTACTCTAGATCAGGATTTGTTCTCCTTTGTAGCTCAGGATCAGGCCCTTGGCTGTATCAAGCAGAGGGTGGGCCCGGCTCATCTGATCCCTGAGTGTGATTCCTGTTCCTATGTGGAACCAGGCAGCTGGAGCTGCTGGATGAGGGCTCACAACAGCACAGCTGGTCTTAGATGAGGTGGAAGGCTGTGCCAACCCGACAGCCCCTCCAAGGGGATCCCCCCACACCCCTGCCCAGCATCCCCCTGGACAACGCAGCCACCACCTGGTCCCTGGTGCTCTGACCTGTCCCCACACACCTTGCTTGGTGCTGTTGGCATGAAGGATGCATCTTGCCTTGGTCACATGTGGAGTATTTGAAGGCAGAGCTGAGGCAAGTTTGGAAATTGCAGCCTGGTAATCCTCTTTGGGGGTAAAGTACATGCAGAGACACATGGACAGAGGGTTTCTGCAATGTCCTCAGTCTTGGAGAGCTGGGAGTTCAAGAACTGGCATTTGAAGGGGCTGAAGGTCATTTTCTGGGTCTTTGTGAGCAGATGTTTGCCAGGGGTCAGAGATGCAGCTCTGGATAAACCTCCTGCAAACACAAGGCAGGGCTTGCCCTGTCTCTAACTTCTCCTGTCTGCAGGTTGGTGGCTTTGCCTGGGAGAACTGTGGTGACAAGAGGGACCCCGTGGTGCTGCAGAGCCTCTCTGTGGCACCCGACCCCATCAGCATCCCGGGGAGCCTGCGTGTCAGCGCAGCTGTCAAGAGTGGCAAGACCATGGGTTCCCCTCTGAAGGTAAGTGCCAGATGTGCCTCTGTGTGTGAGGGAGGGCAGAGCTTCCCCAAACCACTGGCAGCTGGGAAATGCCTGTCACTGGGTACAGGAATGAGCAGCCCTTGGGGAGTGAGGTGCAGGGCTGAGCACACTGGGCTCTGTAAGCCAGAGCAGGGCAGTGGGCATGGAGAGACCTGTGGTGGGAGCAGACAGTTCAGTGAGAGGCTCCCAGCCTTGTCCCTGGGACAGAAACCACCTGAGTTGTCTCATGTCCTGAGAATGTAATGGCTCCAGGAGGGAAGTGAAATCCAGGTGCTGTGGGTGCTTCTGGAGGTCACTGCAGCACTTGTTTTTCAGCAGCCAACCTGGCTGCTCCCTCCAAGGACATGCCACGGCACTGCTCCGGGAGTCTTGGGTCATGCCAGCTGCCTTGAACCACTTCTTTGGAAGTTTTTTGGAATGAGGCATGAGCAATGCTGTGGTGTCTGTTTGGGCCTGAGACTGTGGGGCAAGCGCTGGGGGAGTGTGGAGCCAGAACTGCAGGATGGGAGCACCCTGCTTTGGGACAGGCAGAGGGAAAGGAGGTGGGGATGTGAGATGTTGGGTGGTGTTAGCTTGAGGGGTCAAGCTGAGGTTGGAGGAACAGAATCTGCAGGTTGAGAGGAACTGAAAGCAGGAGGGGGAGGCAGGGGGGCGTTCAGTGGCCTCATGGACATCCCAGAGATTTCGTGATCAGGAGCTGAGGGAGTTGGCTGCTGAGGAGCTGTGGGTGCCCCTGCTGGTTGTGCTGGTGCTGAACACCTTCCCTCCAGGCAGCGCTGGTGGTGGAGAAGGCACTGGGTGACCTCTGGATCCAGCTGCCCTGCATCGACCAGCTGGGCAGCTGCACCTATGACGACGTCTGCAGCATTCTCGATGAACTCATCCCACCCGGCACGCCCTGCCCGGAGCCCCTGCTGACCTACGGCATCCCCTGCCACTGCCCCTTCAAAGCGGTACGGCCGAGCCCCGCGGTGACACTGCCAGTGCCACTGTGCCCTTTGCTGCTGGGCTGGGCTTTTGGCTGACCTCTTGCCTATCTGTCCCCTCTCTCCATAGGGCTCCTACTCCCTGCCAGCCAGTGATTTTGACGTGCCCGATGTGGAACTCCCTTCCTGGATGACCAACGGCAACTACCGTGTCCGGGTGGTGGTCAGCAATGGCGGGGAGGAGCTCAGCTGTGTCAAACTGGCCTTCTCCCTGCACTCCCACTGAGGGGTGGGACACTGTCCCTCCTATCCCCACCAGCTTGGTCCCCTGTCCCATCCCATCCTGTTGCAACCCATCCTGTCCCAACCCATCCCTGTGAGTCCAGCCCTCCTGCTGTTGGGAGGAGGCAGCCCCTGCCCCCTTCCCCAGCGCCTCCTCCCCTGCTACACCCAGAGGGGCCCCTTTGGCTGTTCTGCTGTCCCCAAACCCATCACCAGGGTGTCTCCTGCCTGGACAGGGTGGCCTTGGAGCCTAAGCCCAGCACGACCTGGGGTTGTTACTTTTTATCCTGTTTCTTTTTTTTTTTTTCTTAATCCCATCAGGGCAATTTTAGACAAAAACATTCCAGGGAAAAGCAGTATTTCTTGGAGCACTCTGTGGGGATGAGGGAGTGTTTGGGAGTGCTGGGGCAGGCTGGAGGGATGCAGCACTAGTTGCAGAGGGTGTCCCTGCTTCCCACCATCTCTGGCCTGAGCATGGGGCTGTTTTGCAGAAGTGTCCCCAAAGTGGCTGCAGGAGGCCTGTCCCCACACAGCAGCTTTGAATCTGCTGTTGCTGCATCCCTGTCCTGCACTGGGAACCAGCTTGGTGGCGTGAGGCACCCGTGAAGGCACCTCCCCATGGCCCTCCTGTGGCAAACATCAGGAACACAAGAGGATGGAAACCTCCCGAGCCCCACATGGACATTCCCACTTAGGGGGGACCAAGAGGTTGGTGACACTCCTAGCCTCAGAAGAGTTTGCTGGTTGATGGCTGTGCTCACTCCAGAGGGGGACACAAGGTTGTGATGAGCTGCTGGGGCACAGCCTGGCTGAGGACCAATCCCACTCATCTGATTTTTCCTCTGGTGTGAGCTGAGGCAGCATGCTGCACTGTAACTATCCTTCCCCTGTGCTGGCAGAGGCACCCAAACACAGCAGCATCCTTAAGGTGGTATAACTGGAAGATGACCATGAAGACCAGCCTAGATCCTGTTTGGGGGTGTCCTGGCTGTGGCTGGGGACTATCATGTGGGCAGGCAGCATCCTTCTTGCTGCAGCTCTGGGCAGAGCGTGAGTCTGTCATCACTCCCCTGTGCAGATGCCACCAGCCACCCACATCCCTTGCTGTCCCTGCCTGCTTGTGTTACTTAGCCCCTCAGTAGGGCTGGTCTTCTACAAGCACTTTATATGCCTTAACTGCTGCAGGTGTTCCTCCACCAAGCAGGTGTGCTCCCACTGCCTTTCTGTGCCCTCCACTCACTTTGTTTCACCCTATGGCTTTGCCTGGAGAAGCACTAACCCTCTGCCCCTGCGCCCCTTCAGTGCCACGGCAGCAACCTCCTTTTGGGCAGGTTCTGCAGGTTCTTAATAAATCTTTTTACCAGAATGTGGAGCTGGTGCCTCTTGCTGCTGCGGGTGACCTGGAGGTGACATTTGTTTTGCTGGGAATAGTGTGGGTGTGAGCTGGGGGAAGTGGAGGTGGTGGGGTGGGGGCAGCAGTGGAGGATGCTGTGGCCAGTGGAGCTGAGCAGCCCTGAGGCCAGCTCCTGTGTGAGGGGCAGGGCAGGGATCTGCAAACGCTGCTTTCTGATGTGGGGACACAGGGACACAGCCATGGCCCAGGGGGCCACAGCCCATGCTGGGGGGCTTTGAGGGTCATCCTGGTGACCCTGATACCTGCATGGCTCTGCAGGCCATGCCCCAAGGAACAGCCCTGCTGCGGGGATCACAGAAGCACAGAATCAGCTCACTTGAGGAAGATCTCTGTGATCATGACCTCACTCTGTGAGTCCAGCCTGTGACTGAACACCACCATGTCCACTGCACCACGGTGCTGAGTGCCATGTCCAGGCTTTCCTTAAACACCTCCAGGGATGGTGACTCCACCATCTCCCTGGGCAGCCCATTACAATGTCTATTCTCTCTCTCTTTGAGGAAAGTCTTCCTAACGACCAGCCTAAACATTCCCTGGCGCAGCTTAACACCATGTCCTCTTGTCATGTCGCTGGTGCCTGGGAGCAGAGCCCGACGCCACCTGGCTTCACCCTCCTCTCAGGGAGTTGTAGAGAGCGATATAGCCACCCCGAGCCTCCTCCAGGCCGAACACCCTCAGCTCCCTCACAGCTGTCGCGTTCAGACCGTTCCCCAGTTCCGTCCCCGGCCCCGCTGGCTGCCCGGGGGGTTCCGGGCTGGGCCCTCCCGCCTGTCCCCACACGGAGCCGCGGGGCCCGCCCAGCGCACCTCGCCCGCCGCCAGGGGGCGCCACCGCGCCGCACCTCCCCTGGCCCCGCCCCGCCCCTCACCCGGCCCGGCCCCGCCCCTCGCCCTGGCGCTCCCCGCGCGCACGCGCCGCGCTCAGCTGAGCCGCGGTCACGTGACGGCGCGGCCGAGCGAGCGGGCCCGGCGGGGCCGGGCGGTGCGGGGCGGCGGAGAGGTGCGGGACCGGCACCGGGACGGGGGCCGGGACGGGCACCGGGGGCGGACAGGGCCGCGGGGCTGTGGGTGGGGGCTGTCAGCCGCCTGTCAGCCCGCGGCGTGCCCAGAGACCCGGGGGGCGCGGTGGATGCGCGGGGTCCCGGCAGTGCCGCCGTCCCGCGTGGGTGCTCGGGGCAGCTTGGGCGCACTGACAGCACCCGGGGCTCCGGGGCCTCGTTGGCAGCCCGTGTGCATGGGCGGGTGCTCAGGGCTTGGGGGTCGTGGCAGCTGACATGGGTGCTGGGGGTCCCTGGGGGTGCGGGAGGCTGACATGGGTGTTCCGGGGCGTGCTGGCCATGCCCTGCATGAGGGCTGGCACCTCGTGGGTTCCTCTCGGAGTGTCCGTGCAGTATAGAGGGCACAGCCCCCGGTGTGAGGTGCTGGGAAAGGTGCGGGATGCTCTGTGGCACTGGGAGGTGCAGGGAGCCCCACACTGGGCAGCACAGCCTGGCTGGGGTGGGAGCTGTGGGGACTGGTGGAGTTTGTGCACAGCAGCCTCCTTAAGGGGAGAAGCCGGGCTGGGGGGACCAGGCCATGCTGGGAAACGTTGGAAAGGTGAATCTGGGGGTTCTCTGGAGCTGTTGGAGCACTGGGTAGCACAAGGGACAAGAGGATTGGTGCTGTGACTGGGAGGTGTCAGGCTGGCATGGACATGGTGGCTTGGGGAAGGGGATTGTCTGTGGCCTCCCTCCAGGCAGGGCAGCGGGATGTGGCAGTGCTGACTCTCCCTTGTGTCACGCTGAGCTGGGTTATTACAAGTAGTGCTTTGGAAATGAAGGATTCAACACGCATGGTGAGAAGCAGCAGTGAGTTTTGCTGTGAAGCTCACTTTTCTGGAAGATTGCCTGGTGTGTACACAGCACCCACTCAGCTAGGGAGAGCTGTCAGGGTCAGCAGCAAGTCACATCTTGCTTTTGACTTCTGGTGTGGGGCTGGCACTATAAGGGACAAATTGCTGTCACTGCCCCCCCTCCCTCCAGCTTTCCTAATAGGATGAAATTGCTTCTGTGTGTGGGTGGCAAAAAAGCACATGAAAGTGGCTGAGGAATTGGGTTTGAAGTGGGAACCAAATGTAGATGTTCCTATCTTTGCTGTTTCCAATGAAGATGAAATGGTGTAGTGGGGTTTTGCTTTGGTTTTAAGTGTTTGTCGTGTGGACGAGACAAGTTTTGCAGCTTTTTCTTGTTGGTTGCTGGAGAGCAGAGTGCTCGCTCCCTGCTGCTACGCAACCTTTAATCTAGACACAAGGCAGGCAAGTCACGATGAATGCATTTCCCTGGCTCTTCAAAGCAGAAAGCAGACAGGCCTGCTTGAAAGGGGAAAAAAAATCCACAGGGAGCGATCAGGCAGAGTGATGTCACCATGTTGTGTTCATCTCAAAGTCATTGCTCTTAGGTACTTTCAGTGTTGTGTGGGCCATCTTTTTGGAAGGGTACCCATCCCCAACCCGGTCCTGCAGCCCCTCTGCCCACTCTCCTTGTCCTCTACCAGCCCGTGGTGCGTGGCAGAGCCTCCCAGGTTTCTCCCCTGCCCCTTGAGCCTGTCACTGATGACAAATAGCTTCTAACGCTTTCCTTGTGTAAACTCCTGCTGCCGCTCTTCCCGGTCCCTGCCTCACCGGATCGCCCTGCCTGCGGCGGAGCCGGTTCGGGACACGATTACGTGTCCCAGCTGGGAGGGAGGAGGCTGGGCAGGAGTGATGCATGTGCTGCCTTTGGCTCTGGAGTGCCTGCCTGCCTGCCAGCCAGCCTCACTGCTGCTCCAGAGCCTGGTATTCCGTGGGACACACTGCTGCTTCCTGCTGCTGGTGTTGCCTGGTGCCGCAGGAAATACAGCACCGCTGTTGTGGCCTGGATAACTGCTCCAGAACAGCTGGGATCTGGAGCATCCAGACCTGAGGGAAAACCCTTGCGCCCTTGCTACCCTCTGATCGCCAGGCTGGACTCTCCCAGTGGTTGCAACTCTTGGCTTGTTTTCTGTGTAGCAGCCAGGTTTGCAGAGCAGTGCTCTGGGGAATGCCTGGGTGCTCTGGGGGTGAAGGAGCACCCGGGTGGCCTGGGCTGAGCATTCCCTGCCCAGCCAGATGTCTTGGTCTGTGCTGAGGCTGCATCTGGCAGGCGCTCGCGTGACTCGGTGGGTGCATGAAGAGCTCTGGCAGGAAACAAGACAGTTTTTTGCAGTAGTAACATTTCTCTGCTGCTTCCTCTTGCTCCCAGTTCTTTACCAGTGCTGGGGAGTGGAATGGGGAGCACCAGGACTGCTGGGACAGGTGTGGTGCCTGGGGCATGACAGCCCAGAGGAGCCGTGGGGCAGGGACTGGGTCACCAGCCTGTGGCGCAAGAGCCTTACACATAATTTCCCTGCCTCTGGTGCTCCTTCCCAGTGGGTGCTTGGGATGCTGGGTGTGGCATGTGTGGGAATTGAAACAGATGACTGTTTTCCAGACAAAAGCATGAGGTGTGTGTTCTCGGTGAGGCTTGTGCTGGTGCTCCTGGCTTGCTGGACACTGTTGGAGTTTCTGCTGGAGCAAGAGCTCCAGGCTGTGCAAGTGCCTCATCCTGGGAAGCCCCATTTTTTTTTTCCCATAGGCACCTCCTTGGCTGTGAAACCTTTGGGGCAGGTGTTTTGCTGTCAGCACGTGGTCTGTGCTCCTCTCTGATGGGAGTATAATAAATTTTTGTAAAAAAATCTCCTTAATAAAAAGTCTTCAATAAGGAAAAAAAAAAAGGGAAAAAAAAAAGAGAAGTTAGGAAACTTTCCTTTCCCTGGCAAGAGCAAGTTGTTCCCTTGCAGCACACACTGTGTGCAAGTTAAAAGCTGTTGCACTTCCCTGGCCCATCCATTTGACAGCTCTAGTCCCGAGTGCCTGAGCAGGGGACACAGTGCCAGCATGTCCCCTCCTACCCCACTGCCTGTGGTGTCACACTCGCCACCCTTAGGGCAGGGATATGCAGCTCCCTTGCCTGACATGAAGTGGGTCACATCCAGGCTCTGCCCGCAGGATCCTGACCCCGTTCTGTCTGGGTGTGCCCAAAACATGGGCACGAGCCTGAAGGAAGAGCCAGTGGGAATGTGACATGCACCTTTGACCTTAGGACATGCCAGCTCTGTGATTGCTTGGGCGTGAGCATGTGGCTGTATAAAAGCCCTGCAGGAGACCTTGCTCTGGCAGTGCGAGCCGGTCTCTCTGCACAATGGCTGACCCCAAGGAGAATGGGGCTGTTGAGCTGGGCACCCCTAATGCCACTGTCCCCACAGGGACCATGTCCACCCGGCGCCTCCGCAGCGAGGACTACAATGACTACAGTTCCACAGATGTCACACCCGAGGGGAGCCCTCCTGATGGCATGAATGGCTTTGCACACCCCGAGTCCTACCAGCGCTTCGGGGAGACCAATGGGACAACGTGAGTGATGCTTCCCTCTTTCCTGGGCTGGCCTGGCACTGGGGAGGGCTGAGGAGGTCGTGGTGGCTCCCTGCTGACTTTGCTAGAAGACAGTGAAGCTGTGGTTTTATGGGGAGTTCTCATGAGGATGATGAGGGCAGAGCTGTGGTCCTGCATCTGTGGGGTGCTGGCACCAAGCGAGCAGCTGCCCCAGTGTTGCTCTTTGCCTCTGGTGAAGCTGGGCTTGCTGGCAGTGACTGATGCTTTTCCCAATATTTTCCCACTTCACCTTCATTCGATGGGGAACTCTGGCAAACGAACAGCATGCCAGATTCAGAGGATATGTGGGCATGTTGCAGCCATGCTTTGGGGGCTTCCTTGTGCCCAGCTGTGCAGAGGATGCTGTCTTTGTCTGGGAGAGACTGATCCCTTCAAGTCAGAGACATTCCTTGCACAGCTCCTTGATGCTGGGCTGTGCTTTTGCTGGGTTTTGTGAATGCCCACCCAAAATCTGCTTGTTCAGTCTTTGCTTTCATACCTAGCTGTGTCCCAGCTGGCTGAGCTGGGTTCAGGGGACAGGATCACGACCTCCACGTGCATTACCTGGAGCAGTTCAGAGCTGCTCTGGACCCTTAACAGGATAAGCTGTGTGTGTGACAGTGACCTCTGCATCTGCTCTCCCTCAGGTGGTACCAGACCCTGATCCATCTGCTGAAAGGGAATATTGGGACTGGGCTGCTGGGGCTGCCTCTGGCTGTGAAGAATGCTGGCATCCTGGTAAGGCAGCTCAGCCCTGCGGTGCTGGGGCTTGTGGGGCAGAGTGACCCTGGGGCACTGGGCAGCTCACAGAGCCAGTGTTGGGGGTGTTGGGGCTTGAGTCCCTGCCCAGACACCTCTCAGTGTTTGTTGACTTGCACCCGTTTGCACCCTGAGCTCTGTTTCACTGCTGAGACTGTTCCTGCTGCTCCTGCATTGTTGCTGCCTGGGGTGGGGGAGTTCAGTGTGTGAGCTGGGCCTGTGGTTTCCTCTGCTGGGGTCAGGCAGGATGCTGTGTCCAGGCCATGACCTCTCCATCGCCTGCATGGTAGAGATGTGCAAAATAGTTTGGAAAACAATCCTGGAAGTGCTTTGCTACGCCCAAACTGCCCCAGCTTGCTTCTTTTGCATCATTTCTGCCAAGCTCGTGGCTCTGTCAGGTTACTTGGTCCTGGGGGGCTGGTTCCTGGGAGCTGCACCAGAGCTCTGGTTCAGCCTCCAGCGGTGTTTGCACTCACCCAGCCCGTGGAGTTCTGTCTGGAAGTAGCAGGTACTGTGCAGCTCTGCCTTTGGCCATCAGAGTGCAGCCTTCCCTCTCTCTTCCCTGCAGCTGGGTCCTCTGAGCCTGCTGGTGATGGGAGTCGTGGCTGTGCACTGCATGGGCATCCTGGTGAAATGTGCCCATCACTTCTGCAACAGGTAAGGAGCAACTCCCCTTCCCAGCCCTGCAGCTCCTACACTTCTTCCCTCTTGCCCAAAAAGCCCTGGGGTTTTTCTGAAGCCCCTCAGCAGCAAGTTGCCCATGCCAAAGCCTCAGCTGGGAACTGCTCTTCTTTTTCACAGGAACTGTTTTCCTTTTATTG
Source organism: Acrocephalus scirpaceus scirpaceus (assembly GCA_910950805.1). Classification (NCBI taxonomy): domain Eukaryota; kingdom Metazoa; phylum Chordata; class Aves; order Passeriformes; family Sylviidae; genus Acrocephalus; species Acrocephalus scirpaceus. Next base: position 12,056,151 of record OU383785.1, read on the forward strand.
TCACTGTTTGATTTGGGAACTAGCAGACAGGGCTGATGTGATGATCCTTCTCCCTTCTCTGGACAGGTTCCAGAAGCAGTTTGTGGACTATGGAGGTGCTGTGATGTACGGGCTGGAGGCAACTCCCAGTGCCTGCCTGAGGACAAATGCCATCTGGGGAAGGTACTGCTCTGCTGCCCCAGGCAGGGACTTGTCTTTGAGCCCAGCATGTGCTGCAGCTGGGACAGAAGAGCCTCTGGTCACTGAGCTGTGTTAGCAGATAAGCACAAATGACATAAAATGTTCTTTGGCTCACCTGCCCTGAATGCTCAGTGTCCCCCAGAGGGTAATGCTGAGGTCTTTGACCCAGTACCATCCCCAGCCAGATAGATAGATAGAGTCACCCCAGCCATTGACTTATACTAAATGCGTGGGATAACTAAGTCTCCTCAGCATAACAAAGGGGTGAATAGGGTCTTGCAGTGCTGGCCAATCTTGCTAGACATGGAACATGTCCAGTGGCTGCTCCCTGCCCTGTGGGTGTCCCACATTACATCACACAGATCATTGCACATCAGGGGATGGGAGCATTCACCTCCTCCTGTGTCCAGGGAGTGTTGTCTCCAGCTCTGACAATTCAGCAGCAGACTCTCTGGAGATGCTAAACCCAAAAAGGAGACTTTTCTCCTGAGGCTGGTCCTGACACTGTGGAAGGGATGGGAGGGTGAGACTGGAGAGCCTGAGATCTGTGAGGTTGGATGGAGAGAAGGTTCTCTCTGTTCATCACAGAGAAATGAGCCGGGTGTGCTCTGACCTGTACACCCCAACCTTGAGGGGAGCAGCATCGTTGCACTGTGCAATTGCAACCCAAAGCAACCCAACTGAGCTCTTATTTCTGTATGATCTGGCTGACAAATGGTTTTCTTTTGCTTTCCAGGCGTATCGTGGGAGCTTTCCTGATCATCACTCAGCTGGGTTTCTGCTGTGTGTACTTTGTCTTTCTGGCGGACAATCTGAGACAGGTTGGGCTTACACCTCCTTCATGAGCTGGGGGGAGGTGAGAAGGTGTGAAGGTGCTTGGGTTGTTCTTAGCTCCTGTGTCCTGTGCCCTGTTTTCCACCAAAGGTCTGGTTTCTGTAGGATGTGCTGCTCAGAAAAGTCCACTCCTCTGCCCAGATACTTTGGAGGATTGGTTTTCCTGTTCAAACAGAGCAGGTTTTCCTGAGAATCTCTGTGATTTTGTAGAGGTGCTGGAGGTGTCTGTGTTGCCCAGGAAAAGTGGGGCCATTCTTAGTGAGGGAACAAAAGGAAAGGGATGTAAGCAGAGGGATTGTGCCTTTTCTGTCCTGTCTCCCTCAGTTAATTGGTTTATTGGTGTCAATGGTAACGTGTGAGTTCCAGGACCTGCTGTGAACCTCTCTTCTCCCTTCCTTGGATCTGTTTGCATTCCAGTTTCTTTCCTCATCCTGTGGCTCTGAAGCTTAATTACATCTTTTAGCAAAGAGTTTCTTCCTGCCAGGCCTCAGGAGGAAATAAACAGAAACCCTGAACCGCTTGGCTGGCTCCTGTTCTGTAAGAAACTGGGAATAATGAGTCCCCATTCCCAGCCTCCACCAGCTCTGTGCCTTGCAGGCACTGCTCAGCTTTTTTCCCCATGTGCTCCTGCTCTGCTCTTGCAGCAGTGGTCTGGTCACTGCCACCATTCATCTGCTCTTCAGTGATGGCCATCAGCTTCAGAGGGGCTCCTGGGGAGCAAGGGGGGGTCCCTCCAGTGTGAGACTCTTCTCTGCTCCTGGAGCAGCAGCTGAGGACATTCCCATTGTGGGGTGGCAAGATCAACACATGTGATGACAATGGATCAACACTGGTGATCTGACACCACCAGCCCCGAGAGCAGGAGGGGCCAGGCTGCTGCTGGCCCCCAGCCCTGGGAACAGCCCCCTGCTCCACTTTAAGGTGGGCTTCTTTCTCCTCAGCCCCTCACAGAAAAGACTGAAGGCTGTCTCAAGCCTCAAGGGAAATTTGCAAAAACCTGCAAATCCACACCATTTTTTTTGGCCACAGGTGGGAAACCCCTTGACTTTGGTTTTGGAATTTTTTTGGGGGTGGGGAGAGGGGAGTGTTGCTTTTTTCTTTCTGTGGTGAGGATTAGTGTGTTAGGTGGGGAGTCATGGTGCAGGTGGTACCTTGGGCAAGGTGCCACTGTGTTGGGCAGGGCTTTGCTTTGGAAAATGGCTTTGGAGCAAGCCATGAAGAGGCAGGGCAGGCTGGGGCTTGAGCAGCACTGTCCCATGGGTGCATGGCCCTGCACTGCCCTCTCCCACAGAGGATTCTGGTTTACACAGAGTTCTTCAGCCTCTCCTCTGGGGCAGGACTGGCTCTGGAGCAGGTTAAAACAGTTTTCAGGCCACTCTTTGCTGCAGTGACTGGACAGCACCTGGTATCTGAACCAGCTTGGTCATGGTTGTATTGGTGATTCAGTGAGCCCATGCTCTTGGGAGGGATGGCTCAGCCACCCAGTTCCTGGGCCTGAGCTACCTCTAGAAGTGAGCACATGGTCTGGAGTGCCTTTGGAATGGAAGACTCCAAGGAAGGGATGATTTGTCATGAAGAAAGTGAACTTGGGAGCCAGCAGTTGTTTCCAGATGTCCTTGCATGTGAACGGGGCACTCGGTAACTGAAAGACTGCGTGACTTAGATAACAACTTGGTGTAACAAGAGGAAAAGGACCTTTGGAAATAGCATTTAGTGCCTCTTTCCTCTCTTCTCAACTGACCTCCTGGACAGTGCAAACATGCAGCCTGTGCTCTCTGCTCTCTGTGCCTGGCTGCTGAGTCCTCCTGCTCAGTGAACCTGGGCTCGGGCAGGATTTGCTGTCTTGGCTCAGGTGCCACAGCCAGTCCCACCTCTGCCCCCTGCAAGATAACAGGGATTTGCTTCAGAACTATCTGAAAACATGTATTGGTTTGATTTTAATCAGCTAGATGTGTTTGAAGTGAGCTCTTGGAGTACTCTGACCCACCTGGGATGGGTTGCTAAGATCTGTGGCTTTTAGACCTGTGTGATGGGGTTCACCAGGGCTTCCTGTGCTTCCCCAGGTTGTGTCTGCTGCAAATGGGACCACCAACGACTGCAGCCCCAACAGGACAGTGGTGATGACCCCCACCATGGACTCCCGCCTCTACATGCTTTCCATCCTGCCTTTCGTGGTGCTGCTCACCTTTATCCAGAACCTCAAGGTCCTGTCCATCTTCTCCATGCTGGCCAACGTGGCCATGCTTGTCAGCCTTGTTGTGATCTACCAGTACATCGTCAGGGTATGTGTCTGTGGCTCCCCTCTCTCATTCCTGGGCTGTCCCATGTTTGGCAGGTGCAGGGAGCTTGGCAATGGGGTATTTGGATGCTGTGGGGTACTGTTTGTTCCTGTGGGCATGATGGTTCCCTCTGCTCTGCAGGGCTTTCCCTGCAGCATGGGGCTGTGACAGGGAGTGATGGGAACAGGCCAGGCCTTCCCCATCCTCCCTGTGTCTGAACTCTGCATGGGCTTTTTTCCAGGACATTCCTGATCCCAGAAACCTGCCTCTGGCAGCAGCCTGGAAGACCTACCCTCTGTTCTTTGGCACTGCAATCTTTGCTTTTGAAGGCATCGGCGTGGTAAGTCTGGGCGTGTGGCAGTGGAGCTGCTGCACAAGAGGCTCAGCCCTGCTTGGACTTGCTGCAGCACCTGCTCTGCTTTGCAGCTGCAGCTGAACTTCTCTGACAATAGCCCAGATTCTGGATGATGCTGTTAGCTTTAGCTCCAGGCTACCTCCTGGGTCAAACTCTGGTGCTTCCATCAGAGGCTGGAGGAGGATGTGCTCCAAACCTCAGGAGGTTGGTTGCTGCTTTAGAGGTGGCTTTATCTGGCAGCAGATCGGGAATCACACCAGTCTCTGCCTGGGGCTCTGCTGGCTGACCTGCAGATGACGAATTGTCCTGAGTCTTGTTACCAGGCTGGATGCTGAAGTTGCCTAAATGGGAGGCCAAAAAGTGTGGCATGAAAAGATGTGATCCGTTCCTTCCCACCCTGCTGCCGAGGCACCGAGATCTCCCTTCGGCAGCCGTGTGGCCCCAGCCTGCCCATGCAAATGGGTCTCTCGTGCAAGATGCTGTAAATAGACCAACTGTGTCTGTGAAAAAAGCTGGCTGGGTGGGTGGAGGGCTTAATGACTCCCTAAGATGTTGTGGGTTGTTTCCGGGAGCTCCCTTCAAAGGAGGAAAAAATGTTTTCATCTCTTAATATAAGCTGGCTGTGTAAACACAGGGCTGGAGAGGGCCAAATCCATTGCAGGAGGTGTGTTTACTGAATGCTGTGCCCTGGGCAGAGGGCTCTTGCCAGCACTGAGGCACAAATGCTCTCTTCCTTGCATGACTTGGAGGTGAAGAAGCAAATAAAAGTTATTCCTGTCCTGCCTCATCACCAGATCTTCCACTGTGTCTCTTCTTGAAATCAACACCACCCAAGGACAGCTATAAAATTGTTTGCTGAATGCCTAGATTTAGTGTTAGTAGTATAGAGGTGAGAGAATTACCTCTGTCCTTCCTCTTTTTATTGTCCTGCCTGGTTAAATCTGTCCAGACAAACTTGATAGCAGAGGAGAGTGTGTTTTGGTCTTTCCAGGATTTGCTGGGGAAAACAACAGTGTAAAACAGTGGCCATGGCTGTGCAGTTCTGGGGTGCAGAGTGTAATCAGCCAAGGTATGGGGTGGCTGGTATTGCCCCAAGACCCAGCACTGGGTACAGCTCCTGCCCAGGGTAGGGAGCAGGTCCCATCTTTAAGACAAGGGTGTGGGTGATCTGTTGGAGACCTGCTGTGCCAGGCTTGAAGGTCTCCAATGGGAGCACAGAAATTGGATCTCCAGTATAGTTTTTGTTTTCAGCTGGATTCTCCAGGCTCCATGTGGGACTATCCCATCCCCTGGCATGGCAGGCTGTGCTTGGCCATGGGGCTGCCCCTCCTGCTTTTTGAGGCTGAGGGGTATAGAGGAACGGGCAACCTGCTGCTCTGTCATCTTCCTCCTCCTCTTCTCCCAGGTGCTGCCTCTGGAAAACAAGATGAAGAACCCGCGGCAGTTCCCAGTCATCCTGTACGTGGGGATGACCATTGTCACCGTCCTGTACATCAGCCTGAGCGTCCTGGGCTACCTGCGCTTCGGGGCAGACATTCAGGCCAGCATAACACTCAACCTGCCCAACTGCTGGTGAGTCCCTGTGGAGGGTGAGGAATGAGGGGCCCAGACAGGCAGGTGGGAGAGGGGAACCTCACTCCTTATGGCAACTAATCAGGGTAAGCTTGAAGAACTGTGCCATAGGCAAACTTCAGGGAGTTTGGAAAGGAATGTCAGATGCATGGGCTGGAAGAAGCTTGTTGCTGTAGTGTCTGAGCCTGGTCTTGAAGCTCAGGCTGCTTCATCAGGGTCCCTGGTGGTCCCTGCCTGGGTAGGTGCAGCTCTTGTCTTTTCCTTGGAGCCTTGTGGCATCTTTTTGGGGCTCAGCAGTGCTCTGGCTAGCAGGTGTTGAACACAACCCCCATGCAGCCATACCAGAACATCATTGAATTGGGCAAAACCCACTTCTCTTCCTCAAATATAGCACGTGAAAAACCATCCCAAAGCTGGGAGCTCCCAGAGGGAGTGAGATGTGACATCTTCATGTGTGGGCTGTGTTCCTTGTTTGCAGCCCTGGAGCTCAAACTCTCACTTCTGGGCTCCACATTGTGCCTGGATGTGCCTCATCTTGAGCCAGTGCATTACCTATGAGCACTGGTGCCATGAGGATACCCCTTCCTTCCATGGGAGCTGAGCTCTGCAGCAGCCTCCCAAACCTGTCTGTCCTTTGGGGTCTGGTGAAGCCTCTTGAGATGCTGCAGTTTCTGTCTGGAGCTCTGTGGCCTGGCCCCATGCCTGCCTGCCTACCTGGAGGGGTTGTTTCTCCTTTTGCCAGGGCTGGTGGCTGCTGCAGCAGCTGCCCAAGCTGTGTGCTGCTCTGTCCCTGAGGATGGGTGGCTGCTCAGTGTCATGGCTCCATAGTCATCCCAAAGGAGAAAAGCAGTTTTCTTTGATGGTCTCTGCTGGCTTGAAATCCTGCAAGAGACCAGAGTGAGACCTGGAGCTGGGAGTGCCTGTCCTCCACTTCAGCCCATCCTCTCTGCTCCTAGTAGCACCCAGCACCTTGCAGTGTGACTCACTGTCTCACTGTTGGAGTAAATTTGAGCACGACTCAAGTTTTGAGTCACTGAGGCTTCCACATGCTGTCCTTGTAGAGCTGCGCAGCTGGGGCTCTGGGACAGCAAAGATTGGACAAAAATAGAGCCTGGTTTTGCTTTAATTATTGCTGTGTGGGTTTCTTTTCAGTTTGAGTGCATGGATGTTCATTCATGCTGGGTCTGTGTAGTGACTGCACTGCTGGATGTTGGTGTTGGTGTGGTAGAAGCTGCTGCTCCTGCCAAGAGCCTTGTCTTGTCCCCTGCAGGGGCTGGGAGCTCTGCCAGGTCCCTGCTCTCAGTGAGGAGGGATGGGGCTGGTGGAAAGGTGTGCCTGTGTTGTAGGGAAGTCTGAATCCCACCATGCCAAGCACAGGAGGTGTGAATCCCTTCTGCTCAGTAAACTCAAGTACAGTGTGGAGGGGATGAGATGCTGCTATTTCTCCTGAAGGTGGAAAGCAGGTCATTTCCAGGTTTGGGCTCTGCATGCCACAACTTGCAATGACATCTGCTGACCTGAAGTGCTGCAAAGGGGCTTCTGCAGGGAATCTCAGCTCTGTTTGCCCTGAGGAATGACATTTCCTTAGAACAGATCCTTAGAATGGGATTACTGTGACCTACTAGGCTACAGAGAAAAGAGTGCATGTTTCTAGGAATATCCACACATTCTGTCTCTTCTGGAAATTAACTATTTTTCTGAAAGTAAAATATTCTAAAGTTACTTTTCTAAAAGTAACCATAGGGTTTTTTGGATAGTGAGAAGAGAATTGCCCTTTGGAAGCCGTGTCTGGGGAAGCCTGGGCACGTGGCAGGGCAGCTGCAGGGAAGGTGTGTTGTGTTCCTTGTCGCTTGGCACACAGGACACCTTGATGTTTGTGCCTGTTGCCTCTTGGCAGTGGATGTTGGACTTGGAAATGGGTTATCTCAAGTAAGGGCTGTGACAGTTGAGATAAAGTCTTCACTACCACTACCATTAAACCACAGGTGTTGTGGTAAGTCTTCACAACTTACTCTTGAAATGAATGTTTTGCCCATCCTGCCTTACCTGTAGGTTTTCTTCCTGGCAGGAAAAGGCTGGGCTGCAGGAGCTGGTCATAAGGGCTGTGGGTGAGAAGTCATGTGCAGAGTTTGCCTGGAGCCTGGGAGACAAGGCAAGGATTGTGGTGGAGGTGCTGCAGCCTTCCTTAGCTGTAGCCATTGCCTGGAGGTCTCTGGAGCAGATTTGGTGAATGTTTCAGGAGTTGTTGAGTTACAGGGTGACTAAGGACTTTTTCAGTCCCGTTTCTCTGAAACCACAGCTTCCTCAAACGAGGAGTGTTGTCAGTTCCCAGTGCCCAGGTCTAACCACAGTGTCCAAAATATGGTGCTGCTGTGCAGAAATCCCTCCTTGCCTCCTGGCAAGGGTTGCCTCACTGCACCATCTGAAGGGTGAAGAAATGCTGTAGTGAGGGGGAAGCTGTTGGGTTGCATGTGGCCAGTTGAAGGTAGGTAATGACAGAGCTTATGGTGCCAGGAGGATATTTCACTTCTTGCAGCCTTTTGGGATGGCCTAACATGACAATCTGGCTGAAGCAGGCGTTGCTGTGGGTGGTACAGTGCCTTTCCAAGGCCCTGCATGGGCATGTATTTTCTTTGGATCAAGGGTAATCCTTGACTTCTTCTTGGTATTTAAAATGCCCTTTGTTCTTGTTGTCCTGGTTCCTGACCTGTGCAGGACATGTACACAGCCTTCTTCTGTACTCTTTTTTTAGTAACAACTGTTAATCTTGGATTGCCCTGGAGCACTTTATGGCTTTTATAGAATCACTTCCTTGGGAATACAGTGATAAGATATGCCAGCCATGGGTCGGTGGCTCAAGGCCCCTGTGCACGTGTGTGACTGCATGGGCACACTCTGGACTCTGGAGATAACTTTGTGTTCAGTTTGTCTCTGGAACCTCAGGGTGGTTCAGGTTGGAGAGGACTCCATGGGATCACTGTGTCCTCTCACCTGCTCATAGAAGGGCCAGCTTAAATGTTGAGTAACAGTAAGGACAGTGATTCTCTACCAGTCCAGGCTCTTCTGGCCCTTAACCATCCTTTGGAGATGCACCTGTCCCATTGCACCTGGTTCTTCTGCTTTGCAGCTCCAAGAAGAAAGAGCCTGTTACTCTCTCCTCCGTGCCCTCCTAATAGGCAGCTGAAGACATTAGTAACATCCCCTTTTAACCTTCTCACCATGCTGGTAGAGCTCAGGACTTGCAGCCTCCCTTTGTACATCATGCTCCAGCCCCAACCAGTTTAGTAGCCTATACTCAACTTGCTCTGCAGAGTAAGTCAGTGTCCTGTCCTGGGAGTGTCAGGACTGGACACAATACTCAAGATGCACAAGCCCCAAACAAGAAAATAATCCCTTGATCCCTGTCCTTGGCCTCCTGGCTGTGCTTTTGCTAACACAGCCTACTTTGTGGTTGTCCTTTGTCACTGCAGGGTCCTGCTACTGGGTCCTGTTCAGTCTGCTGCCCACCAAGACCCCCAGGTCCTGTTCTCCTGGCCCCAGCCCTTCTCATGTGTGGGAATTTGTGTTTGCACTTGAGCTTTGCCTGTGACATCATGTTATTGCTCCGAGCTGTGTCACCCATTTCCTCCAATTTGATCTTGCTTGGAATTTGCTGAGAATTTGCTCTGGGTCACTGCAAGCTCATCCAGGTCACTGATGAGGATATTTCCATGATTGCCCTTTGGCAAATCGCTGCTGGCTGTTCACTGTCCAGTATGTGCCTGGAAATGGATGCCAGAAGAACTTAACCCATACTCTTCTGGGAGTTGAGGTGAGGCTGATTAGCCTGTACCTTCCCTCACCCTTCTTGAAGGTGGATACTATCCTTCTCCCAAGGCAGCAGGAGCTCTCCCTGAGCACCCTGCTCTTTTGAAGATGATAAGGTGGCTTCAGGCTCCTGTTGGCTGCAACCTTGAATACATCTGGTCTGGTTTCATAGACTTATGTAACATTCCATTCACTTAGGTGATCCCTAACTCCATCTATGGGAAATGTTTGACTCTGCCAGACTCTGCCACTAGTGTTCAAAGCTGTCTTGCATGGCAATACTTGGATTTCTCTGATTTAAGGCTGTTGTAGAAGGTGGATGCTGAGACCCAGCATACAGAAGGACACAGGCCCGAAGAAGGTAGAGGGAGGGCAAGAGCCAGATACATTCCTCAGCTTGGATCCACCCCATATTTACCCAAGTGGTATGGCCAGGACCCATGTTTCCTGCTTGGTTAGCGTGTCTTGAGTTGGGGAAGGGTTAGGACCATATGTGAGGTAACCAGATGTTACTTCTCTTTTGGAGAGGCTTTTTCTGCTGCTGGGAAGTTGAGGGCAGAAATGGGGCTGGGAGGTGCCTTTTGGTCACTTGTGAGGGGCTCTCTCCTGCAGCCACACTGTGTCACTGCAGGGTCTGGGACATGGTGAGATTTGACTTGGGGTGAGCCCAGGGTTTGCAGCCTGTCTGCACTCTGCCTTCCTTCTGCTCAGCCCAAACTGCTCTTTTAACTCTCTTCCCTCCAAACAATGTATCATGCAGCATTCCAAAAATAGCTGCTCTTTTTTGTTTGATAGAGGAGGCTGAGTTGCCTGTTCACATTGCTTTGCTTTTGGAACACTGTGATGTTCACTCTGCATGGAAGCTCAGACTTATCCCAGCAGAGTTGTCCTCTTCCCCCTCCTCAGAAGCCAGGCAGTAGCTGGAATGTGTAATCATGGCTGCAGCTGATACATGACTTTGCTGTCTCTTCCTCAATAAAGGTCCTTGTGAATTAAATGCATCACCCCTAATTTTCTAAGAGTGTTCAAGAGCTGAGACCCCTGGCTCAAAAAAGTCCTTGCAGAGCATTCCCCTTCTGCTTTCTGCTGTTGATGTTGCAGGGGCTGGAGCAAGAGCCTGCCTCACTGTGTCCTTGTCCTTTCCAGGCTGTACCAAGCTGTCAAGCTGCTCTTCTCCATCGGGATTTTCTTCACCTACGCCGTGCAGTTCTACGTGCCTGCCGAGATCATCATCCCTCCCCTCGTGGCCCGGGTGTCGGAGCGCTGGGGCTGGCTCATCAACCTGCTCCTCAGGGTGGCCCTGGTCTGTGTGACCTGTGAGTACAAACCACCTTGTCTGACTTTCCCTGTGAGGCTGTGGCACCTCCTTCCCACTGAGCCTTCACCCCTCACCCCAGCACCTCTGGCCCTGCTGCTCAAGCCCTCACAGCTGGCAGTCCCTGGGCCTGGATAATACATACCAGTGGGTCAAGTGGTCTCCAAAGATCAGCAGCAGTGTCCTTTGTCCCCACTGTATGGGACCAGTCTTTACAATGTAGGAGTAGTAAACTGCATTGTTTACATGTGGCAGATCCCCTTGGAGCCTCAGGCCTGGGGATGGCAATTTTCTGGGAAGTCGAGTCCCACCAGGTTTGCATGAAAACACCCAGCACAGGGTTCAGTGCCAGGGCAGCCTAGCCTAGAGGCTGTTTTCTGTAGGCAGGGTGCAGCCAGGCTCCTTGTGCCTGTGTGATGGGGACATGATTGCAGAGGAGTCACTGACTGTGAGGGATGGGGTTTTCTTGTGCCCACACACTCATTGCAGCACAGAGCACAGCAGGAGACAACTGGCAGGGGTAGGTGACCCATAACCAGAGCCCTGAGTGCTGCAGTGTGGAGTGTGCTGCTGGGCAGCACAGGTGTTCCAGGTGTGCCTGGAACAGCCCCACAGGCTCCCCTCCCTCATGGTGTGTGGTGCCTGTAGGGAGGTTTTGATGGAACAGGCTCCTGGCTGGAGGCTGGTGGACTTTTGGGAAAGGTGTGCAGTGCAATCAGGTGATCTCTGATTTTGGCTGGCTTTGGTTCCTGAATGCTTGCTGTTGTCAGCACAGCTGAGATGCTTGACTGAGCTCCCTGGCGTCCCCTGCTGAAATGGAGCTCTGCTCCATGGCTTGATGCTGCTGATGCACCAGAGGTGAGCGTCAGGGACCTGGCCCTGCATCCCAGCTGGCTTTGGTTTGGGTTTGAGAGAAGCATGGTGCTAACTCAGGCGTGGTGGAGCTGGCTGAGAGCAGGGTGCTGCTGTTTCTGCCTCGCAGTAATGAAAGGCCAGAAGTGCTGCATTTACAGAGGTGGGCAAGGCCCATCTCCTCTGTGCTGAGTTCCTGAAGCCTTGATGTCCTCAGGGGGTGCAGGGATGAAATCCTGCCGTGCTGGGCAATATGCTCTGGCCACCCTCGTGCTGTGGGTGAACTTGAACTAGCTTGTGGGGTTGGAGCCTCTCCTGGTGGGAGTTGGGCTGTGCCAAGCCATGGAAGTGAAGGCTTGGAGAGATGGGATGGTTTTAGGTCTCGGCAGTGGCTGTACCCTCCTATTTGGGGGTAGGGAGGCAGCAGAGGTGTTTGTGGAAGGATGCAGGTTCCTTTGTACGTCCTCCCCTCACCTTTCCATGTAGGGGATCTCTGTAGCTCCTGCTGAGGATAAAAGCAATTAGGGGGGTTGCATGAATATTCATTGGATGATTGTGAGCCCCCACCAGAGCTTTGGCTCCCAAAGAGAGGATGCAATCTGGTGTATGGGTGCCTTTCAAGCTTAAACTTCAAAACCAGCATGCTTAAAACCGCTTTGAATTAATACCTGCAGAAATCAGACCGTTTCCCCGGAGGCTGAGGACTGCAGCTGGTGCTTCAAATCTGCTTGTTTTAGAGGAGAGTTAATAATTTTGTTTACTTTTGAGTCCAAAGAGCAGTGTGGGGTGTGCTGAGGATGCTGTTGGAGGGGAGCTGCTCTGCTCTCCTCAGAGGCTGCTGGAGCAGACATGCTGCTTGCAGCAGTCACCTGGCAGAGCACTCCTTTGGCTCTGTTCAGGGCTGAGCACCAGGATAAACTGGCTCAGGACCTTTGTTGCTGTTTCCCTTGGTGAAGGGATTGTTTATCTCTAGGCTTATCCAGATGACAGCAGTGTTGGCACAGTCAGTCTCCCAAGCCTTCCTTCTGCTCCAGTTCCATTGGTGATCTTTGGCTCAGGGAGGCTCCAACAGCCTTTCTTGCCTGTAGTTGATGGCCAGGGAGAGAACAAATCCCTCCAATAAGAAGCCCTGAGATGTCCCTTCTCCACAGGGGCTGCACCCATCATGGTTCTTGGTGTCTCCTTTTTCTTAGCAGAAAAGCTTTCAAAGCAACAAACCAATTTATTTCTCTTGGTCACTGGTTAAGCACTGAAGTCTGCTTTGCTGGCAGAGGGTTCTCTTGTGTTGTGCAAAGCTCTGGTGACATCCCTCTGTCGTCTCCTGGTACCGTGCAGGAGGAGGAGGAGGAGCAGGAATATCCTGGAGCTCCAACTGCTAATCTCAAGCTGTCAGGAGTCTCTCAGGGGGATTTTCCTTGGCTACAGTTCTCACCTGACAAATGAGTCCTAACAAATGTTCTCCCCCGGGCTGTGCTGTGGGCGTGCTGCTGCTGGAGCAGCTCTAAACACACGCAAACCGCATGGATTGATTTGGGGTGGGGGAGATGCCTTTTTCTTCCCTTCTCCTGCTTTTATGGGGTTTCTGAGGCTTTATGGCTCCCCAGGTGTGGGGAGCAGGAGTGCTGGCTCGCACAGGGGGGTCAGGAATGCTGGCAGCCAGCGGCACCCATCCTGCTCAGCCCTGGAGCTCGCTCTGGTGGCGCCCAGGGCGACAAAAACAGTTAATTTAACAGCTTAATTGCTTCTTGGGAAGGAATTGCCAGAAAAATATGCAGCCTTGTCTTCTGTCAGGGAGGAGGGCAGAGGTGTGACTCAGCCAGTGGCATACTCAGGTGGGGTTTTGCTAGCTTTGACACAGAGAGGAGCATCTCTGCCCACTGATGTCGTGTCCGTTCCTTCTCCAGGCGTGCTGGCCATCCTCATCCCGCGCCTGGACCTCGTCATCTCCCTGGTGGGCTCCATCAGCAGCAGCGCCCTGGCTCTCATCTTCCCCCCGCTGCTGGAGATTGCCACCTACTACTCGGAGGGCATGCACCCCCTGGTCATTGCCAAGGACATCGCCATCAGCCTCTTTGGCTTCGTGGGCTTTGTGGTGGGCACCTACGAGGCGCTGCTGGAGCTGGTGGCACCCACGGCCACCGTGGTGAATGCCACCACTATCCTGGTGCAGTGACCATCCCCTCGCCCTGCTGGCCCCTCCGGATGCCGAGCTGGGGGTGCGTGGGCACTGCTCTCCTGGGAACAGCCTCCCCTCTCCTCCTGGAGAGGGGGAAGTGGTGGGTTTGGTCTATGAGGGGACGGGGCTGCCCAGCACCGCAGCCGCCCGGCTGCAGCAGCATCCTGCCCTGGGCTCCGTCTGGAAGGTGGGATCCAGGCTGGGATAGTGCCTTCCCTGGGGGCTCTTAGGGCAGGTGGTTGAGCAGTTCCTCTGTAAATAGGCACTTTGAAAGGTGAGGAATCCCAGGGATGTAGATTTTATTTTATTATTTTTTTTTAATCCCAACCTTTCCATATTTCCCCTGTCCCTTCAGTCAGGGCAGGGAACAGGGACTACTCTCTTTTTGTGCCAGTTTGATTTTTTTTTTTTTTTGTTCCCTGAGCACTTTATTTTTACAGTAACAGACAAACCTCAGCTCAGGTTAGAGAGCGTGCAGCTCCCTCCTCACCTTGGCCTTGAGGGGAGGGTGGGCAGAGCCTGAGGTGTGGAGCATGCCAGGTCCATAACTCTCTCTCAGTAGGATCCCCAGCCGTGTGCACTGGCTCCTGCACTGCTTCAGCTCTGTTTCCATCTGCCTTGAGCAGGAAGTCTGGAGCTGGGCACTGGGCATGGCACCTCCCTGGCCCAGGAGGGTTTGCTGACCCCTGGCCCACGCTTTCAGTAGTGACACTTTATCCCCGTCCAGCGCACAACCAACCCAATGCTTGGCTTTCAGAAGCTTTACAGAACTGAGGTGTGTGGGGAGCAAACAGGCTCTGCCATAACAAGGGGCTGAGCTGGTCCTCTTTGGGTGGGATGGGGTGTCCCCAGGGGTCACCACATACCACCTACACACCCCAAGAATACATCACCTTGTTTACAGTGCCTGAGCTGGCCCCGGCACGCTCCGCCTGCGTCTGCAGGCCAATACTGAATGTCAAATCACACACAAAAACTCCATAATATTTCTGGTTTTAATCCTTCCTCTCCTGGTTTCACTCCCTCTGCATCCTCTCACAACCTTGTGCCCAGCTCCTCTCCTCCTGTAGGATGCAGCTCCCTGGCACTTCTCCCTGTGCTCCTGTTGCTTCTTTTGTTGTGGCTGGTGCATGCCTGGCAGGGATGGTCCCGTGGCGCTGCTGCTTTCCTTTCTTTGAGAGCCCAGCTTCCTCCCTAGAGAGTTTCCTTGCCTTTCTGCTGGATTTCTACTTTTTTAAGACAAGGGAGCAAATGCATCCTCTACAGGACAGCCCAAACTCCTGCCTGCTAACACAGCATCTCCCAAATGCCGGCTCTCTGGAGAGCCTTCATCCCTCAACTCACTGCAGCCCTGTCTCCCTGGGGGTGGGCAAAAGCTGCTGGTGGTGGGCAAGGAGGGTGAGTACAGCACCAGTGAACTGTGTTCCCATCTTTGGTGGAGGGTGAGGTTTGCAGTTATTTTTGGTGTCTGACTGGGTTCTGTGAGGAGAAGGCTGTGTGGAGCTGTGTCCCTGCAGCCTGCCTCTCCCTGGCTGGTGTCTGCACTGTGTCCCTTTGCTGCCAGTTCTGGGTGCCACATGCTGGTACATGGAGCCATGGCCAGGTGTGGGGTGGCTCTGTGCCATGTACACTGCCCCTTTCCAGCCCCTCTTCTGCTCTCTGCATCTCCTGGGGCTCACCTTGTCTCCTCCAAGGCTGTGCTGGGGAAGGTTTTGGCATGACCAGCATTGCTTGGTCAGGAGCAGAGCAAAGCTTTAACTCAAATCCTCCCTCTGGAGGGCACCATGGGGATAGAGAGGAAGCACCCGGGGCTGGGAAGGGGCTCCAGGGCATGACACAGGCGGGACAAGTGCAATATTCATGTCCATCTCTGTGTACTGACCCCAGCGTGGCCCTTGGGGTTGGGTTTGAGTCAGAATTGTCGAGCAGAGGGAGTGCTGTGAGGAACAGGGGGTATCTCATGCTTCCTCTTGCCCTGCTAGTAGTGCACTCTGAGAAGGGTGGCCACATTTTAGGGACAGCCGTGTGCCAAGGCGTGTCCCCAGCCTGGCACTGGGCATCAGTGGGTTTGCTGATGAGGCTCCTGGCATCCAAACTCACCTTGCAAGCAGCAGTGAAGACCTCATTTCCAAGGGGATTGGGATATCACAGAAGCATTAAAAGGGTTTTGCAGCTCTTCCCTTCCATTGGGGTGAGCAGGGCTGTTTGAAGATGGGGCGAGATGTGCTGGTGGCACGTGTGGTGTGAGGGTCTCTGCTGAGCCAGGGGGAGCTGGCACAGGACCCCATGGACACGAAAACTTGACACTTGTGTATTGTAGGCTGCTCAGTAACCAAGAAACTTGTCTGTGTAAATATAGCAATGGTCACGTCCGTGTCTCGTGCCTATGGATATTGTCAGTGTACAGTGAGGGTGGCTGCCCGGCGGCACAGCTGGTGCCACACCTGAATCATGTATCTTACTTTAATCAATAAATATGATCTATTTTTTATGTGTAAAGGCTTTGGGGTGTGAAGCGTGTGTTTTTCTTCCAAAAGAAATGAGAGCAGGAGACGTGGAGCTCAGCAGGCAGCCAGGATCCCATCCTGTGCTGCTCCCACCCCCACACAGCACACACGATTTCCCCTCCTAGTGAGGGTTTCAAATAAAAGTGTTCCAGTTTTGCTGCTCGGAAAATTTAATTTTTCTTTTGACCTTGTTTGTGCAAGTAGGTTGTGGGCAGAGCTTATGGGCTTGTAGGGCTGGGCTTTTCCCTGCCCCACCAAAGCTTGGCCTTGGTTTCTCATCTCCCTGTTTATGCCAAAAGTAGGGCTGCAGCTGGAAAAAAGAACCTGGCATGTGAAAAAAGATGGGGGATGCTGAGCTGCTGCTGATCCGCCCTAGAGATCAAAGAAGCAAAAGTCAGCCCACACTGGGAGGCTCTGCCAGCACTGCTGCAGCTCGGCTTATCCTCACTGCTGAATAATTCATACCATTGCAGTGTGTCATTAAAGGGCTGTTGGGGAAATCTGCTATAAAAAGTTCATCTTTAGAAACTCTGCCAGAATTTTTTCTTAAACTAGGAGGCTTTTGCAGGCTAATGGGAGCTGTGAATCTGAGGTCAACTGAACAACAGGGCAGGAGGGATGGCTGAGCACAGCCACTCCTGGTGCTTCAGGGTATTTCTGACTTCAGAGAGTCACCATGGTGGGATCCACAGCCGTCCTTTATTAGGGTTGAGCACTGCAGGGCTGTCCCCATCCCATGAAATGGCTTTACTGAGGCTGCTCCTTCCCAGGTCTCATTTAGTGCAGCTTCATCTCAAGTTGCCTTCACCCTTCCTTGTGTTGTGACCACTGGCCAAAGCAACCCTGGGAAATTAAAAAGTCTGAAGGAAAATATCTCTGTTATTTGTGCTGTTTCTGCTGCTGGGAAGAACAATTTGTGTTTTCCTTATGGGCAAAAGTGGTGCCTGTTGCTGAGACACCTCAAAATTAAATGTCTTCAAAACAAAGTACAGAAATGCACTATTTAAGGATGATGTTCAGAGGGATTTACCAAGCAGAATAAAACCAACTAGATAAAATAGTTCTAATCTAGGCAGGGACTGCTTTCTGCTGAGCAGAGCTGGTGAAAAAGTTTTGTGGAAGTGCATGAGAGCTTTGAGAGGTAAAACAGGTGATGTTTGTTGGGGATGCAAATCAAAGGCTTCAATTTGGGTCATTTCAACCCCTTTACTCCTGAGCTGAGAGATACAGGAGGCTCATGGTTTCCCAAAGCAAGACAGGATACTGTGGGTCTGTCTGCCTCATCCCTCTGGCACTTAGAGGATCCTCAAAAAAATGTTTAACTTGCTGTCTTGGTATTTCTCTAAAAGCTTTTGGTGCCCAAACTAAGCTGTTATTCCCTTGGTTGGAGCTAGGCAAGGATGCCCTATTTATTTACAAGAGAGTCTCTGAGATACTGAATAAAATCATAATAGTAAAAAAATCCAAACTCTTTTAATACTTTCCAAAAATTCAACAACAAAAAAAGTTACATCAAACAACCAACCAAAGAAAACCTCTCACGAAGAAACGATAACATTTCCAAGCACAAGGACAAACAGGCAAACCCATGCTCAGTAGCCTCGGTGCCCCTCTCTGGTCAGTGCTGGCCAGTCTTTCTGGGATGCAGCACAGAGTCCCTGCTGTTGGCAGGGCCATGTACAGCTGCATTCAGTGTGGGACTGTGACAGCCACGGGGACAAGGCTGTGCACACAACTCTTGGGGCAGGGTCCCCCTTACTTGTGTGCACACAGCCCAGCTGGGCAGCCTGCTTTGAGTCCGTGGGCGGTTCCTGCTGTAACAAACCTTGTTGCTTGGTTTTTCTACAGAAATTGACTTTTTTTTTCTTTTTTTTTTTTTTTTTTTTTTCCCCTTGGACTTCTGTTAGCCAGTGAGGGATGTGCTGGGGGGACCAGCTTCATTCCCTCTTCTCTCTCCCAGTGCCAGGGAGCAGACATGAAGAGGGTTGGCACCAGCTGATCCATTCCACAAACAAAGTGTTGGCTTGATGCAAGCCCTTGGAGGCAGAGCTGGGAGCAGGGAGCCACATGGGGCACTGCCAGGCTGTGCATTGCTAATCCTTTCACACCTTTCTCCACCATGACTGCTGCCATACCTGCAGTGCTTGCCCTCCTCCTCCTCCTCCCTGTGGCCAGGAAGGTGGGAGGAGGTGGCACGCTGTGGTCCTACACAGTGTTGGAGGCAGTCCCCTTGGTGAGGAGGCACGTTAGTCACTGGCATCCCAGGAGCATCCTCCATGTCCCAGCAGTGGCTGGAGCATTCCCCCTCTGTTTGCAGCAGGAGCACCGTGGAGGGCAGCGAGGGGAAAGATCCAGCCAAAATTACAACCCAGCCATGCACGGGGGGACGATACAAGCTGAGAGGGACACACACAAGCCTCCCTTCAGCAGCATGTGCCAGCCCCCTGCATTCTGTTCTGCGTGGAGATGTGCTTCTCTCCTCATGCCACGAGCAAGCCCCGTTAGAACATCACCTCCTCACAGCTCCCATAGTCACTCTCCACCATGTCGGAGCCCTCGTAGTTGGGTGGTGGCAGGGGCTGGGCTCGGATGCTGGGCTGGTGGCCCAGCTCGCAGTCAGCGTAGGACGGCTGGGCCACGCTCAGGCGCATGCTGACCCTCTTGTAGCCCGGCTCGGGCTGGTAGGGGACCCCCTCGCCCTGCACCAGCTGTGCTGGGTAGTAGCTGATGGCTGTGTACTCGTTCTGGCACTGGGATGCTCCCATGTCCACGGGGCCCAGCGGCAGGAAGTCCTCCAGGTTCTGGTTGCTGTAGCGGGGCGGGATGGGGGCTCGCTTGTTGCTCTGGTCCAGCGGGAAGGGGAAGCCCCCGTAGAGAGCGACCGGCTCTGTGTCTGCCGGGGGAGGGGGCGGTGGAGGGAGAGGAGGGTGAGAGGAAGAGGCAGGGGGGCCTTGAATGATCTCGTAGTGGGAATATTCCTGGACATCTGATGACACGTACCGCGGGGGCCAGTAGGTCGTTTCTGCTGGGTAGACTGGAACAAAAGAAATTCGTGTTAGCTGCAGCTCTAGCAGTTGTTGCCTCTCTCTTTCCTCCTGCCAATTCCTTCTGTAGGCTCTGAGCCTGTAGGAGATTTGGCAGACTGGGGAGGAGAGGAGACGTAGGGATAGGGGAGGTGTAGTTGCTAATGTGGGAATTGTGGGGATCTGAGATCAACCCTGGCTGTGCTGAGGCAGTGGCCCCACCAGCCTATGGATACCCACTACTCTAGCACCCAAATGACACACTTCATTGTGATGTTTGGATGCAAGAAACTCATGTTATGAAAGGATTGGGGCAGTGGTCCAGTGATCCCCTGGATCTCCACCTTTCCCTGCAGTTACTCTTGTGAGGAACTCCTGCATGGGGTGACATTGCTGTCCAGAACCATTCAAGGTGTTTCCCTGGGAATATGATCCCTCTGCCCAGCAGCACTAATGCACTTCACTAATGTCTTCACTAAAACTCCTACTGACTTTTAGGACCCTTTTTTTTTTCTCAATTTTTCTCTTTTACAGAGTTTTTTGACCCAGGGTCACAGCCTGCTGTGCATTAATGGCTTCCCTGCTGATTGTGCATAAGACCAAGCCGGTTAAAGCAGAAAACTGGGATGTATTGGTGAACCAGGAGGAAAGAGTCGATGAAGGCCCTGTAGCAGGGCTGAGGCAGTATTTGCCCCTGCTTTGATTTGCTTTAGCCAACACCATTTGTCCCTCACGTTTGCAAACCTCAGATCCTCTTCCCAAGGGAAAGAGGGATGTGTAAGAGCAAGAAAAAGCTGTGGCTACTGACCCATCTCCTCCCTGGCCCAGGTGCACTTGATGAAGGACTCATTGTCGGAATTGGACGGGGGTGCAACGGGGGGCAGGTTGGGGGCCACGCTGCACACGATGGTGCCCCGGTGCTTTGGGGCATTGGCCGAGTTGAAGGTGACGAATTCCGGGGTGCCGGCGGCTTTGCGCTGCTCCGGCGTGGCGCGGTCCAGGTTGTTGTGCGCCGCGTCGCTGAGGATGTTGAGCTCAATGGGGGGCACGGGCTGTGTGCCCACACCAACGCTCTTGGAGAACTCACTCTTGGAGAGCAGGTCGGGATCCTCGCGGGCCACCGGCTTGTGCTCCTTGGCGCGGTGGCGGCAGCGCTTGCGGACGAGCACAAAGGCCGCGGCCAGGATGGCTGCCCCCAGCACGCCGGCTGCGATCTCCGCGATCTCCTCGGGGCCCAGCGCCCACTGCGTGGGCACGATGGCCGGGGTGATGATGGGCTGGGTGCAGTAGTCCCCCTGGTAATCCGACGGGCAGATGCAGTACACGGAGCCCTGGCTGCTCACGCAGCGCCCGGCATTGCGGCATGGGTTGTCCTGGCACTCCTCTGCCAGCTTCTCACACCTGTGGGGAAAAAGGAAAGGAGACAACCCCTGCCAATCTTGGATGCACCAGAACTGCCTCATCCTGTTCAGGCTCTGGTTTACACCATCCAAGGATGCTCTATCCTGGGCTGCTCTCCCTCCCTTGCTGGATTCTTGCTGCCTGCTTATCCTGGCAGAGGACCCTTGAGGATCCATGGTGTCCTTTTCAAGACACCATGTTTTACAGGGTGGTCCTATTTTTCAGCTGTATGCCCAAATTAAAATGGGGAGCTTTCTGCCTCAGAGGAGTGTTTGGAATTCTAGGGCTAACACTGCACAGAGAGATGGTCCCGTCCTGCTAAATTAGGGAGCCCAGGGTCAGTGTGAGGTGTGTTAACCTCTTGTGAAGTCTCCCATGTCCTCCAAGCTCTGTGGAGCCTCTGGATGGTCTGTGGATGTCTGCAGCAAACATTTGGGAAAAGACTATCCTGTGAGGTGATGAACGGACACCCTTGCTGGAGAGGCTTTTTGACATTTTATGGAGCATCTGCAGAACTGAGATGATTGTCCTACTGCACCCCACACACAACCTAAATGTCTGCCAACAGTACAGGGGACCTTTCTTTCTAACAGCAATGACCTCTCCACGCTGGGGGAAATATACAGTGCTTTAGTGACTTTCATTTCCTTCTTTTATTCTCATTACTGAACAAACTCTGTGAGATTTGCACTGCTCTTGTTGCAGTCAGTGATTTAGGACGCGTGAGCTGGTGTGTGCAACGTGCACCCACAGGCTCTGGCTGATGTCAGGCATTACACTGCCACCTAATGCTCAGCTACAGGCTTTTATTCCAAGAGCTGAATGAATAATTTCTGCCTTTGCCTTGATCCACAGGACCTGTGTCCATGCTGACTAAATGGGCAAGGCAGAAGGATGAACTGGGTGTGATGCTGTTTGAGCCTGGGCTGGGAATCTCTGACCAGGCTGGGCTGGAGGCAAGGTGGGCGTCTTGGAGGGGCTCTTGGAGGGGCTGCTGGACTGGGGTGGTAATGCCCACTGTCTTGAGCTGGGATTTGAATTGAATGAATTGGATGAATTGGATGAATCACAGCTGTGAGCTGGGGCAGAGATTTCTTTTGCAGGAACCCTGTAGAGCTGATCCTGGATAGAAACAGTCCCTTTAGCACCCTGCAGGATGGGTGTTCAGGCCACTGAAGCAGGGGACACCTCACAACTCTGCCAGGCAGGTTCCCCCAGCCTCAGGGCACCTCCTGCCACCCAGTGCAGTGTCTGCCTGTGCCCTGCTGCCAGACTCCCATCACAGCTGAGCTCCCCCCACCACAGCCAAGGTGTTCCCATGACTGCTGAGCTCAGCTCCTGTCACAGGGAGCAGCAGTGTGTGGGGACAGGCTCTCCCCAGAAAGGAGAGGCTTTGCACTGCCCCACAGCACCTGCAGGCACCAAAGCATCTGTATGCAGAGGAGATGTCTCTGTTTTCCCTCCTGCTCAGAGAAGATGGGCACAGAGGGGCAATGGCCACACGATGGCAGAGTTATTTGTGTTCTGCTCTGCTCAGCCCTGCCCTCCAACACCTCCCGGCTGCAACACTCAGGTGCCTGCAGTTTGCAATTAATCCCACTGTGTGGATCTGGTGAGCTCCAGAAACGTGCAGTGCTCATGTTTTCAGCCCATCGTGGGATGTCACCTGTCCCAAAGCCCCCCCAGGCCTTACCTTTCGCCCAGGTACCAGTCAGGGCAGTGGCAGGAGTAGCCAGTGGCCGAGAGGGTGCAGGTTCCCCCATGCAGGCAGGGCTTGGACTCGCAGGGACTGTCCCCAAGCTCACAGTGCTCACCAGAGAACAGCCCAGGGCAGATGCAGGTGTAACCTGGAGAGGGTGAGAGTGAACATATCCATGTGGAAAAATGGGCAAGAACAGGGAGGAGCAGTGCCTGGTGCTGATGGCCCCCACAGAGTGCTCGCACAGCCACCCAAGCACAGGTATTTGCTGTGGGACACTCAGGCCATCCCTGGAGGCCTGGTGGGTTCAGTACAGGACCTGGTGTGGTTGCTGGAGGCTGGGTGGCCATTTCAGGGCAACACAGTGGCACTAGGGAGCAGTTTGAGCAATAAGTCAAGCCTGTCCTCTCCTGACACAGATCAGAGATGCAGTCAGGGCATAGCTTTATTGCATAGAGAAGCTGAGGGACAAATCTGGGATAAAGGAAGGGGAACTTGGCTGGCTGATTCACAGCCTCTGACTCTGTTAAGTGCAATCCCCTGTAATTTGTTGTTCTCAGGAGTCTTTGGTCCTGCGAGTTCTTGTGGTATGAAGTGCCTGTCTCAACATGCCGAGTTTCTCCTGCTTACAGGAGATGTCTGCTCACAGACAGAGAGAACCCCAGCACAGCCAGGGACTTGGAGGGGGCTCCTGCTGTTTGTGCTTTTAGCTGCTGTTTAGTTTAGCCCTAAGCACGGGAATGTCCCTGGCTGTCCTGAGCTCCTTCTCGTCACCTGGCTGGTGCTGCTGTGAGGGAAATTCAGTTTCCACCTTGCAGCAGACTTGAAAAGTCTTTGCTACTCATCCACAAGCTGAACAACCCTGCTTTAGAGCATGGGGCAAACAACCTGGGCCTGTTCCCACATGTGTGTCAGTGGCTGTACCAGAAGGACGTGCTGACACTGGTGCAGCAGGTGCTGGACATTGCCCACAGGGCTGTGTGTGCCCAAACACATGTCCTGGATGTGGGGCTCCCTTGTGTTTGTGGTCCTGAGCGCTGTGGTTGGGGTGGTGCTGGGCCCTCTCCCCACAGATGTGTTCTCACATGGCCACGTGGTTCCCTGGGTTGGCGAGTCCCTGCCTGTGCTGTGATCCCACGCCTGAGATCCCTGGGCACAGCTTTGCCTGAACTCCTGCTGCCTGCCCGGGGTCCCCAGGACTGAGCCCACGGCACTCAGGGAAGCCAAGCAACCAGGAAAACCTCACAAATAAACATCCCTTGGGCAATCCCTTTCCTGCTGCAGTGTCCTGCCTGGGGCTGTGTCCCACAGGCTCTTTCATGGTCAGTTGGGGCATTTGCAGGAGGAATTGCTCATCCTGGAAGGAAACAATGGGAAGGAACTAAGGGAGTGATTTTTCACCTCCGCCTCCTGCTGTATTCTCTCTGCAATGAAAGCAGGGGATACCTTGACTTAGAGCAGAGATGTGTTTTCCCCTCATGGGCTTTGAGCCCCTTCCAGCCCATCCAGAGAGGTCTTCTGTGCAGAGGGTCTGAAGGCTGAGGTGTGGGTGCCAGCCAGACTAACTGTTCTGTACATTTACACCTGGTGTCAAACAAGTTCACCTGAACCAGGCAGCTGCTGAGTCGACAGGGCTGGGAATCTTGTTCCCAGAGGCAGCGGGCAGGGCAGGAGAAGGTGGTGCCTCCTCTGTCCTCACTTGCTCGCCAGGCAGGGTGTGCTTTGGCAAGGGACCCAAAGAGCACAGAGCTGCAGGAGCAGCTTCTGCCCCCTGCAGCAGCGTGGGAAGCATCCCACTGCCCCACGGAGGGGCTGAGGAACAGGCAGGACTCATCTCATAGATGGGGTGTTATGGGGTGCAGCCCTGCTGAGCTGGCAGCTACAAGGAATTGTAGGGCAGTGACACACGGGTGGACGTCACTGGGAGCAGCTCCTCTCCTCACAGCCCCTGTCCCTGTGATACTGCTCACTGCTAGGAGCCCCTCTGATGGCAGGAACAGGGCAGCAGGGACACATTGCCTCGGGCAGAGCCTGTATCAAACCTCTTTTGGGTGTGTGCACCCCACGTTAGCCTGGGACTCTTGGATTTGAGCTTATGGTTTTCCCATATCCCTTTGCATAGCCCTGGGGAGTTGCTCACTGCAGTGGGAAGGGACCAAGATCTTGGCTTGTTTCTGTCCAGATACCATCACTGCATGATCCCATCTTGCCTGATCCCAGCCTTGTTAACAGCTCCTTAAGCAAAAAGGATGCAGAGGGGTGGGTGGAATTTCTATATGCATTTGAGTTTTTGGCAACACTCTGCTCTCCTATGTCATGCACACTCCTTAGAAACACCTTCCTGCCCTCTGGGCCCGTGCTCCACTGGTGAGAGCCAGGATGATGATCTCACACCCTGTAGCTGCTCTGCACTGAGTCACTTGAGGTCCCCTGGGATAGAGGACCTCTGCTTCCCCTCTGGAATAGCCCCTCCATGGGGATAATAAAGTTGTTGCATCTTCCCCCCATCACTGCTCATTGCTCTGTGTGGGATGTGCACATACCTCCTCCATGAGTTTCGGAGCACATCCCGTTGTTGAGGCAAGGGTTGCTGCTGCAGGCACCGGTGGGGGAGCAACACTGCTTTATCCCCACCTCCTCCAAGACTTCCTTGGATTGCCCTTTCCCAGGAAGGAGAACCACTTCTCTGCCGTTGATTGCAACCACGTCCAGGCAGCCCCTGAACCCCCGTGTGACTCTCTGGGACTGTAGTGAGTGCCGGAGGCCCCCAAAGATCAGGTCTCGTCTGCCCTGGGAGGTAACACAGGTGCCTGGCAGCTGCAGAGAGGCGTTTCCCAGGCCATCGACGAGCAGGCGGACGGAAGAGTTCTTCACCTCCAGGAACACCGAGTGCCACTCGCCGTCGCTCACGAACCGTGAGGAGGAGAGGTTCCCAGAGGAGCTCCCCCGGCAGCTGTAGCCAAGCTGAGGCACTCCATTAACCATCTGTAAAACACACAAGTCACAGGTAGCTGTGACATGCTAGGCTGCTGTTTATGAAGGATTTCAACATTTCTCCTGCTGCTTGTTCCCCTCTCTCCCAGCCTTCACATTGACAGCTGAGGTGACTCCCAGCTCTCTGATACCAAGAAGTACCAAATGAAGCCCCTTTCAGCTTTTTTAACCTATGCCTGGATCAATTTAGTCACAGCAACTCCTTTATTTGCAGAAAACCTTCATCCCTCTGGCACAATTTCACCCATGGTCCTTCCTGGCAGCCTTTGACCAGCATGCAAGGAGGGAATCTCATCTTTCCAGGTAACAGAGAGCAGAGCCATGGGATCATACAGCTACTGCTGCAGCTGCTTGCCCTTTCTCCCACCTTCCTGAGCCTGATCAGAGCCCTGGCATTCAGACTATCCATAAGTGCATCACCAGTCACAGATGGACTCTTGTTCTGGGCCACGTGGCTCTTGTTCTGTTCTCACTGTCTCATTAGTGGTGGGGAAGGTGCTGGAGCAGTTGCCCCTTTGGCAGGGGTGAGGGTGGTGAAAGAATCTTATTGAGGAGAAGCACTGGCAGCTTTCTCTGGAGGAAAAAGGAGGACTTGGGAGGCAGAGAAAGGAATTACTGTTGTACCCATGCTGGAAAACCAGGCCAAAGTTACTGATACGTGCTGCAATCCAATCCTTGATCTCCCCCAGACTGGAGAGAGACAAGGTATTGAGCTGCTAAAAGTTAACCACACCAACATCTTCTGCATTAAACTGAGACATCCGAAATTGCTATTTCTGGCCCAAGATTCATCTTTAAAATTCATACAGGACAGAGAAAGGAAAAGTTAGCTGTGTTGTTTTGGGGTGAAGTCAGGGTTAAACCCTTTTTCACCATTATTTCCCCAGTGTTTTGTTGATAAAAACTCTCTCTCACAGAAGCCAAGAGCCTCCTATACAAAAGGAGAAAAGAAATGGAATCAAGTGTTGGTGGGAAACCTGCAGAGCCTATGTACATCAAGCAATTCACCCCCAGCAGGAGAGATGTCCATGGGGGACATTGGAGACAGCGAGGAGGGTTGGTTCTTGGAAGGGGTTAGAAGAGCGGGAATGATTATGGGCTACACTGACTCTAGAGAAACCCACATCCAGAGTGAAGGGGCTACTCTGGAGTAGAGCAGGACAACAGTTAACTCTCAGAGAAGCCTACAGTATAAATAAATACCAGTGGGAGAAGAGAGCAACTGCTGAAGGAAGAAAGAAGAAGCAGCAGCTGGTACATGCCATGGAAGGGCCTCAGGGCAACACGTGTGTAAAATCCCTTTGCACAATTGGCAAGCACACCAGAGAACTTTGTCACTTCACTTCATCTGCAGGAACATGATTTCACTTCAGATGGGTCTGTAGATTTGGCTTATCAATTTCTGGGGCTGGGAGACAGCTGAGAACTCGATTCCCTGAAGCAAGAACTGACAGGCTGCCAAGCCTTTCCCAGTTTGCCTGGTCTGCCATCCTCTTGCTGCAACCTATTTCTGAACATCAGGAGAGCTTAGAGACTGGAAAAGTGATGATATACGTGCTCATCCTCTTCATCAAATCTACAAACCATCACTTATGCTCCTTTCAAGGTTTTGGCTCATATCTGGAGTACTTCAGTCTACAAAGTTTAAAATCTTGAGGGATTCCTTCATTTTTATCAGGCCAGGTGGTTTAGAAGCCTTTTCATCCCTAAGATATTGCTAATAAACTGAGGCAGGGAAGAAACGATGCACAGGCACTTTTATGGAGGAGGCTTTATGAATGTTTCCTATTGAAACGCTTGTGGAGACAGTCTTGGGCACAGGAGATAATGGGCTCACTGAACTCCACCAATAATGAGCCTTTTCTCCCTGGACTCCCTGTGCTGGCCTGGATCAGTGGAGTTTCTTGCCATCTTGTACTTCCTGAGCAGCACCTAAAGTGCTGGATTCCTTCTGATGAACTCTTTGGTGACTCTCCTTCCCAAAGGTGAGGTAGAAAGCTTGAGACACTTCTTGAGAAGTTTTTCTCACTCGCCCTTTACAGTTCAGCTTAAAGTCACTCTCAGACATGGGTACAGGACATATGGATGATATTTCTCTGCTCCTGCTCTTCAGGAGTGATGGCTGTGGCAGCAGGAGCTTGAAATGTGTGCAAAAGGCAAGTGTGTGGGGGTTGGCTGCTGTGCAGCTCCCTGTCTGTGTGGGTCTTTTGTAACAGTGGAAAGAAAAGTGTTTCACAACAGGAAGATGGGGTTGTGAAACCATGAGAAGGGATGGGGGAATCCAAGGACAGGATGAACACTTCCAGGTAGGTCACAGTGTCTAGATCTCAATGTGATCAGTCTCAAGGACAAATCTCTGTAAGCTGGTAAGCATGTCCTGTGATCTTAGTCTCCAATTAGCCTGAATTCAGCTGATGAGGAATATACAAAACTGCTATTCTTTAGTCATCTGCTGCTTTCCTTCTGTTGCCAAAGTGGAAGAGGGAGATTATCTTTGAATGCTTTGGTAAGTTCATTGTTCAGTTGAAGGGAGGAGAGTGATCAGAATGAAATGTCTCTGTCACCTGTCTCTGCAGGTGTCTAAAACAGTGAAACCATCTGAAGAAAATGGTTGAAAAGAGGGGTGTTTGTGTGAAAAATAATTTAGGATTCCTGTTCTGTCTTTTCTGTCTATAATTGTAAAGGGCTTTTAATTTGAGGTACAGGAGAAAGTTTGCCCCTTGCTAAAGTAGAAGCAGACTGGTCTGTGGATAACTCCACCTGATAAACTCTTTGTCCTGAGAGGTGAGATGCAAGAGAAGAATGAAGAAACCAGGTGGAGGAAAGAAGGTGATGTATGTAGACCTGCTATAGGTGACTGATGACTTCACCAGAAGTCACACCAGAGACCAACACGTGCATTTACATGTCTAGAGGACAATTCCCAGCAGCAATTGCTAAACTGTGCTTGGCTCTCATTTGATTTTCCCAAGTCTTATATTTCAGCTACACGAATTATGAAGGATACATATTTTTGCATATTCTTTCTGTGATTCCCTCCCCTGAGAGAGTCAGGTTTGTGTAACTGTGGGGAGAAATCCCCTGCAGTGCCATACACACCTCCAGCATGGCGTGGTCAGTCCCGTTGGCGGAGAACACAACTGCGTGGTGCTGGTGGGTCTTGAGGCGAAAGTGCATGTGCCAGGAGCCCACCTGGGAGTGCTGGTACCAAATGTAGCTGTGGCCCCCAAACCTCACAGCTGTTCCTGAAAGGAGAATGAAAGAAAGGTCTCATCTTTGTGGCACTTTGAGGCTATGGTATCAAGCCTTGCCTCTTTTCCTAGCCTGATGCCACAACTGTCCAGGAGCAGTCTCATCCACAACAACCCATGGATCCCTGCACTGCATCTCCCTCAGTCCCACTGGGAGCTCAGAGTATTTCTTCTATGTACTCAACCGAGAAGTAATCCTGAAATATCAGCCTGGCTATTTCTGTCCTTCAAGGTGCCCTCAGCATGGTCTACAATACCCTTGAATTTCTCCATCCTTAGTAAGTTTTTATATTATTTTGTGGTATTCCCTTACATTCCTGTCCTAGTGTTACTGATCCCTGCTCCTTCCAATTATCTCTTGAAGTATCCTAGAGCCAGTATAACAAATATACTTTATTTGGCTTTCCTCAAATTTATCAGTTACTCTGTGCTTTGCCAGGTCCAGAATCAACACATGAGATCACAGATAAAAAATTCTGATTGCTGACCTTCATTTCCTGCTAAGTATGAGTGATTTTTCTCAATGAGAGATACAGATGTTGCTGTTATTAAATGCTACAGGAGATTAATTTAAAAAAACAGACTATATGAAACTTTCAGACTCCAAGAGTCCTTGAAATTGTGAGCAGAGCTGTTGGTCACTGGGCAACCTAATTCCATTGGAAATCCAGGTGCTCTATAATGTACTGAAGGAAAACACAGCATGCCCAGGTTTATAGGGTCAGACACTGCCAGGAAGGATTGCTCACCATTGCAGGAGCAGATCTGCTCCAAGCTGTGCCGAGGGGTGAGCACGCTGAGGCGGGCAGTGCTGTACGTAGACATCATGCCTGGATCCAGCTGGATGGTCTCCTTGCAGACACGGTGGGCACAGTCTGACCCGTGACAAGGCACATGGATGGCTTTCTTCATCCGGAGCCCCACGAGCTGGTCCATCTCCCCAGCTGACCCAGTGAGCTTGCTGGCCAGCACCCGCGGCTCGTACAAGGAGCCGTGTGGCTCTCCCACAGCCAGGAGCAGATCCACTCCATCAGAGGCAGCTGCAGGCTGCAGGCTGGCCATGTGGATGTTCTGGCGCCGGGTGACAAGGATGTTCCCCAGAAATCTCTGCAGGTTGCGCCAGTGGTCCCCCACAAACTCCTCGGGGGAGAGGTGTCGGAAGTGCAGCACCACTGCCTTGTCCAAGGCCTCCTGCGTGAAGCACCACACGTGGATGCTGACACTCGTGGTGGCTGTGAATGTTCCGTCACTGACTGTCACATTCAGAAGGTAATGGCCATGGGGGAGCTTGTCCCCAGCAATGATCTTCCCATCCGCAGCCCCGACAGAGAAGAGCCCCTCCCTGGGCACTTGTGCCACCAGCGTGTACACCAGCGTGTCGTGGGGGTCCCGGTCCGTGGCGTGGATCTTGCCCAGAACGCCACCCCGAAAGGCTTCCTCGTTGGTGGTGATGAATATTTCCAGGGGAAGGGCTGAGGGGGCGTATTGGCTCTGCTCAGTCACTTGGATATTTATAAATGCAGATGAGGAGAGGGGAGGGATGCCGCTGTCGGAGACCTGGCAAGGAAAACAGAAGGATTTGTTATAGCCACACGCTGACTTACTGTCACCTCACCTGACTGGTTACATCTTGCAAAGGAGAGTGCCTTTCAGGGAGCAGTGAGTGGAAGCTCTCAGGCAGCAGGTTGGGAATGAAGAAGGAATGGGAAAAATTGGCAGCAGTGTTGGAGCTCTGCCTGGAGAGGGCCCTAGGGAAACGGCAGCATCCCTTCCAGCATGGATACTGACTGAAGCTGTGGGGTCACACTCACTTCCCTGTGCATTCAGCAGCCGAGGCACCTCTGAGTGGCTCTGAATTCCTGAGGGTTAATAATTTTTTGTGATGCTGCCAATCTCTGTGGTTCCATGTGTAACAGAGTGCACGGAGATGTAAAGCAGTTACACACATCAACACATTCGCTCACCTTCCAGGCTTTCTAAGCCCCTGTCCCACCTCTGACAATGTCTGTCTAGCATTGAGTCAAGGAACCTCCAACAGAAAAATGTGAATAATCAGATTATGAGATAAATTTCTCCCTAATGCTAAGCAGTTAGAGGTTGAGGTTTGTAATATAATAGCACCCAGCTTTTACAACAACTGCCATTACTGAAGAAGTATGTACTTTACATGTTATTATCCTTTTGTTTGTAATGGACTACCCCTGCTGATAACATTGAGAAACAATGAATTCATTCTGCAACAATAGAAATCCTTTTTGAAGAGGAACTGAAACCACTTCTTAAATGACAAGGATAATTAGAGAAAGCTTGTAGGACCAGATCCAGGTCTCGCTTTAAATTGGAATTCACTAGAATGATTATGGGGAAAGCATCTGTCTAAGGAAACTGCTGACAGAGTATTTTTCATGATCATATTATCTGATTTTATCAACACAGAAGCTGGCCCCCTGCTTCTTGTGGGCAGACTGTGTGGAGAAATGAGCTCTGGAGCTGGCTCCAAGCTGCACAATTTGTGCCTGGATTGGATTTCTTCAAAGCCAGAGATGTTTTCATTCAGCTGGGCCATGCTAATCGCATTTTATTGCTACTTAAGCTGGCTGGGGAATTCAGACACCAGGACAGTAACATATGCTCTACCTGGACTTGCAGTAGGTACTGTTCTTTTATCCTTCTGTTCAGGACAGATGATGTCACCAGCAGACCATTTCGAGTGACTTCAAAGGCTTTCCCATCATTGCCCTGGGTGATCTGGAACGAGTATGGTGGTCCATTTTCTGGAGAGTCTCTGTCACTCATAATCAGCTCCAGGACACTTGTTCCCACGGGAGCATTCTCCTGAAACGGGGAAAGATGCTGTTGGAGGAAGGTAAACAAAGAGAAATGGCCCAGGTGAACCTACTGTGCCCCAGGAGCTGCTGGATCAGGAACAGGAAAACAAATCCCACCTCTGCCCTAGAACACACAGACCACAAAGCAGCAACGTGATTCATCACTGTCTCCCCACTTTGCTCCAACAGCAGCCTAGGAATGAGCTCCTTAGTGCAGTGAGAGGGATAGTGAGAACAACCTGTCTCCTGGCTTACCTGCACCACCACACTGTAGTTGAGCTGGAAGAAGCGAGGAGGGTTGTCATTGACATCAGACACGTGGACGTGCACAGGGACATCACTGAACTGAGCAGGGTGGCCGTTGTCTGTGGCTCGAACTGTCAGCGAATAATTGGGGATCTGGAGGATTTGTAGTGCAGGATTACTTGGAGAAATGGCAGAATGGTGGCTTTTTCACACTGAACTTTTATTCTGCTGCAGCTTGTTCCAATGCCCGAGGCCATGCACCACGGCTCTGCCCTTGCCTAAGGCTCTCCATCCATAAATCTCACTCAAAGCTCATTGCTAAACCAAATCAGCCTCACAACAGTTGCAGAGAAGAGAAGAGAAGAGAAGAGAAGAGAAGAGAAGAGAAGAGAAGAGAAGAGAAGAGAAGAGAAGAGAAGAGAAGAGAAACAACTTGGAAAAGATGGGTGAAACTAAGCTGGGCAAACATCTGTCAGTGGTTTAAGAATTATAGAATCACAGAATAAGCTGAGCTGGAAGGGACCAATCAGGATCAGCTCCTGTCCCTGTGCAGGACATCCCAAGAATTCCACCGTGTGCCTCAGGGTGTTGTCCAAAGGCTTCTGAACTCTGGCAGGCTGAGACAAGCTGCTGCTGTTTTACGAATGAGAGATGGTCCAGGTGACCTTTCTCCTCCCCACACCTGTTTTTTCTAATGCTCTACTGCAGAGAAGCAGAACCCAATTATGTTGGTTTCCACAACCAACATTCCCAATATTGGTTGGGGCTGACTCTCACCCTGCCAGCCTGAAGCACCAGTGGGGAAGACCAAAATTCAGAGCTGTGGATGGTATCCCTGTCCATGGAAGGGGTTGGAACTAGATGATCCTCAAAGTCCCTTCCAATCCAAACCATTCTATGATTCTATGCTGCCTTTCCTAAAGCCCAGCCTTCCTACTGCAATATCCGTGAGTGTAAAAAACAATTAATGCCTTGTCTTCTACCTACAATATTATGAATAAGTAATTCAGAAAACAGGAAGTAGCTGAGTAAGTTGTTCTCCCTCAGTCTTTTGGGACACATTTGTTTCAGCCTTCCCATTCTCATTTTCCTGAACTCACCTCCTCCCTGTCCAGATGCTTGGCAATGCTGATCTCCCCATTTTTGGGTTGAATGGCAAAGTGTCCCAGAGGGTTCCCTTCCACGATGGAATATGTGATCTGATTGTTCATTGACCCATCCAAGTCATCAGCTGACACCTGTTTGGAGAAAAAAAACCAAACCTGCTAGAACCCTTGGGCCAGAAAGTTCATGCATGGAGAAATGGGACCACTTTGTCATTCAAGGGTATTGGTTGGAGCTTGTCCCAAATGAGGAGGGGGAAAAGAAGGTGGTTCAAATAAGTGTTATCCAACAGGCTTGTCAAGACAACACAATTTCCTCAGCTTTCTCCTAGTCCCTTTCCTGACTTTACCACCCCTGTGATGGTAACAGGCTGGACAGGGAACTCCACATCACCTTGGGCTCTGCTATTCTGCCCAGAGGACCCTCTGTGACCTTGTCCCCAGGTCACAAGGGCATTGTACTTTTTCAGGCATTTTTGTTTTCTTGGGATGTTCTCAAAGCTCCTGAGCCCACCCTTAATTTTCACTTAAAGGTATCTTATAAGGCAAAGTGTTCTCCACGTCTATGGAGTCTCAGGAATTCTGCCAATCATCCTTTTTTAAAGTCCTGCTTTAATCTTAGATGCTGAACGTCACAAGCCCACTGAGGTTGCTGTGTCCAAGGAAAAGCAAAGCTCACAGGAGGAGTGAATATTGCACAGCACAAATAAAGAAGAGGCAAAGACAGCTGGATACCGTGAGGATGATTTCTCCAATGGCAGCATCCTCCCGGATGTCAGTGAAGTAGGGATCTTGGATGAACTCTGGGGCGTGGTCATTAATGTCAGTTATGTTGATCACCACCATGGTCACGTCGCTCAGGGAGGCTGAGCCCTTCCTCGTGCCCTCGATGGACAGGTAATACTCGTGACTCGCTTCAAAGTCCAGGCTCCCATTGATGTATAAGGCACCTGCAGATGGGCAGATGGGAAGGAAAGGACAGAAAATACTTTGAATGAATGGCATGTGAGATTCCTTGGAATGCTGCAGATACGCCAAGGCAACTGACAAGCTGCCAGCTGAAACAGTGTAGTTGACCTAACTTTGACCACCTTGATGTGGAAAAATAAGCAAGAGCCTTGTGACCAGAGAGGCTGAGGATGTTACAGCTGAGGGCAGAAGGCCATTGCTGATGCAGCCAAGGGCTCGTTTCAGGGAGTTAACACTGGCCTTCTGATAACAGCTATTATCACATCACTGTGCAAACAGAGTAAGACTTCATTTGGCTGGTAATCATGGCTCAACACCTACCCACGGTTAGGGTGCTACAATGCATGTTCATTGAGTGCTACTCAGTAAAGCTGCCTGTTACTCTGGACTCCAGGTTCCTCGTGGGATCTTGATGGAAACACTTTTTAAATAAAACCACTCTCTCCTACATTTTGAAGTGGGAAAATTTCCTCATCTTGTTCTCCACGTATCCCTCATTGACGTGGACCTGTCTCAGGTCTCAGACACATAGAAGGAATCTTTCCATTAATTTCAGTAAGATTTGGATCACCCCTTAAGTGACTTGGATGGCAAAATTTGAAGTAGAAAAGAAGACTGTATTCCCTATCCTTGTGTGGGTAAAGACAAGATGTGAGCAGAAGTGGGAGCCAAATGGAGAAGAACCAAAGAAGATGCACACAAAGACAGCCTTTGATGTTGGATCAACGTGGACCTGCTTGGGCACAAGATCATTTTACCTGTGTTTGAGTTGAGCTGAAATTTCCCGTGGTCATTGCCGTTCACAATCTCATACTTGATCTCTGTGTTTTCTGCATTGTCCCTCGTCAGGGCTGACAAGTTGAGGACTTCGGTGCCCACAGCCACATCTTCTTTTACCATGGCCACGTATTCAGGGGCCAGGAAAACAGGCAGGTATTCATTGAGGTCCACAACAGAGACGGTGACAGTGCCAAGGGAGGAGAGGGGCTCCGGGGTGCCCCGGTCAGTGGCACAGACCGTCAGCTCAAAGGCTGAGTGCTGGGAATCCTTCAGAGGCTTTTCCAGGCGGATCACCCCTGTGGTTTCCTCAATTGAAAAGTGTCCATTGGCAGAGTCAGGCAGAGAATAGACCACCTCAGCGTTGAGACCTGGAAGGGTAACAGGCAGGCTGCAGTAATTCATGGGTAGGGATGTTGCTGGGTTTATTTATAATGCATTACTTATAATGCATTAGGACTATATGAACTGAACGACCTTCAATTCCCAGGGAAAATGGAGGCTGTATGAACATTACATGAACATCGAGTGAGCCCCTGCCCATCTGCAGGTTCAATCATCTAGCCACCCTCACCATTATCCACCAGTGTCAGCTGTCTGCATTTATTAGTGTTCCCCATTTTTAATTACCTTGCTTTCAAACTTAATTTCTCTTTGTATCTGCTTCCAGAGAAGATAAATATGATCTTGCTTCTCTAAATTCAGCCTCTGCTGGAAAAATTTATTGAAAGTTCCTTTCTTAGGAGCCTTACCTATATTTCTGAGAATTTCTGTGTCTTCAGGAGGACCTCTCCATCCATATTACCAACCCCACTATATCTAAAACTCTTTTTTTCCTTTGTTACACTCATTCTCAGTCCCCACCTTTGAAAAAGTTTCTGTCCAGTTTGGATCCCTGTGTCACAGTTTGTGCTGCAGTTACTGAGCACATTCTCAAGGAAGGTCTGCATGTTTCTACAGATACAGCACTCCCAACATGGTCACAAAAATGCTGATGCCAGCCCATCTTGACTACAAGAACATGTCAGCAATGAGATCCAGGCACAACTTCGCCAAGATTCAATCATCTAAGCCCATTGCTGTAGCACTTCCTTAAGGTTTCAAAGGCTTCTATTCAGAATGAAAGATGAAGTCTCCTAATGCACAAATCCCATTCTGACTCACCTTCATCAAGGTCCCTGGCAGCAACCACGGCGATGGGTGTCTTTGTTGTGGTGTTATCAAAGACGGCCACGGCGCAGTGGCTGGGGAAGAACCTCGGTGCGTTGTCGTTGGTGTCCTCGATGATCAGTGTCACATCAGCCTGGCACGAGCGGCCCCCGCCGTCAGTGGCTTTGGCTACCAGGTGGTACGTGGGCTTCTGCTCACGGTCCAGGGGTGCAGACGTGGTCAGCTCCCCTGTGGGAAAGAACAGGAGGTGGTTGTGTCTCCAGCAATCACAGCTGCAGCCTGCAAGGCCTCGCAGAGGTTCAGCTGTTTTCCTGGATGAACCGTGGGAGACAATAATTGAGCTAATAGTGGTGGTGTGTCCACGCCACATTGCTCAGGGCTATCCTCGGATCATTGCCAGCCAGGGCCCTGGCAAGGCTTTGCATGGGCAGTCCTGCAAGTTCAGCTGAACTTCATCCAAGGGATGCCATCATGGGCTAGAACTGTTCATTAATAAATTGTTCTTCTAAACCCCACTGCACTGAGCTTTCTGCAATGTGATGAACTCCAAGTGATCTCTAGAATGATCATCAAGTCTGTTTGGGTAAATACACTGCCCAAGACCTGAGAAGAGGTGTTTTGGCATTTAGAACTTGTGTCTTTGGCTCAAGGCAAGAACTTGCTGCTCTTTCCTCTTTGAGACCTGGCTGCTAGCAATAGTGTCTGCCCTTCATTTTAACAACATTTGTAATGACAGCAAACAGGATGACGTGGAGCTCACTCTCCTCTATGCTGTGGCCATTCCTTCCCAGCTTGGGACAGCTGGAATGAACAGCTCCTTGTGTTGAGCCATGCTGGGAGCTTGCATTTCCTGGGGGTGGGTGAGGAAGAGGATAAAAGGATAAAAGCACCTCCTTGCCCTGCCCTCACCTGTGTGTGGGCCCAGCCGGAACTCCTCGGCGCCGGGGCCGTGCAGGCTGTAGGTTATCTGGGCATTGCTGCCCACGTCGGGGTCAGTCGCTGAGATTTTCAAAATGAAAAGACCCGGCCCAGCATCTTCAGAGACTCTCCCAGTGTAGAGTATCTGGACAGAACAGAAGAAATCATTGGCATCTGAGCCAACCCCAAAACACCTCCATTCCGTATGGGGGGAGAGCAGACCCACAGAAGGATATCCTTCACCAAGAAGGATAAACCCTGTGATTTATAGGGGAACACAATGTGCCTCCCATTCATGGCTGCTGGGGTGTGGACTGGGATGAGTGAGCTCATTTCACACAAGCCTTTGAATCTCCTTTGGGAAGTAACCACCTCTGTTCGTTCTCACCACGGGTGACGTCCACACCGGCGATCAGCTCTCTACAGCAACAAACCTCCTGATGGGAATCTCCCAGCTTAGCAGGATATAAAACTCAGTAATTTACATGCCCCTTCCCAGGAGGCTTCCTGGCATTGTTTATCTCCAAAAATTACTCTTCATAATGCTTAGGCTCTCACTTGCTGCTGGCAAACATGCTTGGAGGCTAGATTTAATATTCTTGCTTGACATGCAGCTTAATTAAAATTGTTAAGCATAATCAAAGCAACAGGATCGTGTGAGAAGAATTATGACAAGCCAAACCCTTTAACATGCTCTGCCTGTTCTTTCTTCTTTTCTATTGTGTTCTTTCCCTCCCAGGATCTCCCTTTATGCCCCTGATGTCCCAGAACAAATGTCTTACCTGGCCACACTCAGGGCTGTTGTCATTGATATCCAGTACAAAAATTTCCACTTCGGTGGTAGCCTGAAATTTCCCATCAGAGGCCATAACCTTGAGGAGGTATTTCTCTGTATCTTCTCTGTCCAGAGGCTTCTTGGAAGAAATTGTCCATTCGCCCTCAATTTGATCAACTGTGAACTGTCCCAGTACGTCTCCTTCTAGAAGGGGGAAGGAAGCAAGTAAAAAAAGGCATTTACTAAGTGCTGAAAATCAGAAGTGATAAGGACAGGGAATATGGGTGTGTCCACTGATGGTTTCCTTAGGAGACCTGGATGCTCTTAGAGGTCTTTTCCAACCTAAATGACTCCATGACTGACTCACACTGGTGATGCAGAGAGGGCACTGGTGGTGCATCCAGCAAGTGAGGAACTTTTGGTCAACCTCACTGCACAGCCAGGAAATACCTGCAGGTTTTAGTTATTCCCTGTCTGCACATTACAGTGGGAGAAGGAAACAACTGATTGCAGAAAAGTCAGTGATGTTCTGCAGATGTGCATATTCATTGCCTCAAAACCACATTGTCTCACCTTCCCAGAGCCTATCAGTCTGTCTTGGTGCGTGTTCCTAAAGGGATCCGAGAGTTGTAAATACCCTGCAGATATGGTTTGGATCTTACTGTTATGGTACCATGTACAGTTGTACTTCCTCTTAACCTATAGAGGTATTTAACTTATAGCTTTGTTTTCTGGGGCTACTTTTTGTTTCTGTAAGAGCCAAATGATGAGCGACAGGTAAATCCAGACTAGGCAGGCTCTCTGGTCCACCAGATGCTGCTCCTACTGTTACATTTGTTGGATTTTAAATGGGCTGGATGCTGCCACTGGAGAATCCCTCTCTCCTGAGAAGGAACTGGTGTTCCTGCTGACCCAGGAGGAGGCAGTTCAGGCAGTGGGAGTCAGTGAAGAGAGCTGGCTGTGGAATCTGTGTTGGACTCTGAAGGGTCTCACACAGTGGGAGAAATTAAATTCACTCCCTTTCTGCTTTCATTTGTGCTGCAGTGATGAGGTTGTGGAGGCACAATGACACCTGAACTAGCTCTTCTTCTGATGCTGGGAAATACCAGCCCATGCCCAGATTTAGTTTCTGTGTGTTTGAAAATAAAGTGGACAGGCGGAAGCTGGGATCTGTGTTCACCTAATCCTCTTTTGCTGCATTTCCATGTTTGTTTGTACAGTCTGACCTGTGTTTGTACATGCAGAGCAAAGAGCACAAGGTGCTCACCTCTAACATAAGTGTACATCCTCTCAGGTTTAAAGTACTTGGAAGCTACTACTACCTTTAGGATGGAAGAAATGTGAATACATAATGGATTAAATCTTCCTCCCAAAGGCTTGCAAATACCTAGGCACACCATAAACCAAATGAAAGTAGCAGCATTCCTCCCCTGTTTTGGATGGTTACAATAATAGATAACAGGCTGCAGCATGATCTGGCCTAATGTTTTGACCCTGAAGGGTCCTTGTTTGAGTCTGAACAAACATTTTAATTTGAAGTATCTGCCCCAGGTCTTAGAAAGACCCTTAGGGTCAAAAAATACCATAAGAGCAAGCTTCTACTTGTGCAGATGCACAACAAACATTCCAGTGTAACTTTTTTGTTATTTTGCAGCAGTGGTTAATTTTAGTTGGCACATGTGATGTTTCAAGGATGCAAGAGTAATTTTTAGTATTTCTTGTTAGCTAAAACCTTTACTGAGATTGACATGACAGTCTTAAATATCCCCAGTGCAGAGTGACTAGCTGCAGCCTTGTTATTAAGCCAGCCTCCAAGTGGTTTTGTAGGAAACACATTTAATACCAAAAAGTTAGATATAGTTATTAAAAAACACAGATAGGCTACAGGTATATGTGTGATATGTAAACTGACTGCAGTGCTGACAGGAGAAAAAGCTGGGTCAAAGAACCTAAATACAGATCACAGCATCTGTGTGAGAAAAATCTTCCCTCCTGCTGTACTGCCTCTCCTGTCCTTCCAATAGATATTACAATTACACTGCCTTAATTATTCCTCTGTTAAGAAAATGTAAATAAATATTTCTACAGTACAGTGTAATTACTTATATGTATCTTATTTATTTATTTATTCCCAGAGAAATAGGATGATTCAGTGGTGAGATAGTTATTTTAATGATCCCTCCACCCACTGCAGTTACTAAAGGGTTTTGTATTCCCCAGATTCAGATTCGAGTCCAGCTCATGACAGAGCTCAGCGTCCACCTCCTGCTTCTGACAGGATTGTTAGTATAACACTATTTCTGTTCTAATCATCTGTGAGACAAGGTATCAAACCCTCACTTTGAGATGATACCCTCCTCTTGCCCACGGGAGGTTCAAAGCCAGGAGGAACTCACCGGTGATGTAGCAGGTGACCCGCCGGTTCTGCTCGGAGATGTCGGCGTCCACGGTGCTCAGGGTGACAACGACCTGCCCGGGCTCCGCGTTCTCAATCACCGACCCCTTGTAGAAATCTGAGGTGAACTGAGGGGCGTTGTCATTCTCATCAGAGACAGTGACCTCCACCAGGGTTTGGGAAGAGAGCTGGACCTTCCTGCCGTGGTCAGTGGCCACTACATAGAAGCGATAGGTCTCCTGGTCTTCACAGTCCAGCTCTTTCAGTGTGGTGATCCACCCGCTCTCACCGTCGATGGTGAAGAGCCCGCGGAGGGTGCCAGATTCTGATTCCAGACTGTAGGTCACCTGCCCATCACTTCCCATGTCCTGGTCATTAGCTGTCACTTGAATGACTGTGGTTCCTGAAGGCATGTTCTCCATGACAAAAGCTCTGTAGGGATCTGCCTCAAAAACAGGTCTGTTGTCATTCACGTCCTGCACTTGGATATTCACAGAGACCAGAGAGACCAGCTCAGTCTCCAGGTGTGAGCAGTGAGCCATGACATCAACCTGGTACCACTTGGTGGTCTCATGATCCATAGGTTTTTTGATTTTCAAAGCCCCTGTTTGTTGGTCCAGTGTGAACACCTCATCCTTGTTACTTTCTGTAGTGGTTCCCTTCACTAGGCTGTATATAATGGGATCCTCTGCAAAAGCTTTGACTGACCCTATTTCCGACCCCTCTGGAAGATCCTCAGATGCAGAGAACGTATAAAGGGGCTCAGAAAACCTTGGCAATGTCACCTCCCTGGGGACAATCTGGAGATTCACTGGAACAAGGGAGTTCCAGTGAGGGGGTCTGCCATCTTCAGCTTTTACCTTGAAGTTAAAGGCTCTGTTTTCTAAACCAATAAGGCTCTCCTTGATCTTAACAACCCCAGTGGCAGCATTGATCTCCACAAGGTCTTCTGCCACATCTTCCACAGAGTCAACGGAGTAAATGACATCTGCATTTGCACCTTCATCAGCATCGTAAGCCAGTACCTGGATGACAGGGGAGCCTTTGCTGACATTGGACTGGATGGACAGTGTGTATTCAGAGGCTTTGAACAGAGGTGGGTTGTCATTCTCATCTGTAAGGATTATTTTGACAGTGCAGAAGGCCACCTTCCCACCCCCATCTTTGGCCATGACTTTAATGGCAATGACTCTCTCTGTGGAATTTTCCCTGTCCAGTTTTTGCAGTGTGGCAATACAGCCTTTATTGTCTATGGAGAACTTCTCATGGGCGAGTTTATTGATGATGGTGTAGTCTATGGTGCCATACGGGCCACCATCTGGGTCAATAGCCAGCAGCTCAATCACTTTGGTTCCTATCTCTGCATTTTCTGCCAGCTCTGCCTCGTACACATTCTGCGGAAAAGAGGGGCTGTATTTGTTGGCATTTGTGGTGTTGATATACACAGGCACAGTGCTCTTGAAGACTCCATCTGAAGCAGAAACTCTGAGATTGTAAGATGGCTCCAAGTCCTTTTTGCAGCGGTTGAACATGGATATTATCCCAGAGGTGCTGTTGATGGCAAAATGCCTGTTGTCATTACCCGAGAGGATCACGTACTCCAGCCGGGTGGTGTCTCCACTGTCGGGGTCCAGGGCCTGGACTTTGATCACGATGTGCCCACACGTAGCCATTTCACTGACCTTGGCTTCATACTGCAGCTGGCTGAACTCAGGGGGATTGTCATTGATGTCTGTCACATCTACGATTACCAGGGCATCGCTGCTGAGCGGAGGCACCCCGTGATCTGCAGCTCTGACTTTCATGCGAAACTGTTGATTTGTTTCATAATCAAGTGCTTGAGCTGTTGTTATTTGCCCTGTGCTGGCATCAATATTAAAGAACTTGGCAGCATCTGAACCATCATCCATGATCTGATAAGAGACCACTTTGTTTCTGCCTGAATCCTTATCAGAGGCAAAGAGCTGGACAACTGGGGTCTGTGGTGGCAAACTCTCCGAGACAGATGCTGTGTAAATGATCTGAGAAAATACAGGAGGGTTGTCATTAATGTCCTCCACCTCCACCTCTACTCTGGCTTCTGAGAAGGATCCAAGTGCTGTGTCTGTGGCTCTAACAGTGAATGTGTGTTTTGTCTCTAGCTCATAGTCCAGCTGCCCTGTGACAGTGAGGACACCAGTTTTGAAGTCGGTGTTGAAGAGTTTCAGGGAATCTTCCTCCACAATGTTGTAGATGAGGCGCAAGCCTTCAGGGCTGCGGGCCTGGATGTGGAGGATAGACGTGTATGGGGGGACGTTTTCTGGCACCTTCACTCGGTAGTACAAACTTTGGAACAGAGGGTTGGATCTGTTCCTCACACTGATCACAACCTCCTCTTCAGCATGCAGGGGAGGCTCTCCTTTGTCCTTAGCAATGACCCGGAGGTTGTATTTATTTAAAGCTTGATAATCAAGAGGCCTCTTAAGGGAGATGTCTCCTAGGTAAGGGTCAATCCAAAAATATTTGTATTCCTCTGCAAATGAGTAGGTAACAGCTCCATTATCCCCTATGTCTTTGTCTGTTGCTGACACCTGAAAAAGGACATCCCCTGGCTCTGTGCCGTCCTGCACCGAGGCGTAGTATGGCACATTCTCAAACTGCGGGGGGTTGTCATTGACATCCTCTACATAAACTCTGACTGTGGCTTGGGACACTCTGGGTGGCTTCCTGTTGTCCTTCACTTCCACAGCTACTTCATGCACATCTTGCATTTCGCGGTCAAATTTCACACCCTTGGTCTGAAGAACTCCAGAGGCTTGGATCATTTTGAACCTTTCCTTTTCATTCAAAAGTGAATAGGAAAGGGGCTCATTTAGCTGATACCCTTTGACCCCAAGAATGGTTAGAGTCTTCTCATCTGTAGAGTTCTCCATCACAGTTGCTGTATATACATCTTGATCAAATTTCAAGCTGGTACCTTGTGCCCGAGTTAAATTTAGCTTAACCAGAGCAGTGCTCTTATATAAGCCATCCCCAGCTCTGACTGTGAGCTCTCGGTAACTTCTCAGGCCAGTAGTGTTAAGAATGGAGATGAGACCTGTTAGTGGATGGATATGGAAAGCATTATCAAGGTTCCCTTCCACGATGCTGTAGGTCACCTCTGAATCTGCATCTTTTGCCTGCACTGACAAAAGCTCCATCCCTGGGTGGGCAGGTAGGAAGACAGAAATGTCGTAAGTGTCTTTGAGAAAGACTGGAGGTGAATCATTGACATCTCTAACGTGGATTGTGACCTTGGCAGGCTTGGATGCGAACAAGCTGGGACTTCCACTGTCGTGCACATGTACACTGAAGTGGAAAACTGGGGTGAGCTCATAGTCTATATCAGCACGAGTGGTGAGTGTCCCTGTGCTGGGATCCACTGTGAAATATTTCAGTGCCTCTGGTTCCAAAATCTCATAGACCAGCAAAGAGTTGGAGTCTTGATCAGCATCTGTTGCATAGGTCACGAGGGGAGCATTGCTTTCATCCAGAACCATGCTTTGTGATGGGGCATTCTCCATGATCCAGCCCACGAAGGAAGGCTTAACAAAGACAGGCACATTGTCATTCTCATCTATGACGTAGATGAGCACCACAGCGTCCATAAATGCTCCAGCCATGTTGGTACCACGGACTTTCAACTGGTAAAAAGACACCTGCTCAAAATCTAAGCTCTTCTGAGTGGAAATAAGGCCTGACTGATAGTTCATGGAGAACACTCCATCTCCATTTCCATCTTTTATTTCATAGCTGACTGGTGACAAGCTTGTGGCTGAAACCTGGATCAGAGGAGAGCCAATAGCAGTGGATTCACTGATCTCTGTGATGTATTCAGCCTCTGGAAATTTTGGAGGGGTTCGATCTGAAGGTCTAATGTGGACATGTACTGTAGCAGAATCTTTAAGCTGAGGAAACCCATGATCTTCTGCCTTTACAATAAGAGTAAATCGCTCCTGCCTGGATGGGTCCAGTTTCTGGGCAACTGTAACAATTCCAGAATATGGGTCGATGCTAAAGAAGCCTTCCCCATTACCTGCAAGAAGAGAAATTACAGAGTGAAGAATGCAGACACCTTACTGGTCTTTGTTTTCTGAAACTCTTTTTCATATATTCTCCGGATTGCAGACCTGGTTAGCATCTGTTTCTTTTACTGGGAGAAATTAATTCATTCCTGAATAATTTGAATTATAAGAACAATGAACCCATTGAGATCTGTGAGGTAACATTTGAATCAATCAAAATGTAAATTGGAGATAAACACCCCTCTAATTTAAGCATATTTAGTGGTGGCAGAGCATGTGCTTGAAGCTTTTGCCTCGTGTGCAGAACATGGTAGCACAGACAATACTAGTTCCTTCAAGCCCTGTCATGCTTGTAATTACCAATACTTCAGGAGCAATTAAA
Source organism: Acrocephalus scirpaceus scirpaceus (assembly GCA_910950805.1). NCBI lineage: Eukaryota > Metazoa > Chordata > Aves > Passeriformes > Sylviidae > Acrocephalus > Acrocephalus scirpaceus. The sequence continues at coordinate 12,100,002 of OU383785.1, forward strand.
TTCCTCAGTCCTTGATCTAAATTGCAGTGAGAAAGATGGAGCAAAGGATGGCTTGTCTCCTGCTAAGAGTTTACAGGCTAAATAGGCCGTGTGGCACAGACATAAATACTCAAATTTTAACCTTTATAGTGAATGATAAAATATTTGCCCACTGACCGTGAATGACTCAAAACCACCACCAGTCAATGCTGAGAGGATTCTCACCATTCCTTGAGGATGTGTTTCTTGGTAGAAATAGTGGAATGATGATGACTCCTGTGGGAATTGGGAGTACTTTTGCTTAACAACTGAATAGTTCCCATGGACAAAGAGGAGCAGATTTTAGGTTGTTCTAACTCGTCCAGTCACAATTTTTCTTAGACCAGTGACTCAACATTAAGCTGTCTTCTTAAGTAAAGATGCTAATATTCTATAATATGGAAATTACCTACTCACTCTGGATTTTTTCTGGGTAGGAAGAAAATCACATTTTAGCACTGTACAGCCATTTGCTGTTCTTTGCAACAGCTAGAGAAAGCTGGTCAAGTGGCCATCAGTTAGAGCATGGTGATGCAGGTATGATCATAACCTAAACTGTCTTGTTGCATGGCTCTCACCTGCCTGAAGGGAGTAGAGGATTTCAGCATTAGCTCCCTGGTCCTGATCAATGGCTCTGACTTGTATGACCTCTGTGCCCAGCACTGCTGAGTCCAGCACTTCTGCCTCGTAATGGATGCTGCTGAACTGGGGGGGGTGAAGGTTGCAGCTGTCCACGTCGATGATGACTCGGACAAAGTTCCTCTTGATGGGGACCTCCTGGTCTCGTACCTGAGAGAGAGAGGAACAGTCACACCAGGGACAAGCCAGGCTTGCCTGCACCATCTTCCAAGTAACTCACCAGCACCCTTACCAGAGATGGGTGTTTTGCAATGGTACCAACCCCTTGGCTGGGAATGACCCTGGAAACTTCAGCACCAAAGCTCAGGTTTGAATTTGAAGCCAAACATTAGCTATTACACATTGTGTCTTCTTTTATAAGAATCCAGTGGCCCTCCAAAGAAGGTGGTTAGAGGAATGCAGGGTGTTAACTACATTTAGCCATACAGTAAAGGTTAACATCCTGCTTTCCTCTTCCCTATTGTTCCAGACAAATCCTCCCTCAAAGGCTAGAACCACTTTAATTTCCCCAGTGACCCACATATCCCGGCCAAGCTGGTGGACTCAGCAGGGCTTGGTTGGGACTCACCATCACTGTGAGGATGTGCTGAGGCATGGACTGGGAACTGAAGCCTTCTGCTGTTGCGAGGGCTCCACTGGCTGGATCCAGCTGGAAAAGTCTTGTGCTTTTGGGGTCCATACTGCTATGGATGGTGTAGATGAGCCCCTTTCCTTGGTCCTTGTCCGTTGCACTGACCCAAAGGATTACTCTCCCTGAGGGGGTGTCTTCAGGAATCCTCTCCCGGTAATGGCTCTCAAGAAACTGGGGACGGTGCTGGTTGATGTCAATCACGTGGATAAATGCCTGTGGGGGAGACAGCACAGTGAGGGCAGCAACTGGACACATTAAAATCTCAGCTACCAATCTTTGGGCATTGACATACTCTGAATGCTGTAACCATCACAGTTTTCCAACTCTTGGAGCTTTGCCAGCCATGATGACCGTGAGCCCTTTTGTCCTTCATCCCAAGGAATTCCTGCTGTGCCTTCCCCTTTTGTGTTTTTCAGTTTGCTTCCTCTCCTTTTTTAAAATCTCTGCAGTCTGGCAAGGCACTCAGAGTGAACATGCCTGCACTTGGCACACGGAGAAACAATCACAGCCTGCCATGGAAGGCAGCAGCAGCTCAGCCGTGGTACCAGCTTTGCTGCTGGCTGGTGCCTACGCAGCAACCCCCATTATTTACTCAACAGAAAGCTGACAGAAAGGGATGTTTGGTAAAAGAAGGGAGGGGCTAGCCTATCTCAAGAGCAGCAAGTGTGTGGAGAAGCAAAAATTCTGTTCTACCCTTTTTAACCAAGTTTTCCTCTCTGCATTGAACAGCGCACGGCAGGAATTCCAAATCCTGACAGGGAAGTCACTGCCTTCTCCTGTGTGGTGTCCTACCCTGGCTGTCCTGACCCTCCCACTGATGTGCTTCCTGCATCTTAGGAAGTCCCAACCAAGTGTTATAATTTGCCTCCTTTAGCAAACCTGAGCATGCCACGGGGGTTTTACACCAGCAGGTTTCTTGACATCTGCTAGAGGCCTTGAGTGCCAAAATAAACTAGGGATGAGATGCAAGGTGGCAGGTAATGCACACTAGGCAAGGTGGGGCTTTGTTTGTTTATTTGGAACAATACTTGAAGGTAGTTGAGACAAGTGCCCATCGTTAGCATCACGTTTCACGGGAATGGTGGAGTTCCTCACTCATCATCCCCCACAGTGAATTTCCCATGATAAGCGTTACTGACAGGTGACTCACATCCTAGGTCTTCCTGTGCATCGAGGCTGGATTTTTGGCTGCTTCTTATGTGTGGAGAGAATGACTAGTGAGAGATCATGCCCTGAACACTCCTCCACAGGGTAAGTAAGTAAAGATGGGCAAAATCTCATCATTTTCAGCTGGGGCTCAGGGATATGTCTGAGAGTGAAGTGCCTCCTTTTATCAGCATTTTATATGTGGCAACTCAGAGCACACAGCATCTCTGCAGTTGCCCCACTCACTCCCTGGGCCTGACCTCACCTCTTGCAGATGGATTTGTGCTGGCTGTACCTGGGCTAGCACATCCCAGGAACACCCCTTGACATGGGAACACGGATCCAAGCCTGACCTAACTGTGCACACACTTCCCTTAAGTTGTTGTCCCAGATGTGCTGTAACTCAGCCTGAGCAGCTGAGACCAAGTTGAGGTCTGAGTGTGTGAAGTGCCACCCCAGCTGGGCTGGTGGTATAGATGTGTCCTTGTGTGCTGCCTGGGATCAATAGGAGAGACCCAGGCTTTCCTACACAGCAGCAGGAGTACCCAAAATGGGGACATATTTGTGCACAGGGGACAGATGGGGATGGAAGTGCTGAGAGAGGCCACGCTGGGGCTGAGGCCAGTATGCCTTTGTTGGCACCTCATCCTCCCTGCAATGTCAGCTCTTGCCACAGCTTTCAGTACTGCTAGTGTTTAATGACTTGAGTTCTCTGTGTTATAAATATATGTTTAATTCGAGTTTGTTCCCTATTAAAATCATTACTTTGTGTAAGCTATCCAAGAGACAGAGCCAGTTAATTGTTGGCATACCACGCCTAAGGAACATTTTCACCTTAATGGAGGGCAAGGACACCGAGAACAAAAGGCCACCTGGACTATCAACAAGACTAATCAGCACCCAGACAGACAATCCACATCCGTTCACTGCGCCCCGGGAACTTTAAACAAGACTAATTTATGGACAGAAAAATCAGTTTTACCAGAAAACTGCTTTAGATATTATGGACTGTAAAAATCGGATTTATCGGAAAAGCTACTATGGACTATAATCTCATCTGTACTATTCACAAACATAGCCGGAGGACATTTTTTCCCTATAAAATATCCGGAGAAATATAGGAGGGGGTGGGACCTGAGAAGGAGGCTGCAGGACAGAGAGCCTGTATTTCATCCTTCTTGCAGGCTCACCCAGGACTTCCCGGGTAAAGACTGTATAGGGATTGTGGCTCTTTCTCGGTTTATCACTTTGTTGTTTTTTTCAATAAATTTTCTTAAAGGAAATTGCTGGGGAAACTGTCATTTATAACATCTGCAAACGAGAAAATGGGGAATGGGAAAGCAAATAAGTCCTTTCTTCATCCTTTGCATGTCTCTTCGATCTCCAGCTGTGTTTCCAACAACATAAAAAAGATCTTAGCTTGATATAAGGGTCACTGTGTAATGGAGGATCACAGTGTAAGGAGATTCCTGTGCCTGGCACCTGATCCACAGCTCAGCAGACTCAGAGGAAAGGTTCCCCTTGGCATATGCTGCCTCTCAACAGGGTCTCCAGTAAAGAAAAAAACATTACCTGGGTTTTGATCGTACTGGACCCATCAGTGACTTCTACTGTCAGGTTATAGCTTGATTTCTTCCTTGCATCCAGGGGTCTTGCAATGACCATGCTGCCTGTTCTCTTTTCAATGTCAAAATCCATGTCATCATCACCACCTGGGACAAGGGGGAGACAAAAAGGGAAACAGGAGGGCAGTTACAGTCAGCCGGATTAGGGATAGTGCCACAGGTAGGTTTGTCCCAAATCTGGAAACTCAAACCAACATGTGATAGATGCACACAGGAGATAGGGAGGACAAGGCAAAGCTGGACAAAGAGATAGTCACAGATAGTGATGAAGGAATATGAAAAGGAGGGTGAGGGGAATTACAGAAAATGAGGAGAAGGGGAAAGGATGCATTTATGCATGCAATGTCCTGGCTAGATTGGCAACAGGCATGTTTGAGCACTGATTTATTTGGCACAAGGTTTCCAGCCAGGCAGCATCACTGGCTTAGCATGGACCAGGGACCTGCAGGGTAGAACAGGGCTCTTGCTGGCTTCTGATTCAAGGCTGCACTGTGGGCATGTCAGCAATGGTCCTCATCACCACGGCTGGGAGCCTGAGCTACCTGAATTCCCAACACTCCAACAGTTGGGGAGGCAGACGGTGCTTCCAGGGGGAGCAGAGCCTGTTGCCTCCAACCCAGATGGTTGAGAATTGCCAGGAACAGCAGGCCTGAGCAGCTCAGCAGCAGAAGGCTGTCCCTCACTCTACTGCTGCTCAGCCCTGGCATGGCTGCTCCTTTCTCATGCCTCGCTTGCTGGGGCCTGTTGGGCCCCTCTTGCACATTAAACCCTGCAAAGCTGCTCTGAGATATGGAGAAGCTGAAACAGTTTTCTATCATTTACCCCAGGTCTCAACTTCTTCCTTCCTGGCTACTTGATGCTCTGGATTCTGCTTTATTCTATTACCAGCTGGTAAAATCTTTGCTGGTTGTAAAATTACAAAATATCTTCCCTTGCTGGAGGAATGCAGTGCTCACCAGCCATCTGCACCACTGCTCTCCTGCTGGGAAGAGACAGAAAGAAGAAGAGACAGAGAGACCCACAGATGTCTTTCCCTGAGAAAAGAGCTCCCTGTGCACAGTGCTGAATGGAAAGAAGCAGCCCAGAAAAGGAAAGAGATGAAGAGTGATGTTGCTTTCTCAGAGTTTTTGTGGACTCTATCAATCCCAGTGACAGAATGTTTGTGGTGTGGGAAAGGTGAAACATTGAGTGAGGTGCCAAAGGCTCCTGGATATCTGCATCAACCCCTGGTTGCCAGCTACCATGATGCTTTCCTTCCCCTGCAGGGAAAATAAAATCCTGTCCTTTTCCACCCGGACAGAAATCAAGGGAGCCTTCAGCATCACTTGGAGCTCCAGGAACCGAGAGAGATGGGGCCAAGCTATGCTGCAGCACTCAGCAGGGAAATGATGGAATAACATTCAGAGGAATACACCGTTAATTCAGACCCAAGCAGACACTACTAATGCTGGATAAACCTTTCACTGATATTGTTTGCTCCATGTAGTGGTGTATCTCTTGGTGCTTAATTGTATTTATACACCATTATCCTTGCCCTAACATAGTGAGGGGAAAAACTATTCACTTGCCCAATTAAGGCTTTGTCTGACAAGGGCAGAGCCTGCAGGCAGTACCAGAGAAGGGCTGTGCAAGGCAGATTGGGGCACCACTTCAAAACATCAAATTACATGAGCACAATTGGCCCTCGTTGGTAGGACCAGTTCTGCACATGCTGCCTGGAGAGGCCCCTGGGGTGACAGCCCACATCCCCTCTGAACCATGTATCTTAGAGCAGGCCTAGAGTTCCACATTCCATGTGATGGATGTGGAGGATGTGATTCTAAATCACCCCTGGGATGTGGTGAGAAGGAAGGGAGAGCCCCACAAGTTGGGGCAGACCAGGTCTTTGAGGAATGTTTCCTTCTCAGTTCCCTGCTCAAGACTCAACATGGAGGGAGATACAGGGGGTATCTGTAACACTCAGCCACACACCTGGATCCTTGCAGGCAGTTTTAACAAAACCAACAGTGTCACTTGATTCCCAGGAGGAGCTGGCACTGGCATGCCCTGCCTCTCGTGTGACATCAGAGAACACCTCAAACACAACAGGCAAGTTCCAGATTGTCATTAAAAAAGCGTGTTGGGTAATTGCACTTGGCACCGGAGGCCTTGGATGGGCAGCTTTGTCTAATGGCTGTTTAAACCTTCCAGTGCCTGTGAGAAAGCTTTCCCTGTAGCTCACCTACACCTAAAGCAAACAACTTCATTAGCTCAGGCATGCGAGCGCTGAAAGCCAAGGGAACTGGAGCAGACTCTGCTGCCCTGCTCTGATTTCTGTGTCTCACCTGTGATATTAAACCACAGTTGGCTGGGGCCCGACTCCATGCTGATCATTCCCACCATGTGGTTCACAGGGTCTGTCTCCATCACGGCGAAGTTGAAGTGGGGTTCATCAAAAGCCAGAGGTTCTGAGGAGGGGCCGGGCCGGGCCACCCAGTCGATGTGCAGCTTCACGTGGGAGGAGAGCGGGGGGCTGCCACCATCTGTGGCCTTGACCTGCAGAGAAAGGCACGTGCACTCAGGGGGAAAGCTGAGTTAGCTCATGGGAACTCCATGGAAAGCTCCTTTTCCTACCCACCAAGAGTTTCAGCTCCCAGTGTGCCCAAAATCGCATGAAACAAATCTTGAGCCAGTGGTCCGTGCTCTGGCTGCTTCCAAGGCAGAGCCATGGAACTCAAATTACTCTTTACTGTCAAGTAAATCTGCCAAGCTCTATCCATAGCAGAGACCTGGATCACAGGTGAGGATCCACAGATTGTGGGAAGGCTTTGAACTTACACTCAAGCTCCATGGCCTGATCAGAATGCCATAAAGAGGCATGATGGAACCAAAAATCAGGTTTGGGTCCACAGCCATATGGGATCATGGATCACTGTATTCCTCTCTGAAGGCAGGTTGGACAGGTAATTTTAAATTTATTATCCATTTTTAATAGCTTCCTACCTTCTGCATTTTCTATCATTCCCTCCCACTTTCTCTGCCTCTTAACACATTTGCCTTGTTCAAGCTCTCCTCCTCCCCAGTGCTGCGTTTTCTCCATCTCTTTCCTATTATCTTTTCTTTATCTGAACCCTTTTCTCTTTTCCCACCAGCTCTTTGTGTCTTCCTCTCCTCTCACCGTGAGTATGTTGTATTTGGAAGCAGGAAAAGCCTTCCTGGAGAAGACTGTGCCAGTTGTGGGGTTGATGGTGAATATGCCCTCCTCCTCCTCCTCGATGGTGTAGGTGATCTGGCTGTTCTGGCCCTGGTCACGGTCGGAGGCGATCAGCCTGTACACCGGCAGTGGGGTCTCCGAGGCCTCTCTCTCGGGGAGCTGCACCACGAACATCTTGTGGGAGAAACTGGGAGGGCTGTCATTGGCATCCAGGACTTGGATCACAACTCTGCTGGTGGATTTCAGGGCTGGCTCTCCGTTGTCAGAGACAGCCACCTGTCAGCAAGCAAAGGGAGTAGGTGACAGGGCTCCTAGATGTGACCTAGAGTGTGACCAGCCAGCCTCTGTCCTGGTGGGCAATGACTCAGCAAGGGGTTTCTGTGTGGGTCTGCATTTGTATCTCAACATTTTCAAAGGCGCTGCTCCTCTCTGCAGGGCAAAGCCTGGTGGCTGCAGCAGGGCCTGGCCATGGCCAGGGGGATGAGTTTGCCTCCAGCTGCCCTGGGCAGTGGGTCAGGCTGGTCATCAGAGATCACACAGCTGAAAACATTTGTACTGCAGTGGCTTGGCGAGGTACCAGCCATCCTCACCCTGCTCTGCCTGTGCACGCTCCCAGCATGTTGCATTGCAGAGAGAAACGATAGACCCTGATAGACTCAAAACCCTCCAGATCCCTCTGATGGGAATACTCATAGCTGTGAGACGCTGAGGATGGGGGCTGCTGCCCAAAGCTACACAGCAATATCTGATACAATGAGATAAACGAGGGTGGGGTTCTCTGGCTTGTTCTTTCCCTCATAATGTATAAACCATCCTGCTAGAGGACAGTTCCAGTCCTCTTCCTGCATTCCCACAGCTTCCAGAACAGAACTTTTGCTCCAGTCTTCAGCAAGAAAATAATAAACCCCGCAGTACTGCTGCAGCTGTCTCTTGGGTTAACACACACCATTTAATTAAGTTTCCCAGCAGTTGGGAGCTGATGGGATGAGATTCTTTCTCTGTGCTCCAACTTGCAAGGAAAGCTCTTTGAGGACTTAATACACTTGTAGGTAAATAAAGCTAATTACAATCATCATTACCCACCTCTAGGATATGTTCAGCCTTGTATTCTCGATCCAGCTGCTGTGAAGTCGTGGAAATCAGACCTGCCAAGAAAGAAACCCTTTGAGCTCCAAGACTCAGCATGCAAGAAAAGCCAGGGCTGATCACATCCCGGAATGCCCAGGATCAGCCTGCCCACCTGTCCTGTTTCAGGTTCCCTTTGTGATCAGAGGAGAAAGACAGATACCCCCAGAGGGTAACCCACCCCCTCCCAATGTGAATCCCTCTGTGGAGGTGTTGCTGCTGCTCTCTGATCACAGAGGCCATGGAGGAGGGGGAACACCTACCAGATTGCTGCATCAGTTGAGGGTTGGCAAGGCATTAGGTGAGAAAAGCTGCAGGACCATGAAAACAAAACTTTTCTTATGCCTCTAAGAAACATTCTGCATGTGCTGGCACAAGCCTGGCCTTTTAACAAGTCTCTACTCCTGTTTTCCCTGTGCTGAACCTTGCTCTTTGTAATTTGCAGTGTTTTGACAAAAGTTTGTCCTGGGAAATACCCTCCACTCAACTGCTAGAACAAATGCATTCGGGCTAAAAATAAGGTACACAGTCAAAAATAATGCTGGTGTATTATTTAAGCCTTGCTGAGACACAGGATGAGTCCTCCAACAATTGCAAGATTTGAGGGATTTCTGAAAAATATACAGTAGTTTAACCACAGGGAATAGGTTGAATGCAGGAGGGAAGAATTGTGGGTATAATAAACTAGAGATGAAACAAAATCATCAGAACTGCCTCTTTTTGGCCTGTCAGTGACTAAGCTGAGTAGATGCAAGTGTGGAAAGGATGGAGTTGAGGCTTCTGTTTCCATGTCTGGTGTCATAACAGTCCTTACTGAATGCCTTGACTCTTCACTTTTGGGGAAAAGCAGCTCTAGATCATTTTACAACTGCTTTGCCAGTGATGGAAATTGTGTATGTAATGTTTGACCTCCTGAAAGTCATCAAAGCTAAAACATGTGAGTGTTTTTGTCCACTCCCAGTTATCAAGGTCTCTCTCTTCCCTGTGAAGTTCTGCATCTTCACACCAACGAAAGACAGGGTGAATTCTCCTGAACATAGCAAGCAGTGACACAGGTTCATACTAACTTGGGAAATGCTCTGCATGGGATGCCATGTGCATGTGAACACGTGCACTTGTGTGTCCTGAAAGTCATGTAAATCCCAGCTGCATGAACCCATCTCAACTCCCATTTCTGGGGCAAAGCCAGAACGCTTTAATTAAGAGTATTGTCTTCAGTTGTACCATACTTTCTGTGTGTGTCTGTCTGAGCATGACAGGCAGGAGGAAATTTCAAATGGCTGCAGGAAACACCAGGCAGCTGAAGGAGGGAGCAAGGAGCAGCTGCTTGGAACGTGACTGCTGCTCACCGTTTCCACTTGTTCTCTGGGATTATTCACATTTGGCACCAGCCATGGCGCTAAACATTTATTTGATGCCTTTACAATCATCAATCAACATTCCTTAATGTGTTATGACAAGATGGCTTGAAAAATTCTGTTTGCTTTCTGTCATATTGGTTTTTTTCTCTCCCTAATCACCCTTTTAACGTCTCAGCAGGTGAAGAGGACTCAGCAGAGAGCCCAGTGGCTGAGGAGCTCTTAAAACTTTCCCAGGTGAGTGAGAGGCTGTAGGGCTCCATTAGCAGCCAAACTTATGGAAATGCTCTCCTAATGGGGGCCTGGAAGAGGAATTGCAGCAGCAGCTGACTGAGACCTCTGATGCTCCTGTCCTCACTGCCAAGAGGTTGGCTATTGAGCCCAGAACTCCAGCCACCATAGGGAATGCTTCATAATTTTGGCCTAAAAAGCCCACAGGACACACAGATATTGACAACAGAGCTGCCTGACACCCGTGTGCACACTGGGGATGTTTCTGTTTTATAAGACTGCAAGATCCAGTGCAGCAGACTAACACCTTGTTTGCTCTGGATTACTGCACACCAGCTGATAGAAGGGAACTTAACCACTCTGGAGTGACTATCTAGATTTGCCTGAAATTCTTCCACGACTTAATGAAAAAAATGAAAGAAAACAAGATCATAGCTCAGCTTTCTAGTGCTGGAGAAGGAGGACTGTAGTGAAGGCAGATGAACTGGAATTTAATGACACTCTAGAATGTCTGTACCACTGAAGATGCAAGTATCCCCTGAGGAGTAAGAGCTCACACTGCTCTCTATCACATAACCTGTCCTGTATCCCAGCTGGGAGTATCACCAGATGGATTTTTTTTTGGTTTATCTTCACATCTGCTGAGCCACAAGGCAAAGAGTTGGCTTCTCCTCCTGACCCCAGGCAAACCCTGTCCCTTACTCTGTGCCCAACCACGGCTCCTGCTTTCCCCCTCTGGAGCCAGTTACCACTCTGCCCTGGGATCTGAAAGCCCTTGTGGTTAATTAATTAGGGTTAATCACCCTAATTCCCGTTTGGAGCTGGGCGATGCTGAGATGCACAAACTGACAGCAGAGTTCACACGGAGCACCCGGGGGTGGGAGATGGACCCTGCACACCATTCCTGAGAGAGGCCAGCTGGAATTAATGCACATTTTCATTTGTTGCTGCTTGGTTATACACCCTGTGAGGCCAGAGGGCTCTGGGAAGTGGGAAAAAAAAATGGAAGTGGAAGCTGTTATTCAAGGGGAGCTGCCATCACCTTTTGTGGCCTGGAGACACAGTTCCTTGGTTCTTTCTGCTGTTCCCTACAAGGCCTGGGAAGTGCAGGCTTAGTTCTAATGAGTGTTTTGTGTGTGCATGTGCATGTGTGTGAGTTATCAGTACCCTGCCCTGCTGGAAAACCCCATCCAGCCTGTCCCATGGGACATGTGATGGAGTTGAGTGGGTGCCCTTTATTTGTGTTCCTGCATGAGGCCCTGAAGGATTCTGCTGAATCCTACAGGGACTGAACAAAACTGTCAAAGGTCCTAATTGCACCAGGTCAATTAGCCAAGCTCTGCATCCAAATGAAGGTCCAGAAACAATGTTTTCTGTTGCCTGCATGCAGGCAGGCATAGACTGTGCTCCAGCAGCCTGTCCACACACAGCAATGAGAAAGGATTGTCTGCCTCTCCCCTGCTTGCTGCCTGCAAAGGGCAGAGAGGAAGGCTGGTCATGTTGGAACAAGAGCACCAAAATTACCAGGGCATTGCTGTCAGGGAACAAAAAATAATAATAATTTCTGCTGGCAAGAACAGGGCTGGGGTGGAGGTTGCTGGCCCCCTGCCCTTGCTGCAGGGGGGAAAATCTAAGATAGTTAAAACAGCCAGAATCAGGTTTGCAGGCACTGAGGCTTTCACAAGAGCTTGAGAAGGGAAGAGGTTGCTCTCCTGAAATCCTCTTTCTCTTGTCTCACTCCTGCTTCCATCTAACCTTTTTTTCCTTCTCCTCCTACCACCCCACCTCATGTTCTGACCCTGATGTGCACTACTTGATGCTCAGCAGTGTGTTAGGTTGATTTGGAGAGCAGCCATGCAACCATTCCTTTGGCCTAAAGAGCAGGATGTCCTTCCTTGGAGAGAAATGCAGGGAACCACAGGCACCTGGGGAAGCCAACTGACACTGCACAGCAGAAGAAACACCAGAAGAACAAGCACTAGATAAGAGCTGGAGACATAACCCAAAGTAAAAGGATTCTCACTAAAAGGATTCTCCAAACAGCCTTTCAGCAGGATGAATGGCTTCATCCTGACTCTTCCTGCCACAGCCTACCAGTTCCTCCTGCTTCCATCTGGACCCAAACCCCCTTCACATCAAATCCCAAACAAAACAAGCTGAAAACTTTTCCAGCAGAAGAATACCCCAAACCCTGTAATCTGCCCATCTCTCTGTGCAGCTATCCATCCCTGTCTCCCACAAACACTGCTCCACACCGGCTGCCAGGCTGGGCTGGAGAGATTCCATTGCCAATGGCACAGAGCTTTCATCTCAGTGCAGAGTTTTGTTCCCTCTTCTCATTAGCCTTTCATGTATTTTCCCCCTTTTTCTCCACCCTCTGTAGAGAACTGAGAGCTTGAAGATCTTAGAGCCTTTCTGTGGTAGTTTGGGAATGCTGGAGGAGCCCAGGACAGTTATCATGGCTGTTCCTGGTTCCCCTGCAGGCCTCAGGGGGGGAATTGCTGGTTTTGTCTCCACTGCCCAATCCACCCCCACGTCAAGGTACTGAATCCAGCACAGAACCAGGAACCGAAGCAGGGTACTTGCAATATTGTGTCACTCTGCCCTAAATGATTATCCAGGGCTGTTCTGCAGGGTTATTCTGGGTGTAGATACACCTGTTTTAGCAGTGCATCAGGACCTGAATTCCTATTAGGATACAAGATGAGAACAAGCTTCCTCTTCCTCCTCCTCTCCCTTTGCCAAGAGGCCACTGCCAGGAATGTCCTACCTAGGAGAGACCCAGACTGACCTTTGGTCCTTTTGTGCTCTGGCTTATTTCAGTGCCAGTGTGACTTATTTGTCCTTTCATGACAAGGACCATGTGGGAGAGGCACAAAGGAGATGTCTTGATCACAGCCTTCTGTGCCTTGCAGTGGGATAATCTTTTTTTTCTTAATACAATCCTGCACTAATGGGGATGACCAGCAGTTCACCTTCCAGTGCTGCACTACCAAGTTGAGACCAAAGATTATTGTTTTATTCTACTTAATGGAGCAACTAGCCTGCTAGAATGAAAATACCACTGGGTTTCCAATAAGCTGCCAAGGGTCCTGAACGTTAGACAAGCTGTGATATCCTGTCTGGCAGCAGCAGCAAATGACTTCTCTTTAGATACTGTAAACACGAGGGTATAACTGCTCAGTTTATACCAATGTTCACGAGTAATTATAGATTCTTTTGGGTGACATGCAAGTAAAATGATGGATAACTGAATCCTCATCAGGCTTGGAAACAGGACCTTAAACAACCTCCAAGCTCAGGGTTTAAAGACAAGACCTCCAGCAACTGTCCAAGAGATAAGATCAGCCCATGGGTTTCTTCCAGAACTGACAAACTTATCACTGTTCTCATCCAAATCACCTGAGTACAGGGAGAGATGGAGAGAAGATGACTCATATCTGAGAGAGCTTTTTTTTTTCTAAAATGGGATAGGTTGGCTTAGAGGTGAGGTGTCTCATTAGCAAACATTTGGATTTTGCCAGAGTCACTCATTTTGCTATGGAACATGACAGCCTTGGAGCGTGACTTTGCAGGGCTGCACTCATGGGGCTGAAAGCTCTGCCTGCAGCACAAAGGCTGAATATCCTGCAGGGTGCATGGCTGCTCAGCTGAAGAGGGGAGCCAGCTAAGTGTCCTGACAGCCATCCTGCTCCACATCCCTTCCAAAAGGCAGTGGTTTTATGCAGTGGGGCTTCTGAAGGAACATTTCTGCAGAACCCTGCATTGTGCAAGCTGTCCTGGGGCTGGGTTGTGCATAGCTGTTTGGATTATGTGGGAAAGTTGGATGCAGAGCAACATCCTGACCAGGCTAAAAAGCTTCTGGCAGCACAGACAGCTACATCTGTGGGCAGCAGTGGTCACAGTTAGCTGACATCTCCAGGTGCATTTATACAGTGCCATGTAAATACACCCTGTGAGGTTCTTGTGATAAAAAGATTTTAGTATTTCATAATAATAATTTCTTTCTGCCATTCCCCTCCTAGCCAGCTGCAGAGCCCTGCCACAGAACCATTACACCACTGGTAATACATAGCTGAGAGCAGCTCTAGCCTTTTTCAATACATCCAGCTCCTCATCTGAGAGCAAGCTTCCATCCCGCTGCAGCAGCTGAACTGCTTTTATCATCTCCAGGAGATCAAAGTCATGCAATTAATCCTCTCCCATACTCAGGCTCTGTGCCCTCCCTTCCCTCTTCTCCCAGGAGCTGATGGCATGAAGGGCTCGGCACAGCTTTCCTTGCCAGACTGGCCCAATGTCAGCTCTGCTGGGATAGTTTGAGGAAGCTGTTTACACAAAACATCAGCGGGTTTTTGATGGCTCTGAAAGATCTGGTAAATAATCCTCAGATGAAAGATACAGTCTAGGAAGATGGCAGAAGAGGCTTACTACACTTACTACTTTAATAGTGCTGGAGAATGGGTGGAGCTTTTAAGTGCAGTGGAATTGGTTTTTGTTAATCCTGCCTGGGTCTGTGTCAGGAACAGTCACCTCCAGAAGGGTGTTCCCTGGCTCAGGCTGTGCAACAGGGCAGTTGTTTATAAGGGGGAAGATTAAAAGCAACTGTTCAAGGCTTTGAAAGCAGCACATTTGTGTCATTCTAAGAGCCATCTGGATGCAAATCACAGCCCTCAGGTTGAGGGTTTCAATCCTCAGACTCCCCACAGAGCGCATTTGGAGACTGGGACTTTTGCTGCAGGAGGAAGGTGTGACAAAGGCAGCTGTGTGGGCTGTTTATACTGAATATGTAACATCCTCTGGGCACTTGGAAGCCTCAAAAACAGATGCTGAGCTGGGTCAGTCTTACCTGTAATGAGGTTAATGGTGAAGAATTCTTGAGGATTTCCAGTTAGGATGTGAAAAGTTAGTTTTCCCTCTGAGCTGGAGTCTGGATCGAAGGCATCAAGCTGAAGGATGGATGTGTTTGGTGGGGAATTCTCCATCACAGAGGCGTAGAAGACAGGTCTGGACATCTGAGGTGGGTTGTCATTGGTATCAGTGACTTCAATATAAATTTCAGTCACAGAAGACAGAGGAATTGTTCCCAGGTCACGGGCTAGCACAGTCAGCCAGTAGTGAGATGTTCCCTCTCGGTCGAGTGATCCCATGGTCCGTATGATGCCTAGGAGAAGGACAGAGTGTTTGTGAGGGATTTAAGGAACTCAGACCCCTCAGTCCTTGATGACAGAGCAGTCTCAGGTCTGCTTCCTGCTCTTTGCTGCACACACAAACTCTCCCACCCACCCTGTGTGGCTGTGAGATTGTGTGGAATATGAGGGCTTGCTTCTGCTGAGGTTAATTTTTGGTACACAAGTGAAAGAGAAGACCTTGGTATTTTGGGGGAGGGCAGACATTGATTTGCTGTTGTTTTAAGGAGAAGAGACCTTGCTTGTTCCTACCCAGATCCAGACTTAGTAAATCCCTTAGCACAATCAAGAAAGGCTTGAATGCATAGAACATTTAAACAGCCAGGCCCAACACAGCAGGCAGTTTAAGCCTTCAAAGTTCACTATTAAATGAAGATGTCCTTACCTGTGTCCTTTTCAATGTGGAAGACAGACAGGCCAGTGCCTTCTCGGAGGAAATACTGAACCTCTCCATCCTTGCCCCTGTCGATGTCCTTTGCCGTGACCATCATCACCGACGTGCCCTTAGGGCTGTTCTCCTGCACCCAGCCTTTGAAGACAAAGGAGGCAAAGCGTGGTGGGTTCAAGTTCTCGTTGACATCAATGACGTTCACTTCCAGGTGGCAGAGGGAAGAGCGAGAGAAGGGCTTCCCACCGTCACTGACCTGCACGGTTAGATTGTAAGAGTCCCTCTTCTCATAGTCCAGCTCCTTCTCCAAACGGAGCGCCCCGCTCAGCTTGTCCACATGAAACATCATCTCCTCATCGTTAATGAGGCTGTACCTCACCTCCCCCCCAGAGCCAGCATCAGGGTCAAAAGCCTCCACAAACAGGAGAATGGTCCCCACGGGCAGGTCTTCGGGGACCTTCACACTGTTGAGGGCTGGGAGGCACTGTGGGGTGTTGTCGTTTACATCCTCCAGAGTCACAACGAGGTCCACAACAGAGAACAGCTGGAAGCCTGTTTTGGGCTGGTCCCTAGCCTCTATTTTCAGCACATAGCAAGGCCACAATTCTCTGTCTAGAGCACCTGTAACCACCACTTCTCCAGTGACACTGTTAATGGCAAACTTGTCCGTCGGGGTTAGGAGGGAGTATTTTACTCTCCCATTGTCATCTGTATCAGCATCTTCTGCTTTCAGTTGAGCTATTGTTGTCCCTGCTGCTACATGTTCTGGTATTGCCACCCAATAGGCAGCTTGAGGGAATTTAGGAGTATTATCATTGGTATCCAACACATTCACAGCCAATAGTTTCCAAGATGATTTTTGTGGTGTGCCAAGATCATACACAGTAATGTTAAGAATGTAGAAGCTGGTTTGTTCATGATCTAAAGGAGAAAGGATTTGAAGGAGACCCAGTTCCATGTCAATTGTAAAGCAGCTGTCATCATTTCCATCTGAGATCACATACACCAATTTTCCATTAAAACCAGTGTCAGGATCAATGGCTGAAAGGTCAGCAATAGTTGAGTTTACGGGAACAGTCTCTATGATATCAATAGATCGTGGAAAGCTGTCATCAAACTTAGGAGCATTATGGTTTATAAGGTGCAAGTTCAGAGATATTTCATCATCCTGCCCATGGCCTTGAGACTGAGACTCGATGGAGTGTATGATGGTTTCTGTCAGTTGCTTCAAGACTCCTGTTTCCTCACACTGCATTTTGACGGGGAGACCTTGGCTGACCACAGTGATGTTTACAGATGTTGGCAAAGCATAGTTCTCCCCATCTGTTGCAGTTATTTTCAAAGAGTAGAAAAGTGGCTGTTCAGAAGGAAGATCTCGCAGAGATATTCTAAGGGATATTACTCCAGAGATGGGATTCAGTTCAAAATGCTGTAACTCGTTGCCAGACTTGATTTGGTATTTGATATGCTGCAGCTCATCGCTGTCAATTGCAGAGACCGTGGCCACAGGGCTCCCAACTGGAAAGTCCCGTGGGATGGTGCCACTGCAGCTCGCCTTCTCAAACACAGGAGCGTTGTCATTGACATTGCTCAGTGTGAGGGACACGTACACCTCTGTCTCGTGGCGGAAGGGTGAGCCCCAATCTGACGCCCACACTCGCAGGTGGTACCATCTCTGCATCAGCTCATAGTCCATTGACTTGGAGGTGGAAATGACACCAGAATAGGGGTCAATGACAAAGGGAACTGATTTCTGGTTGGCTATGCTGTAGGTGACAAAGCCATTGTCTCCTTTATCTTCATCTGTAGCCCTGACTGTTAAGACACTAGTACCAGGAGGGACATTTTCATCAAAGGCCCCATGGTACGAAGACTGAGTAAAACTTGGAGCGTGATTGTTGCAGTCAATGATGTCAATGATAACAGTTGTGGATGTGTGACTGTTACTGGTTGTAACTTCAAGCTCAAAACTAGACTGCTCATTGAAATCCATTGCTCTGACTGTAGTTATTAGTCCAGTGTGAGGATTGATCTTAAAGCTTGTGCTGTCAGGAGTAGGTCTCAAAATGTATTTAAGGTTTGGGAAAACTGGGGTGATCTTCACCATAACAACTTGGCTTCCAGCTGGGGAAAATTCACTGAGCTGGACCCGGTACACTTCTTTCTCAAACCTGGCAGAAACATACTTGGAGGGAGGTATGTGGACAACTCTGACAGGAGAAAACAGTGGTGGCTTGCTCTTGTCCTTGGCTTGCACACTGAGGTTGAAACCAAATGGGTAAAGTAACCAGTTTATCTCTTTGTTTGACACAATCATGAACTCAGTGCTCCCAAAGTAGGATCTGATGGCTTTGAAATGTCTTCCCGGATCTCCATCCACAAACTCAACCGAATCAACCCCTGCTTCTGAGTCACCACTTTCTACAGAGAGAGTTGCATAGATAAAGTCTTCGTCTGAGTCAGGTGATGTCACCTTCACTGAGGAGATAGAGGGGGGTTTCCTGGCAGATGGCTCCACTTGGATTGTGAGACTAGCCAAGTTCCCAAAGCTATTCCCCTCCATGATCCTTCTCATTCTGTCCACAGCCAAAACCTGCAGGTTGTGCCTGCCTCGATGGGTGCTGTTCAGCCTGCCTGTGACCATAACTGCCCCCGTGGTGGGGTGCACAGTGAAGAGGTTGGACTTGGTGTTGAGGGCATAGTAGAACTCAGCATTCTGGCCAGCATCAGCATCAGTGGCACTGACTGTGCTGACCACAGTTTTCAGAGGAGTGTCTTCTCTAATGGACACTTTGTAGGAGGGGGGTGAAAAGAGAGGTTTCAAGTCATTTCTGTCCAGAATATGGATCAAGACTTTGGCCCAGGCATTGTAGGCAAGGTTACTGCTCTCTGTGGCCTTGATTATTAACATGTAACTGTCTTTGACCTCACGATTTAAAAGTGCTGTGTTGCTGCTCCTGGTTCTTATTCTCAAGAAGCAGAAATCCCCGATCACGTGCTCCTCTGTTTTAAACAGACCAGTGTTGTCCCCAGAAGCTATTCTGTATCTGATGTCCCACTCAGGGTTTCTCTTGTAAATACCCATTTTGACGTAGCTCTCCACGTAGGTCTTGGGGGCTGAATTCTCATAGATTGTGGCATTGTAGAAGAAGTGGGTGAAGTGCAGAGAGGAATTGTTGCCCTTCTCACAGCTCGCCTTGTGGAGCACACAATGCATCAGGAAAACAGCAACACTCAGGAAGTGACTCCTGATGGAGACTTCCATGGTGCGGTGTCTCCTTGAGCCCTGCAGGTGTCAAAGGAAGAACATTGGTAATTTTCACTAAGGTCAGTGTGTAACAGAAAAAGGTCTGCTAGGGCTCAGCCTCACCTCCTTGCTCCACCTGCCCTGACCTTTATTGATACAATTGTTAACTCAGCTCTTCTTCCCTCTGTCCCAGTGAGAGATCTGTCCTCCCACATCCCTATGCTGGCTCAGATTTCTTCGCTTTCTCTGCTTCAGTTTCTGCCTTTATAGAGGGAAAAATGTGCAAAGTCATGCAAGATGGCCTGATGAGGCTGACTTGCTATTCTGTGAACAATCTTGCCCTCCCTTCATTCTGCTTTCTCCTAAGTCAAACAGCAAATGTAAGCTCTCCACCTCCAATCCCAACCCCCTCTTGTTTTGTTTCTCCAACCTCCCTTCTCCATCTTAACTCCTCTCTCCACTGAAGTTTCTGTAAAGTATCTTCGAGAGTCAAAATACAAATTTACATGGCTCTCTGTGGTTTGTCTTCCCTCTTCTCTCCCTGTGCTACAGGACATGTTGTCCTTCCCCAGCAATGATGGAGAACACATGCCACGTTGTATAAATTCCTTCTGAATGTGCAGCTCCATGGTGTGGCCTTTCCAGCAGCTTTCACTCAATTTCTAGTCCAGCTCTGTCTCAATTACCTCAAAGCTCTTCTAATTCACAGGCCTGACCCTGCTGCCTCCTCTGTGTTGACTGAAGGAGCAGGTTTCCAGCAAGACACTGGGCCCATGCCACCCTCAGCCCTTGAGTAATCCCTCTGGTTCCTGCCTTCCAACAGCAAAGCCCCAGGGTCAGCATTCCTGTGGAGGATCTGCCATCCATGACCACTCTCCATCAGCTTCCTCCTCCAACAACCCCCGAGCAGCCGCGCCTCCACGGCTCATCTCTGTGAGCAAGGTGTATCAAAGAAGGAACTGGAGCACATATGTGATTAACAGGGATGTAACTCTATTAGGGAGCTTTGCAGAGCTTGTTAAAGGATCAAGGCCTGTTCTTTTCAAAAGCTAAGTGCATGCTGCTGTGTGTGCAGTTAGGGGTTGAAACCAGGGATAAGCTAAATATAGGTGCATATATTTCCCCTAGATATCCTAGGAGATCTTTATCTAGAACTGTTTCTTCCTGTTTTAAATTCAAATTATATATCAAGTACCTGCCAGTCATTTGGCACATTCCTAATTTAAACAGGGAAGACTTGTTTTTCCAGACACTTTTTCAAGACTCATCTCTTTAAGAACCAGAACTAGTTCAATTTGTAACTCAAGTTGAATGTTAGGAACAAATTGTTAGAGCCCAACTAACAGTATGTGTCATATTCTCTCACTGAGGTATCTAATTACTGATAAATACAAAGCTATAAATTTCATATTTGCTTCAAATCCTTTTCTACTTGGTAAATAATGCCAACCATGCAAAAATCTCTCTGTGGTCATTCCTTTTTGAAACAAATGATCTAAAGCTGAAATCAAACTACCAGAAGTTGGAGAGCAATCAACACAATTCAGTTTTGACAAAATTCAGACTCATTCTTTCATGCCATCCCTTCACTTTTAGGAAACACAACAGTCCCAAATTCACTGCAAATTAAAGAAAAAACTTGGGAGGGCAGGGATGGGTGACCCAGAAAGGCATGTGGCTCCTTCTGAGAAGTGGAAAACCATGTTCTTAAAAGCTCTGCTTATTGCTTGTTACTTAACAGCGCTTCAGAGCTGTGCAGCATGTAGGGACTTGCCTAGAGCTACTCCCTTCCAACATTTTCAACTGCTGAACTCGGAGAGAAGACGCTGGCGGGCTGCGCACGCGTGTCTGCGAGCACTGGGAGCGGGGTAATCCACACAGCCCAGAGTGGAGCAGGACAGCAGAATAAACCAGCAACCAAACCAGAGCTGCTTCACCAACAGCAGGCTTAATGAAGCCCCATCGCTTTGTATCTGGGCTAATTGACTTTTTAATTGAATTGTACTGAAACGGCAATGTGAACTCATCTCTCATAAGACATCAGAGAACCCGCAAAGCAGAGACATTATGAACTCCCCAACCACAAGAAAAGCTGGATCCAGAGCACATGCCTTCCTGGGCACCAGCAATTCAGTATGGGAGGATAACCTTGAGCAAGGAGTGGGTTTTCTGGCATTTAACAAGATGCAAGCTGTCCTCTGAATCTCTCCTGGAATGTACTTAACCTCCCTCTTCCCTGTATACTTCCTCACATCTAAGAAGGGCTTCACTTAACATTGCTGCTTTTCCACTCTGTACTAGCAGGGTTTTACTCCTCTGTCCAGATAATTATTTTGCAAAACCTGTTGTGACCTCAATATTTCTTAGAGCTTTGCTCTCAATTACAAGCTGGACTGAAAGCAATCAATGGCTTCAGCAGTTATTATGAGGGACGGAGAGTGACTATGCAACTGGGGCATGAGACAGAAGCCTCATTTCCTCTGGAAATGATCTGAAACTTTGAAAGACACAGTCAAAACTTAGGGAGAGTTGTCTAGGAGGCATCACCATCAACTTTTCAAGAGTTTCTCTTTGTGTCAGGACCATGCTCAGTTGAACAGTACCACAGCATGGTTTTAGTGCAATTTGAAGTGTAATAGATCTCCCAAGAGATTACTGTGCTGTCCCTGATCTGTCCTCTGCTTCTGGAATCATTTATGCCACAGTCACAATGCAAAACTATCCAAAAGTGGGACTGGGACCCTTCCAAGGGCCATGGTGAAGCTTAACAGAAAAGCAGGGGACAGTGCTCTGAAGAGAGGGGAAATCTGGTGAATTGACTTAGCTCCAGGGAAAATCCTGTTGGTACTGACCCTGGAGACAACAGCAATGAAGCAGGAGAAATGAGGTGGGTTTCCATGACTTTTGCTCCACGGCTTGAAAGCTGTGCATGGCATAAAACCAGCAAAGAAATCAATTTACTGGCGCTTATTCCCAAATGTAAGTGGCTACCAAGGAGGGGCAGTGCTGCCAAGCTCAGGGTCCTGGCCATGGAATTCAATGATCTCCACATGGAAACTGGGTGAAATCAAACAGATTTTTCATGCAGATTAAGAGAACCATTCCTCCTGCTTTTCTGACCTGTGCTGCCCCTTGTCCTTGTGCTGACAGTAACTAGTGCACAATCCATGGGACCCGTGGCAAGGGCCAGATGCACTTCAGGGCTGCCAGATCAGCCTCAAGTGTGTAACACTTGAACACCCTCACCTGCCTCTGGTTTCTCCATCTCATGGGATCATTTATTTCTACCCCTGAGAGTGCTCCACTTCTCTCTTTGGAGAGAAAAGCTTTGGAGCTTGCTGGAGCTGGTTGGTGATGGGGATGCAGAAGTGCTGGAGGAAGCCCATGGTGGGATGGAGTGTGGAAGGCAGGGCACGCTCCCGACTGAGGGAAATACCAGGGCATCATTATGTGGTGATTCAGCCTCCTTTCCTAATCACCAGGCGAGGATCAGAGAGCCTCGGGGGGCTTCGCCCTCAGCCCTGTGGATGCAAACTCCCCGCAAAGCAAAGCGAGTAAACAGTCGCTGTATCTCTAATCAGAGCCTGAGCGCGCGTCTAAATTTAACATCCAAATTGTGAACCCCTGTCAAAGACATGCCCAAATCTGTCGGCTTGAAACGAGGGAACAAACACAGCGCTGAGATTCAAAGTGAGTGCGTGGGGAGACCGTGGAGTCGGGTGATCTGGGGGGACTGGTGCAGGAAAAGGCTCTTCTGGCCAGCTGGGGTGATGGCTGGGGCACAGCCAGGGCCTTCTCTGGGGGCCCTCCCAGGGGTCTCCTGCAAGGTGTGGGCTGCTGTGTTTGTTGGCCATATCGCAGGAAAGTGCTGCAGCCTGCCAGGAAGCAGGTGTGGCCCCAGCCCCACCTTTTGATTCCCTTCAAGAGGAGCATTTAAAAGCAATAAAAACCCAAAACACAAAACAAAGCGAGTGCTGAGTGCACCCAGAGCAGCATTCCCCTCATGAGCTGTGGTGGGGGCTCGGCTCAAGGTTTTGAGATCAGAGGACTAAAGAAAAATCATTTTCACTGGAAAATAAGGACAACTGTTCCCTTACTACTCTTTTGCCCGGATGTATCCAAAGTTCTCTTTCTTCCTCTCTTGCTTTCTTCCCTCACCTCCCTCCATTTTCTCTCCTTTTTTCTTCAATACAAGAAATAGCCTCTTCCCCAGGATAAGGACCAAGCAAAATCACCCCCAAACATATCAACTTCTTTGTCAGAGGTTGCAAGAACAGGGAAAGACAGGAGATGAGATTGATCATTCAAGTAATTAGTTTAACGATGCATTTCAATGGTCATTGTGAAACAGAGACAGAGAGCAAAGGGAGTAAATCCTGTAAGCTGGTGAGTACAAGGTTTCGGGAAAGGTAATAGGAGATGGGACACTGTTCTCCTGGCTTGGTGGAGCAGAAGGGGTCCAGCTACAGATGGGGCAATGTCCTTACAGCTGCCTGCCAAATAGGATCAACCAGAAAGCAATCCCTGGGCTTTCAGTGTTGCAAAGTCCCAGAGTTAAATGGACACTGTGCTGGCCATGTCTGTGAAATGTTTTGCTTCACAGTGCTGAAATAGCCTGTGTTCACCCTGCAGGGGGGTTGTGCTGCTTGGTTAATGTTTGCCCTCTCCTCTGCCACAGTGATTTTGGTAGGAATTGGATCCTTTTCCACTTGGGGAGCTCCCTAATGGCTGCTCACAGTCACCCCATGGGGTTTAAATTCTCTGTGGAGATGGGTATCTTTCAAACAGTTTTCCTGGACTGTGAAAAAAAACCCCAAACAAAACCATCCCATCCTTGAAGATCCTGCTCCTGCATTTGGTTGTGCAGTCTCTGCTTGGTTTTGCAGTGCAGCAGAAGAAACACATCCTGGAGGTACTACACAAAGCCAGAAAACTAATGAAAAGAGCCCCTGAAGTTACGGTGTTTCCTTCTTCAATGTATCTCGGGGTTTTCCAGCGCCTGTGGATGGTTTCTTAGGGCTGATGTTTGCAGAACTGCCTGCACCAGCCTGCTCAGGGGCTGTGCTAGTGTGGGTGCAGCTTTCTGCTGGACTTGCAGATTCCATCCAGGCACAGTTGGGTTGTTCCTTCCCCATCTCGACTTTCCAATCTCTGAATGGCTTGGATAGAGTTTTGGAAATTGTTTCCAGGTTGCTGGACAGCCTGGAGCAAGGCAGCTGATCATGTAGAACCTGGTGCACGTGCCTTTTACAGCCCAGGACTGCCCTTGCTCAGAGTGCCCCATGAAATGCTGTCAGTGAGTGGCAGTGCCAGCCCTGTGCCATAACCATCCCATGGCTGAGCTCTGTTCCTGGGGTAAAGGGGCTGTACACTGATGGGGTGGGCTGTGCTGAGGGTTCTCAGCTGCAGAGCCATTGGAAGGCCTGGCATTAATGAGGCTCATGCTGGCATGCAGAGCTGTGACTCTCTCCTCAGCCTGCTGAGTGTGGCAGGAGGTCACACACATGTCCCTGAGCAGAACAGGTACAGTCCTAAAGCACTTCTGATGTTCCTTCCATCACCTGCCAGCTGAACCAGGCAGGTGCTTCAACCCAAGGGCTTTAGGTACCCCAAGGAGAGATCTGGAGGTAACCTTTTTCTCTGTACTGCTACACGGCTTGGTCAAAATGCTTCATTCTGAGGCAGCCCTGCCTTGCCCAGGCCTGGTCTGCCATGGCCATGGGACCTGTGAGGGGTCCTGCCAGGATCACCATTCAGGGCTGACAGTGGGAACAGGGTGTGATGCTGTCCCTTGAGTGGCACAAGACACGGATGAGCTGAGCCAGAGAAGAGATGGCAGGATGGCTTTCCATGTGGGAAGGGCAGCTGGGAAGCATTTAGCTACTCTGATGCCCAACTCCTCCTTCCCCCTTACAGCTGGATGCTTTTGCCACCTTTGTCACTGTGGCAGATTTCATAGGCTGGATGGTCAGACCCAGACTGACTCTAAAGCACCTTGCTCCATGACATCTTACTGTGGCTCCCTCCAGCCCCTTCCCCCTGGGACATCTCACCCATTCCCCCGTCCTTGGGGCATTGGTTGTGCCCTGATGCTGTTCCTGCTGCCCTGGTCTGACCCTTCACTGGAGCAAGCAGGTGCTCTGTGCCTCTGCCTCCAAGCCATCCTCTGTCCAAGAGCATCATGTGAAGCCAAAGGCTTTCTCTTGCCAGCTTTCCACCTGCAGAGTGCATTTCTGTCTGCTCTGTGAAGAACTCAGGGAGTGCTGGGTTTTGTACTGCTGCCAACACCTAGGCCTGGCTCAGACCTGTCACCTAGCTGAGCTGTCATTGTTGTAAACTCATCAGTCAGGCACAGGACAACCTGAACATGCTTGACCTCCCTGTAGAGTTCTGAGGGTCAATGATCTCTCTCTGTCTTGGCATTGCATCATTCTAGAGCAAGAGTTAATTGAGCAGCTCCAGAGCTATGGAGCCCTCAGTGAGGTCTGGGGGGTTGAGGGAACCTTGCAGTGCCAACTGCCTTTCTGCTGGCTCCTGTCCCAGGGAAAGTGTGACAGGAGGGAAGTGAACTCCCTTGTGCCAAGAGGGAAGCATCCTTATGCATAATTCCTAATCCCTTTCCTCTGCTCTCCCCAGTTATGGGAGCAAGGGGATAAATCCAGCTTATGATCCAAAAGCTGTCACTGCACAGATAACCAGGGGAGATGTTGAGGAGTGGACAAGGACAGCAGCTGTGGCAGCCAGGAGACAGGGAGGAGACAGCACATCCCACTGGTGCTCTCATGGGAATGGGGAACCTGCTGGCTGGGACAAGAAACAGCCGTGGGGGCTGGAGAGGGGGCACTCAGTGTTGGTGGGAAGGAGTCCTGGTGGGAGCTGACACCAGGCAGGGTGTGAGGGGCCTTGGGGTTGGGCACCACAGGCAGCAGCCCAAGTGTGTTGGCACAGGAGCCAGGTGGAGCATGCCAGGATCTCACAGGAGTGTGCCCCAACTCTGCTGCTGCTGGGACTGTGCAACACTCACCTGTGAGTGATTCAGCTGCCATGGAGGCTTTTAGCAGCAAGGACCTCATACCTCAGTCACTGCAGACTGTCTGTGAGAGCCCACAAGGGATCCTGGGCTCTTCTCTGGTTGCTTTCTCCTGCCAAAACTCATAATGAGCCTTTCACATTTACCTCATGCTTGGGATACAAGTTATCTTACACTGATAATCATTCCCCTGTCTGCAGACTGCTGAGGGAATTGGGTGTGTGGGACCACATTGTCAATCCTGCTAGCGTTCAGATCTGCTGGCCACCTTCAGCCAAATTTGTCCAGATAGGCAAAGACTTGAAAGGAGCTAACTTTGCACAAGCTTGTGAAAAGCAGCAGGACAGAGGAGAGAAATCCAAATTAGGACTCCTAGCTGGAAGAAAAAGCTCTAATGTGAGCCCAACCCGATTATTAGACATCAGAGAATCCACACAAGAGGGAGTGCCCCAGGCAACCAAGCTTCATGAGTTCTGCTGCTCACAGACCAGCTGTTTACTGAGGTGCTGCAAAGCTGGGAGAGCCGAGGTGCCCCCACACAGCTCCCATCTGACCCACCAGAGCCATGGACCCAAACAGGGCTCAGCTCACCCAGCCTGGGGAGAGCAGCAGCTCGGCCCAATGTTGAAGGGGCTCTGACCCTGCAAGTCCTCATTGTCACCTTAACCCAACCTGGGTGTTGGAAATGAGGCCACTGCCCTCATCACCTGAGTGCTCCAGTGCCCTTCCTGTGACTCCCCGTGGGGAACATGTGTGTTATCCTAAAATCACTAAAATTCTTTGGGAAGGAGCCCAAGAGCAGCTTGGCCTCAGGAGCTGCGTGAGGGACTTTGTGCCCTGCTGGATGCTGGTGAGGAGCCCCAGCGCTCGGCAGGACAGGGGCTGCTCAGCCTCCGCCCTGCTCCTCCCTCACCTCTTCCCTCCTACCCGGCAATTCTCATTCACCCGCAGATCTGTCCCTGCACTGATCCACGCTGTTCTCCTTCCCCTGCCCAGCACCCTGCTGGTCTTTCCCTTCTGCTGCCCGAAGGTGAGCACGGAGAGCAGTTTTTCTGCTCTGCCCGCAGCCCCTCTCACTCCGCTGCCATCTGTCTGCCTCACGCCGCTCCTTCCCGTCCCTCCCCTGCCTTTGGAGGCAGCGTAAGGACACAGAGGACACAAAATGAATGAGACAATCAGGGCATGATCCTCCCTCGTTAAAGGATGGCTGGCCAGGATGCCAACAGCCGTGCCACAAAAATTCCCTGCAGCAGGTATTTATTGGACGCAAAGGGTTACCTGCAAGCTGATAGAAAACCTTCAGCTCCCAGAGCTGCCCGCAGCCGCCCACCTCCTGCGCCGTGTCCAAAGTGCTGCAGAAGCCGCTGCAAGGCCAGCCCCAGCCCGGGGGAGCTCAGCGTTTCACCGGAGAAAAGATTAACCCCCAGGACAGAGGCGTTTGCCCAGCCTGGTCTCATTGCCACAGCGTGTCCTTGTCAGCTCGTTGTGCTCCCAGCACAGGTCACTCCCTCCCGCTCGGGACTCTCTGCTAGAAGAGTTATTTCTGAAATCTCCTGCCATGGCAGCACCTCTGTGGAGCCAGCAATGGTGCATGGACATTGCTTAGAGCACCTGTGACAACCAGGCTGGGCACAGAGTGTCCCTGTCAACATGGGCCATATGGAACATCTATTCATGGCATGACCAGGCTGCCTGAGTCACAGCATCCATCCAACGTGCAACCCAGCCACTCAAAAATAGCCACACAATGGAACAGCATCAGAATAGCCCTGCTTGGCTACCTCTCTACTCTCCCTCCCAAAATGGCCAGTTTGGATTGCTTAGTGGAGGAACACAAAAAAGAAGGCACGGGTAATCTGCTCCTTCTCCCACTTTTCAGCATCAGTGCAAGTACATGGCTGATCTTGGGCTGTTGCATTTAAAAAACCTTCACTGGAGCCATCCATCCCAAATGGATCAAAACCTTGTTTGAAGCCAAATACAACTTCTGGTGTCTGCAATATCCTGTGGCAATTTGTTCCAAAGTTAATTATGCCCTCTGTACAGAAAAAAAAGTTTCCTTTGGTTTGTTTCAACCCTGTTCCTTGTCCATTTTTGAGCTACAAACCTTTCTAGCAGCCCTCGCAGCCTGCCCCTCCCCGAAGCTCCTACTTCCAAGAATTAGGGAAGAAAGTTTCTTTGCTAATAAAGCAGTACCTGCCTCACTGCCAAGGAAAAAGTGTGGTTAGAGGAAAAACTGCTTGCTCAGCAGATCAGGTTGTTAATAGACAATGCAGCATCCATGTTGCCAACCCAGTTTAAAATTTTTAAAAGGGCTCAGGGGTATTTAATCCTCTTATGTTTGTCCATGATACAGGAGGAAGCCCACTGCTAAATGCACGAGGTGCAGCTGCACTTGCATGCTCCACACGTGGCAAAAAAGCAAATTGAGGTGCACGGAGCAGGGAATGCCATTGCTGTAGCATGCAGGTAGCTGGAACGATCCTGCAGGACTTGCCTTGGAGCAGTTGGCAGGAGAGCAGGATGCAAAATGCATTAGTTCCTAACAGATGTTTGATTCCAGGTGTCGTGCCTCCTTTGAACTCTCCCTTCGTACATGAATGCTGCTTGTTTGTTTGCAGGGCTGGGAGATGCACTGGTTTGGGAACAGTAGGATTTGAAATGCATCCACGGTGAGAGGGAAAGGCTCAGGAGAGGAGAGGATCCTGCTGTGGGCAGGGCAGCTGGGCTCACTTTGGGAATGTCACAGAGCACACTGGAGCACAGCAGACAGACTGGGAGAAGCAGAGACCGAACCCCCGGCTGGGTTAGAGACCTCTGCCCTGCCCAGACCCTCAGGAACCCCAACCCCTCAGCAGACAGGCGCATGTCCCTGAACCATTCCCGATAAGGTGAGGCGTGCTGCATATTAGGAGATTATAAAAGTACACAATTACCAAGCCCGGAGACTTTGCTGTCCCGAATCCCGAGACAGCCCAGCCTTCCTCAGGAGCCCGGTACAGACTGTTTGCTTTCCGTCCCGAAGCTCCCATAACCTCCCCGTTCTCTCTAGCTGCCATCCCAGAGAGCCACAGCAGCTCCCTACCCATCCCCAGCCTGCTCTTTGCCCCTCTGAGTGCCGGGATAGGGGGAACAGAGCATTCCATGTCCCCCTGCAGGGATCCAGGGCACCCTGGGCAAAGCAGGAGCCCTTTGGCCACAGCCCTGCCTGCCCAGCAGAGCCTGCCCAGCTCGCACCACCGCACAGCCTGAATTCTTACACCTCCTGGAAACTCTCAGCCCCAAAAGCAAAGGAGCAGGAGGTTTTTTAAGGGTTTCCTCTAAAGCAGCCCCAGTCGCGTGACGGCTGATCTTTGCCCCTCCGGAGTGCTGTGCTGCACCAGACCGCCTTCAATTTCCCGGGAGGCTGATTAGCTGATAACCGCAGTTTGGAAGGGCGCCGTTGGCTCCCAGTGCCCAGGCCTCCCTCCCTGTATTTTCACCTCTTTTATCAGGGCGGCACATGTACATAGGAAATGATTCCTGCACGCCCTGAAGTGGGACTGGGATTTCATCCTGTCACAAGGCACCTGACAGTGAAGGAAGGTGCACAGATACAAAAGGTGGCTCTGGCTTCAGCTCCCTGGCTCTGCTGCCCGTCATGGAGGGGCACAAGGGCAGGTGAGGAGAGAAGTCCAAGTTAGGACCCTCAGCTGGAAGAAAAAGCTCTGATGTGTACAGGGAAGCTGGGCTGGGGAACATCAGCGCTGTGACTGCACTCGGGGATCCCCAAGGCACAGCCCAGTTCGAGGTGACAGTGGAAGTGGCTTCGTGGGGCACGTGGGGACAGAGTTTGGAGCGGGACCACCTCACTTTGGTTAGTGTGGTTGGACATGGCCAATAGCCGAGCCTGCAGCCAGACGCCATCACTGCTCCTGCCACAGCCCATCCATTTACTCCAGCACAAGCTTGTTCCCTGCAGAAATCCTGCCCTGCTCAGACACCTGGAGTGCTCCTCTGCTCACTCCCTCCACACCTGTCTTGCTCTGCAGCGTCACTTCTGCCTTTGATACCTGGAGCCCACCTGCTTGCTCTGGCTGCTGTCGCGCCCCAGCAGGGCCAGATGCAAACACGGACGAAGCTTTTCCTGCCTCCTTCCATAAGCCCCGTGCTGGGGCTGCCAGAAGGGAGGAGGAGATGAAGAGCTCTGCATCCCAAAGCTCTCTCTGTAGGAGAAAGCTGCTTCCAGCAAAAGTTACATGCAAAAGCAATTTCACGATTAAATCTCTGCATCCTCCGTGCCTTTCTCCATCCACGCTGTACAGACTGAGTCACTTCAGCTCCCCACACCGAGCAGCGTGCCTTACCTGTTGCAACAGGAGAGAGACCTCTCCTGAAGTTCACTGTCTCTCTGCTCCCTCCGCTGAAAATCCTCTCCCGCAGCAGCACCTCGCTGGCTGCCGGGGCTCCATGGCGCTTGCAAATCACAGGAGAGGGCTCCGAGAAATTCCCGCAAGAAGGGGTTTTGCCGGCTGAAACTCCGGCGGCACCGGTCGGCAGCAGCGAGGGAGAAAGTTGCGAGGGGTGGAACTCGCTCGCAGGAGCGCCAGCCCTTCCGTGACGGGCTGGAGGAGGAGGAGGAGGAGGAGGAGAGGCATCGCCCGCTGCCTCGCTGCCGAAGTGAAGTTGTGTGTGTGTGCGTGTGTCAGAGCTGGGCAAGGACCCAAGCCTTAGAGCCAAATAATTGCAGCGCTTTTTACTGTTAGATTAACCAGCATTGCCATGAAATCCAGGGCTTCAACTGCAAGGGGAAGGGTGGGGTGGGAGTGGTGGGCTGGTGGAATATGTCAGGTAAATCCCTCCAACACACCTGAAAAACTCAAAGATTGTTTTTAACTATCTGCCAGGTGGGTGTTGTGAGGAGGGATGGGTAGAAGGGGGTGGGGGAAACCTGAATCTGCCCTCAGCAGCTGCGTGCGAGAGGCACTTTGAAGGTGGTGGTTGTTGTTGTTGTTTGTGTTGGGGGAGCCCCCAGAAACCTTGGCTGCCGCCAGTAAGCCCCGGGGTGCTCCGTGCTGCACGGGCAGAGAGAGGATGGAAAGGTGGTCCTGTCCTGAAAAGGCAGGAGGCAGAGGGAGGCAGCAAGGAGAGATGGCAGCGTGGGGAGAGCAGACAACGTGCAGGAGGTTTTGGGGGATTTTTCTTTGTATAAATAGGGCATCCTGACTCTGGGGGAGTTGTTCAGGGCTGGACCAAGGTGAAAGGACACAGATGCTTCTGTGGGTGTTTCTGTGAGGGTCCTTCAGTCCTTTTTGTCCCCTTCTGCCTCCCCTCTTCCTTTCCACCCCAAACCCCAGTAAATATTAACATTCCCCCTTTAGATTGAAGTGAGGTTTGAACAGGGTAGTTCTCAACATGGGAAGTGAATGTTCAGCTTTCGATGAGGTTTCTTCCCCCTCTGGGGCATTTTTGCAGATGAAATTACCAGAAAGCTTTCTGTATGGTTTTAAGGGGAAAAAAGAAAAAAAAAAGGATATGGAAATTGGACAATTTTAACTTCAAACTGTCCACATAGGTGCCTGGCAGCTCCTTGTGAGGCTCCATCTTCTATGATGGCACAGGAATGAGTGGAGGAGAGAGACAGGGTCTGTTAACATCCCATTTGAGGAGCAGTGGTTGGTGCAAACTTGTACCTTCTGGTCACCAGCAAGCCTCCCAAGACAGGAGGTTATTGATCCTCTGGCCACACATACAGCCTCAACTGGAACTTGTCTCAAAGCAGATGCTGTCAATTTAAATCACAGGACACCAATCCTTTGGAAAATCCATGTGATTTCATGGTGCAAGTCCAAAAAGGTGTGAAGAAGTTGACCCATGATGTATTGGGACTATTTGGAGTTGTTGGTGAAGATGAGTGAGAGCAATGTGGTAAATTCACCAGAAAATGTGGTTTTGATGGAATCAAAACTGGTCAGGATTTCAGATTAAATCTAGGGAGTTTGTACCAGGAATGAGAGAGGAAATGTGCACAGCATGGTGAGAGTGAACAATCTCCCTGGGGTCACTGTGGGATGCTGCTGAGTTGGGAAATCTCTGTAGCTTTTGTGTTTCAAATGTTCTTGTTGGGTGCTCTGCTCACAGCATCTTAACTCCTCTTGGAAAGTGACTTTGATTTCAAGCTCATCATGGCCTTTCAGAAACTGTTTGAACTGAACAGGAAGAAGGTAAAAATTTAGTTGGATTTACGTGTGCAGCTGGTCCATTTTTTCCAGATAGTTTGTTCAGATGATTTCTAGGGGAACTTGTGGTGAAGTTCTGAGGATTATGAAAGTGAGAAGAGAAGTAACAGTACCCTGAAATTGCAAATTAGCTCCTCTTCAAGGATATCTCATGAGAGGAGGCCAGGTGATCAGCCAGTGATGGCAATGGGAGATGCATTTGGGAGGAAGGAAAGGAGAAGTTCCTTCACACCAGCAGCACATCTCGTGTCTCGCAACTGAGGAAGGCAAGAAAATCAGGTATTGGTGGCTGGGTTTCAGCAGGGCTGACGCAGGGCTCAGAACAATACTTGTATTATATTTAGACACATCAAGGTGCAAGTGAGCAAACCTCTGGCTTCAGGGCATCAGCTGATTGCTGCAAGAACCAGCATTTCCCTGTGTTTGGAGCCTTTCATGACTGCACGGGTGCCTTGTTCCTTCTGCTTGCATCTGGAGCAGTGGGGACTTGGTCTCATCTTGTGCAGCAAGGTGTGAACCCTCAGCTAGCAAGGCCAGCAGTGCTGATCTCAGCAATGCCACCCACGAGCCAGCTCTCCCTGTCTGCACTGTCTTCTTGCTCTCCAGGTGGTGACAGGGGCTCTCTTTCATCCCTTTTCTTCGCTCTGCTGATGAAATGCTCTTTGGGGAGGCTGGGTGCTCATGGAAGAGCTGTGTATCAGTCGGGCCCTGCAGAAGAGTTGGGTGTAAGCTGGTTATTACCTGATCCCCTTACAGAAAATATCCAGTACAATATCAAGTGAATGCAAAATCCACTGACAAGTCCAGCTTGTTGCCAGCAGGCTGGTGGCACTGAGTGTTCCTTCCCACAGAGGTGGCAGAGCATGGTATCATTGTTGTTGGCTGCAGGGGATTTAGCTCTCAGTAAAAACTTTACTCCTTGGATATGGAGCAGCAGAACATGAGGGAAATGACTGAAGGAGGGCTTGATTTACCAAAAGCCCACCTGCTTTTCCAGATGTACCAGATGGTTTAATAACAAACATTACCTTTCCTAATTAAATCATGACTTTGGGGTGAGCAGTAATCTAGCTATGGAATCCCCCAAATCCTCATATTATGGTTAGCTAGGGTACTGAGATGGACTTTGGCCTTCCATACAAAGACAAACATGGTCTCTTAGAGCACATCTGGATCAGTTACTATCCCAGTGATCCAGGAAGAACAAGAAGCAGAGGAGAACTTTCCCTGAGATCCAGATGCTCATTCTGTATCAGTGGTGGGTGAGAGCCTGGAACTGGTGAAAACTCTGGCTCTGCCTCCTCAGCTCTCCTGCTCAACTTGAAGTCAGGCTGGGTTGGGAAGAAAAGTGTTGTGTTTATCCCAAGGAGCAATTCCTGCTCCTGCAGAAAGGGGTGGGTGCAGAATTACCTGTGGTTGCAAGCAGAGAGGATTGGCTTGGCTGGGGGAACTTTGCCAGGAGGAAAGAAAGAAGATGGAGCTGTGCATGATGCCTGGCTTTGTCCTTCTTCACACCACTCAGGCAGTCAAACAAGCCAGCAACGCTCCATAAGTTGCTGTCAACTTCTCATGGCACCATGTCCCACTGTCAGGATCTCACCCTGTCAGAAGCAATGGGACCTTTTCCAGGGTGTGGGGAATGTCAGAGCTCCATCACTTGGCTGGCAAGGGTGCTTCTTTCTCCCTAATCATGGGGAGAGATTTCATTTCCTGGTTCCACCCAAGATCTCCATGTGATAAAGCCAGGTTCTGCTGTGGGTTACCTGCATGCAGAGTTTTGCAGTGAAGCAGCGTGTTCTGGCTGGGGTAGGGAAATCACCACGGGCCCCTCTGGACCAGCAAGAAACACTTACAGGGGCCTCCCTGCCCATAGCTGGACTCCCTGCCCTGGGGACCAGCCCTGCCTGTCACCTGAAGACACGCCTGCAGGCCCATCTTCCAGCTCATCCTCCCAAACCTGTGCCTTTCCTGGCCAACACTGGCAGCTGGCCCCACTGGAGTGTTGCCTCCATGGACCCAGAGGTCAGGGCAGTGCTGCTGAGATGTGGCACTGGATTCTTTTTTTCCAAACTCTTCTGCACTCAGAAACAGCCATGATGGTGTGACCCCTTGATCATCCCTCCTGAGGGTCTGGTTGAGCTGGGGACTGGAATGTTCCAGCTGTGCTGGTGAGGGTGGGCAGCCAGACCCCTGGTGGGCATTTCCCACCTCCCAACCTACAGCAAAGGTCTGCTCAGGGGTGTGCTGGGGTCTGTGAGGTGCCTCCCTCAGGGACAAACAACTTTTGTTTCCCCTTTGCAGAGAGTAGAGCCCGTCTGTGTGTCTGGCCCTTCAGCCCCGGCATGCTGCCGTGCTCTGTGGGTCTGTTTGCACGGCAGCATGCAGGGACTTGCCAGGGAAGGGGCGATTATCCTCTGGAACGGCGGCGGCAGCGCTTCCCCAGCAAGCGGGAGCGTGTGCTGGGGGCGGGGAGGATGCAGTGCTGTGCAGGGATCGGCTCCCTGAGCTGTGTCTGACTGCAGCCTCCTTGACCAGGGCTGATGAAGCAGCTCCAGTGACTCAGGATCGTTTCTATAGACCTGCAAAACACCCTGCGGCTCCCAGACAGGCAGAATCTGTGGGGGAATGAGGGGGTGCTGTCTTGAGAGGGACATTTGGGTTGCTTGGAATGTCCCAAGGGGCACAGGCTGGATCCATCTCTCCCCTTGCAGCAGAGTGGTAATCACAACCCTTGAATCATATCGCTGTGAGCACACCTAATTCTCACTCTGAGACTCACCCTTTGTACCCAGTACAAATTTGAGCTGGGATTTCCTTTGAGCTTCAGGTTATCCTGGCCTGAAGTCCAAGACGAGTCCAGTGATGAATGAGTTTGACTCAGGCCTCCCATCATACACAGTTTTGGGAATAGAGGCTGATGCATTGCAGACCACTCCTCTCCACTCAGTGTAGGATCTATTAAGACTATTAAGATCTATCTTCGGCTTGTGAGGCTGAACGCTGGGTGGTCCCTGCCCTTAGACACTCAGGAGGGCATCTCCATGGAGCTCCTGCTGGAGCCGGGTCCCCCACTCCACAAGTGTATTGTTGGGACAGATCAAACCTGACGCACGGCTAAGAGCATAGGATGTGAGGTTGTTGGCAGTGTTGGACTGGAATCCAAGCCTCCTTGGGCCCTGTGTGGGATCATAAGGATGCTGTGGCATGCTCCCATGTTGGCTTCCCACCAAGCATGATGCACATTGATTCCTACAGGGCACTGCTGACAGATCCCTTGCCCCTTTAAAAGAGATGAAGTCATCTGCCTCCGAAGCCATCTGGCACCAGGACAGAGTCAGAAGCTCGGTGCAACAGAAGGCTGGGATGCCAGCCCACAGAGGGGATGTCATCGCTCTACAGACAGATGGGACCCTGAAGGGATGGGGTGAGATGCTGCTCAAGACCTTAGGAGAAGGTTCAGTGTCATGGGGAAGGCAGTGCAGACCCAGTGGCAGAGTACCAAGGTGTGCCATGGCCTCACTGCCATCATCCATGCAAGCAGAGCCCCACTGAGAGGCTGGAGCTGCACTTTTCCTGGGAGGACAGTGGGCTGTACCAGGCCCTCGTCATGGCATGAGCTGGTGAGTCAGCGTGTCTCCTCCTCCCCCTCCATCCGTCCGTGCCATGAGCTCATCCCGAGCCACTCGTCCTGCACCGTGTGCCGGATGGCTGAGCTCATGGATGGCTGAGCTCATGGATGGCTGAGCTCATCACTGGCTGTGCCACCAGGACTGACTCTGGAGCGGCGTGTCACCGTAGTCCCCAACGGGACACCGTGGGAAGAGGAGCCACCACGTCCCAGTGAGGCTTGGGGCAATGATCTCGAGCAAAATTGCCCACCTGACTTGAGTGGGTGGTGGGGGACGACGTGAATTCCTTGCTGGCATGGCCAGGGAACAGCCTCTCACTTCCAGGTCTGGCAGGAGGTTTCTCTCTCAATTGGCCATTCCCAGATGCCTCGTGTATCACAGACTCCTTAACCCTCCTGGTGTGGCTAGCTCAGGAGCTGGTCCCCTTCACAGGACTTTGCTTGGTCATGCTTTTGTGCACCAGGAATGTCCCAGGCCACCATAAGTCTTTGTGAAGTTGCTGCACTGGACCCCCTTCTCCCTACCATGCACTGCAAGGCTTCTGGCCAAGGCAGGGACCCAGTAAGTGCCTCCTCCTGGCCCGGTTTTGCAGGAAGGAGCCAGGGCTGTGATGGGTGGATTAACACAGATGTGCTTTTCCACCACCCTGTCTGAGAATCCAAACTTCAGCTTGGTGTTTGTAGAAGAGATTGGTGGAGGTGGCAGTGAATAATAGAGGAGGGGACAACGTGGGAATTGCTTGGGTCTTACTTGGAGGTGGGGATAGAGGACAGTGAGTTAAATTATCTGAAGGGCAAAGCAAGGATGAGGAGTTAAATTGCATCTCCATAGTTCAGGTGTCTGTCCAGGGAGAATGATCCATTCCCAGAAGATGAGTCTCTCCCCTCACTGATGCCACACAACCAGCTTGGACTGGATGTTTAACTTTTAGTCCAGTGGATCGTGTGCTGGGGATTGCATGGGCACTGGGAGATCAGGCACAGCCAGGGCAGGGTCTGCCCACACTCTTGCTTCACTCAGATGTCTCCGGTTTGCCTGGCTTGAGCAGAAACTCCTTCAAAGCAGAGGTGAATTTTGAAGTAGAGAAATAATTCGTGTTTGTTCTGGTCTGGCCTGAAGAATCCTGGACCACTAACTCTTTTCCCTAGGAAAGACCATTCCTCTTCTGCTTTGCCTTGCTTTGGGAAAAAAGTTCTGTTCTGCTCCAGCCCAAATCCTTTGTACTCTCTCCTTTGCATTGCAGTCCGTAAATATTTGTCTATTAATCTGTTAACCCTCAGTCCCAGACTTCCATGCTCCTCTCTCAGATCCTTGTTCTCTACTCCTTTGCCTTGGTGCTCAGACCTGACACCCAGTCTTGCCTGGCAGAGAAACCAACCTGGAAGTTCCTTGCTCCAAGGGCATTATAAAGAGGCGCCATTGTGCAATGGAGCCTTGTACCAGGAACACAATCCTGTGATGATTATCTCGATACCATCCTCACTGAACCAGGGCAGCCTGAGCCAAAAGAAGAATTTAGAGCTAAACAGCTTTTGTTTACAGGAAGCCAGAGCACAGTGTCTGGGCTTGTACCAGTGTAGCAGGAGATGTTGCTACTGTCTCAGACTGCAAAATATTGATGGATGGAAATCCCTGAGATTTCCCAGGGATGTTATGGGAGCAGTCTCCCTAATTTCTGAAGCAGCTAGTACAGGAGCCTAAGGGGAAAAATGTTTCCTTTGGTTGACTGGACAACCAAGCAAAGGTCATCAGCTTTATTGACGTGCCATGATCACCACAGGCTTTGCAACCTCTGCAGGACTCTGTGCCTTGGCATGGAAAAAGTTGGGTCTCAGGCATGTTGCAAAGGGCACCAAGGAACATGTACCAGCAGCCCAAACCTCCATGAATTCCTACTACTGAACAAAATTTGTACCACTGTCCAAAATCCCACTGAATTCTCTCAAGCTAGCAAAAGAGGAGACAAACTTCTCTTCCAATACTGAAGCTCCCTTCTGCGTTTGCAAAACCACAGTCCTACAGGAGAAAAAAGCTGGTGGACAGCTTTGCTGAAGGAGACAAAGAGCCTCATCTCCAAGGCTTGTCCTACTCAGGACAAGAAAACAAACAATTGAGAGAGAAAAGCAAAATGTCTGACTGCTCTCCAGATGTGAGGGAGGGCTTGCCCACATCTGGCAGGGAGTGTTTCACAATGGGAACAGCTTTCCTCAGCCCTCGGCACACGGCTGGGGGTGGCTGTTGTGCCCACAAACAGGATGGTCCAGTTCCTGTGGAGGCAGAAGATCTGTTTGGGCAGTTCAGTGAGTCAGAGAACATTTACCAAGACCTTTTGGTGTCAGGAAATGTATTTTGATGAAAAAAGGAAGAAGTTTAAAATAAATTCAAAGAAAAAAGGAGTGAAAAATGAAACAAATGCAGGTTGCAGAGGCATTCCCAAACAGCAAATCCTAGTGCTGAGGGACACCATCTGGCCCAGCTGGGATGGTCTTTGTGGGATTCACTGGTGTCCCACTGCCTGCTTTCAAGTGAGCCATGTTTGGTAACACCTCATGGAGCTACAGTAAGACTTCGCCTGTCCTTGAAGCACTTTGTCCAACCATTTGGAGAAATATCCAAGAAATTTACCTTTGGAGTTGTGCTGCTCTGATCTGTATCAGTCCCAGGCTCCTTCCCTTCATTGCTGGGACGGTGGGTAATGATGTCTGTAGGGCTGACAGTTTTCTTGGTAAAAAATGTGTGCTGAGAATAGGGGTGGCAGAGCCTGGGCCCACAGCATCCCCCAAATGTCTGTCATCTCCCAGTGCCTGCATCCTTCCAGGGAAGCAGGGACATCTGTTAGCCTCCTTTTCAGTGGGGGAGAAACTGAGGCATGGAGATGTTCAGCAATACTTGCAAGTATATTAAGCCAAACAGGGATGAGGGGAGGCAGAGGAAGGGAGCAGGGATCTGAGGACTGGAAGGTTTGGTGGGGCCAGAAGATACAGGGTATGGAAATGCTGCCTTGGAAGGTGAGCCCATCCAGCCTCCCTTGCAGAGCCAAACCTTCTGTTCTGTCAGGGCTGGGGGAGGCACTTCCCTCATCACCCTGTCCAGCAAACCCTTCCCCAGCCAGTTGGGCATGAGGGCTCAACTCAGCAGCTTGAGGTGAAGGCTGGATACATTGCTGGATAGCAAGGTTAGTGGCCTCTGAGTTTCCCCAGAAAGGAAGTTTCTCCATTTTCTGCTATGGCAGCACTCTCCACCCCTGATGCTTGGTTGGGGCTTCTGCCCTGAAGCAGCTCTGAGTATCCACCCTTCCCTCCTCCCCCTGATCTGTGCAAGGCATAGTGTGAGCAAGAGGAAGGGACAACCTTTGTTGGGATGTGAGAGGCAGCCTGCCAGAAAGATAAACAGAAAAAGGCCTGGGTGAGAGGTGTGGAGAATCCCTAAAGCTGAGGGGCTTTGCATTAATTATCATATTAAATGATAATGCCGTTTAAACTGCAAAAATACCCATCTCCATTTTCATGTGCGTTCACTTTAAAAAGAAATAAAAATCCTGCTTAATTGCTCCACTTAATTCATTAAAGGATTAAGGCAAAGACTAAAGGAAAAAAGTGAAGTATGATGATGGGTGGTTCTGGCATCCTGCTCCAAACCATCCGTGAGTGTTTTGGAGGGAGCCAGGGTGTGAACACGACTCCTCCACCCAGCGCTCCTGCCCCGTTCCCAGCAGAGTGGGTGAACCCTGGAGCTGGAGCAACCCCGACCACTGGGACCTGTGAGTCTTGGGGGCACAGACCCAGGCACTGTTCTTTGATCAGCAGATGCCAATCCTCCCTCTAAGTCCTTTGCAGGAACTTTGCAAAGACCTCCAAAGGCATTCTCCATCCTCTTTGGCTGCATGTTTGACAGATGCTTCTGACCTGTGGACCAAACCTGGTACCAAGCCATCCCATAATCCAGGAGTTTCTTTTTTTTTTGTTTTGTTTTAAAGTGCTGCAGCAGGAGGCAATGTTGAGTTTTGCAAAATGTCCTCTGTATTCATTTGCATTGAGCTTAAAAGTAAACCTGGGAGGCTGGTTTATTTCTCAGGCCCATTTTAATTTGAGTTCCCCAAGTTCAGAGGTCAGGTTGGTGTGGGTCTGCCTGCATCACATCTGGCAGAAAAAGGATACAGGGAGAATGTGCAGGTGGGGAGTTTGGTGCCTGATAAAGGGGAGAGGAGCAGCTGGCTGGAGGTTAAGGTTAAGACTAAGGTTAAGACTAAGGTTAAGGTTAAAATCAGGAGAAGAGATTGCCCATCACTTCTCAGGCTGGTGTGATCAAAGCCAGGCTGGAATTGTGGCTTTGGAGCAGGAGAAGGACAAGGGTAAGCTGTGCTGAGGAGTGAAGTGCTGCCATGGGCAGGGGGTGCAGGGGATCTCACAGGGCAAAGAGAAACAGGAACAGAGCTCTGCAGCCTGAGCACGTGAAACCAGCTTTGGGTTACTGCCTTCTCCTGGGCAAGGCTGGTGGCTTGACAGAGGGCCTGTGTTTGGGGATGTGGGTTTGCTGCTGCACAGCCCTGACATCAGATCCCACATCCCCGAGCAGCTGAGGTGTGAGGTGGAGGTTGCCCTGTGCCCTGGTCCCTGTGGCTCAGCACAGTTTGGCTGCGTGGGGAGGCCAGGCCGGCGTGCATGGCCCTCCCACCCAGCTCCTGCAGGGCCTGGGGGCAGCCTTCCAACAGGGCCTGAGGGCAGCCTTCCAACAGGGCCTGAGGGCAGCCTTCCAACAGGGCCTGTTCCCAGCTGCCAGCACACCCCGAGCCAAGATGGGCTGGGAGGGCAGGGAGGTATTGCAACCTGTTCCCTGCAGCAAGGACTGAACACGTGGGCAGAGCAGGGCTGAGAGGGGAGCAGAGCATCTTCTGCTCTGGGGTGCCCTCAGATCACTGTGCAGCACCTGGAGCAGCTGGGCCTGGGCAAGGCTGAGCACCCACACAGAGCTCAGCCCCTCAGCAGGGCATGCTGGGTTTGACCAGCCTGGCTTTTGCTCCCTCCTTCCTTTGCTTATCCCTCTCGTCACTGACCGCAGGTGGTAGCAGGTGCCTCGCAAAAAAGCCAGATTGGAGCTACAGATCTGTGTGTGTGTGTGAGGGGGAAACAGCAAATCATCCTTGAAACAATGTCCCTTTTCAGAGTCTTGGCTCCTGGCAGGAATAATCTGTCCTCCCTGGGCAGCTCAGCCTGGCAGCAGCTCTGCCTAATCCTGCCCAAGTCGTGGCAATTCTGTGGATTGCTGAACTGTGGGGTGACACGAGATGCTTCTGCAGCCCCTCAGGGAGCTTCTGGGGCTTGTAGTGGCTCTGGAGGAGGCTGGGAGGAAAGGGCAGGTGGTATGAGACACATCTGTATGGGCAGGCACATCTGTATGGGCAGGCACATCTGTATGGGCAGGCAGGAGTGCTTGGGAGGTTGGGTTTGGGCTCTGTTCTTAGGACAGCCCCCATGGGGAAGGCTGAGGGTTGATCCAGGGTGGGGATCAGGGTCCCTTAAAGAATCAGCCTGAATGGGCATCCATTGCTGGGTGGAGAGAGCACTGCGTGATGGTTTGTGGGTCACCTTTGGTACCTCAGAGCTGGAATCAAAGCAGAGACCCCAGTCCTGGTGTGCTCAGCAGCTGGATGCCCTGGAATGTTCTGGACACAGCTGCTGTCACCTACAGTGAAAAATCAGGGCTGTTCAAAGATTTTCAGTGACCTAACAGTGCTCTTTCCCCAAGGAGAGGAAGAGGCAGCATGATCCTGCTCTCTGGAACTGTTTGCAATAGTGCTGCTCAGATTACAGGACAGGGTGTGCACAGAGATTTAATTTCAGGAGTTTT
The DNA here is from genome assembly GCA_910950805.1 of Acrocephalus scirpaceus scirpaceus. Taxonomy (NCBI): domain Eukaryota; kingdom Metazoa; phylum Chordata; class Aves; order Passeriformes; family Sylviidae; genus Acrocephalus; species Acrocephalus scirpaceus. The sequence goes on from OU383785.1 coordinate 12,141,513, forward strand.
CAGCACTGTAGGCTTCTTTTTGCAAGTGAATCTTGTGCTGTTTGGGCTGTAAAAGTTATTGTTTGAAATGGCCTCCCAGAGTTTTTCCCCTATCAACTTTTATCTGTCTCCGCCATCACAAATATCATTTTATCTTTCAAATGGGTCCTGGAATGAAGGCTGTGGGCTGTCTTGAACCCCAGACTGGGGAATTCAGATTTTATTTGCAACATGCCAGGGAATTTTGTTTTCCAGTAACGACTTGTGCTGTAATTGTGAACTTCCTCTTATAACAGAGATCTAACTCCCAACTTCCCCGGAAGGGAGGCTTGAGCACTGCTGGTGTCTACAGTCCCCTTGAAATTCTCAGTTTTAGCAAAGCTGATGCAGGACAGGGATTTGTTCACCTTTTGATGCAGAACATTTGGAGTGGAGATGCAGGAAGGGTCATTGCAACTGGACCTGCCCTGGAGGAAGAATGGAAGGAAGGAGAGTTCCTGCTTACCACCTTTCCTTCCCAACTCCTGTTTTCCTTTTCCTTTGCCTCCTCTCAGCGTGCTCTGACCCCAGCCTGGTCCTGGTTCACCTCTTTGACTGAGATCAAAGCCAAGCTCCTGCCTGTGGCCCTGGCAGGGAGGGCAGTGCTGCCCTGTCACCTGCTGCCAGCCCGGCTGCAATCAGGATGGGAGAGGAGTTCACTCAGCCTACTCCTGCCAGACCCCAGGGTGATGAAAGTTGGTGTTTAAAGGCAGCGAGATCGGGCTGGGGATCAAAGGCACCCTGCCTGCAGCAGCACTTGCGATGCAAAGTGTGGGGCAGTGCTCTCCGAGGTGATGCTCAGCACTCCTTGCCCCTGCTCAGTCAGTGCCACCCCCCAGCCCTGCCTCCAGACCTGCTGCTTCCAGCGGGGAAGGCTCCGGGCTGTGCTGGGCACAGGCAGCCCTTTGCACAAACCCCTTTTGCATCAGGGCACACAGGAAAGTGGCTGCTGCCCCTGACATTTGGGGGGCTCTTTGGTCCCTCCTGGGGGCACACAGCACCCAGGTGCCACTTCCAGGGGCAGAGCTGCAGAAACTGCATGAACATTAAAATGCAGCTTGTGCTGCCTGGCAGGCGTGGAGCAGCCTCTGTTCCCACGGACTCATTTACCTGCTTGGAAGTGGAAAGTGTTCAGTACCTGGCGGGCTCTGCTGAGCTAATTAATTTATTTAATAACAATTCTTAGCTGCTCTCCAGGCCTAGCTGCTTTGCATCCCAAAGGCTGATGATTTTTTTTTTTTATTTTGTTTTCAGAAATTCCCAATGGAGATGTGCCTGGTTTATTTATATAGATAGGTATTACCTTTTTTTTGTAGTTCTCCATTTGAACAGCATGCTGCACAGCAGGCCTCTGGCTCTGTACCCCTGCTCTGACATGGTGTTATTATATACATAGACACTGCCACCACTCTGGGGACACTGCCCTGGGGATGCTGTGGGCTCTGCCCTCTGGGACAATCAGTCCCAGGCCCCCATGAACCAGCGGGATGCAGCCTGAGCTAATGATCCAGCCTAACTAACCTGAAATCCTTCAAGGACTGCAGTCACTAGAGGGAGATGGGGGAGCCCCTCTGCTGCTCTGGGTGTGGGTGCTTCATGGTACCCTGTTTCCCTTCCTCTGCAGTCCCCAGGAGGAAATCCAGCTGGCTGGGGGGATGCAGGAGGATGCAGCTTTCCATCATGACTTGTCAACTCAGCATTGCTGCTCTCGGCCCACACCCTTGCCTTGCAAGGAGGGATGAGGCTGTGCCCTGGACTAGGGACATGCATTTCCTAGCAGGAATTAGAAAAGTCTTGTTCCCTTACCAGGAATCTCTGCCCATTTTCCTGCTACCCCTGGCAAGGCTGTTAGGACAGTTGAGAGAGTTTGTATCTTGTTTCAACACAACATGGAAATGCTGATCAAGGCTGCCTTGCCTTCAGGGACAGGCAAGAAAACATGGGTGTGGGAAAAAGCCTGTTACCCTGTAGGGCAGGTGCAGGGCATGCCACTGGAATTACCCAAAGCAGTGCCCATGAAAGCCTCTGGGTGTTGGGGACACTGGCTCTCTGCTGGGGCACAGGTGCAGGTCTTGCTGCCAGGGGCTGGGGAGGAGAGGAACAATGTCCCATGGGTTGGTTTTCCCAGAGCCTGGCAGTGCCACTGTCTGGCACGAGAGTCTGACTGCACGGCAGAATTCAGCAAGGTGCACCTGGCATCATCCAGCCCAAACCTCATGTGGCCATCCTGTTCATCCGGGGGCTTATCCTGCCCTGAAACAAAAAGAGGAAAACTCCCAGCACCGTGGCTGAGTGAGGATCTTTTCCACTTGAGCTGGGACAGGTCTGGGATGCAGAAGCCGTGGCTGAGGAGCCCGTGGCTCTCGGGGTGGGGTCGCTCACCCCACACCATTTCCTGAGCCCTCTCACTGCTCTGTGTTCTCCTCCTCGCCCTGAGACAGACCCGAGTGTTTCCGTGCCTTCCACCCCCGGGTTGTGCCCCGGCGGGCTCCTCTCCTCCCCCGTTCCCCACTCCTACCCCAAATGGCATTTTTCTCTGCCGGTGAGTCACGTTGCACTGTTGCAATACTCACCTGGCCGCGACCTCCGCGGGAGCCCTGTCCCTGCATGCAGGAGCGCAGTGATTCAGCCGGGATCAGAGGACTTGCGCCTTTCCCCTGTGCCCAGCTGTGTGTATCCAAGAAAGCATTTCTGCCTGCTGGGGAGTGAATCACCCAGGAGTGGCTTATCCAGCCCTGCCTGCTGCGAGCAGGAAGGGGAGTGGGAAGAGAGGAGTGTGGGCAGCCTTCCTCCTGCACTTGGGACTGGGGCTGGGCAGTGCAACACACAAGTTTTGCAGAAGAAGGAGAATCAGGTGGGGATGGAGCGCTTGGCTACTCTTGTGGAGCCTTGCAAGGCGCTGTTGTGGCTGTCAGCCCCGCAGCAGAGCAGCCGAGCCCGCCCTGTGCTGGTTGCATGGGCTGCAGCTTGTCCCAAGCACGGTGGCTCCTTCTCTGCTGGTGCTTCAGGCAAGCCGGGACACGGCCACTGCAGAGGGGACGTCGCTGTGTCATGCACTGAGCTGATGCTGGGCCGATCCCTCTGCCAGTTCCCACAGGCTCCTGCAGGAGCTGGGGGCTGGGGATTTGCCAGGTGGGGCAGCTGCTACGGGGCCATCCTGCCCAGGCAGTGGGTGGCATTTTGTGTGGATGGAGCAAACTCTCCTTGTGCTCTTTCTGTTGTGCTGTTTCAGTTGCTGTGGTCTGCATTTGCTGTCCACTGGCTCAGAGCAGTTAAGAGCATCTGATTTAAGAACTACTACAATAAAAACAACTTGTGGCAATGACACCAGATTTAAGAGAAAGCCAGTTGGTGACATCCTCTTTGACCTGTTTGCTTTTGGTGCACTCTGTAGCATGACGAGCATTAGTCACTTGGAGCAAAATCCTCTTTGCACTACCAGGTCCTGGGAGAACAGAGTTGGGAGCTGAGGGCAAGGCTGCTTTGGGCTCCCAGGGAAGCTAATGTGGAGGGTAAGCCTAGAGAGCATCTGTTTAGATGGGATTTGCAAAAATACGTCCCTGAGAGGTCAGAACAACGCTGGCCAGTCACTGATCAGCCTGCTGCACTCAGAAAGGGCAGGACCAGGTGTTGGGGACCACAAACATCCCACCTGGGGTTCTCCTCTGTGGAGCTGCTCTGTGCTTGGCTGTGACTCTGACTTAAGTTTTCTGGTGGGAATATTGGCCAGGATTGTTGGGCCTTGCTGCTGGCTCAATTCAATTGACCCAAGGAGTGATCTGAACAGCAGCAAAGCTGTGTCTGATCTGGAAACAGGTCCCTAAAGGACAGCATGGATGCATTCACCTGTAACTCCTCATCCTGCATCACATCAGATTGCTTGCTGCCTTCATTCTCAGGATGTATCATTGCTTATCCCACCCATCCATGCATCCCTTGTTTGATACCAAGCAATGAGATTGTTCCCTGCTGCTCTTGGGCAGAAGGGAACCTCACCCTGGTGCTGCCACCATCCTTCAGGCACCTTCTTGGTGCTGTTTTTGCTGGCAGACACGCGCACGTGCCTGGTGCTGAGGCACCCTGGGACAAGGGCTGTGTGGTGCTGTGGTAGTTCACACCATCAATAACTGCAGGGGATGGATCTCAGATACACATCTCTGGGGCAAGGTGAGGGACCTGCAGCTCATGTATTCCTGGCACAGGAATCAATAATAAAATTGCAGCCCCTGAAAATTCAGTGATAAGCCTGGCAGCGATAGGAGTGGGGAGGGAATTTCCTGCAAACTGCTGACTATAAACATGGCTATTGATATTATTCTGAGAGTATCTGGTTCATGATTTATTAGACCTGTGTGGGACAGGCCCATAGAAGGCATATGAAATAAATCAGGTGAAACCCAGAGCTGGTTCCACCCCTGCTGCAGTGAGGGTGGTGGGAGCACGGCAGCCTGAGGGGAGGCTTTCCAAGGACACACCACACACTGGCCAGGATGGTCTGAGGTCTGGTAACAGGACCTGGGGTCAGAAGAGGAGGTAAGCAAGGAGGCTGAGAGGTGAATGGTGTGGAGCTTGGTCCTTCCCAATGGCCCCAAAACATCTGGGCTGCAGCACTGTGCAACCTGGTGCCCCACACCGCTGATGGAGAGGGGGGTGGGAGGGAGACATGTTGCTACAGTTCTGCCATTACCACATCCAAAATTATCGTTCACATAAACAAGGCGAGCAAGAAGCAAACCTCAGGACAAAGCAGAACTCGTCTGGGGGGAGCGGGAAAAGGCAGGAGCCGCAGGGAGGGGCAGAGGGTGGTGGGCTCCTCTTGCTGGCACTGAGGTTTAGCCCATCTCACCCGGCCGTGCTGCTGGACACCCTCGCAGCCGCCTCACCTTGTGGCTGAATTTCCCCCGGTGCAGGTTGGAAGGGGAAGATGTGGTTCTGAAGGAGCAGGGGTACCTGGGGAGCAGCTCCGTGCTGATGTAGGAACTTCTCCCTAGCCCCAGGCAAGTATCCAGCAGCAATTATCTCCGGTGGGTGCCACCCAGAGCGAAGCTCTCGCTGGGTTTTATTTCCCGGCCATCCACTGAGCTGCCTGAAGAAAGCTCTGCTCTAAAACCTGTGTCCCTCCTCTTACAATGAGGGTTGTGCCTGGCTGACTTGTACTCGGATAAATAACAGCAAATGGGCGCTGTGGAGGGCACTGGGCAGCAAAGGGACTGTCTGCCAGGGCACCAGAGCACCCCAGGCTGAGGTTTAAAGCCTAGGTTGGTACGTTGACATAAATCATCTTCCCATTCAGCAGCCCCACCTCTCCAGACTCTGGTGCACCCCTTCTCTCCATGGCTCTGTAGGAAGGTTTTACCTCCACGGAGCCCAGAGCTTCACTAAAAAGTGAATGTTGTGTGCCATTACTGCCCCTTGGGGCTGAGGGTGGAGATTTAACACTGAGTTTTCGGAGAAGTCTTCAGGCATTAGGTGGCTTCTCTTAGGGAATTTGTAGGGAATTAACCTAAGGGCTCACACACCAGGCTCTGGAGGGGGTGTCAGTGCTTCAGGTGGCTGAGCTGACCACTGGGGTCATTCTGCCTTCTGAGGGGCTCTCCCTGGTATCTGGAGAGCACCTCACTTCAGTTGCACTTTCTTGCTGTTAGGGTTTTATTTAATACCAAATAAGTAAACTGCAGGTGAACAGCTGGAACATCCTTGGTATCAAATCAGAGGGGTAAAGCCCCTGGTTTGCTGCAGCTCAAAATCAGAGGGGTAAAGCCCCTGGTTTGCTCATCTCTGCAGGTGTTGCAGAGATGCAGGCAGGCAGATGGATGGTTGAGATCTAATAAAATATTGGCCAATACTGACATGGCTTGGTGTGTGTGTACAAAGGATGACTGTGAGCAGCCTAAATATGATTGTTGGGCAATAGTTTGCTGTAATGCAAATCACACCAGTGTTGCACAAGCAGGGAGGGGTAATTCTTCAGGTGTCCCAGTGCCTCAGCTGGGGCTCTGCTTGGCTGAGAAGGGCTTGAACAGCACTGTAGGAGCACTATGAGGGGCACAACGTGCTGCTTATGCACAATGTCTTGTTCTGGGCTCAGAGGACAGAGCCTGCTCGCTCTCTTTTGCTCTGTTGTCACAAAATACACACAGCTGGTTGAGGTGCTTCTCTCTGTGTGCATCTGCCACTGCTTGTCCCTTCATTTAACATTGTTCGAAGCTGGGCAAAGGCACAGGAGCCACTCCAGACATAGGTCTGCTCTCAGATAAGCTTGAGGCCAAGTGTTTCACCCAGTTTTAAGTCTGGAGAGCTTCATGCTTGCAGCCCCAGGGCGAGAGGAGGCCAGGCTGGCTGCAGCTGAGAGCACATCTCTGCATGTCAATGTCTCTGCTGCTCACTGCTGCTGCTGCTGGGGAGTGTGGCAGCGTGAGGTGTTCTGATGTGGATCTGCACTGGCTGATCCTTAACCAGGCCCAGATTGCTATTAATATGCTCTTAATGCTCCCTAAGCTGGTTATAGAGGAAATTCTACTTTAGACACTACTGTGTGCTCCCTGCCAGTCCTTAGCACAGCTTGGTGTATTTCAGCAACGTGCAGGATTCCCAAATGAATAGAAAATTATGGGGCATAGCTTTGTTAGGTACTTGGAAAGGATTTCCTTCTGCAAAAGCAGCGTGTTGTGTTAATGGGAGAAATTATAAAGGGATTAGGAGGGAATGTACCTCTGCAGCAGATGGGAAAGGGTAGAGCAGTGCAGGAAAGTGCAGTGGAGCTGGACTCTGTGGGCACCTGTGGGAGCTCCCTGGGCTGGGTACAGGGAAGCCTGGGCCATGCAGAGCTGGGAGGGGGAGAGCCAAAGCCCCTGGATGTGCACAGTTTTCTCAGTGCCCTCAGGAGCCCATCCCAGGGCAGGCCAGATCAGCCTTTGCAGCTCCTGCACCGAGGGCCCATGAGGTGTCAGTGGTTGTGACTGAATCCTCAGGTGAGGGGAAGAGCCATCAGCTGAGCACTCGTTCTGACTGAACCCCTGAGGGGCCTTACTCAGGGTGGCTTCAAACCACTAAATCCAAGGGGTTTAAGGTGAACAGAAGCTACCTGCTGGGCTGTGCTCTGCTCTGGGGAGGTGCTGTTTCAGGGGTGAAGCAGGTGCTGGGCGACTGTGCTGGACATGCACCGTGACTCTGGCTGTGAGTCCTGGGATGCAGGACACCCATCAGCAGAAGTGCCAAGGCTGGTGTAAAGTGAGGGGCTAGTTCACAAAACCTGTGCCTTGAGCCAAAGCTTGCAGAGCTCCTGGAGAGTGGGGCAGGTCAGGAGGCTTCCTGTGGCAGCTGGTGTGCCTGCTGGCCAGGCTGGCTCCAAATGTGGCCCAGTGTGTCCAGCAGAGAGTCTGTGCATGGACATGAGCCCCACAGTGCACAGCAGGGACATTTGCTTCCTGGCTGCAGGATTTGACATTCTTCTACTCTTTGTTTTCTGGCAGAACAGGAGAGTGTGTGCATCCTCACTTGTGGTATCTCTGATTTATTTCCTTTCTCTTCATACCTGAAATCACTAAGCATGGGGAAAAGAAAGCCTGACTGCCAGCAGCACTGAAAGAGCCCTCTCTATTACCCTGTGGTTTGTAATTTCCCAAGTGCTTCTGTCCAAAAATTACCAGAGGGCAGAATGGCTGTAGGGAACACAGAAACAACAACAGGATGGCCGCAGCTTACTCTTGTTTATACAGGAATGGACCAGCAAGGCAGTGGGAGCAGGGGTTTTCAGCAGGTGTGTGAGTGCCAGGTGGACAAATCCCTGGAACTCCTCACATGGATGTACCTGGCCAATGTCTTTTTCTGTGGTGGATTTTTGCATGTATGGACTGCGTAAACAGAGGGTAAAGGCAAAGTGACCACAGGTTGTGGTGTTCCACAGAGGAGTCAACCTTCCTGAGTGTGCTTTTATTCTGAAAGAGACATGTGGACCTGTGTGGGGCTCAGGAGACAGTAAACTGAAGGTGGGGGAAATTGTTCTCTGCCAGGGCCTTTGATGAGAGCCAGCTCTGAAGGCAGAGTTAATTCTAAAGGAAAGAACACAGACGTTTGGGTGTTTTTAGGATCAAGGGATTGCCTTCAAAGCTGGTTGGGCATCTCAGGCTAACCCAAGGTAGGTGTTGTAAATAAAGCAAGTGACCTGTAAAATACACCAGGTCCTCACATCTCTGCTGGGCAGCCGGGACACAGAGGCTGGGGCAGGCTGGTGGGGAATGGTGCTGACCCAAGGATATGACACCAGCAGTGGGGAAAACCATGCCAAAGTTGTGCATGTACAGAAATGAGTGGTTTTAGGGACACAGAATAAACGCTTAACACACATGTGTTAAAACACCTCTGTAGGGTGCAAAAGCAGCTGTTGATGCAGAATGTATTTATGTGGAAATATGTGTGGAGGTAGTAAACAGCAGTTTGTGCTCCTCTCCATGTATGTGCACAGATGCCTTTCATGGCATAACATGAACATGACTGAAGGGGAGGCCTGGTAATGGAGATGAGAAAAGATATGGAAGCACATAAAAGGCAGAGATTACACATTCTTGTAAAGCCTTCAAAGATGAATTCATGCACTGGTATACAAATATGCAGGGTGAGGGGGAAGAGATGTACCCAAACACATCAACAGGGAATTATACCCACAGAGAGGTGAGCAGTCCCCCTCTCTTTTTGGATGTATGTTTAATGCCTTTGTGATGATAATTAAAGCCCCTGTTTGGGTGTTGCATCTTGTGATTTACTGCGGTCTTATAAATCTTTCAGCAATTTGAAATCTGCAGGGAACAAAGTTTGGAAAAGAAACAAAGAGAAGGAGCTGCACCACATTCAGCAGAGGGTACCCTGGGCTATCTGGAAAGAGTAGCTGACAGGCAAGGAGGGCAGGAGGTCCCACAGGGCTTTCCAGCCCAGGAAACCAAAACCTGTTGCCTGTGGACCCCAATTCTTCCCACCAAAGGAAGGCACCCATCCAAAGTACCTCTCCCTCTGGAAGGAGGATCTGGGTCAGGCTGATTTCTCTGCAAAGGGGCAGAACTTTTTCTGGTGGCTCCATGCCCTCCTAAAGAGCTTGAAGATGGGAGGGCTGGAGGTGGGCAGGGGAAGCCACGTGTGAGGTAGGCAGTGCTGTTGGAAGCTGTGGGTGGGGGTGGGCAGAGTACACTCGAGAGCAGACAGAAGGGGGGTGGGGGTGGATTTTGGGGAGCTGAGGAGGGAAATGGAGCCAGTGGGGGATGTGCTGGTGAGAGACAGAAATAGAGCAAAAATACTTAGATGAGGTGTGTGAAATGGGAAATTCTTCACTGGAATGCAGAATTAAGATGGTGAATATGGTAGAGTCTGGAAGGAAGAGCCAGAGGTCTGGAGGGCTGTATGGGGACACACAGAGGAGTGGAAAAAAGATGTCACAGTGGGGTAGGGAACAAAGATGAGGTCTCTCTAAGGGGATGGACATGTGTGAGAGACAGATAGGCCAGGAGGGCTCCACTCCACCAGAGAACACCCCTGCTGCACATCAGGGAGTGACCTTGAGGAGGGATCTCTTCCCTTCCAGCCTGAGCCTCTGACCTGCTGGCAGTGGGAGCATTGCAATGGGTGTCTGTGGACATGCACAAACCACAGCTCTTCCCTGCCCTCTCTGTGACTTTGGCAGGGTGCTCCCTCTCCTTGCTTCCAGGAGCTGAGCAGGCTGTGTCAGCAAGCCAAAGCTTGAGGGCTCAGTCTAAGGTAGAGCTGTGGCTGCAGCATGATGGATGGAGTGACCATCAGAGGAGCTGGATGGCTCCTAATATCAAAAACAGAACCTGTAGCTCCTTTTTGGAAAATGCAGCTGGGAGGCAGACAGAAAGGGTTTAGAGGCAGGAGGGGGCTCAGGTGAGAAATGCAAGCAGTGAATGGTGCAGAGCAGTGGTTGCATTGCTGGCCTCCTCCTGGGGGTGAGAAGGGACACCCTGAGGGCTTCACCAGAGCCGTGCTGCCCCAGCGTGGAGCCATGGATGTGCTGCTGCCTGGGCCTGCTAAGGGAGTGCCACAGTGGGGGAAGGAAGAGGTGACTGGGACAGCACCTGGAATGCAGAACAGCCCCCAGCTCCGTGGATGATGGTCAGGCTGCGCTGCCACCACGGGAGCAGGGAAATGGGGAAGGGACAGTGCAGGGATGGGGCTGTTGCAGGGGTTCATGGTCTGCCTCTGGCCCAGCAGCATCCACCACACCACAAGTGCCATCCCAGCCCTTATCACACAGGCTGCTTGCTTGTGCCACCCTTCTTCAGGGTTTGTTTTGCTACTCTGACACTGAACTTTTTTCTTCTATGTTTTGGCCAGCTTGCCTGATGTCCAGTTGGTATTTGGTGGCAGAGTGACTCTGATAACAGTCACAGCCATGACTACCACCGTCCTGACTATTCCTGCCAAGAAATCAAAGCTGAAGAATGTGGAGGTGGAGGTGATGGTGGGAGAGGCATGACAGACCATCTGCAGAGAGCATGGGGTGGTCTGTGCAGTTGACAGTGACAGTGAGCACCATGACTTGCCCAGTGGAGATGGTGAATTCTGGCCTCCTTTCTAGGATGAGATCATTCATTGGATTCCCACCAAAAAACCAGCACTCCCTCCCTCAAACAGTTCAACCCTGCTGAGGGCATCTGTGCTGATTATTGCTGTGGATGAGTCTCCAAGAACGCCGAGGGGCTGATCCTTCAGGGAATCGAAGCCTGGCCACCTGTGGGTGGATGAGTAAGTAAATAAAAGGATGAAGAACTTGGTCAATCAATGCCCCCCAGTGCTGGAGTCATGCTTGTCATCATCAGAGTCAGCAGAAATTGGAGGCACTGGAAATGAGCAAAACTGGAAATGAGTAGAAGTCAGTGGAGATTTTGGGGTAGTTTTTTTCAATGATCACCTGTGTCATCATCATTTCACCACTCCCAAATCAGCACATGGCTTAATTCTGAGTTCTGCAAGGGAGAAAAATGTTGTTGCCAGGCTGCTTCTGATACCCTAAATAATCTACAAGAAATCTAATCATCTCTTCTTCAGCAACGCAGGGTCAAGCTGAAAGTACTCAGATAAGAGCTGAACCCCACACCAATCCCATTCCTGGGGAGCCTGTGTATGAATCAACTCAGCTGGAAAAATGAGACCCTTCAATTTGTGCTCATGTTTTTCAACTTTGCTCCTCTGCAGGTCTCTAGGCAGAGGTCACAGGCAGGGTCCTGGTAGGAAAACGTGCTGAGAGATCAGTGCCTGCTCTTTCCCAACACCTGAGGCTGGGAGGGGAAGGAGAGACTGATGGGGCCAGGAGAATGAAGGCTGATATTCCCCTCTGGGTGAGCAATGGACTTGCCAAGAAGGTGGGGAGCAGAGCCTCCTGTTTATCTCTGGGGGAAGGTTGACTTCACTCCAGAGGATGGGGGTAGTGCTGGAGTGGCTGCTGGCTGTGGCACGTCCCTGGTGATTTAGATCTGGAGATATGTAGGAGGTTTCTTTGGCTCCCGGAAACCCCAGCCCAGAGAGGCAGAAAATCCCTTCCAGCATTTCCTGGGAAGTCTGCTGGGTTCTGGAGAAGGCAGGATGGAAAGTGGGCAGGACACAGGGGTCCTGGGGTGCTCAGAGTAGCTCAGAGAAGCCCTTCAGCCCTGTTTTGGGACCAGTTTGGGGGCAGCTGTGGCCCCGGGGAGCTGGCTTGGTGGGATGGGACGGAGGCAGGGAGAGGGAGTGCAGAGATGGACATGGGGTTTGGCTGGCAGCAGGGTTTGAATGGATGACTCCCATGCAGAGGCACCCACACACCAAGAGTTATCTCTTGGGTTAACAAGCCCCTCTCCTGCTCTCTGTGGGGCTGGGAAGAGTCAGAACCACCTGGACTCAGCTTTACTCTAAACTCACATGGATGGAAGGAGCTGTGCAAAGATGAGCTGAGCCAGGAAGAAGCAAGAGAGGGAACAGAACATGGAAGAAGTAGAAACTTGTCAGATAACCCAAGAGCCCTGTTGGTGCGTGGGTGTGCACACGTGTGTGAGGCACAGCTCTGCCATGTGGTCTCAGTTCAGTCTGCATGGAGGGGGAAGACCTTTGCTCTCCCACCTGGATGGGAAGAGGAAACATCTACAAAGAAGCAAGGTTGCCAAGGCAGGTTCATTCACTCTGTTCACAGATCCTTTGGCCCCCTCACAGAAGGAACTTTTGCAGGAGGGGCATGTCTCAACCCCATCTTGTTTCCTCTGTCCCTGTGGCTGCCAAGCAGAGGATGAGATTTCTCATCCATCCCTCTCTGCCTCCTCCCTGGGTCCATTCACAAGCCTTCCCAGACAGGGCTGGATCAGGAAGCCAGGCCTCTCCCAGCTTTGGCAGTGCAAGGCTGGCCTTTCCCCAGAAATTCAATCATTCCTCCTCTCCCGAGTGGAACGTGCCCCAACACCTTTGCCTTGAACCGAGCTGCGTTCAGGAACCTGGGTTTGCCCACACATGTTAGAGGTACGGCTGGAGGCCAGAAGCAGGGAAGCCAACACAGCTCCAGCATGGAGGGAAAGGGGAGCCCTCAGCAGAGCCCCGAGCTTGGGGCTGTGCAAGGGGGGCAGTGAGGTGTGCCCTGACATCCCAGCCCAGCTCCTTTCAAAGGAGTTCCTCCTCAGCTAACATTTGGCTTTTCAAGCCACAATTGAGCATCCTTGGGGTGACAAACCATCCAGAGTAGGATGACTGTGTCTGCCAGGGGGTCACTGCTGTGGCACTGCAGCTGCATGGTGGTGATAGCGGGAGAAGGGATGGACACAGCGGTGTGGGAGCACTGGGCTGAGCCCCACAGTGCTGAGGGCTATGGAGGCTGCTTGGCTCCCACCTGTTCTCCTCCCTGGAGGGCTGCCCCTGTGGGCAGCATGGCCAGGGGTTTGTATGTGTGAGCTCTGGGTGCAGCACTTTCATCCCTGCCAGTTTTTAGGCAGCCAAGGAGAGGAGGATGGTCTTCTCCTCTCATCCTCTCTTGCCCTTTGCATATCCAGAGGGAAATTCATTCCCCTTCCAGTCTGTCCACCATGCCAAGATCTCCAGGGGAAATGAGTTTCCATGGCCAGGGGTTGAAGTTTACCAGGGCTGGCTTGAGAAATCTGTATGCACAGGCCCTGTGTTATGGTTAATGTGCAAGGGATACGGGCATCTGCCTCTGAAGAGAAGCAAACCTCTGGAGCTCTACAGATTTCCCCTCTGATTATTGCAGCATGTTTCTTCCTGCCACAGGTAGTTCATCCAATGCCAGCTGCCAGGCAAAGGGGAAGGATGCAAACAAGACAAGTAAAATACTCCTGGATGAGCAAGATGTAAAGGAAAAGGAAATTATTCCTGTGGAGCAGGATAAAGGCTCACCAAACAGACAGCATGTGGGCAGTGCTCAGAATAGGGAACGGCTCTTTGAAGGGCATGAAAAGCTGCACCAGAGTTAAAACCTGGAGCTGGCTCACAAGTGATGGGGGAATCATCTGATGGAAGATAAGGTAAAGTTTTCATTAAGGGCACCATGACCAGGAGGAAACAACAGGACTCCTGCAGGATGAATGGTGCTCCTCAAGCCCAAGCAGACAGAGCATGATTGCAGGTGTGGTTAGTGCAGAGGAGCAGCAGGACTGGGTCAGACCAAAGGTCTGCCCTGACTCATCTCTGCACTCGGTAGCAGATGCTTCAGGGAGAAGGAGCAGAGCAAACAAGTGGTGATACTTGACCCAGATATTAACCCAGCTTCCAGACTGCATCCAGTTCAGGCACTTGTGAGCTGAAGCAGCTCTCCTGGGGACATCAGTGTTGGGGGAGAAAGAGCCTCCGGTTTCCAGGAGATCCCTCATTTCATGGGAAGGAAATGCATTGCCTGGCTGGTCAGCACTGGATGCTCAGTGTAGGAGTCCTGTGGTGGTTTTACACTGCTCCTGGCTGTGAAAAGCCCTGTGAGTGTCAGGTACAGCCCCAGCCACCAGGAATTGTCCTGCCAGGCATGGTTGTGGTGCCATGACTGCCCTGGGCAGCTGCAGTCACCATCAGGCTGCGGTCAGGCTCGGCTTTGGGCACGGGGAATTTCGGCCCCAGAGCTGACTGCAGCAGAGTCCCCAAAACCCAGGCAGTAATGGTGATCAGTGAGGTGTTTGGACAAGAAATAACAAGAGACAGTCTCTCGAATCCAGATGGAGTAGCAATCAAAAGGAATATGAAATTAAGAAAAATGTAGGGAATGCACATAAAAATGTGTCCTGGGGCGAGTTGTTTCCCAAGAATCACAGAATCAGAGTTTCTTTGATTAGGAGCATAATGCTGAGCCTGACAAAAACCGGGCTCAGTTGGGAAGTGGCCCTGGTTTATGTGGTAGGACATAAAATAGAAAGTGGTGGAAGTTCTCCATGGGCAGTGCAGAAACTGGATAAACCCCGACACAAATAATTACTTGTTGTGCAATTACCTTGGCACCAGAGAATCAGGCCGAGCCCAGCTCCTGTTAGAATTCAGCATCACTGTGCAGTGAAGTACTTGCCTGTCTGTCTGTCTGTCTGTCTGCATCCTCTCTCTCTCCTCACCCAAAGGAACACCATGGCTGTGGTTTTATGACCCATCAAATCAAGTCAAGACCAGCCAGTAGGTTCAAAAATTAGAGGGAATGGTACTGAGAAAGACAGAGCGAGCTGCAAAACACAAAGCTTGGAATCGTATAAGCCATGAGTCCTTTAGACTGCAAAATGGTCTGTGCTCCAGAAGGGCTGGGGGGGCTCGGGCACCTCAGGGTGAGATGGGATGGTGTCGTGAATGAATGGCTCAGGTTGTTTAAAGAGTCACTGACAAAGGTGTCAGCAAAAGCAAATTTGAATGTTAGTTTGTGAAACTGCAACTTAACAGAGATTGATGGGCAGCATCCCCTCTATCAGTTCCAACGTGGATGAAGCACACAGAGGAAAATTGACCAAAATCATCTAAAAGGATTTGCTTGGAGACCAGAGACACAAAAGGGTAAGAGTGCAGAGGGTAAGGAAGACCCTTCCATTGAGTCATGAGGGTCAGAGTGGACCCCCCGGCAAAAGCTGGCCTCAGATTTGATCAACTGCTTTGTGTCTAAAGGATTTAGCAAATGGGACGGGACTGGACAGGGTGCGATGGGACGGGATGCTATGGGACGTGGTGGGACGGGAGGAACGGGATGGGTTGGGACGAGGCTGGATGGGATACAACGGGACGCGGTGGGATGCGATGGGATGCGTTAACCAAACGTGGTGAGGATGTAGCCCTAAAGGTTCCAGGGCTCTGAGCCGCTCCGCTGCGAAAGGCAGAGCCCTCAGCTGAGGGATGCAGGAGCATCCAGGGTCCCCCCTGCCCCCGGTGCCCGGGCAGCCCCGGGATAACCTGCCCGCCCCGCCCCGCTCCGGCAGAGCCTCCCCGCCGCTCCCGGCTCCATCCCCGGGCACATCGCTCCCCCCGCCGGCCGCTCCGCGCTCTGCCGCGGATGGGATCGGCCCGGGGAGGAGCAGCAGCAGCAGGAGGAGGAGGAAGGAGGAGAGGCCGCACTTCTCACACTTTCAGGAGCCAGACAAAAGTGTGTCTGCTTTCTGCTTCCTTCCCCTCTGCCCGCCCTCCAGGCCGGCCGCAGGGAGATGCGTCCCTCGAGTGTTTTCCCCGGCGTTTTCTCTTCGCTGGAGACCGGGCAAGATTTTACTGAATTCGTCCATCTTTGAAATATACAAGATTTTAAGACAAAAGGATGCTCCGCAGTGGGTATGGGCGGTTTGAAAGCTGCTCCTCAAACCGAGACAAGGCAGATCAGGAGGTGATCCTGACACTGGGGGACACTCAGTGCCAGATCCATGATAAGATCCCCCCTCAGTAACAATTCTGGGTGTGCTTGAACTGCTGTGAGAGACACCTGTGTGTAAGATTCCCACTGGGAATGGTAACTCCATGAACCCCACCACCCTGGGTACCTGAACACGAGTCAAAGCCCTCAGTTACACGGTTCAATCTTCCTTTGCAGGGCTGATTTTAGCTGATGAGACTTGACCTTGTGTGAAATACCAGCCTTCACACATGGAGCCTGAGGGAATGATGTGAAGCTGTGTCAGGGGAGGCTTAGGTTGGATATTATCAAATATCCAGAGGGTGTTGGGCACAGTGGCCACAGTGCCTGCCTGATTTCAAGAAGTGTTTGGACAACACTCTCAGGCACGTGGTGCAATTCTTGGGGTTGTCCTGTCACAGGAGTTGGACTCGGACATCCTTGTGGGTCCCTTCCAACCCAGAATTTTCTGATTTCATGATTCTGTGCTGTAGAATGAGTTTAATTCCATGGGTTTCCAGTGCCACTGTTAGCTAGAGTAGAAACAGCTCCAGGTGCAGCAACAGCTTGCAAACAGTGAGGCTCTGAGTCCAGGCTGTTTCCAGTGTGTGACTGGAGTAGTCATGGTGATCCCTGGCTTGTCACCTTTTCCATCACCTGCATTTTGTACATTTAAGCCACAAACCTTAATGCAGTGTTTATGCCACAGTTTGTTTCTCTTACAAAAGCAAGGGTCAGGAAAACAGACAGGACAGCACAAATCTCTACAGAAATCTTTATTGCCCCATCTTTCCTCTCCTGAATGCAGGACACGGCTCAGTGACTGCACCAAAAGGAACCATCTCTGCAGATGCACTGTGGCACTCGGGTCAGGCTGGTGCTGCTTTTGGATCCAGATCTGTCTGTTATTTTTCTATTTCGTTTATTTTTTTTATTTCAGGTTTGCAAACTGTGTCCTCAGTCAGCACAAACCACAGGGAGAATTTCCACTCGGAAAGTACAGGCAGGTTTCTTTACTGCTGTGCAGGCACGGGAAGGCTCGATTTCAGCTCTAACAGGGGAAGGGCTGTTCTGTTCCACCCTTGCTGCCTCTGGGTCTGAAAGCTCAAAGAGGCCAGCTTATTCCTCAAGTCCTGACATAACCCCTTGTATGGCATTTGCCCCGAGGCAGTGAAATTCCAGCCGCTTGATACTTCAGGCTGTGACCTTTGAAGGGTTAAGGGAGCCCCAGCTTCAACCTCCTGAGCTCATTCTGATGCTCAGCTAAAGCCAGGGCAGCTGCACTTTGTTATAGCACTGGGCTGGCTCCTTTGGGCTCTGCCAGACTGCTGGGACACGAGTGTTGTCCCGCGGGATGGGAAATGGAAAACTGGAGATGGATCACTGCACCTTCCAGAGCTGTGATAAGCAGCCCTCCTACTGCAGCCTGCTGGCTTTCCTGAGCTTGCTGGGACTTGGAGCTGACTCGTGCTCCAGAGGGAAAGGCAGGGGAGAGGAGGGCTGGAAAACATTCCCGTGCCTGTCCAGCAGCACTGGCAGGGGGGCTGAGCTGGAAGGAATGCAGCTGCATCCCACGGGGGAAGGAGTGAGGGTTTCTGGCTGAGAGGGAGTGACTGGGAAGCAGCTTTGCACAGGATGGAGGATCTCCTCAGCCCCTGCCTGTCTTCCTGTCCTCTCCTCTGCCCAAACCTTCTCTCAACAGCTCTCCAGGCCTGGAGGAGGGTCACATCCAGCTGGCTCTTGCAGGGGTCATGGGCAGTGTCAGGTCTGCCAGTTTGTAGCAGCTGCTCCCACATGGGGAGGCATTCACTGTGTCTCACTGAGAACCCCTTTGGTAACAGCCCTGGGAGCAATGTGGCTGGGTGGAATGGGTGCTGTGCTTCAAGGCAGGGGTGGAAAACCCTCACCTGGCCCCTCTGGGAAACAGCTTTCCCACTTTGGTGATACAAAGTGACTGTGCTCTGTGGGATCTGCCCTGGGCTCCTCAGCCAGGAGTGACCCTGTGCAGGATCCGACCCCACAGCTCTGCTGGGAGCACAGCACATCCCACAGGGGCTCTCAGCAGGGACCTCACAGCTGGGCCTGAGCTCTTGCACTTGGTTATTTTTAGCCTGTGCAAATGGGGGTGGTTTTTTTTCCTACCGTTGTGCCTTTTTGCCTTTCCCAGGGATTTTATTTCTGATGGAAGGAAGGGCCTGGGAGCCATGTGACTGCCTGTGCTGGCTGCCGTGGTGACCCCATCCCTGCCCACATTACCCATCCAATATTCCCCAAACCCTTTACAGTGGTGGGCTGGAATGGGCAGAAGCACCTCAGCTTACCTTGACCAGAACCTTTTTTGGGGCTGGGAGACCTGTGGTAACAACTTGAACCCATGTGTGAGGCTGGTGTTGAGGGGACAGTCCCTCTCACCAGGATGGGATGAAACAGAGGAACATTGCACAGGCTGGTTTATTGTCAGTGTTTCAAATCAGTATTTTTTATTACAGAGACTCATCAGGTTGCTCACACTGTGGCAGGAATTTAATAATATAAGGCACAGGGAACATTCAGAGGTAAAAAAAAAAAAGAGTTCTCAGCCTGTGAGATTTAACCATCACTTTGCTCCTGTCAGGACCCTCTCTTATAAAGCAAAATCCAAGTAACTTTCTCTCTTCCATCCTTTGCATCCCTTAAATCCACAACAGGAAAAAAAAAATTACAGCCTTTCCCTTGAGCATGTGGCAAACACGCCACTTTCTGGGCAGAAATATCCCATCCAAGTCTGACAGCTTCCCTGGGAGAGCAGGGCTGGAATTTAAGCACAGGCAAGGCAGAGGGATGGGAAGTGCTTAAGGGCACTGTGACTTGGGGAGAGCCAAGAGCTTCATCTCACCTGCAGCTGAATCACATCAAGGTGAGCCACACACACCCCGGGGAACAGGAGACCACACCCCATCTCGCACAGAAAACACGACAGCAGCGTGGCCATTGAGTGATGGTGAAGCATGTAGCACTTTCAAACCTTTATTATTCAAGAGGGTTTTACAGGATGGGAATCATTTCATCTTATTTGTTTTAAATTCTGTGCGCTTCCCTATTTGCTTGTTCAATTTATCTTTTTTTTGTGTGTGTGTGCCAAATAACTGCTAAATTCAAGCCCTGGGAATGGGAGGAAAAAAAAAAAAAAGGAAAACAAAATCCTACCACTCTCTGTCTTTCTTACCCCTCTCCATACTTCCTACTAAGAGCTGGGTGGCCACAATGTCACCTGCAGCTGCTCTGCTTGAGAACCCAATCCTCCTACATCCTCTGGCTCTGCCTTCCCTCTCTGGCATCTGTGACTGGGGTGGTGAATCAGCTGAGAGGGTTTTGTGTCCGACGTGTCCAGGAACGAAGTTAGTGAGAAGTTAAGAGAAGTCGATCCGAGAGCGGATGGTGAGGCAGAGCGGATATTTAGCACAGGAACAATCAGCGGTAAAGACACGTCAGGAGAGAGAAAAGGCTGGTAAGAGTGTGGAAACAGCTGGGTGAGTAATCTAGTGGTAATAGATAAGGCTATGAAGGAGGACTGTTATTTCTCTTAGCACCGTTACTACATATGTTTAGACCTATATTAGCACCTTGTTCCCAGGGAAAAACAAAACAAAACAGAACAAAAGCCGTTTAAAAACCAAAGGAAGTGGGAAGGTTAAAACATGACAAAGTTGGCAGCAGAGCAGGAAGGTGAGCGTTTAGATCACAAGATCCTTGTCTATGTCCTCTGTGGAAGGAAAAGAGAGAGACACAGTCAGGAGGTGGATGCTGCCGGGGTCCCCCTGTTCCTGTCCCCTTCCCAGTCTCCCCTGCCTCCCCTCACCCAGGGCTGTAATGCATTGCTTCATCCCCCGTGGGGGTTCTGGGGGTGCTCTCCAGCCTCCCCTCCACCCCCATTCCTGCCCTCCTGGGTACTTACGCTCCTTGATGCCGAAGCAGCTGGCCCACTCCTCCAGGGCGATGTACTTGTCGTTGTCCAGGTCACAGGCCTCGAAGAAGCGAGTGGTGCAGTGCTCCATGGGGATCAGGGGCGCACGCAGCGGGGCCAGCTCGGTGTGGGACAGGTACCTGCCGAGGGGACCACACCCTCACCGGGGGGAAGGTGCTGGCCACAGCTCTCTGCTTTCCCAGTGCCCTCCCAGTATCAGCCACGGAGTGTCACGAGGGTCAAGGACTGGTATCTGCCTTTGCAGCCGGCTGTGCTGGCCACAGAATAGCCACCAGCTGGGGGTCCCTGCCAGCTGCCCCCACCCCACAGGCCTGTGTGTGTGATTGCTCTCATGCCCATTTGCAGCCCACAGCTAAGCCAGCAGCTGCTGTCTCAGCTGCTGAAGTTATCCCAGGGCCTTTGGACTAAGATATTTTAGGGCACTATCATAGAACAGTAAATCTGAGAAGAGAAAAACTCCCCCCCATGGGAGGTGGGAGCAGCTGGGGCTGGGAGAGGCCATTCTTCCTGCAGAGGAGCAGTTTGCAGGAGGCAAAGGTGCCTCTACCCCAGCCTGGTTTGCCACGACCTCTGCCACCAGCCTCAGGTCTCCAGCCTGCCTTAACACCTTCTACTGCCAAATCACCCTGGTCCTCAGGCAGGAAATGGTTCTGGTGGGGTTCTTGTCCTGCTCTCCTGGCACTCACCCATCAATGGGGTGCTGATCCAGCTGCCCGAACTGCCAGTGCACAGGGAAGATGTACATGTTGTAGTTCTTCTCAAAGTCCCTGGCCAGGAGCTCCACGGTGTGGTCACCGGCCTCCAGGCGCTTCTCATTCTCATGGATCTTCTTCACCTGCCATGGGAGAGGCCGTAGAAGCCTTGTCAGCAGGGAAATGGGGTGCAAGGGGCACCTTGGGAGGGTCTTTACAGGGATCCCACAGGTCATTCTGGATGGGCTCCCTGTCTGTGCTGGACTCTGCTGTGGGGGTGAGCTCCCAGACCCCCTCCCCTGTCCCCACCTTGAGCTTCTGCTTCTCGGTCAGCAGGTTGTTGTCCTCGTCGCGCTCGTACAGAGTGATCAGCACGTTCTTGAGCCAGTCCCGCATGCGCAGGGGGAACTCAGTCAGCTCTGTGTCCAGGCAGGCAGGGATGACTGCAAGGCACACACAGGGGTCAGTGCAGCCTCTGGACATGCAGCTCCACACCCCAGACATGCAGCCCCAGTGCCCTCAGCCCTGAGTTTGCCAGGACCTTTGCTCTCCATCAGGCTGTGAACGTGGGGGCTGTGCCCGGTTAGGGGTCCCCTTGTCTGAGGGAGTGGCTCCACTTACATTTGCAAGGCCCAATGTAGTCCAGGTGCAGCTTGTGTCCCTTCTTGGTTCCCTCCAAGGTGCACTTGGTGGCAAAGAAATGGCAGGAGGAGTCGTAGGTCTTGTTGTCAGTGCCACAGACCTGCAGGGAGGGGACATGCTGCGTGAGGGGCAGGAGAGCCTCCAAACAAGTGATTTAACTTGTTTCCTGGGGTGGGCAATGGCTCCTTCTTCACCACCAGATGGGGACCAGCCACCCTGACTCTGTCTCCATGTGTCATCATCTCTGGCAAAGCCCGTGTGGGTCCCTCCCTGCCCTGGGCCACCAAGCAAATCCTGCCCTCACCTTCTCGAAGGCGCCGGTGGTGGCGGGGCAGCTGGAGGGGTCCTGGCACACACACATGGGAGAGTTGTTGTCATCCACCTCGCACACCTTGCCGTGCTTGCAGTGGTGGTTCTGGCAGGGGTCTGCAGCAGGAGGAGAGCAAAGTCAGAGCCAGCCACAGCTTCACCTCCTATGAGATGCTTAGGGCACCTCAGCACAGAAGGAAGACTGAGACTTTGCCAAAGACAGCCCCCAGCATCTATTCTTGTACTGGGAAGGTTTGAGGCTTTCCAGAAGTCCATGTTAGCCCTGGGGCTAATCCTGGACTCCTTTCTGTAGCCACACCAATGACTTATCTATTGCAAAGATGGGCTCACAGAGAGCCCAGGGCTGGAAGAGGCCATGTGCCTCTTTTGCTTTAAATGTGCATCCAGGCTGGCATTGTCCTTGTGCTACAGCCCTTCCCAAGGGAGCCCCTCACTGTTTGGGGTGGCTAAAGCTCCCCCACACAGGGAGGGGACAGTGTCCCTGCTGGCTGGAGGGCAGGGGAAGAGTGACTCACTCTCTGCAACAATCTCCTCTACATCCTCCGTGGGTTCCTCGAACTCTCCCACCTCCACCTGGACAGGATTAGCCCCCACAGGCTCCTGAAAAAGAGGTTGGTGAGATGCTGTGAGTGCACAGCCCCAGCTCCTGGGAGGTAGAGCAGCCCCCCATGGCTCCAAGAGCTTTGGAGATGCTCTTTCCACAGCCGTGGGTGCTGAGGGGGTGGGTGAGGAGGAGGGACAGAAGCACCTACCTCTGTGGTGGGATCTTCGATGACCTCTGTCTCATCGGGCAGAGCCTCCTGCTGCAGAGGAAAATGCACATGAGTGGAGGCCCATGGGACAGTCCCAAGGGGGGTGACCCACTGGAACAGGCAGTAGAGCCACCCTCAAGTTGTCCCTCATTCCTCAGGACTTTATTTGTTATAAAAGAAAATCCCCACTGGCTACTCCATTTGGAGAACCCTGACAGCAGAGGCTCTGCTGTCTCCTGCACTTACCGGTGCTGCCAGGGCTTTGCCTGCCAGGCAGAGAAGGAAGAAAATCCAGGCCCTCATCTTTCAGCAGACCTTGAATAAAGCAGAGGAGAAGGAGGGATGAGGAAGGAGGCCGCTGTGTGCCCCTGGGCTCCAGGCTGAGCGCTCAGACACTTCGAGAAGGGCGTTCTCTCCATTTCCTGCCTCGTCTGTTCAGTATTACAGACCCACATGCTGGCTTTTCTAGCCAAAACCTTGGGCCAAATCGTGTTTCCAAGATAAATTCGTTTGATTTTGCAAAATGAGACTGTGGGGTTTAGATGTCTGTTGCTCTCCTGGATGCCTTTAAGAAAATCACAGTCAAAACGGCTCTTTCCTTCTCTGGAGGCTTTTTTTTTTCACCAATCCCCCCACATTTTTCATGTTAAAAATCCCCTGATGTGAGTGCCAGGTACAAGGAATGAAACTCTATCATCTTAGTTGTCAATCAGAAGAAATATGGAAGTGGATGAAGGAAAAAGATAACAGAGAGACCATGAGACAGAGAACTTGGGAATTAAATCCTTTAGAAAACCCCTTCCCCCATGGACACAGACATCCCTAGGGGTATCAAAGACCAGCCTCTCATCCCCAGCATCTCAAAATTTTGGGCTGTCTCTTGTTGTTTTTCCCTTTCCTGCTCAGACCTGAGGTTCCCCAGACTGGGTTTGAGGGACCCAAGACACTTTGGGGTTGTGTCCTGTTGGGACACGAGCTCCAGAAGGGATGAGCCCTTTGCACCCTCCCAGTCTGGGCTGCTGCAGAGCCTGTGCAGGATGAGGCAGCCCAGCTAACACCGTGATGTGAGCCAGGAGAGTGCAGATGGTGACATCCCCGTGTCCTTGTCCCCCGCCCCGGTTCCTGTTTGGCAGGGCTGAGCCGCTCTGTGTGCGGGCGGAGAGCTCAGCTGGCTGCTTGGTATGCGGGTGGCATCCCCGCGCTGACAGCCAGGGCTGCCCGCTCCCTTCCGCCCGCGGGGACAGTGAAATAGCCCCGTTCTCCCTCCTGCCAGCCAGGACACCTGTGCCCCTGCCAAGTCTTCCCTTCCCCCTGCCCTCCTCCGCTCCACCTGCGTGGCCGGGGCGCCACAGCCCACTCTGGGACTGGAGAGGGATTTGCTGGGATAGAATGTGTTGGATAAAATTTCTTCTCCTCTCCCAGGATATCTAATGTCACTGCATCCTTTTCCTCCTCGTGCACAGCAGCTCTCTGGGTATAAAACCACACCAAACCTGTGCTGCCAGGAGACTGACCAGGCTGGGCTCTGCTTCCTGATTTAGAGAGGTTTGGCCACTCAGAGAAAATCCTCTTTCCCGTCTCAGGACCTCACCCAGCCTCTGGTGGGGTGTCTGTGCAAAACAAGGGTCAGGGAATGGAGGGCAGCTTTCTTGGGATGTCAGAGGGCTGGGAGGGGGTGCTGGGGCTGGCTGGTGTGAAGGGGCTGTGGCAGAGGAGCTGTGGGGAGGGGTGATGAGCCCTTGTGCTCTGTGGAGGCTGCAGATGAGCAGCTCCCTCCTCTCCTGCTTGGTGTGAGCTGTCTCTTCCCCTCGTTTGATTTGTTCTGGAGGCTTCTGTGAGCTCTGCCAGCATTTGCCAGCAGACATCACTGGTTCTTCACTCCTGGAAGGGTTGTTTGGGGAGGGAGGTGGAAAAGTACAGGTGATTCTGGCCATCTCCTCCCTTGCTGGTATCCCCTGGCTAGTAAAGGCTCCTCCTGGGCTTCTCCCAGGGGCCTGTTTGCTTTGGAAGCTGCTCTGAGGTTCAGTGACGCTCACTGGAGGAGAGGGCAGTGCATGCACATGTGGAAGGTGGCACTAAGAAGAACCCAACCCCACACCAAGGCTGTCTTAGATCATTTCCCCAAGCTTTAGAAAAGCCTTGAATATCAAAGTCTGGGCATGCAGTAAGTGGGGTCAGGGAATTACATGTTTGCTAGGAGCCAGCAGACAGTTGGAGCTGCCAGTGTTGTGTTTGGAGGAAGAAGGAGCATGAAAAAGTCTGAGCAAACAAGCTCTGCAGAGCTGTCTTGTGCCTTAGATGGTAAAACAAATTTATTATAAAACAGCAACCTTTTGGAAGCAAAGCCTGCGCAGTGAGGACATTGCAGTGTCTGTGAGCCCCTGGCAGGGTTGCAAATGGTCATTCCTGAATGCCTGGTGGTCAAAAGTCCTGAAATAACAGCTCAGGAGCTCTGCACACAGGGTTATTCCATCAGGCTAACCTGGTCCATGGTGCAAGTCTCCCTCCTTGTGGAGCAACCATGGTCCTGCTCTCCAAGAGGAATCTCTTTGGAGCTGGCAGCTGGGCCACACCACGAGCTCAGCATCCATCCCCCAGCTGGAGGGACTTGGGAGGATCCCTGAGGGGCTCAGCACTGGGAATGCCTGGCACTGCTTTGTGAGACCCATGGAGGGCAGAGAGCAGCAAGGGAGGTGCAGCCAGGGGGACATTTTGGACAGAAGGAAACAGGGAGAAAGATTTTAGCAAGCAGGGACTTGGGCCCTTCTGCATCCTAAAGGAATCAACAGACACCAGCACTTTGCAGGATGCTGGAAACCAGCACAGAAAGGGCTGCTGGATATAGAATAAGAGAATCTCCATGGTCACCACCTTTCCTCAGGCCTGCCCTCTTGAATGCTGTGGATTGAGCAGACAACAGGGCTGCAGGACCCATGGGCTGCACAGACTTTTTAATACCTGATCCCACTTGCATCCTACATGGGGTCTTCATCTCCCAGTCACTCCACAAACAGAGTCTGGGGGCTCTCAGAAACGCCTCTCAGTGGTTCACCTCTCCAGCACAGCCCTCAGCACCAGCTGCCCATTGCATTTCACAGCCATTCCCCAAGGAAGAAAACCACAGGATGTACAGAGGGCTGAGGCTGACCCTCAGCACCCCCACAGACTCAAAGCCAGCTGCTCTGGGGAGCTCTTCACCACGCTGCCCCAAGCTCGGGGCACCATCATCAGTTTCTCCTGATGGGGAAAATCCCCCGCAGAGATGCACAGAGGAGGGTCTGTGCCACTGGGTCTGTGTGTCTCTGATGGGGACCCCAGCCTGAGGGCCGCTGTGGGTTAGGGGAGGACATTGCTGAGGCGGGTGCAGCCTCCAGGAGAGGCTCCGTGGTGGTGGAGCGTGGTCCATGTGGCGCTGGCCCTGTCCAGGGTTGCGTAAGCCCTTTGGGATGCCACGTTAGCGTGGGGAGGAGTCTCTCCTGGCCACTTTGACAGCTCCTCCTCGAGGCCACCGGGCTCACCCCAGCTGCCACCCCTGCTAACCCGGGTGAGGGGCTCTGCTGCCTCCTCCCACTGCAGCCGTGGATGCAGAAATGGGCAGTGGCCGGGTAAAACCCTCCCTGCCTCAGCTCCTGCCTGCGCCCCAGCCTGGCAGCAGGGTCTCCTGCAGCTATCCTCCCTCTGCTCACTGCTCTTCCAGGCCTCTGAAGGGTCTGACATTCCCCCACCTCACAGTGCGTGTAAAGGCAAAACTGGCCCAGAAAAGGATTCTGCCCAACCTCACTGGGGCCACAGCTTTCAAGGTGCAGGTGGGTGACCAAGTGTGACCCCCAGAGACACAACACCAGGGCTGGGTCCCCACTACCTGGCCCTGACCTCCCTATGCAAGCAAGACCCTCTGAGCTTTACTCAGCAGCCACTCCCAGGCTAAAATTCCATTTGAAGCCAGAATTGTTTGTGTGAGTCCCCATAGAGCTCCCTGCTGAACAGGTCCCTGCGTGTTCAGTGCCGGCTCACCCAGATGTGCTGCAGCTGCCCTGGGTGCCTGGGGAGCAGGGCAGAGGCCTGGGCAAGCAGCCAGCCTGGCTCTTGCCACCTGCACAGACCCCTCTCACACACTGTGCAGGCTCAGAAAGCCACACAAGGTTTAGATGGAAGTGAAATTCCCTTTAGCACACACACACAATTACACCCTCCAAGTAAAACACGGAGAGGGAACAAATCTCCCTATCCCACGTAGACTCACTAAAGACACGGCCACACCACAACGCTGTGTGAGCCCATTCCCTGTGCTGGGGGCTGAGCAGCTCTGTGTGAACTCAGAAACGCTCCAGACCTTACAGGGTTTGTTGATACAACAGCAAGAGCCCAAACCCGTCACAGCTGTGTGCTGAGGCTGTCACAGTTTCTCCAGGTTGTAGACTGGATCCATAATAGAAAACACTTCAATTAGTACCAAGAAAAGTGCCTGGATGAGCCCTGGGCTGCAGGCAGCCGCTCATGGATGAGCCCTGTGCAGACAGGTGAGACATAATTTTGCTGTCCTTGCCTGAGCTGTTTCTTTGGTGTGGGCTGGACCTAAGGCAGTGTCCAAAGCAGCCCGGATGTTTCTGTGCCAGGTGCGGGGGGTCCCTCCGGCCCCCGGGGGGTGCAACCAGCTGATCCCGCACAGCTCCACAAAGCAGGAGAGAATAAACTGTCCGATAAATATTCTGCAAAAATTCAAACCATCTCCAGAGCATTCCCTGGACCTGCCCTGCCACAGCCGCTCCAGCGATAACAGCCCCGACATCCCTCGGACCAGAGGACCCACAGAAGGTTTCCATGGGAGCCGACATTCCTCTGGGGCTGAGTCATGGAAGAGCAGAGTGTTGTGGAAGGAGGGGCTTGAAATAAAACTTTGAAAAGTTTATTTCTGCTCTTCCCCCTCCCAACACCGCCCGCACCCCTGCTCCTGCCGATGTGGCAGACAATGGCTTGGCTTTAGCTGCTGTGCCGGACGCAACAGCCTTTCATTTCCATTTAAAACTCCCCTGATCCACCCTAACAAACGGCTGCAATTAACTTTTGTCCTTTTGGAGGGATGCTGAGTTTTTGGGCTGTTTAAAGCTGGTCGTCTCTGAGGACCCAGGAGTGCTGGTGACATTCCCGGTACCCCCGGTTTGATTCCTACTTGAAACTTTTGCCTTTCGGTTTGGGTGGGAATTCAGCCCCCAACCGGTTAAATTTCCCTTTTTTTGGCTGGATGCAATAGAGTGGAGCTTTCTAAGAGAAGGGACACAAAGAGCAGAGTTAGATTGTCACGTCAGCGGGCCGGGAAGGACAGCGGCTGCCTTTAAAGGAAACAAGCCCTCGTCTCTTCTGTGTGCACCTAAAATTGTGCCTGACGGAACCCATGTTCTTAAAACGTAAAAAAACACCCCAAAAGAGCTTTGCTCCTCCTCTCCTGCAATCTCCGTCTCCCTAACACTCGATCAGCCAGAGCTCGGCAAGCCAGGGCAGCAGACTTGAAAGGCTTTCAAAGTTTGCTGGGAACAAAAAGCCGAGTGTCTTTTTTTTTTCCAAAGGAGAAATAAGACCCGCTGCACTGAAAAAAAAAATAAACCCGCTGAGATGAAGTCGACAGCTCTTTTGTTCTTTCTCTGGATACTCTGGTGAGTAAAACATCACCTGCCAGCACACCTCAGGCTGGGAGAAGTGGGGCTGTTCGTAACTAGATCTGATTTTCTCTGCAGGCTGGTTTGATGTGCCCAGACCTTGGTGTCAGGGATCTCGCTAAGGACCTACGCACCAGCTGAAAACCCAGAGGGGAAAAAGGGAGCGGAGAGAAGAATGAGGGCAGGTTAAACCTTCACAGTCAGGTGCCACCAAAGCAATAAAGCTCTGACAGCGAAATTGAGTCAGAGACAGTTTAGAAGTGGAAATGCTGCAGAGAGGAGAAAGGGGTGAGGTCAGGAGGGGTCTCTAAATGCGGAGCTTGGGGCGGAGAGGGTCCAGCTCCCCATCCCAGTGACACTGCCAGCACTGGGCGCACCCCCCGGGCTGGGACAGCGGGGCC
Source organism: Acrocephalus scirpaceus scirpaceus (assembly GCA_910950805.1). Classification (NCBI taxonomy): domain Eukaryota; kingdom Metazoa; phylum Chordata; class Aves; order Passeriformes; family Sylviidae; genus Acrocephalus; species Acrocephalus scirpaceus. The sequence goes on from OU383785.1 coordinate 12,169,780, forward strand.
CGGGCCAGGGACCCCCACGGGCGGGGCTGTGGGGACCCCCATGCCCGGAGGAAAAGCACAGCAAAGGCAAACGCGAAGCTCGGGCCATACCTCACAGTCCCGGCAGCACGGCTGAGGGAACTTCAGGCGCTTGGACAGGCTGGAGGAATCTGCAAGTTTTAGAAGGAGGCAGGAGGAAGCCAAAGGGTGGGCTGGGTTTCCCTCTGCCTCTCCCCCTCCTCGCTAGCTTTCCAAATCGGTCTCTTCCTCTCCTCCGCTTCCCAGTGGGCAGTCCCTGAGCCTGGCTCCAAAGGATAGACCAGAGAAATCAAGCTGGCGATCAAAGGGTCCCTGTCAGGGGCAGCCCAGCCCGCGGCGCAGCCCTCCCAGCACAGCCCCTGCCACAGCAGCGCCCGCACTGCTGCCATGAGTTCCCAGTTCTCTGTCTCTCTCGGACTTGCAGCGCTGGGGGATGGGGGAACGCCATCTCTCTGCCTTGTTTGCACCTCCTAACAGCTTGACTTACAGCGATTATATTGTTAAATGCTGTCATTTCTCAGCTCAGTCCCCGAGCTGGTGTTTCTCATCCTCAGGGGGATGCAGAGGAAAGCAGGAGAGTTTTTGCTCCTGCATCCTGTCTCCTAACATTGCTGGTATCGATGACTGCCTTGTGGAGAGGGAGAGGAGAGAATGACCCAGAGAATGTGGAGGATAAAGACATATCTGCAATGCTGTAAGGAGGCAGAGAAATGCTGGGCTGGCAGATGTGACTCTCAGCAGACTGGCGTCTCTGCTGTGGTTATTGTCCAGCAGATCTGGACTGATTGAACAAAACCCACAGTCAGAATTTCCAGTCAGCTGAATTCAGTGGTCTTTTCAGACATCACTCACTATTTTGACTTTTACAAGACATAACTCAGCTGGAGCAGCTGCCCAGGCAGAGGCAGCCAAGCAGCAAAGCTGTTTGGAGTTGAGTTTTCCCATCTGTTCCTCTCTATGCTCAGGGTGAAAACTCAGCTCCCCTCTCCTTTCTTCTCTCCAAGGCTGAGAGGATCTGAAGTGCATCTGCTCCCCCAGCACCAGCAAGGCCTTGGCACTGCACTGCAAAGGAGAACCAGTAGCCAAAAATTGCTACAGTTTGAGCATCCCTAAAGAATGTCCCTGTGCCATACAGAGCTCTCCTGAGCCCTGTGGATAATCCAGCTCTTTGCAGCTTGTGATCCTCCTGTGGCATCAGACCTCACCCCAGGGCTGCTCTCCAGGGGTTGATGGAAAAATGATATCTCGTGTGGCCAGCAGGACTGAGGACATCTGGGCACCAGCAGTGATTGTGGATGCTGGGTGAAGGACACCCGAGATCACAGCAAAATTCAACATCATGTTTTGTCTTGGCTGTCTGGGGTTTGGGTGCATTCTTGATTATGTGCTATCTTTGAGAGGGCTGAGACAGAGACCTGGTGCTTAACTCTTCCCACTGGTGTTGCTGAGGATTTAGACGCCCTGCCAGGCTGTGCTGCCTCCTTGCTCTGTAGGATGCCTCTGTGTCTGTGGCTCTGTATCAGCTCACTCCTCATCCAGCCTCATGGCACTTTTGCTGCAGATGTAAGACTAAACATCCCATGGCCAACAAGGAACAAAATATAAACAGAACAGAAAGGGAAGGCAGAGGGGAAAGAATGGGGGAGGAGTTCATGCAAACCCATCATCACTTCCCAGTGAACAGGTCAGTCTCTGTGATCAGGCAGCTCAGGAGGCTGGTGGCAAAGAACAAGAGAAGAAAATCTTCAACCATTTCTTTACTTGGCTGTACACTTCCCAGAAGCCATCCCTGGGTGCTGATATGTGGATGTTGACACCATTTAGAGAGACACCCATAAATATTCCATGTGACCTTCCCAGGCCCCTCTGGAGGCTGTGGTGTCTAAGACTCCATGGGTCCTTCCAATGCAACCAACTGGAGCACCTTGTCCTCCCACCACAAATGTCCACAGCTCCCAGGTGCAGCCCAGAGCCACTTTATAGGTCCAGTTTGGCTCCAGAGGTCACACATCCCCTAAGCCAAAGCTTCCTTTGCTTGAGTCATAACCAAGGAGTTGGACACAGCTGTTGAATGCTCTCTGCAGTGGATTAGTCATGGCTCGCATTGAAATTGTATCGCTGCTGGTTCTTCTCCTAAGGAAAAAAAAAAGACATCTGGAAAAAATTTTAGAGAGGAAAAAAAAAAAGAAGAGAAAAGAAACCACGACTTTTCTAACTGACAACGTGGCAATTGCTCTGTGCTGTAGCCTGAAGTTAAGTCCTTTGCTAAGGGCTTAAACAAATGATAGTGCCACGGAGATAATTATAGCAGGGATTTCTTTATGGATGTGGTGGCTTAGACCCTGGGTCTGGGCAAGAGCAAAAAGCAGTGATGCAGTCACATCTGGAAATGGCCCCCAGGCTCATCCAGGGGTCCAGGGGGGTGGGAGTGAGGGGTGCTCACTGTCATCCACACACATGGTGCGGACAGCCAGGTCCTGCACCGTGGGAAGGACACATTGCCAGGCATCAGCTGTGGGATGGAGGGGGATCACAAAGACCCTGGAGCTACTGGCTGGCTCTTTAAACTCAGCAGCTTTAAAGAGCTCCAGAAATGACTGAGAGCTTGCAAAGTAAGTCCTGAAAAGTCTTTTCCACTCTTGTAAGGCTTAGTGGGGTCATCAAAGAGGAGATTTTGGTGTCAGGCTGCCAGGAGGAAAACCGGACCTCACACGTATTTAGAAAGATTTCTTATGCCATCTGTGGCACTGGATGGGCAGAGATTGCCCAAGGGGCCTCCTCAGCCCCAGGAACCCTGGCAGGGCTGCAGCAGGTCCAGCTCAGGTTCCTGACCAGCTGCCAGTGGGTGCTTTGGGCACGGCAGATGAACCCCAGGGCCCCCAGCACTTGCTCCCAGCTCAAGTGACTGCACAAACTCTGATGGAAACAGCAAACAGGGCAAGACCCTTGAGGCTTGAGCTCATTTTACAGCAAAGCCAAGAGGTCTGGAGGGGTGAGGTTTGAACTCCAGCTAACCCCAGTTCAAAATCCAAATTTCTTCATCCTGCTTTGAGCCAGGCTGGGCAGATCTGGGCTGGTGGATTTGAGAAAACCCTGGTGCTTTCCAAGAGGGGAAAAATTCTGCTGTAAGAGATGGAGGAAAAGGCAAGTGAGCGGCTCTGTAGGAGTGATACAAGTGTGGATTAATAATCCTGCTGTCCCCGGCTCACAAGTTTGTCAGTGTGAGGAGCCTTTCCTTCCCTCTGCTCTGGGAGGGATTCTCTAATGAGTTTTTCTCTGGAGGATGTGTGTGCATTAATTTCTGATGGATGCTGCTGCAAAACAATGAACCCAAAGTGCATATTAATAAACAGGATGCCCTGGAACCACTGTGGGAATGTGATTTGCTAAGCCTTCATGCCTGGGTGTGTGGCTGGAGGCTGAGCTCCTCACAGGTGCAGGGCAGTGCAGGGAAAGTCAGTGGCTGCAGGGGTGGGAGCCCAGCACCCAGGTCAGGAAAAGTTGAGAGTGAATGCAGAGCAGAGAGGAATCTGCTTATCCCAGGAATTTCCCATCTCTCCTGCTCTCTGGGAGTGTGTCAGCTGGAGGCTTTCTGGTTTTTTCCATTTCAGAAGCAGATCAGAGGCAGAAGGGCTGTGCTCTCTGGGCTTGCACTAAGCAGATGCTGGGGCACTGGAAGCACCAGGGCAGTATGAACCCAAACTGCCCCTGGAACATGCCTGAGAGTGGCTGACTTTATCCTAGGTGGGGCAAGGAATTCCTCCCAGTGGGATGGACTCTGTCCCTCAGCTGAGCTGTAGGACTGGTGCCTGGTTCAGATGGAGCAGGAGGATGCTCACAGTCTCTTCCAGTGCCTGCACTGGGGTGCTGGTCAGAAGCTGGTCAGAGAGAGAAGGAGGAGTGGATGTCATTGCAGATTCTCAGCTGTAACCCAGAGGCCAGCAGGGCAGGGGATGGAAAGGCAGCTGTGCAGGCTCTGCAGTGAGTCACGGCCTGGGAGCAGGCTGCAGGGCTGGAAAGCAGGACAGGCTTACTGAGGGATGTCTTGTTCTTTCCATGATGTGTGTGGACTCACAGCTGTCCCAGGGATCTCTGGTGGAAAGCTCTTCCATGCCCAGGGGGAAGGTGTCTCCTCTGCCTCTTTCAAACTCCCCCTGCATTATCATCTCACTCACTTGGAAATGTGTGCGGCTGCAGGCTTGGGAGAAGCCTGTCTGTCCTCCCTGAAACTAAACTGAGGTCAGAGAAGCAGGGGAATAAAATCCATCACCTGTGGTGCAAGACAGGAGCTCTGTGTGCTGCAGTTGCCCCTGCACTGCCCAGGATGCTGCTCCTGGGCATCACATCTGAGCACCCAGAAAGGGTGGCAGATAGATGGAATCCCTCTGGTTGTAGCCCCCCACCCTGTCCCTGTGGCAGAGTCCCCACAGCCCTGCCTGGAGCCATCACACCAGGCAGACAGGACATGTCCTCAGCTGATTTGAAACTCCCAGGAACATCCAAAGGACCTGAATATCTGTCCCAAAAGGCCTCTCCCTTGCTGCCAGGGGCTGTTCCCTATTTGTTCTGGGCACAGGGATGTTGTGTGCCTGAGTTACACTCGGGTGTCTCAGCCCAACTCTGCTGTTGCTGGAGGCCTTGTGCTGGAGTTGTGCCTGTGACTTGCAGAAGGTGAAATAAAACTTCCAGGATGGAAGTGCTGCTAACTCCAGGTAGTCCCACCTTGCTCCTGGTGTTTACCTATGATGCAATTTTGAGTCCTCTTGAGCCTGACAGATGCAGTTTGGCAGCTTTTGAAGGATATGAATAGAATTGCTTGAGGAAATAAACAGGAATCTGCTCTCAAGCCCCTGGGACATGTGGGGAGGGAAGCTCCTGTGCTGCAGTGGCAGCTCTTTTCCATGGAGAATCACAGACTAAAAGGCAGCTTTGATGGGAGTACCCAGGCAAAGCTGTGGCAGGCCCAGAATATCAAATGCCATCTGGAAAGCAGTGGCAATAACCATGGGTGAGGAAAAGACCAGAAAGGCAAATTCCAGGGTTCACAAGGCTCTCCAGGGCCAGCTGCATTTGGGTTTTTTGGGTCATGAGTATGAGGTCCTCTAAGAGAAGCTTGACTCTCAGATGAGTTGGCCGCTTACCCCGCAACCCTTTTTTATTTAATCAGCCACACCAACTTAGATCTGAGGGAACAAAGCAATGGTTTTCCTGGCTGTGTCTATGCTGGGAGCCCATTTACAAGGCTCCCCTTTGGGAACGTGCTGCAGTGGTCAGGCTGGTGAATGTCCAGCAGTGATGGGGCAGAGCTGCCATGCATTGGGACTGCAGCTGAGGCAAAGCAGGCAGCAGGGTTTGGTGTCCTCAGCACAACTCGCTGTCCCCAGGATGCAACAGCTGAGAACATGGGCTGTAAGTGAGGGCTGCTTTCACTGCAGGATTGTGCAATGCTGGAGGAAAAGCCAGTCTTGTCGAGGGCAAGGCACGCTGGTGACAGGCAGGCTGGAATAGGAGTTGAAGCCTGGAAAGTTTAGCAGCTCCCCGTGGAGGCTGAAGAACGGAACTTTAGCGTCCTCCTATTAACCCTCACTGCTGGCAAAACCCTATCAGAATGTCCCCGCTCCCGGGCAGCCCTGCCCCGGTTACAGGAGCTCGGTCTGTGCACGCTCCCGGCTCCCAGCTCCTCCCCATCCCCTGCCCTCTGCCCCGCGTCCTGCTGTGACACAGGCCAGGAAAGGCTCCGAACAGAGCTGTCCCAAGAGGCCACATCCCCACCGGTGGATGAGCATCCCTGGGTGGGACCTGAGCTGTGCCGGAGCTGTGCCTGCATCCAGACAGGACACGGTGCTTGAGGTGCCTGAGGTGCTCGGGCCAGCTCTGCCGAGCCTGCCCCAATCCACCCTGAGAATCCACATTTTTCTGCCTATTGCTCTGACACTTTCTGCTCGAGCAGAGCTCACTTCAGAACAAGCCCTGGCTTGAGATGTACCAGGCAACCGAGCCAGGCTGCCGGATGCAGGAGGCTCCATGAACAGGGTGTCCCTCAGAGGAGACAAAACGGGATTGGTTTTGGCAACATGCATTTGGGAGGATTGGGGATGGAGGGAAAAGCAAGCAGCTGTGCTGGTGCTTGGCTGCTCACAGGGGTTTCACCACCATAGCCCACCACAGGCAGCCTTAAAAGCTGGCAAAGAAGATATCAGGGGAGACCACAGGAAATATTTTTTGACAAGATTTTGGGGCAGGATATCTTGTGAGCCTGAGCCATCCTGGTCATGCAGGAGCTGTGTGAAGGGCTGTAGGGTCAGGCAGGCAGTGCTGGGAGTCATTCTGGCATTTTAGCATCTGGTGACTGTGATTTACAAACACGGCCACTCCAGGCTAACACCAAGTGCAAGCACTGACCTCCACACCATCTCTGCTTGCTGGCTCCTTTCAAATGATCTCCTGTGCACTTTTGAACCTCTCTAAGCTCCCCTGTCCAGTGTGGATTTTACTCTGGGGAGTTCAAGTTCCTTAAAATCTTCTTACCTTGAGCAATTCAGATCTTTAAGGCCATGTATAGACATTCTGTTCCCAGCAAGGGCCAGTCAGTGGAGGAATCATTTGCATCATCTGTGTGGAGCTTGATGGAATTTCACTGATCAGGGAGTGAAGGAAACCCAAAAGGACACAATCCCTTGGATGGATGAAAACACAGCGGACATATGTGGGCAGAAAATATCTCGTCCATCACTGCTTCGGTGTGATGAGTTCTGGGGATCTCAATTTAGCCCCGAACCTTGTTTACTTCCCTTCAAAAAAACACCATTGTGTTTGGCCGGGGTTTGGCAGGAGCAGTGCTGTGGGCAGGAATAGCTGGGCTGTGGAAGCCTGGGGGCTGATGCCACACTGTGTCTGTGGGCTTGGGGCAAGGTGGGACGTTGGCAGCCCCAAAATAGCGAGGTCATGTGGGGCCCTGAGCAAATGCTGTGACTTTCCATCCTGTGCCTGGCTCAGAGCAGGGTCCCTCCCTCAGGACCTGCTGCTAAAATTAGCAGTGCTTCCCCATGCTGTATGCCCTGCATATGTTATCAGCAGCTGTTTAAGGAGATGGAGGGACCAGAATCACAATTTAAAAAAACCTATCAGAGTCAGAGAAGTCCCCTTTAAGCTTCTATTTTATGGGCAAAGCAGAGAGAAAACATCCTTCCTGAAATGTGGGAGAGAGAGAACACTGGACTCTTTCCTGTGTGATGCTGCTGTGAGACTGCTAATGAACATTAATTGTACCAGGCATCTGCAATGACTAACCAGAACATTTCAGAGATGAGACACAAGCACTGGTGCTGTCACCCCTCAGTCCCTTAACTTCAGACCTACCCAAAGGTACCCACTGCATCCTCCCTCCCATGCCTGCCCACATCACTGCAGGGAGCAAGATTGCCCAGGATTTACAACCAGGATTATTGGAGTGGATTTTTAATAGCATGAACAGTCAAAATATTCTGTTGTTCACTTAAAGGGTAAAGGTGGGAACTGGGAAATTTGGGAAACAGCAGCTTTCTCAATGACTGGGGTAGTGCAGGGAATTGTCTGGGCCCCTCTGGAGGTACTCAGCTGCAAAACAGGAGGGAGACCACACTGTGCTTTTGGGTTATTGATGGGCACCCAGCTGGATCCAGGCACCAAATCTGCCATGGGGATGTTCTTCTGTTCCCTTCACTAATGCACACAGAGGCTGATGAAACTGTGCACAGTGAGGGCATCCAGGCAGCTGCTGAGGGAGCCTGGCTCCTGCCTGTGTCCAAAGGCTCCTTTCCTGCTCCTCTCCTCCAGGCAACTCTGGAGGATCCCAGATCCACAAAGGAGTTTGGATTGGAAGGAACCTTTAAAAATCATCCCCTGCAACCCCCAAGAACAGAGGTCCTCACTGCCTGAGGTGTGCCTGGCCTGACATTAATGCCACCTCTCTCAAGGCTGGGCCGTTCATGCTGGTTTTTCTCCAAGGCATTAGAAATAGCAAGTGCTACCAAGGGAATCTCTGCTGCTTCTGGGTGGAAAGTGTGGGTGAAAAGGCTGGATGAGAAGTGACACCTATTTCTCTGACTCCTCCTCAAATCTCTCTGTGTTCAGCTGTTTCCAGTGGAATCAGGAAGTTCATCTCTCTCCCTGACTTTCTGGAGGAACAGAAGGGAGAAGTGACCTCTCATCTCCTGCCCCTCTTTTTGCACCTGCCAATGGTCACATCTGGAGTTTGGTGGTCCCAGCCTGACGTGTCTGGGAGGGGGCTCCAGCTGCCTGCCCCCAGCCTGGGAGCAAAGTCTGCCCTGCAAACCAGGGAGGGCCCACTGCAGCTGGGACAGGGACACTTTCCCTCCTGCTCCCCCACTTGCTGCAAGGCTGAGACAGTCAGGGACAGAGGGACAATGCCAGCGTGGGGAGCAGTGGCTTTCAGTTTTACAGACACACAAACAAGTTTGCTGCTCTGGCAGGAATTGGCTGCTCCTCTGTTGGGGTTGCAAATCTGGAAATAACAGCTGGAGGTTTTCAGCATTATCCCACTCTAGGGATGAATTTTAAAACCCTCTGGCATTGGGTTGGGTCTTTTGTTTTCCATGGCCAAGAGCAGTTCATGCCCAGCTCCCTTTGCCTCAAAGTGGCTCTTCAGCATTGATCCTGAGTGCAGCTCCTGCTGTTCAGTGGATCTCTGGGTGGCCACAGGGAAGGTTTGTTGGCTTCTTGCAAGGCCTGGGCTGCCCTGAGCCTGTGCCATTCCACTGGTGTGCTGAGACCCTGTTTGGAGGAATTGTGAACAGTTCTTTGTCAGGGAGAAGGAAAGCAGGGGTATGGCAGGAGGGGGTTGGAGACACTTTGCTGAGATGATTTCTGGACTTTGTGTTTCTGGTTTTCCTCTGACACACCAGGACTTGTCTCTTCAGCTGTTCATAGCAGAGGTGACCAGCACTAGTGGCAAAGGATGATGATTCATACCTGGGGATACAGGTCTGTGTCTTCAGCACTTGGACCCTTGGTGAGAAGCTCAGCACAAAGCCTTCGGAGTCAGAGCTGGCCTCCTGCCTTCCTATGCTCTTGCTTTGACCATACTTTGACATATTTTGACCTCAGGGCAAGGCAAGCTTGGAGGGCTGCTCCTGAAACTGGAAAGCTAAAAATCCCCCAGCAGTTGTAAAGCCAGCTGGGAGAACTCTGGATGTGCCACATCTCTGCTTTTTTGGCCTCTTCCCTGGCAAAGGACAGGCTGAATTAAGAAAGCAAACGGAGAGGAAACTGGGGAGAAATAAGAGCAGCTCTGTGAGTCGAGGACACTCTGGACTCAGTCCCGTCCCAGTTGCCCTGGAAATTGGATCGTTCCCACCGAGCTGCCTGCTTTGCTGGCTGCTCCTGGGAGGCACAAGCATGGAGCACTGGACAGATGCAGGGGAAAGAAAAACCACAGGGAAATAGAGATGCAAATGCTGGTGTCAGAGTTTTCTCCATCAAAGGGAGACCCTTTGTCCCATGCCTTGGTGGGGATAATAAAATAATAATACAATAATAATAACCAGCTCCCACCCACTGACAAAGGCAAGGGAAAAGCCAAAGGACCTCAGGCTCTATTTGTAGAGCAGCACAAGTCTGTGCTTTGGCTTGCCCACAGAATCAGGGACACCAGGGCTGCTCCCCAGGCACCCCCGCCCTGAGCCCTGGAGACAGCCCCGTGTCCCAAGCAGACTGATGATGCAACTGGTGGGATCACCCTGACAATAGCTGTGTGGGCTGGGGTTTTTCCAAGCTGTGCACAACAGATTAATCTCGAGGCCCCTGTTGTCATTGCTGGGCATTGTGCACCCTGCTGACTTTGGCTTCTGCGGGCCAAGCTCTGCCCACAGCCCAGCAGGAGCTTCGGAGAGGGGGAAATTGCTCCATCTGAAATGGAGCAGGAGGGTACTTGCACAGAGTGGATTCCTGCTCCATTCAGGCATCTCCTTTCATTTACATGGGGATGAATTGTGTTTGTTGTTTTAACATTTTCTCACCCATCTGCTGAAAATGGGTGAGCAGGTCTCAGATGGGCTGAGAGAGATGGTCCTGCCCTGGGAATTTCATGCCAGCTGGGAATTGTGGAAAAGTCTGAAATGCTGCAGGATCTCTCTTCTGGCTTGTGTCTTGTCCAGGTGACAGCAACCCACTAGTCTGGACTGGTGAAGAGGAAACCTGAACCCAGCTCTGCAGCACCCAGCTTTGGGAGGTGCTCAGGAACAGACATGATGAGCAGAGGGACAATAGCAGGAAGATTGGCTGAAGGCTCCTGTCTATGCAGACCAATTTCCCTCATCCCTTCAGGGGACCTGGGACAGGCCCTTGCAGCAGAAGAGTCAGAGGGCAGATCTGCTGCCCCCAGAGCAGCCAGGGTCCTCACATCGTGTCCTGTGTATCCCATAGCCCCTCTGAGGGAGCTGCTCACTTATCAGAGCTGCTCCCACCCACTCCCTGCTGCTGCCCCAATGTGCCACTGCCTGCAGCAGCTGTGGGGCTGTGAACCTCGGCTCTCCAGAGCCCAATAAAGTAAACCTTAGTCCAAAAGGGGCTTGGGCTGTCTTTTGCAAACAGAGGCTGCACAAAAGCTGCCTTTCTCCCTCTCGGTTGACTTTGTTTTCTCTCCCTCCCCATCTGCTTTTAGCCAAATGGTTGAATAGCTTCAGTATATACTGTGGGAGCCTAAAGCCAAAGGCTGGAGCATGGGGAAGGATGCAGAACAGCAGTGCCCTGTGGCCGCTGCCTTCCGGAGGGGCTGGGAACTGTTTGCTACCCTTGCTCTGTAACCCAGCCTCCATCACCTCACTGAACCCTTGGAGAAAGCAGCTCCAAAAGAAAATATTTGTGCTCTGGCAAGCACACGTGTGCACATTTCCTGCTCTTGAAGTCCTTAATTAAGGCTGTTTTTTGTTTGTTTGATTTGTTGGGTGTTTTTTTTCTATTTATGCTGCTACAGTCTTGGAGGGGGAGTCTGTCAGAACCCTGTGTGTTTTCCTGTTTTGGAGGGGGAGTCTGTCAGGTCCCTGTGTGTTTCACTGCTTTGGAAGCTGCAGTGTGGAAAGCTGCCTTGATAATCACTCAGGGAATCTGCATGTATCAACAGGGGAGTTGGGAAACCAGCCAACCCTTTGATGTTGCTCTGTATGTCAGTGCTGCATTGGGACGGTTCTGCAAATCACCCAGCACAGAGGGGCCCCAGCCCAGCTGTGGCCTCACGACAAGGTAGATTGGTCTTTGCAGACCTTACTGAAAGGATTCAAGACCAGCACATTTAGTTCAGAGAGACCACCAAGATTTTTCCAGCCACTTTGGAGGGACCACGTCATTTGCAGAGATGTTTGACCACTTCAGGTGATGCTTTTGACTTTGAACACCCAGCCCAGGGCAACCTCCATGTCCAGCTGCACAGCTTTAGCTCAAAGAGCAGCTGCTCAGGGCAATGTTGCTGATGTTGACCCCCGAAGTGTGGGGGTATGGTCCTGCCCACCATCCCATCAGTTATGGTGCTCAGCACCTTCCAGCTCTGCCACTGGGCTGGGAACAGGCAGGTAAGCAAAGGGGGAAGCCTGGGCTGGGTTTTTCCTTACAGCAAACATTTAAAAGCACAGTGAGACTAGAAAATCCCCATCTTTTGGTAATGAGTCCCCCACGTAACCACGCGTCTTAACACCCAGACACGCCACGCCTGTGAAATTCCTGACATTGTTGCAAACTGAACCCTTCTTTCCCACCCTGAAATTTCACAGCAATTTACCACTCCAAGCCACCAGGAATCACCATTTGCAGGCACTGAGGGGGATCTCCTGGCCCTCGCCTGCTTTCTTCAGCCTGTGGTGCTATTTTTGAAATTCTCTCATTTACTGGGTGGTTCGACTGAGTTCAACTGCTCCTTTGGCTAAAATCATCCCCTGCCTGTCATCAGGTAATTAGAAAGCACCCAAAAGCCAGTGGTGCTTAAGGCAGCCCTGGATAACCATGGCTTTTCTTTTGTGGATAAAGGACTGGGCTTTGGAGGCTGTAGACTTTTCCACCGAAATTAGATTTTTGTTTAAAAAGCGGGGGAAGGTAACATTGAGTGAAAAATGACACCCAGGAGCACAGCAGCAATGCTGCAAACACAGAGATGGGTGGGAAAAGCAAATGCAGTGGAAACACTGTAGAGGGAGGTCGGGGTAAAAGATCATTTTGAGGCAGGGAAAACAAAAGAACTTTTAAAGCCTATCCCTCAGGGTTTGCCCAGTTCTTACTGGTGCTGCAGCTAGAGGCAGTTTGTGGATTCTCACAGTTCAGCTGGAGCTGGGCTGAGCCCCTTCTGAAGAAACCAGAAGTTAAGAAATGAAACAAAAAGAAGAAAGAAACCAGCAGTGAAGTCTCCCTGTGTCTGGGATGACATATTTATGGATGGCAATGCAGCATGGACCTCACCAGCTGCTCATCCTGCTGACACATCACTCTTCCAGCAGGTCACTGGGATGTCCTGCAGAGCCTGGCTGTCTGTGGTATAGGAAAGCTCCTTTTCCAAGTGCCACCCTTTCCTGTTTGCATTGCAAACTGAGCATTTCCTTGTCTGAAAACAGCCTCACAGCCTCAGTGTCTGGCATATTGTTTCCTGTGGAAAATACTGTGGCCACGTTATCCATGTGGGCTTGTCAGGGTCCCTCTCCATGAGATGCAGTCAAGTTCAGGCTAACATGATAAATGAAGAGGTGGCACTTGGGCAGTGGTGGAACAAAGAAACTTTGCTTAGGTAGTGACTCTCTTATTATTTTAGTCCATGAAGTTGCTTTTTCTCCCAAAGCTTTTCCAAAACCTCTCAGGCAGCCACCCTGCAGGCCTGCAGCTCTGTTCAGACCCAACCATCCCGCCCTAACTTCCCTATCCCAGCTGTATTCAGCCCAAATGCAGCCCACACTCCACAGGGAGCACTGTCACAGGGTGTCATTACTCAACAGGCAAGAGCTTAAAGCAGTGTCTGGCCTCTCTGCCCACACTGAACAACAGAGGGGAGAGCTGGGAGACTGCAGCCCTGCAGATGGGCGCTGGAGCTTCAGGTGTCTGCATGAACCTCCTGGCTGGCTGTGGGTAGAAACCTTTGCTTGTCTGCCTCAGAGTTAAGCAGGCTTTACCCAAAGCAGAGCAAGGAAAAGGGAGCAGAGCAGCCAGGACAGCATAAGCTGCACCCCAGACACCAAGGACGAGCAGCCTGGTTCCAGCAGGACAGAGTGGGAGTTGTGTGTGGGCACCACACTGCCAGTGCCCCCTGCCAGCCTGGCACACAGCAAGTGCCACAAGGACTGCTGGCTCCAAGGCCACTGTGCCATGCAGCCCCTGGCCAGGCTGCCAGCACACGTCCTCCCCCTGCCACTGCCACCAGAGCTGAGCCACCAGCACTGGCTGGGCACTGGCCAAGCCTGGGAGGAAGATGAAAACAATAAATAATAACTGAGATTGGCAAACACCAGCTCAGGGCAGCAAGGGCAGTCTAGGAAAAGGGATTCACTCACTCCCCAGGCCCCTGGAGGGGTCACACTGGGCATCTGAGTGCCTGGACACAAAGCAGAAATAGGTTGTGGTTCTGGGTCTTGGCTCTGGAAACTTCCTGCCAAACTGGGAGGCTTTAAGGCAAGAAAAGAAAGCAATGATGTTACACTTGTAGCCTTTAGCTTCCCTAAATTTAAACAGTAATAAAAATTGTCGGCAACACATTCCTTGAAGTGCCTCTCCAGCCCCTTGCAAGTGAATCTACAGAAATTAATCATGCTTGGATCAAAGGTAAAGAAGGACTTTGAAACAGTAAACTACTGGAAGGAGGAATAAATTGCACTTATGTCAAGCTAATCTAAATTAGTTACAAAAAAAATCTCTAAAATACAGAGTAACCTTTTCCTCCAAACTTTAGCTGCTTTTTCTTTCTGTAGAACAAGCCCCATGTGACTGCTGGGCCTGGGAGACATGCCCCGTGTGAAACAAGAGACAGCAGACTGGGACACACACATGTAATTCCCCCACTGGGCTGAAAACCTGAATTAAATGAAAGCAACAGTGCAGTCCAGAAGACTGGCCACTGGGACAGGAAATAACAGACCTTGAATATGCCCACACCCTTCTCCTTCCTCCATCCCCTCTGTATTTCTCATCATCTCAGGCATTCTCTTTTGCACACTTGTGCCTCAAAGCCACATCAAGCTCAAAAGGACACTTGGTTATCTGTGATTTACAGGGGCTGCAGAAGTCCCTTCTTCCCAGCACTTGCATCCCAAATGGAAAGTTTGTTTGTTCTGTGATGGAAAAACAACTTCCAAGATGCAGATTCCCTGAATCTAAGTAACATTTAAGCACAGTTCTCCTGAGCCGTGTCCCTCAGGCAGAGGTTGCAGTCAGCTTCTAAGGATAGCTGCAATTTCCTGGGAGACTTGTCCTGCATGGAGAGGGGAGTTTTCCATCCCTAAAAGCTGCCTCTTCCACAGAAATCCACTCAAAGCAGTACAAAGACACACAGGACACGCAGACATGCACTGAAAGTTAACAGCACAGCCTCGATTTACTGTGGGACTAGAAACAGCACACAACCTCCTCCTCCAGACCTCTCCAGTTCTAGAGGCCAAGGCTCAGCTGTTTCCTCCTGCCAGCCCTCTGCTTTCCAACAAAGGTCAGATGACACAGCAACTTGGGGGACACGCAGACAGTTAAAACACCTTTTTGCTGAAGTCATGTTTGAGTTCCTGCAAAGTAAATAAACAAACAAATAAATAAATGGAAAAGAACACCAAGGCCCAGAGGAGATAACGTTATACAGAGATGCCCTCTGCCGGTCAAGCAGGAAGAGGGCCAAAGGAAATGTATCCGTCAGAGCCAAGGATTTGCAACTTCCCTCCCTCCTTTTACAGATGGGCCCCTAAAAACATTCCCGATGTGCTGTGCAAAATTTTAATTTAGTGGATTTTTAGCCTAACTGCTGAAGTGATCTTACAAGGGCAGCCCAGCCCCCTGCTCTCCTTTGTTTTGGGTCTTAAGATCTTTGGGTAAGTCGAAGAGCTTCAGTTAAAAATGCAACAGGAAAACAAAGGCATCCAGAGAAATGTTCTGCCACGCTGGCCAGCTGAACTGACTCACTGCCTGCCTTGATGTCATGTAAGGAAAGAAATGGGAAAACTGGGCCAGGAAAAGAGACACATCCCCATTATTTGAGATTGACTTTGCTGTAATAGTTGAATTCTGCAGGCACTTGACACATAGTCCACAAGTCCCTGCAAGCTGTAACAGGCCTTGCAGTCAATATTACACTGAAATACACTGAAAACTATTTGAGGCACTGATCATATCAGAGCATGCCTCCCTCTGTTGAAGTGGGGTTATTATTTGATTGTAGCTGTGATTTTAAACAATTTCTAAGAACCACCGAGAGCTTGCTCAAATGATATAAACTGCAGATTTTAAATCTGTTGTCAGCCTATTAAACAATGCAGATCTATTTGTGTGTATTGCACACACATCACTATCAGCTCAGCTCTTTCTTGTAGCAGTTTAATTCCTGCTGGTATAAATCCCTGATTTAATTTACTGACTGGAAATTAAATCAGCATGAACTGGTTTCAGTGCATCTGTGCTGGGTATTTGTGATGATCCAACTAGACCATTAAAAATGTCACTGGATCAGAAAGCTCCACTGACAGAAACAAATTCTTAGGAGATGCCATGTAAAAATTTTGCACACTAAAGAACAATACATGCAGGGAGTGGGCAGCCCTCTCCCACTTTATTCTTTTCCACTGAAATTGAACTTTGTCTGCCAATATATTTTACAGTCAGCAGAGTTTTGTGCTTGTCTTCATAATGCTGGAATTCTGGGAAAATTGACAGGCTGCAACAATCAGCTTGTCACTGGAGTAGGTAGTTGGCCAGGGAATGTGTGTACTGGGAGCTATTCTGAAACACAGCATTTTACAACCAAAGAGCTGATCTTTTTCCATCCTTGAGTGTAGTGGAGGATTAACAGCCTTATCAAGAGAATCAGCTGTTGGAGGTCCTCGTGCTAAGAGCCAACCCACAGCATCACACCCCCAAAGGGGTCTTTGTGTCCCATCCTGCTGTTGCTGGGGCCCAACACTTTCTCTGGCCAGCTGTTAAGTGTGTTTGGGATTTGTTTTGATGCACAATAGGCTCTGGCAAACTCTAGGTTCACCTGGGAACGGCACAGAGGCTGTGTTCTACCTCTCCACTACAGCCAAGGCTGGGATCCCACAGGCTGTGCAGAATAGCCAAGGGGTCCCTGTGTGTGCTCCAGCTGCTTCTCTGATATGAGAGGTTTGCTGAAGCTGGACCTGCAGGGTGTTTTAAATTTGTGCTTTCCAGGAAGATGCCTGTTTTACTGGGAGAGCTGGAAAAAGCTCAGATGTCTCTTTTCCACAATGGATACAGTTGGTATATACCTAGCTCCTCACATGAGGCAAGGCCACTATGCAGACTTCTCCCCAAGGTAGGAAGTATCCTTTCCAGTCTTCTTGAGGGTTTCCAACAGGGTGTCAATGCTGTGCTCCGAGTCAATACACACCTTCTTGTTGGGCAGGTCAATATCAAAGTTGACACCTATGAGGAAAAAAAAATTTGCACACTTAGAAGCAGCCAAATGGTGTAGGCATAGGGAAAGCTCACCTTCACACATCTGTGCTCCCCAGGGCATCTGTCAAATGGACATTTATCTCCTGCCAGCACACTCTGATACCACCACCAGCCAGCAAAACCCACCTGGTGTCCTGCCAGGAGCGCTGGCAGGAAGTCAAATCTGCTCTAGCTCCACATCAGGCACCACAGTCTCTCAACTGCTCTAATCTGCTCACCCCACCTTGGATCAACACAACCACTCATGTAGGAACCAGGGTAAGCTGAGCTCAAACCAACCACTAAAATTTCCATCCAGCTCAGTCTGTGCCCCAGTTTAGTGTGAATAGGGTTAGGAAAGGCTCAGGACAAGATGCCTAAACTGGTAGTACCACCTAACAGCTGCAAGTAAAAGGAGGCAAAAGACATTTTACCATGTGGATTTCCCAGTGCCTAATGAAGGTGAACAACTCTCATCCCAGTGAGAGGAACTGGACATGCAGTCTCTACCCGGTTACGTAATTTCACAAAACCTGTAGGTATGTATCAGCTTTGAGAGCTACCCCTCATCATCACACGAGGCTGATACTGGCCAGCCTGTTGAATAATGATAGAGGTGCTGACAACCACACACAGAAAAAATGGGATTGTCACAGCCTGGTAATGGGGTCTGGAAGAAGTTGCAAGGCCTTTGCCTTGGTGACTGGAAACTGTTCTCTGCAGGGGAGCAGATCCTCACAACTGATGAGTGCAGGCCAGATCCTTCTCTTTTGGAAATACAGCTAACTTGGTTTATAATGGTTTATAATTTTCCTGGTGGTATTAAAAATAGGCTACACAGACAACCACCTGCTCTGCTCAGCAGCTCTTCACTGTAACTGCTGATGACACATCTTGGGAAGCACCAGAGACACCCCAGGCCTCCTTGGAAACAAGGCCAGGCAGGACATTCACCTCCCTTCCTTCTGGCAGCCTGAGCAGGGGTCTACCAGTGTCCTTCCCAGAGGGTTCAGGGTGAGGCCCTGGTGACTCAGAGCCACCTGCAGCCATGCAGCTCCTCCCTCCCTTGACACTTCCCCAAGGGTCACAGACCTGCAAACAACCAGCAACTTGTTACCAGCTAAGGAGCAGGCTCAGAGCAGAGCAAGGAGAAGTTTTCAACTTTTACCCACAGCGTTATCCTTCAAGCTGGAGGAACCAGGGCACTGCTCCAGAGCTGGCTGTCCCACACCCAGCACTGACTCACCTCCCAGCTTTTGCAGGACACGGGTGACTGCATTGGAACAGCCTTCACAGGTCATGTCCACGAAGAATTCGTGTTTCTGGAAAGAAAAGAGGCAGTCGAGGAGTCAGGGAGAGCACAGCTGGGACTACACCATGAGCACTCCACACTTGCCTTTTTCCTTGGGGAGGTGGGTCCAAAGCCTCCCAAGCCAAAAGGATCATACACAGCCCACTAAGGGATCCTCAGCAAAACTGAGAATTCCTGGTACTTCTCCCTATGGTGCCCTTGTGCTGTCCCCCACAGCATAATCCTGAGGGGCCTCTGGAGATTGTGTGGCTACCTCCAGAGTCAGACCAAATCACCATCTCCATGGCCTCTGCTGGACTTACTCAGCTTGTCCAGGGCACATCTCCTGCCTCCAGCTACTCGCTGTCCTAAGTCTGTGAGGCTTTCAGTTCTCCCCCATCCTAATCTTCTTGCATCTACAAGGCTTCTGGTCCTCAACATAATAAAAATATATGCAAACCAGAAATCTAAGGACCATTAGTGCTGTTTTTTCATCCCTCCACTCTACTGGGGCCCCAGTGATATCTTCACTACTTGTGAGCAACATTGGGTCAACAAAACGCTTTTTTCCTGTAACTAACCACTGCCTTCAAACTTTGGCAACACATGGCTCCTAATTTCCTTCTCTTGCATGTGCTTTTTACTTCCTTAAAAAAAACCCTACTTCCTTAAAAAGTAAAACTACTGTTCATTTGTTACCTGCAACCCATATTTCCTTCTATTCAGAACCACCCTGTGCTCCCTGCCACTGCAAGGCTAAAACCTTCTTGGGATCATTCACCCAGGAAGGAGCTTGGGATGGAGGTTCCCATTAGGTTTTTTTTTTCAGTGTAATTGCCATTTTCCTCGTTTTTATTTCCCAAAGGCCCTGGGTGTTTCGGGAAGGTGTGTGGGCAGGAGGGAAGGAGGTTCCCATCAATGCTGCCCTTCTGTGACCAAGCCCTGGGAGTTGGATGGGGGGCTGGGGTTTGGGGGAATTTGGGACCGGGGGAGCCCCTGGGAGACTGGGGGAGCCTCGGAGTTTGGGGGAGCTGTAGAATCTAGGGGAACCTTTGGGGGCTGGAGGAGCTGCAGGACCTGGGGGAACCTTTGGGAGCTGGGGGAGCCTTGGAGTTTGGGGGAGCTGCAGGATCTGGGGGAATCTTTGGGGGCTGGGAGAGCCTTGGGGTTTGGGGGAGCTGCAGAATCTGGGGGAACCTTTGGGAGCTGGGAGAGCCTTGGGGTTTGGGGGAGCTGCAGGATCTGGGGGAACCTTTGGGGGCTGGGAGAGCCTTGGGGTTTGGGGGAGCTGCAGGATCTGGGGGAACTTTGGGGGGTTGCGGAAGCTTTGGAGGGCTGGGGGAGCCCTGCGGAACTAGGGGAGCACCGAGGGCTGGGGGAACCTTGGGGGGCTGGGGGAGCCTCGAGGACTGGGAGAGTCAGGGGGTTTGGGGGAGCCCCAGAGGCTGAAGGAACCTCAGGAGACTGAAGGAGCCTTGAGGGGCTGAGAGAGCTTCAGGGGCTGGAGGAGCCTCGGAGGACTGGGGAGGCCTAGGGGGCTGGGAGAGCCTCGGGGGCTGAAAGAGCCCAAAAGGTTCGGGGAGCCTCGGGGACCGAGGGAGCACCGGGGCTCAGGGGAGCCCCGCGGCCGCTCCCGGTAGCGGGCAGTGCCCTCCCTGCCCCGCCATGTCCCCCGGCCCCACAGAGGCCCCGGGGCCCCCCGCACCCACCGGCATGGCGGAGCAGCGCTCGCCGATCCCCGATCGCGGCTGCGGGCGCGGCGCGGAGGAAGGGGCGGGCCAGGCCCGGCCCCGCGGCCTCGGGAGGCGGGGATGCCGCGGAGGATGAAGGAAGAAGCGATGGAGAGCGTTTGGAAGGTGGTTGGTCCGTGTGGAGCTCCCAAAACGGGTGCTCTGCTCGCTTCCAGGCTAAGGATTAGCACGGACAAACGGCTGCGGGAGGGAGGTGGGGAGGGCCATGAAATGGGGCCGGGCTGCTAAAGAAAGCTCGTTCCTCTCCGTCTTTTGAGGTTTTGAGATTTATTGGCTTGGGAGAGCTCTGGTAGACTGGATACTGAGGGCGGGAGGTTTGGAGGAGTCTTTAATGCAGAGGAGGTTGAGAAGAAGGGTGCTGGTCCCTGAAAATATGTCTGCTTTGGGTTTTGTTTTTTTTTTTTTTTTCTTCCCTGGCTGTATGGTCCTTTAAAGGAAAAATGAGCCCCTTTCTGAAAAACTTGTGTCAGGGTGGAGGAGGCTGTGGAGGAGGCCAGGAGCAGCTCAGGTGCTTTCACAGGGAAGCCGGAGAGGGGACAGAGCATCGCCCCAGGGCTGAGAAGAGCTGGCAGAGCTGCGGTGTGTGTGACACTTCTGAACTCGCTGGGTTTCACCATCTTCCTCTTGAGACGCTAAGCCTGTAGCACGGAATATAAGCATCGTGTTTCTTATTTTCTGCCACACCAGCTGAGGGTCAGGGCATTTCTTTTGAGGTGCACAGGATGCTGCTGCTGTACCAATGGTTTTCTAAAAGAGGAATTCCCTGCCTCGCTATTGCTCTGCAGAGAGATGTGCAGGATCCCCTTGGCAGAGTTTATTTGCGACGGGCTATTGTGCTGGGTCACTGGGCTCACGTTAAACTTTGTAAAAGTCTGCAGTGCTGATTTATGAACTGGCACATTGCAGCGTGGCTTAGGCTAAAAATAGCCAGGAGGTTTTGGGGGAGGATATTAATGCTGAGCGTGGCCCCACGCCAATCCACTGTCTGTATCCCTTGCTGCAAGGCATGGCAGGGAGGGGTTTAGACAGCGCTCAGGGATGTGGTGGTGGGCAGGAAGTCATTTTTTTAGGGTGAAATCTATCTCTGAGTGCTTCATGTCATAGATACATGTGGGATGGGACGTGACACAAACAAATGGAAAGCTATGGTTGCCTGGAAGCTGCTTAGCTCTGGCTCGCTGCCTGCTCCCATTCCCTCCTGCTCTCCGGTGTCCCTGGACCAGCACCTGCTGGTGAGCAAAAGGATCTGAGAACTTCCAGGCCTTTCTCCCCCTTCATAAGTGTGTTAGAAAACGCTCCTGCTTGGCTTGTCTTTTCTGTGGGGCAGATGATGCTGAGTCTGCTTTGCTCAGAAGTTGTGAGCAGCTTCTTGGGGTGAGCAGCTCCTTTTGCCCACTCCCACTGGGGGTTTCTCACACGTGCGTGGGCCAGGTGAGCACCAAGCAGCCTCAGGAGACACAGCCAAAGCGGGCGGCCACTGTCTGTTCACTGCTGGGGGTCCGCAGCCCTCAGCCGCGGGGGGCCGGGCCCTGGGTGCCCCCTCAGCCCCGCACATGGCCCCCGCCGCCATCTTAGCGCCTCCCTCCCTCCAGCAGGGGGCGGTGCGGAGCGCGGGACGCCGCCCCGCGTGGCGGCCGCCTGCCCCTTTAAGAGCCGCGGCGGGGGCCTGTCCGTCAGCGCCTGCCGCGCCCTCTCATTGGTCACCGCGCCCCACGGGACCCGCCCCATCTATAACGGGGTCTACCAACACCTTCTCAAGGGCGCTGCAGTGCGGCTCAACCACACTGCGGCGTCCGGCGCGCGCCGCCTTGCGCGCCTGCTGGCGCGGGGAGCGTCGTCCTATTGGCCAAAGGGCAACTCTATCAGCAGTCGCGCGTCATCCATTGGTTTGCTCGTCTGTCAATCACGCTCACAGCCCCGCGGAGCGCTGCCGCATGGTTGGCTGGCTGTGCTGCCCCTTAGCCCTCCGCCCGCCTTCTCACGGCTGTGGGCCAACCGGCATCCGAATGCAGGCGAGCGCCGCTCTCTGACTGGCTGGGCCGCGCCCGCTGGGGTAGGCTGCGCGCCGGATATATGTAGCCGGCGGCAGAGCACGCCGCTGCGTGAGGCGCTTCTCGTCCGCCGGGCCCTGTGGTGAAGCGGCGCCTCCGCTCCCGTCCCGCTCTGCCCGCAGGTGAGGGGGGTGGGGGGCGCGGGGAGACACCGGCGCGGCCGCGCCTTCCCGGGGGAACCGCGAGCCGCACGCACCGCCTCGGCTCCGAGGCGCCCCCGGCTCTCAGTAGGCCGCGGGTTGTGCGGGACGGCGCTGCCGGCGCCCCCCTCCCCCCTCCATCCCGCCCGGCGTGGGACCCGCCCGGCCCCCGCGGCGCTTTGTGGCGGGCGCCTTCCCGCCTGACCCGCGGCCGCGCAGCCCCCGTGCGGGTTCGGAGCCTTCGCTCGACCTCCCGGTGCCGCGACGGCCGCTGAGCTCCCGGCGGGAGCGGTGCGGGGCAGGGGGGGCGGCGGGGGATCGGCTGTTCGCGGGCCCGCATTGTGCGAGGCGAGGTGTGCGGGTCGAGCTTTGTTCTCGGATTTCCAATCTCGTAGGCTTTTTCGCTCTCTGCTTTTGGGTTTTGTTTGGGGCAGGTGGGGCTGCGGAGTAGCCCACCCAAAGCCCGAGGTGTTCCCGCTCAATAGTGAGCTGTAAGTGCGGATCGAGGGGCAGTGCTGGGTGCTCGCACGGTCCGGACCTGGGTATCAGCTCCTGGTACCTCCCTTGATGTAACTTAATAGGTGAAGGAAGTTATAATTCGAGCAGGAGAGCATGGATCTTATCCTGGTTTACCGCATGACCTTGGCTGAATCCGAGATTAAGCTAAGGTTTAAATGCGGAGTGGTGCTTGTAATGAGACTTTCCAGCATCCTGTAAGGCCCCAGATGTACGTGCTGGAGAAACCCCAGAGAAAAGGTTTCGGTACATCTTCCAGTACCTCCTGGTGTTGATCTGGATCTTCTAACGTGCTCCTAATTCTCAGAGAGCTTACCTGGTGACCTTCTATAATAAGGCTTGCATGCACATAATAAGTACTCTTTACCAAAAAAAGGAGTTTTTTTGTTCCACCGTCGGGAGAAAGCAGCATTTGCAGCAAGCCGCCATGTTTCCAGTGTGTGCTATTTTTGGCAAACCCCTGCTCTCACAGCCAGGAGTGACAGCTTTAGGAAATCTGGACACTGCTATCAAGCTTTGGAAGCTGCTGCTTCCAGATGCCATAAATCAAACGTGGGGAGGGGTGTGCTGGATTTTTTTCTTTTTTAGCTAACAAGGCTCTTTAGATTGGTGTCATAAAGGGAAGTGCAGAAGTTGACAGACAAAAACTGCGTTTCAGACCTTCTCTGATATTCTTCCCTTTGATGAAATTTTCACTTTTCTTATTTTCTGTCTGTAAAGATTAAGTCAAACCGTTTTGCTAGATAGCTCTGTGATACTTCCATGATGCTGATGGGAGCATCTTCTCATCCTGTGAACTGAACTCACCTTTCCTGGGGTGTTTCAGTCACCATGTGTAATGATGTAATTTTGTGAGTCTAGCTTTTTTATTTTTTAAATAAAAAGCTTAGTGGATGGCATATGTATCTAATTTGAAGGTTGGCTTGAAGTATTCACGTGCTTAAAGTCTTACATCCTTATCTTTATGATGGAGATCTCACAACCTTTTTGACAGCATCACGTGTTGCAGGGACTGGTTTGCCTGAAAGGCACTACTAAAACCTGCTAGAAAGTGTAATTGTACGAAGTCTGTTAGGAAAAAAAAAAATCAATGTTGGAACCTTTACAAATGTATATCATAATTTTATAAATATAAGTCTTTAAAAACCTTAATCTTGTATACATCAGGGGGTGAAGAATGGCTCCAGTTCCTGATGGGTGTGAATTTGCCCTTTTTTTGCTAGGTTGTGTTCTTTCAAGTGTGGACTCCTTAAGTTGAAGGCAGGGAAGCATAATTAAAATTAAAGTAGAAAACCTGGTGGACAAGACTTGGTCTATGTGTGCCAAGCCCATCAGGATCTTCTGTTGGGAATCTTTGCATTTGCAGTCTGAGAAACAACAAAAAACACACAAGAGGATTTGTTTGTGCTGTGATGGCAAGGCCACTGCTCTGCTGCTTACTTTGCTGCTGCCACAACAGCATCAGAGTTCAACACAACTGATGGAGTTTGAACATCTGAATTTTAAACAGAATCTTTATACACTTGATGAAACAGCGAGTTCTTTGTCTCAGAGCTTTTTCACCTTGCAAATTTTAAGGCAAACATACAGAGCAACACTTTTTACTGAAAGGGAAATAAAGCAAAGGTGATGTTGCTTTAAGTACATCTTGGTATTTGTGTTCAAAACAGGACCTGATGAGAGAGCACTCACAAGATTGGCATAAATGGCCTCTTTGAATTAGAAGACATTATTCTAGTTTTTAATATTAGCACCTGGGCCTTTTTGTTTGATTAAAGTAATGACTGAAGAATCAAAGAGGAAATCCAAGCAGAGCAGGACTTCAGCAGGGTGGTGCTAATTGCTGTGCTGGCTGTAGTCTGCTCTGCTTGGAACAAACCAAAACCAAAAGTGATAGTTTGCTCTAGAATACTGAGTGATTTTTTTTACAGGTGCCTATATAAAATCTGCAGAGTTAAAGTAATTATTTGACTTCCTGGAGTACCTGCTAGTAGACTTAAAAACCTTAAGTTACCTCATTGAGTACTTAAAAAGAAAAACTGAAGTGTGATCCTCTGGTACTGTAAAAGAATCCCTAAACTGTGCAGGCAGTGAGTGTTGGACTGGCTTGAGGTCCCAGTTTTGCTATATTAAGTCTGGACCTCTTCCAGGAAGGCATGGCTGGTGCAGTGCTGCTTTCAGAGCAGGAGCCTGGGTGCTGTCAGTTATGTAGGAGTGATCTGTGATGAACCTGATTCCTTGCTGAGGCAAATGTGCAGCACTGCGCTGGAAAATGCTGGTGCCCATCTTCCATTTTCATCTGCTCTGCCCTGTGCTGTTTCCTGGCTGCTGCTGGGCTGACTTTGTTTTGTTTTTAATGTAACAGTGCTGTGATGGTCAGTCCTGAGTGCCAGGATACAGCTGATACATCAAGTTTTAGCATCTCCTGTGACCTAAGTGGGTAGAGGTGAAAGAGTTGATTCTCTTTGCAGTTATCTGTTGCTTGGCATGCAGAAAATATTTTGAATCTTAATCTTGGTGGTTCTAATCCGAGTGGCATTAAGCTTGAATTTCACTGTAGTGTTGGTATGGCTTAGGGTTCTGATCTGCCTCTTCTGACTGCTGATGAGTAACTTTTGCTTTTTTACTTTAAGAAGCTGCACTGGAGCCAAATGGAAAATTTGCAGACCTAAGAGAAGATGACTGGACCTGCTGCCAACTTCATCGAGATGTTGGAGCAGCTCTTGGATGTCAAAACAAAACCTGTTTTAATGGCAGAATCACAGAGTCTAAGTAGCTGCTTTGTCATGAAGCAGTCTGGAGAGCAGTATAGGCAGAAAGCTGACTTATTTTTTATTAAAGATGGAGTAAACAAACTGTTCAGCACTATCCTACTGCCCTTTAGGATGAAATTTGCATGTTTAAAATGTAATTTTGCAGAAAAACATTGCTTCTAATTGAGGGGTAAGTGAAGTCGAAATAGGTTCAGTTAGAAAGGCAGGTCCTTCCCCCATGTTTAAGAGCCCATTCAGGATAATCTGATTTTAGGATTATTAAAAATGTAGGAATATTTCTGGGAATTCTCAAGGCTTTGAGTTTTCAGAGAACTCAGATTTTGGAGAGGAGTTCCTTTTGGCCTTTTGTCAAATCACAAGGGCCCTGTGTTTTTCTGTAGTACTAAACACAACAGAGCTCTCTTTTTGTGAGGATATGAACTGTTGGCTCCTTAGGCTCAGGACATATCACCTTAGCTTAGTTCTACAGTGGGTAACTCCTGAATAGAAGTGATGATTGAGTGGTATCAAGTGGAAACCTGGAAGCCAGGTGAAACAGCTTTAAAAAGGAAGGAAAAAACCTCCAAACCTACACCATCTTAAGCTCAGCACCCAGGGAAGGCAAAGTGTTTTGAGGGATGAGTAAAAAGCCAAAACACCTTGAGAATTTCTTGCCATATCACTTAGTTTTAATAGCAAGTTTTCAAGATTCTTCTGGATCAGATTTTTTTTTCTTTGTGAATAGGACCTAATTTGCTGTTTGTCTTTGGAGCTGTATGCTCTTAGCCACAGGAATAGTGTCTGGTATCATCTTCCTTCCCCAGATGAGTGTCCATCCCTTACTGTAGGGGTACAGATGCTGATCTCAAATACTGTAACTTACACTTCAGGTGATCTTTGTGTTTTTATTCTGCTTTTGAGCTTAATGCCCTGGAAATAACATTTCTCCAAATTAATCACTTTTCTTTTAGATTCTGACTGAAAGCATTAGAAGTCTTCAGTTTCTCTTTCTTGCTTGGTAGAGCTGAAAAACACAAGAAGTGCTGATTTTTGTCTTAAAAAATGGCAGACTCCATCATATCCATCAACTTGTGGATCACACTTAGGTTTGTTAGCAAAAACACAGGCAGATTTCTACACTGACAGCTCTTCAGCAATTGCTGTTTTGTTTATTTGTATTCTCCCAGTGTTTGAAGGGCTGTGCATTGCTGCTGAGTAAGGCTTCCCATCTGCCACTGGCAAGCAGAGGGCTTTTTTTGGTACTAGCATGGGCAGTGCTGAGTGTAATTCTGAATATTTTTTTTTTTAGTGTGCTTAAATTTTGTTTGATTGCTTGGATTATTTGATTAGAAAGTAGTTAAGCTTCTAACTTCAATTTTCTTGTCCATATGTTGGTGTAATATATGGCTTTTCTAGAGTGTCCCTTGTCAGTGTGTCTCAAAACTTCAGAAGGGGCTCAGGTATTGCTCTGTCTTTCTGCTGCACCTGGATAATTAAGGAGAGAGAAGGCTGTTGGCCTGGTGATTCTGGTTGCTGTGTGATTATTTTTTAAGATCTAGTTCCCTGTAACACCTCAAGTATCTTACGAATGTAGGCACTGCCTGTCTTTGTAGGTTGTGTGGGTCATACAGTGGAGATGAGTCACAAGTGAAAGGAGAAATAGCTGTGCTAAGTTTGACAGTCTAGATCTATGTTTTATTAGGTGTTGGTTTGGAAGATTATTAAAAGCTTCTCTGTCTGTCATTCACACTTCTGGAAGTTCCTGGTGAGCACATTCATCTTACAGACCATCTCAATGTTTCCTGGAGATGCTAGTAAGAACTGAATGCTGGTAACTTCACAACTTGTCCCAGTTTGATCCTCAAATATTTATTTATTGCATAACTTAACCCATCATTGAACTTCCATTGACTGTGGCTACCAAGTGTCGTGCCTCCTGTGGAATAGTGCTGACTTTAGGTAACTTCTTCCAGGCTGAATACTTTGCCTCTAAATCTGTCAAAAGGCAGAAAAGGTGAACTGGTTACAGGTTGGCAGCTGTAATGGCTTGTGTGTGAAATACAGGCTGTGCTGCTGGGACACTGTCCCCGTGACACTGTCAGCCTCTGCATCCAGTGGGAGGCAAGTAATGAGACCTATTTTTTAAAGCACATTAGTGTTTTGGGACTTCATTTGCCTGCTTATTTGAGGTGCCTTTTCAGCTCTCTATAATTTAGGCTCAGGACAACAAGTGGATTGTTTTGGGTTTCTTTGTTCCCCTTGGATAGTTATGGCTGTATTAAAATAAGAGTATCTCAGTGTATCTGCAGTCTTTGTGTTTTAAATACACATTTACTTAACATCACTCTTGCTACTTGAGAGCAAGCTGGTGTGGTGATGTAAATCCCCAGCTGAGATGGGCCCTGGAATTTGCCATGGGATACAAGTTCAGCTTGTATTCCATTGTTGAGTTCAGTGTTTTGTATCATGGTTCACACAGGTACCAGCCTCATGGTTTTTTCTTGTATTGCTTAGTCAGCAGCAGAGCAGATGCTAGTCATGTAAAAGGTATGCAGAGTTGGAATTAAGTGTATTTGTTGTTTTGTTAAACTTTCAGTCTATATCATGCCTCTTAGAGGCCAACTGGGCATTTTCTTAGTTACTTTTATTTTTTTTCTCCATAACAACAGTAACTGCTTCTAGAGCTGGTTATTCCATCTAGATAAATGTTTTGTGGCTTTGACCATGCTCACCTGTTGCTAAGCAACGTGGAGAAATCCCAAATGACACTTAATTATGCAATCCTATTAACTATTGACCAGACCTTTAATTTCCAGGAAAATTGCTGTTTGCCACATTTGTGATGTGTGGTGCTTGGATACAGAGACCTCTTTTCCATGTGAGCTTCTCCTGCTGTTTCTTCAGTTTCCAAAAAGCCTTTTTAAGTTAAGGAATTCACTGATACCAAAATGAGGGAGTGGAGTTGTGTGAAAAGCTTGACATTCTGAATGGTTGTTTTGGCACCCTGTAAACTCCACCAGTTTGTAGAGATGGAAGGAGTGGAGTTCAGATGGTCACCTTGTACCACTTGAGTAGCTAAAGGAGAAGGGCTGAATTGCTGTGTATATTCCAGTCAGGACTAGAATGTATTGTAGGAACTTCGGGTTTCTTGAGAAAGTTCCTTGTATTGAAATACAAGTCAAAAAATGTAATTAAAGATGGCAGGAGAACAAAGAAACGAGGCTAATGTTAAAAACACACCAGAGCCTGTTAAAATTATGATTCAATTTTAACTTGTCTTCTTGTTAGATACAACTTTTTTCTTGACAGAAGATGTTTAAAATTGCCATACTCTTTGAGAAATGAAATTTGACTTTTGGTTCTTTGGCTTGTTACATCAGGCCACAGGGCTTTTGTCTGAGTCTTGGGACTGGTCCTGAGAGCCCAAACATCTTGTGATGTGCATAAGACACAGTTCTGTTGTGTAGAAGTCCAGTAGAAGCAACATTCAGGCTAAACTTGTCTGATTCAAAAATTGAAAAAAACCAACAAATAACAAAACCCCCAAACAAATTGAGTTGGGACAGCAACGATTAGTTTGCTTTCACCATGTTGCAATTTGGTAAGAAAACAATAACCAATGCTAGCTGTGATTGCTGAGTCCATTTTTCTGAACACTAATATACTAATAGGTTTTGTGGACCTAAATCTGAATTTGCTAATGCAGAATTTACATAAATGGCTCTAATTTACATAACAGTATTTTAGAAATTCAGTGCTTGACATTGATTTTCTGCCAAGTGGGAGCATTGTGACAGATGGTGGAATTTTCCACCAGCCAGGTGATAACCACTGTAAAGGAGGTATTTGTCTTCCTCTAAGTCCTTGGCTTAAGGAAGGGGCTCAGTTATGCTGCAGAATTGTTATGGCGTACTTGTTATAATTTGACTTATCCAATTTGTTTTACATATGGGATAATATGGATGCATGATTATGAATGAATCTTAAATAATCAGATTTTCAGCTTTTCCTGTCAATTTTCACCCTTTCATCATTATGTCAATTGACAGGAAAACGTGTGGATAAGCTTTTATCAGGAGTAGCGTAGTGACAGTTCAAACATTTGGTGCTATTATGTGCTGTGCAATGAAAATGTAATATAAAGTATTTGCAGTTTTTCTTGGATCAGGGAATAGTGGAGTAGTAAATTGCTCATGAGTGGTAGGGAGCCAATACTCTAAGGAGATGCTTGGCTTCCACCATTCAGGTTGTGCTGGCTGGAGAACAAGAACAGATGGCAACTGGCAACGTAGCAGCAGGTGCAGCAGCAGTAAAAACAGATTGTTGTCCTCTGATTAGGTCATATAAAGGTTTTCCCCATTTCTTTTCAGATCTGCTTGAGAACAACTGGGCACTCCACAATTCCTCTTTTTGTGTTAGGAGTTAGTTCTGATAGATTTTTCACCCTTAGCAGGAGGGAAGTTCTTTTATTTTTAAGCATATATGTCAGGTCTAATCAAACCACTTCACCTCCAATATTTCATGAGACCATCATGGAAGATGATGTGCCTGTGGGTTAATGCAGGTGAGGACTTTCACTGAAGAGCAGAAATCTGAAAGAGCTGTTGGTGAATCAGCTGTTGAGATTTGAGTGCTACAGGAAAATTTTGCCGTAATGTGAGAATGTCAAGCTTTGTACATTGGTGTTGTAGGAAGCACTTTAAAATAATTCTCAGAAAAGCCCGATTCATTTATCAGAACTGAATAGAAAACCTGCCTATTTACATCTGTAGGAATAAGCTTGAATTCCAGGGAAACTATTATCTTCACAAAGAAATTAAGTGTACCTCCTGTCACTCTCCACATGGTGATCTTGGTATATGGTAGGACTGGCTTCCTGGCTGTAAACTGACAGCACAGAAGCCAATTTTTTAACTGTTGTGGAGTTGTCAGTTAAGCTGACTGGAGCTAAAAGTGCAGGTCATGTTTGTCTGCCATTTGTGCTTCCATTGCTTTAGGGTTGCCCTGCTCCTTCACAAGTACTCGAGAGGAAACCAAGTGGGATGAGGAAGTCAGCAGTGGTAGCCACCACTTAGCTGTACTTTATCTTTGCTGTGTTTTCTTATTGTCTGATAATATTTTATGGGGATCTCATTTAACATGCAGTAGAAGACGAGAGTTCATCTCTTGCAGGTTCCTGTGCTGGGTGTTGGACATCTGTATCTGTAATACATTACAGTTCAAAGGCTTCTGCTAAACCACAGATAGTGGAACCTTCCTGAAATGAAAGTGGTTTGCAGAATCTGAGCATTTCCTGAAGGCCAAACCCAGCTGAGGACTATTTCTTCCTTTCTGTGTGGTTAGCTCTTGAAAATATCCTCAAACAGCTGAAACCTTCTGAATGTTTTGAAAAGCCCCTTTTAGTTCTAGGTCATATTTAGTCTTATTTTTCTGCACATTATCATGTAGGTAATGTTTCTTTGTGTGGTGGTGATAGACACATATCTGGCTGAAAGAGAGAGAGAGTTCATGGACACATCCTCTGGAGCCCACCAGATCTTTTTCCCTGTGTTTAAACCCAGAAAAAAGATTTAAAATAGAATGGGAAGACATTTATTCTAGACTTAAAAGATGATGAAGTATTAAAAGCAGAGCAAAACACATCAATGTATACAAAATTATAGCTCTGCTGTTACGTCTTCTGCCTTGAATCTTAGCTGCATTCCTCCACCAAAGCTGATGCAGTGCATTCTGGCCACTGCTGGGAGTTTGGGTGTGATCACATTCTCAGATCTGTTACCTGGATGTTCTGACAGTGTGGCTAAACATTGCCTTGTCCCTTGATTACTGTGTGTGGGGTGTTTGATCATTGACTGAGATATATGAAATATGCCAGGTTCATTTGGACTTAGCTTCACCCAAAGTACCAGCTTCCATGGCATCTTTTTAAGTACATTCATCTCTTTGAGGCTTAAAGGTTTTGGTTTGCGTTCCTGGTCCATCCAGTGGCGTGGTTGTGACTTCCTTTGCAGCCCTGTGTATGTTGTGTGTTTGAAATTGTCACTGCAGCAACACCAACCTGGTCGCCTCTGGCTTCTGAAGCTCTGCTCTGTTGTCAGTTCTTGGTGTCTGAAGGACAAGTTCTCTAAAATTCATTAAATTCAGTGAGTACCAAACGTTTGAAATCCTTGGAGGAACTGGGACAGGGCTTAGTACAAGCAGGTGGGAAAGCTGGTTTTTTTCTTTCCCTTTTGCTCAGTTTTCCCAGGATATGGGATGCTCTTGGATATAGTGACAAGAGAAAGCTTGTCCTAAGACATGTCTGCCTTGGCATGAGCATTTCCAAGCTCCGTCTGGATTAGTCTATGCAAGAAGTCTATTTAATTAGGATTCCTTTTTTTCCCCCCCATTCTGTGCTCCAGCCATGATCCGGTCTGTGTTTTCCCCCAGTTTTTGATGTCACCATTTCTTGTCATTATTTATAGTTATCAGTATTAAATGAAAGCAGATAAGTAATCGATGGTTCCTGAATTGCTTTTTAGAGGGCTCAGCTGAATATTGTCAGTTTTGACTTGCATGCCACAGCTGGAGAATGTGCATATGGAATTTGAATACCTTGTGTTTGGGAAAAGGGCTGTGTAGTGAAGGAGGTTGGGGGTCAGTAGTGGGGAGAAAGCTCCTTCAGCAGCAAAACTGTTTGCTAAGCCCCCATTCTCTACTGATTGGTACAATTGAGTGTGAAGCAGAAACTCTGCTGTTGGTTCTGTATTTGGTGCGAAGAATGTGCCTTGCTATTGGTGTTTATCCCTGTGAGTTTAAAACTATTTTGAGTGAGCTTCAACAGTGTTTGAGAATTTAATAACAAGGAAATGTGGGAATGTGCTTTGGTTTGGGCTGGCCTGTCCTGAAGATACGCATATTGTGTAACCTACCTGCAAAGACTTTATTTTTGTAACCTACAGATCTATGGAAGGCAGGTAGAAGGCACCCAGATGGATTTGTCCCTGGGCATGGGTGGTGCTGTTTACTTGACTGGTGGTCTGAATTTAAGTGAGAAGTGACTTGCTGACATTGGTGGAAGCAGGGGAAGAACAATATGCGTTTGTTTGTAGCATAATAATTTTAATATAGTCTAATATTCCTCCAGAGTGCTTGACGCTCACAGCAAATGGTGCTGTGCTGCTGATAAAAATAGATTGGACTTATTCTGACCTTCTAAAAATGCCCCTAATACAGTAGCACAGGCTTTGCCTGAGAACATCTGACTTTTAATTCTGATTGTGAAGTCAAGTGAGGTAAGTAGAATTTGGATCGACTGTAAATGTCTTAGCCACTTAGCAAATCCTCTTGAAGAACCTTACTTGCTTGCCACCTGCTTTTTACTGAGGATACGTGGGATGATTAACTACTGGCAGGTTATGAGGTGACCTCCCTCGGCCTTGCAGCCTCTCCCACCTCTGGTTTGGTACCCAGGAATCCTCTCCCTGGCACCAAAACTCTGATGACTCCGAAAACACATTGCTTAAACTGCTTACAGGGGTAAAACAGTCCTGGTGCGTGCTTTCCACTGTGATTAGGTGGCTTATGCAATCAGGATGTGAACAGCCATTTGAAATGCTCATGGTTTATGGAGCTTTTGTTTTTTCCATAGTTTTCAGTTGACCAAAGAAATGGTGATGGAGAAGCCAAGTCCCCTGCTGGTCGGGCGGGAATTCGTGAGGCAGTACTATACCCTGCTGAACCAAGCACCTGACTATTTGCACAGGTAAAGCTCTGCTTCACTCTGAGCAGTTTTTCTGTGTGCATTTCTTGGCTTGTGTGCTAAAATTGATGAATGATCTTATTACTGTCTTAGCTTGCTGAATTTGGTCACTTAAGAAACTGATTTATTCAAGATGCTGAGTGTCATTAACTTTTGGTTTTGATCAGCTGGGTCAAAAGATGGATAATAAAGATTACAGGAATTCTTTAAATATCTGAGTTCTGGTTTTAACAAATGCTATTTGCCACTTCTGCTTGTAATCAATATAAATTGAAGTCTGAGAAATACCACTTAGTTAAGCATTTCTGTAATTTTTGGCTTGGTAAAATGCCCCCTGACTAGGAGGAAACATTGAATAAGTTGTGTGCTTGTGTACTGGTCTCTCTTGGGAGTCACACCAGCTCTTAAAGGAAAGTCAGGAAATTATGGATATGCAGCAAACTATTATCCATTATCTAAAAAAGTGGGTCCTGTTTGGTTTCACAGGTATCCTTCCCGAAATCAGTCTTGTTTATGAAAATACACTTTATTTTACTGTGTTTTGAGTAGCCAGATAAAGTTTCTGAAATCTTTCCCCTTGCAGTCTCAGGAACACTTACTCAGAGTGTTTCTTCACTTAGGTGGACAGCTGACCTCATCCCTTTGGGTCAGAGGACAGTTGACTCTGTGCCTTGGAATCCATTCCAATCTTTTTATCTGCTGATGAGTGCAGTACCACGGTGCTTAGGGCATTTCAGCTGGTAGAAAGGAAGAAAGATTTTACCTGCAATACTTTTTTTACTGTAGAAGAGCAGAACAGTCCCCATTGCTCCTTGCTCAAGATTGAGATCAGAACTTGAGGGGGAGCCTTCAGCATCTCAGATATTCAGGATGTTGCTTTGGGGATGCTCATGCAGAAGGGGGATAATGGGATTGGATCATGAGCTCCCATGAGACTTTGTTTTTGGCTGTTGGTGCTTGGGTCTCTGGCACACCTAAATGCTACAGCTTACATGACAAAAGTTTGTTTTCCCCCCACCCCCAGATTGGTAACAGGACTGAGATTTTGTGGCTTTTTTCTAGTGATTCAAACAGGAAACTTATCTGAAAGTATGTATTATTCATTTTGCACGCTAATGTAGAGGCTTAACGTTCTTACACAGCAGAGCTTGGCATTAAAATATTTCTTTCCAACAGGTTTTATGGAAAGAACTCTTCCTATGTCCACGGTGGCTTGGATTCCAATGGAAAACCAGCTGACGCAGTCTATGGGCAATCTGTAAGAACTTTAAAAAACAAAGCTGTTCTTTTCTTCTATTTTGTCACCTTTATGGTTGAGAAATGTATCCAGCTGTGATTCCCTCCCACCCTGTTCAAGTGCTTTCTGTAAAAGAAAAAATGGGGAGGAAAAAAACCTTCTCGATTGTAGACAGCAACAATTAGACAAAATGTGCTTCCTTTATAGAAGGCTCATAGTGTAAAATTGCTTGCAAAGCAAACTTAACAAGCATCCTGCCAGGCTTTCTCTCCAGAGTTAGGGAATGTACCTTAAACCTTTTTTTTATGGTTTTGCTTTCTGTCAAAGCTGCTAACTTGGCAGAAATGGCTTCTGCAGCATAACCCACATGTACCATTCTTTCCTAGGACATCCACAAGAAGGTGCTGTCACTAAACTTCAAGGATTGCCACACAAAGATCCGCCACGTGGACGCCCACGCCACCCTGAACGATGGAGTGGTGGTGCAGGTGATGGGGGAGCTCTCCAATAACATGCAGCCCGTGCGCAGGTTCATGCAGACCTTCGTGCTGGCACCTGAGGTGGGTGTGCTGGGCTGCCAGGCCATTCTGACAGCATCAGTGAGCTCTGTCTGCCTCAGGGTGGGCAGTCTGAAGGGTTAGACTGGGAAGGTAACTTGCCACAAAATTCACCAGTTAGGTTCTGAAAATTCCTTTGGGAATTACACTACTTCTGTATGATTGTACATTAGACTTTGATATTGAAATCAGTTATAAATATCCTGACTTTGGACTCCTAGGTTACTGCAACACATTTTTGTCTTAAGGTTATTAAAATTATGTTCTCTTTGACTTGCTGTATTAGCAACTTGTCTTTTTACTGGAAAAGAAATAGTAGAAAGAGGGGAATGCTTCCTGTCACTTAAAAATATGGGATCCAGATTTTCTTGTTCATAAAGTGCTGACTTAGCATTTGAAATGGCATTTTTAACAAAGCAGTTCACAGAAATGAAAATGATAGTGAAAAAGGAGTGTTGCAAGATCACTTTGTTTTTCAATATGACTTGGAGATAAGAATTGATACTTTAGAAACCAGGAAGCTGTCACTCATGCTTCTTCAGTGTTGTGAGCTGTTGGAATTAAAAGCACTTCAACAATTTTTTTTCCTTTGTTCCATCCTTACTTGACTTGTTAGGAGAGATGTCTTTTTACTTTCTTGTTGTTTTCCTGCCCCAAATAACACTATTTTCTTAAAAGAGGCAAATTGTGGGAAGTCTTGTGGGAAGGATGATTTGCTCAAACCTTTCTTGTTTTCACATTATTTCAATTTTTACATTACTGGGTTGTGGTAATTGCTTCAGTTCTTCCCTTTGATTTGTTTTTAGGGCTCTGTTGCAAACAAGTTTTATGTCCACAATGATATATTCCGCTACCAGGATGAGGTTTTTGGGGACTCTGATACTGAGCCTCCTGAGGGTAAGTAGCAGAAATTTTTGGATGATTCTGTTGGTGTTTGGTTCTGGATATATATCAACATTCTGTTCCCAGATCAAAGGAAATCTTCTTGTTGGAGAAGACAGATCAGTGTTAAATTTCATGTGCTTGTAGCTTTTTTTGTTGCCTGTAGTTCTTTACAGTTCAGCAAGGATTTGTGACATGCAGATGATTATTTTTGTGGCATAATCTTTTTCTATTACAAGAACTGTAAGACTTATTTTGGCAGTTGCAGTCAGATCTGTAGGTTATAAATCTGGTTCTCTGAAGTATTTGGAACATGTTTTTTAACCTTGGTCAAAACTGAGGTAACCAAAGTGATAGTGGAAATATAAAAAATTGTCTCTTTCATGTCACATCTTGAAAATGTTTCCTGTGTGCTCTTTGGTAGAAACTTCACCTGTATTTTGTAGTAGGTGCCTTGTGTTTGAGCCTCATACTAAAGATGTGTGTTATTTTTTTTTTCTTTTCTAACCTTATTTAGAATCAGAGGAGGAAGGTGAAGAACCTGAGGAAAGACAGCAGACACCTGAGGCTGTTCCTGATGATAGTGGTGCTTATTATGAGCAGGCTGTCAGGTAATAATATATTTATAGATGAAGTCAGGTGTTGTGTGAGACAGACTGCTTGTAGAACAGGTCACATGAATTTATTTCTATTAATAGTTTTCTTCTGACAGTCAAAGTTTCTGTTTATTGATCAGCTGAAATCAAAATGCTGTTAGGCTGAATATGGAGACTCTGGAATTGATTTTATTTTTTTGCTGCTTTATAGTGTACCAATGCAAAATTTGCATCCCTATGCAATGTGGCCTCATTTGGCCTTGTTCTTCTCTCAGATATCATGTGCCTGACTTCTGTATTGGATAAGTAGCACTGCTTATCACCAGTGATAGAATAAATACAATACCACCTCTTTCCTGCTTTTTGTGCTGCTGTATAATAGCAATGACATTGAGGAACACCTGGAAGAGACAGCTGCAGAGGCAGAGCCTGAGCCAGAGGCGGAACCTGAACAGGAGCCTGAACCAGAGGTGCAGGAAGAAAAGTCTGAGCCAGTATTAGAGGAATCTGCTCCAGAAGAGACTGTGGAAAAGAGTCCTTCTCCAGCTCCTGCTGATCCAGCTCCTGCAGTGCAAGAGGATTCCAGGGTAATGACAGTGGATCTCTCTTTTCTCTGGTGTGGTTCTGGTGTGGTTTCATCAGTATGGCTCTCCTGTCTGTTTACAGAGCTTTATTTTTACCTGGGGGTTTTTGTCACTTCTCAGTGTGTTAAGGAAGGTAAAAGTGGACAGATTAGGACTCAGGAATCCAAGAGTCTGCTTAACCTTTATGTGATACTTGGTGTTGGGCCACTGCTGTGTCCTGTTTCAACTCTGGAATTCAGAAATAGAGTAGAAGTGTGATTCCATTGTCATTACACTGAGACTTTTGAATTTGAATAATTTGAAGGAAATTGTGGGGAAACTGCTATTGGCTGGCTCTTGATTTTCACGTACAAATTAAAATTTGTTCCTGTTATCCTGTGTCTGTTAGCTGTCCTATCAGTAATATATTTCAGAAGGAGATGTAGTTAAGTTGTTACCATTCTCTTTTTATTTTTAAGACATTTTCCTGGGCATCAGTAACCAGTAAGAACCTTCCTCCCAGCGGGGCTGTCCCAGTGTCAGGAATACCACCTCATGTTGTGAAAGTACCGGTCTCACAGGTAGGATTCCAGCACCTGGAGAAGTTTAATCACTAAACTGTCTGACAGGGGAAAATGAGAGAAATCTGCTTGCTTCTGATTTGACTTCCCAGGCCCCAAAGACTTTAGCATTCTGTGATTCCTGATAGACTTAATGAAGATGTTATTCCTTGGTTTTGGGGTTGAGAATTAATTGTTTCCCATGCAGGAAAGCAGGGGAATGTTCATGTGAATGCTGCTTGCTTTTAGCTAACATTTATTTTAGTCACAGGTGGAAAAAACTATTACCTTTTCCTGTTTTTTTTTTTTTTTTTTTTTTATTGCCAACTTGACAGTGAGCTGTTAAAAGCTGAACCTGCTAGTATTTGTCTGATTCTTAACTGTTCACTCTTTTTTGAATTGATACAGCCCCGGCCTGAGGCAAAGCCTGAATCTCAGACCCCCCCTCAGAGACCTCAGAGGGATCAGCGAGTGAGGGAGCAGCGAACAAGCATCCCACCACAGCGGGGTCCTAGGCCAAGTAAGAGAAGCTGCAAAGAAGCTGTTTTCTATTTAAAGGTTTTGGGGAACCAATTTGATAATTAAAGCTTTTAAAATCTCATTTTTGTCAGTAAGCAAACGATTTTCACTCAAGTGAAAATTCAAGCTTGGACTCAGCCATGTAATAGAAGCAAATAGTTACACACTTGCTACTGTAGAATGCTTTCCTTTTTTATATATGAATGGATAGACAGTATGAATTGATTCCTTCTAATGGTGATAATTCTGACCCTGGTTTGTTTTTCTGTTTGTGGGGACTGACTTTTCTAAAATCAGTTTCGCTTTTCTGTTCAAGTTCGCGAGGGTGAACAAGGCGATGTGGAAACCAGGCGGATTGTGAGATACCCGGACAGTCATCAGCTGTTTGTTGGGAACCTTCCCCATGATGTGGATAAATCTGAACTTAAAGACTTCTTCCAAAGTAAGTTGATTGCTTTGCTATCTGAGGGGTTGGGGGTTGCAGCCGTGGGCATGGTCAACAGAGCATTCTAATGTGTGACCCAAGAACTTGGCTTTTCTCTTGCAGGCTATGGCAATGTTGTTGAACTCCGCATCAACAGTGGTGGAAAGCTCCCTAATTTTGGGTTTGTGGTGTTTGATGATCCTGAGCCAGTTCAGAAGATCCTTAGCAACAGGGTAAATAAATTTCTAGTCAGTGGTGTTTGGTCTGTTGACAGCAGACAGCGTTTTTCAGCTTAATAGGAAGAGATTGTATTTGGTCCCTTTAGGGGTTTTTTGTGCATATTAAAGTAGGTGTGATGTTTTTCCCTCCTAGTACCAAGATTTGTGCAGTTTTTTGTCATTGAAGTAGCTTGTAGCAACTCATTACAGAGCCTTTTTCTAGTGGGAGGTTGCTGAACACAGGAAGTGTATAAATAGCTTTCAGGAAGACAAGGTAGAGAGAATCTGATTCTATGGACAAGTAGAATCTTGTTTGTCAGAGCTGAAAGGAAGAAGCTGTATTGGTGTGCAGGCTGAAAAGAATTTTGCTAACAAAGGCAGGAGGTACCTGCTCAGCCTGTCAGCAGTGATTGCTAATGCAGAGTGTGTGCCCATGCCTGCCTGCTGTGGTAGGCAGGGGCTCTGCATGCCCCCTCACAGCCATGCAGTGAACTTGCTTACAGCCCAGCTCTTTCCTAAAGCACGTCAGAATGTTCAGTGTTAAGCCTGAGATGGCTTTTCAAAGGTCACTCCTTCACATCTTTAGTTTCTCCAGTAAAGCCTCAAGACTGGTTGCATGGTTTGGCTATTGCCATTGTTTAGTGAGTAATCCTATAAGATCCTTCAGTCTTTGATGGAGAGGAGGATATGAGACAAAGTTGCAAGAATCTGCTTGACCTTGAAGAGCTCCTGGTGACCTGTTAATGACAGCACCTTCTCTGCTTCTGTTGCAGCCCATCATGTTCAGGGGAGAGGTGCGCCTGAACGTGGAGGAGAAGAAAACACGAGCTGCCAGAGAGGGTGACCGCAGAGATAACAGACCCCGTGGACCTGGAGGCACTCGTGGGGGGCTGGGAGGTGGGATTCGAGGGCCTCCACGTGGAGGAATGTCCCAGAAGCCAGGATTTGGAGCTGGAAGGGGGATCGGGCAACGCCAGTGAATTCATCGCGGATGTTGACATGATGGCGCAAACCCTTTTTCCTGCAGATTTGTGAATTTCAGCCTTGGGTATCTTGGAATGTGGCCCTAGCCTGTTATAGACTGCTACGTTTGATACTATTTTGGCCCCTTTTTGTTTGTGTTATGGTTCTGTGATTTATTTTTTTCTAGTCCTTGTCCCAGATTCCAGCTTTGTGGAACAACGTTTTAGGAAAAGTGGATTTTAAAAAGAAAAGAACTGAATTTTCTTGTTCACCTCAAACTTACGGACTGATTTTTGGTTTTTTGGTACCAGTGGTTTTTCCTAAAGGAATGTCTCTTTTCTTTTTTCTTTTACTTTTTTTTTCCTCCCCTCTTTCTACTGAATTTGGGTGCAGTCAGTGGAATGATATTTCACGTGCATGCGTTCAAGAGCCTGTAGGAAAACATAGTTCTTGGCAAGTATTCCAAGGGCAGAAAAGCAAAACTCTTGGTGTTTCTTTGAGGTCATATGAACATCCTCCGGTCTGGAGACATTGCCACATGAAAAATTGACTTTCACCTTTTCTCTCTGTGGCGCTGTAAAAGTGGAATAATGGGTATCCGTAGAATCTCTTTTTCCTTTTGATACATGATCACAGCAAAGAATTCGAACTACTGTTTTACCACTTTGAAATTTTGGATTGTGGGATAGGTTTTAAATGTCTAGAACTTGACTCTTCAAACACTTTTCCTGAACTTGTGAAATTTTTTATTGAAATAGGGAGTTTTTTTCATGTTTAGTTTGTATTTGTATAAAAAAAAGCAAAATTGTTGTGCCTTCTATTTATCTCTCATTCCAGTTTTGGCAAATTGTTTAAAAAATAATAAAAAAGGTCTAGATTTGCTTTATCAAGTCAAGAGTATGTTGGAGTTTTTCCAAGGGAAAGAGGCTCTTCAGTCACTAGGTTTACATGGTAGAGGTGGTTGTAGCTAAAGCTTTTAATACCTTCTGTGCATCACTTTGGCTGCATTTAAATTACTGAAAACAAATACTTTTTGGATGCAGAAGTTAATAACTTGAACTTGAAGCTGGTTCTGTTGTAACTATTGCAAAAGTACAAGCAAAGCAGAAATACCTGTGTCACATGCTTTACAGTTCCAACTACTGTAATAGTTATTTTTGCAGTACTTCATTCCTTGCTTCAGACCTCAAGTGGATAAGAAGGAATTTTTGTGAGAAGTATGGAAGGTGCTTGCCTGTCCTGGTGTTAAGATGTTGAACGCTCTCCACTGCCTCTGAAAGAAGATGAAACTGAAAATAAAATACAAAACTGGGTAATTTCAATCCAAGAGATCCTGTAAGATGGTGCTGCACAAAATAGTATTTCTGTAATGCCTGGTGTTAAACATCTGGATAAAAATGGTGGATTTGTGTCTACACCAGACCTCCAGGTCTCTTGGCAGCACAATAGAGCTGCGTAGGAAGTTTGCTAATCTGTGTCAGGTGTCACTGTTCCCATGTTTCTTGGTTTATGACTATAATGACTGTGCATATGCAGTGTATCATCTCCTGACCTGTGCTTGCTGTAAGCTCTGGAGCAGAGCTGCCCTCGGTATTACCTGTCCCCAACAGTCATGTTTTGCCTTTTCCTTGCCAGACGTACTGGTTGAAGCTGGTTGTACTAAATGTTACTAGAGTGTTGGTTTCTGTTTTATTTTTCTCTTCACATTTGTTACATTGTTTGTCCCTTCCCTCCTTACAACTGTGTCTCGGATTGGCCTGCTTACCATCTGCACCTGGAGATTTGATACCTTAGTGAGCTGGGGGAGAGTGTGAGCTGTGGTGTGCTCTCACAGCCAGCATTTGGGGAAATTCTGCTGCTTCCTCTTGTGGTGGTAACTGGTATTTTTTTTTAAAAAAACAAAAGCTGTCTGCATTTTTCCTATCAGGAATGCCTGTGAGATGAAAGTATGCAATGGAGATCTTTCCCTGAACCCTGTCCTTATTGTTTGTGATTTTTTTTTTTCCCTTTGTTGGGTTTCTACTGTTCTTGACATTAAATCCGAAGACTGCAGTAACAGGTTGCACTTCAGACTTATCAAAGTGCTTTTAATAGAAGCTTTTATAGCTCTTAACCAAATCTGCAAAAGCATCCGTAAGCTTGAACCCCCATTTCAGTAGTGGGAGCTGGACAGTTCTGCCTCATTGCTGTCTGATTTGAAAGAAGAGGGTGAAGTGTGTGCTTATTCTCATATGAATCATACTCGATATGTTGACCCAGAAAGTCATGTTCTTGTCCCAAGATGACAGGCAAAATAAAATATTTACATAAAATTCTGTTGGAATGTCTTGTAAAGAAATACTTTTCAGAAGCAAATTATGTTGTAGAGTGACTCTTGGTGTTTGCATTTTGGTGGCTCTGTGACTCAGTAATAACAAAGTCCTCTGGAGAGACCTGCTGTAAAATGTTGCACATTGGTTTTGATGTTCAGGCTTTCTGTAGCCTCCAGCCCTTCTGGTTTCTGCCTTGCTGTACTGTTAAAACCTCAGTATCTCTTATCTAAGGCCTCCAGTGCTTTGCATACATTCTTGAAGATGACTGTGAAGAAACCACAATTTGATTTGCCTCAGCTGGCTGTGGTGGGCTACACCAGCTCTAAGGAGGCTGACCTCTAAAATAACCAAGGTAGTCCAGCTCTTCGTAGGAACCAAGTGCTACAGTCTGAAATGAATCAGACTCTGTATATCTCCTTTTTAGTGCCTCCAGTGAAGACAAGGAGCTGGTACTGAAGTGCTCTTGGTGTCCCATTGCTCTGCAGGGAGTTGGGAAGTGAAGAAAAGCTGTCTAGAGCTGTCAGATTCTTGCACCCATAGCAGCCACATGGACAGATTTGGAATAACCTTCATGATCATGATACTTTGATCGGCCCTCCTGAGAGTACAGAAAGTGTTTCCTGTGTGACTGGTGTGATCTGGCCTTTTCTGGTTGATCTTAATAGTATAAGACAAATAGGAATAAGGGCATTTCACTTGCAGGGGTGTTTTGTGGCACCCAAACCAGAACTGGAAGCCATGCTCTGCCTCTGCTGCCTTTTCTTCCTTCAAGAGCATTGCACAATTAAAAAGGTTTAGTTACTCCTGGAGCACAGAGAAACATCTTACGGAGTACTGGGGTGTACCAGCAGACTTGTGTGGGGCTGTTTTGTAAAGCTGAACTGAGATCTTTGTGTGTTTAGGAAGGCAGATACTGACAATTTCCCAACAGTAAGGTCTTTATCCTTATTTGCATGTTATATGGAGCAAGGTGGACCATTAATAACTTTTTTGGTTATGAGGCACGAAACTGAGTAAAGTTCTGTCTTTAAGTAATGATGGAGTTGGAAAGTTTTTAGAGTAATGGCATGTTCTCAGAATAGATTTGAAGGGCAAGAATGCTGCCCTTCTATTTTCTGTCACAAAATGCCATTTGCCAAGCCGAGAGGGATCTGCTGTTCCACTGGTGATATTTCAAACTTGACAAAGTACCTGACAGTGGAAGGAAAAATACTTTGTGACCATCTTTGTGATTCAGTGTGAGAGGCAGTCCTCCTGCATTCTGAAATGTCATTTGAGGTGTTTGCACCAAGGTCACTCCATCTGCTGAAAAATTTTAAAGCTATGTATAAATAATGTCCTAGCTTGCAAAATAGTACAAGAAATACCTTCTTTATGTTTCCAGCTGCTGTGTGGAACCTCCAGCAGTAAAAATCCATGGAGAGAAAGTTCAGAAAAATCTTTTAATTTTTTATTGGAATCAGCATGAATGTATGATTCAATAAATATATTTTATATACATTTAACAGCAGAAACTTTACATTCCATCTTCAAACTGCTGAAATAGAACTTCTGTTTTAAAATTTTTTTTACAAGCCAGAAAAATAATTTGCCACTGTGGCTGTGTGGTCATGCAAATTGTCTTAAGTTACAGTTTTATGTCTTCATGATGTAAAAATAC
The DNA here is from genome assembly GCA_910950805.1 of Acrocephalus scirpaceus scirpaceus. NCBI lineage: Eukaryota > Metazoa > Chordata > Aves > Passeriformes > Sylviidae > Acrocephalus > Acrocephalus scirpaceus. Next base: position 12,213,146 of record OU383785.1, read on the forward strand.
TGATTTGAAGGAAGCAATTGCTTTGCACTCTGACCAATGTAGCAAAATATCCTTAAATGGAGTGTAAGGCCATACCAATTTTGTGTATGTGTAGATTTATACATATGTATCTATAGGAAATTCATACAGAAAATACGGGGACATCCCTTTTTAAGGTGAGTAGGGAGAAAACATCTAAGTATTTCATGTTTAAGCTGATTTATTCCTTTTGAAGAATTTTACATCTTACATTTTAAACAGGACTGCACTTTATATTTTGTATTTTTCACGTGCCTCCTTTATTATTGAAGGGACAGTACCACGAAAATTAAAAAACTGACTTTTTCATTCTTTTTTCAACTTGTGTGAATGAACCAGCAGAGGTACTCAGAGAGCACTTGCATTGCCCACTTCCTTCCTATTTCTTACATTAACTCCAGGGCTGCTTTGAATATTTCCTGTGAGATGCGGATACTACAGCACCCACCTTGCAAAGAAGAAAATGAGAACAGCTGCATATGCAGCTCTTTCATTGTCTGTTTTAAAGATGCTCATGTGAAGTTAAAGGGAGATGCATTTTGTCTTACTAAGGGCAGCCACTCCTTTTTCCTATGCTGAAAAGTTGATCGAACTGGGCCGATTTAATGTCACTCAGATCTTGATAAGACTGAAGAAGGAAAACACTGACCTTGTTGCCATCCTTTCCTGTTGATGAGCAAGCTTGGGAAAACTTTTTTTTTTTTTTTCACATGAAACCCCCATAAGTAGCTCAAATCTGGATTTAGTACTTAAATCAAAAGAAAAGTACTTTAGTCAAAAGAACGCTGATAAAAGGGCTCTGGTGGACCTGTGTGTCAAGAGGGTCTGTCCTACAGCCAAGGTTTGGGTCTGTGCTGGCAAACCCCACATCCCTCCCCTGTGTGGAGGGTGACTGGCATTGCCCTCCCGGGGGACAGGGAGTGCTGGCACAGGGATGGGACACCCGGTAACATCTCCCACCGAGGCTGCTGAACCAGCCCAGCCTTTGGCTGCCCTGCTGTAAACAGCATCAAGGCGCTGTTGTGTTTGGGAACAAATGAGCTTTAGGAAGCCAAGCTTTGGAAACAAAGGTTTTCTTCATACAAATGGCTTGCAGATGGGAGAGATACAGAAAATGGGGCAGCACAATGCCACTGCTTAATAGGCTTTTTTTTCAGAAGTTTTTGTGAGGTATTCTTCCTAGATACCAAATTTTGAGTGTTTGATTAGTGAAGTAAATGCTGAGGGAAACTGAGATAATGTTAATCAAGGGCACAAGGAAAATGCTGTCTAGGTGCTGAACTGTTCCCACTTCTGTTTGTTTTAGATATTTTCAATTGGAAAGTATTCCTGCTGTGTGTGTTTGTATCTCCCCTCCAAAGCAAAACCAAATGTGCAATGGTTGTCCTGAAGAGAAATATCTTAATATTTTTATTTTTCTTCTAAATTCATTTACAAAACAATGTAAATGGGTGTGCGTTTATAATTGGATGGGAGAAATTCCTGGGTCCTCCCCTCCTTTTTTTATGTCACTTAAGTGTAAATTTTTCATTACTCCTTAGTTGTAATATAACAAGCATGATATGCTGTACACTGTGGTAGATGGTGAGAGACAACACAGTCCATAAAATGTCACTGTCCACGATGTTTAGCCTGCTCATGGCTGTGGTTTGATCTCGGGTGGGTGGTGACAACTTGGGACAGGCTTGTGCATCTTCAGGGTTCCAAGGCTGCTTCCAGAGTGGTGTCACCAATGCTGCAGGATGGCAAACTGCGATGAAATGCAGTGACCTTTGCACATCAGGCCATTTTTGGGTGAAGTCCTCTGTGTGTTGCTTTGTCTTTACATCTCTCAGTCTCAATCCACTGAAGTTTTGCTGTATTTCACACACACACCCACAAGTACGAATGGCTTTTAGCACAGTTACCTCCTATTTCAGTTCTTTTGGAACAGTCAAACCTTTGCTGCAGCTCGGGAAGTCCATGAAAGAGGAGGTGAGCTCTGGCTGTGATTAGAGCTGTCAGTATGTCATGACCAGACTCAGGAACCACACAAACTTGTCTTTTTGTGTAGGAATTCAGTTTCACAGTATGCTTGAGATGCTCCAGGTGATGCATTTTTCAGGATCATTCATTCCCCATGCGTGTGGTGAGGTAAGTCCCTTGGCCTTTGTGCCTCGTGTACCTCTGGAGCTGCTGGTGTCCCCTGACCCCCTGCCCCAGTCACAGGGAGCACCAGGCTGGTTGTACAGTGAGAAGGAGCTCAGAGGCAGAGTTCAAGCACAGCAGGTCACTCTTCCCAGTGAGGGGAAGGTTAATTGCTTACCTGCCTCTCAAATTCTCACATAACATCTGTTTGGATGTTAATGTTTGTTTCCCAAAAGTTACAATTTGAACACTCCCAAAGCTGACAGATCCCCAGATTAACCTGCTGTTGGGACTTGATTTAAGGATGGATGTATCAATTACGGTTCTGAAATGTGTCTTTTAAATGCCCTGTCAGGTTAGGTGGCACTGAGCAGGGATGGAGGGCTGTGAATGGGGTGGGGTGGGACATCAGTCTGAGTGTGGAGGTGTTGTTTTTACAATTCTCCACTCTGAGGAGGTTAACTTGGGGATTTGTCAGCTTGGCCCACCCTGTTTCTGAGTTTATTTTCTCTTCTGATCCAGCCCTGGAATTGGAAGAATGACAGAGTTTTGGACAAAAACATGGCAGTTGTGGAAAAATTGGAATAGAAACGAAAGTACAAATTCAGTGTAAGCAGAGCAGTGTTTCAAAGCCCTGGTTTAGTTGTTTCCCTGGCCTAGATAAGCGCAAGGCAAAGAAACTTCTCCCTTGTGCTAAGATTTTGTTGGGTCAGCCTCTAGCTGAGCATCTCTTGTACAGCTGAGCTCTGCTGCTGTGACCAAAGGGACTGGCCACAGTCACTTAAAATGGTAAGGAGAGGATGTAACAACAGCCTAACTCATTAGTGATTTTTTTTTTAATTATTCTAGTTATCCTGATCAAAAGTGGGATTGATGGCAAGTGGAGGCATGTACTGACCAAGGACTTGCCAGGATAGTTACACTCCCTCCAGTGAAGGATGTGTCTGTGTCCCACACCTTGGCATGCAGCAAGATGTGTTCCCAGCACCTTTCTTACATAACACAGGCTCCACTTCCTCCCTCCCCACTTCCTTTCCTTGCTGGTCTCTCAAGCCCTGTTTTTAGAGGTGACACTGCCCATGCTGTCCCATGTCTCTTCCATGGGACAAGTCCAGCCTCCTGAATTCACTTTCCAGCCCCTCAAGGAATAAGCAGCAGCATTTAAAGCCTTGGCTCCCAGGAAGACCGTATTGGTTGCAGTGACAGCACTTTACAGCAAGGAATGAGTACTACAAGTTCCTCTGCCTCACATGGTCCTTGATCTGCTCTTCCTTTCCCTTTTCCGATCCCTGCCTTTGCTCTGCTCTTGGCTGGGGAGCCAAACTCTTAGGGCTCTTCTACTTTCTAACAGAGCAGCCTCAGCAGAGCAGACCTGGCTGAGAGGCTGTGGTCACAGCACGGTTGTGGCACATCACAAACTCCAGAGCTGGCCCTGCTCCTCAGGAACTCATTGGTCCCTCACCCCAGCACAAGTGACAGTGGTGAAGGTACTTCTGAAAATGTGTGAGTGCATACCCAGGAGAGGTGGCTAAGGCACCACCCATGGCACAATCTTCACTATTGCATAGTTTTCGTTCAATAAAGGTCAGAGTTTGGGGATTAGCTGTCAAACAAGAAGCACTGGAGCCCAGTCCCCAGTTCTGTTATGGTCTGCAGGGCTCTGGCAGGACAATGCTGCTTTAAGCAGTTACCAGGCCTCCACTGTAATTGTGACTGTGATGGTGTCATCACTGCAAGGGTGGTTCAGGCTTGAACCTGATTTTAGTTACACCTGTAATTTAGTGTCCAAATTCTGTGGTGTGTTAACCCAGGCCATCTGGCTCAGCTGGTTTGCAGCCTAAAGGCTGATTCATGTTTTTGTCAGACAGGTAACCCAGCACTGCTGCAGTATCACCAAGTGCCTGGGTAAGGCAGATGTCCTCCCACAGACCCTCTGGGGAAGGGGATTTTGGCTTGCTACAGTGCTAACAGTCCTGGCCCCAGCTTCCCAAAAGTCTTAACAGCAAAATCTGCCTGTGAGCTCTGTGTCCCTCAGACCTGGCAGCTCCAGGCAGCTCTACCTGCCCCAGCTTGTGCCAAACTTGCCTCATCAGCCACAGCAGTGACATGCTCACAGCCTGGGCACGTGGTTACTGATGATACCTCATGCCCCAGTTTCCTGGATAGGTGAGGAGGGTGTCCTGGTTTGACTTAAGCTACTTACGCAATTCAAGTGGCAAATCTGTAAATAAAAGCTAAATTCAAGCTGTGCTGATGGCTTATTTATGCTGGTATCATCCTCTGCCCAGGAAAACATGGATGATTTTGTACTGGAAGCGCTGACATACTTGACCCTCAGTCTGGGGACAGGGTTTGTGTCCCCTCTCCTGGCTGGGAACTGCTGCTGTCAGGGAGCTGCTGCTCCCTCTCCCTTGTGCTTTTTGAGGCAGCAATGCTCTGAGTGCTGCAGGGATTGTTAAACCAACACACAGCAATCCCCCTGCCTTTCCCCAGAGTGCCAACATCAGCTTGTGCTGGATTTGTTCTATCTTTTCCCTCTCCCTGTGCATGGTCTGGATCTAACCACGGCTGACCCAGCTCCAGCACTGCTGGGACCCTGTCCCACCCCAGGATGGGCTTCAGCATTGTCTAAGAGATCCAGGAGCAGGAATATCACAAACATAAGAGTCCCATATAATTTCTGCTCAGAAACCTGGCAGTGAAGTGCACAAGGACTGCAGCTTAGGTTTGCCAGACTTGATGGTCTTATTTTAATATAATGATATAGTTCCTGCTGCCTTGCACCGTGCTTGTTTGCACTGTTGACCTTGGATGGCAGGATGATGTGGCATGCAAACTAAACCTCTCCCACTGCTTTTCCTTCCCCTTCTCTGCCACTCTTTGCCAGGATCCTCATCTGACAATTTAACCAGTAATTTCCTCTGCTGGGGGCTGAAATAATCCCTCTTCTTGTTTCTTGTGGCTTGTGTCCTTTCCAATGTTACAGCAGCAGGCAGAGTAATGCTGGGACAGTATGATGGGTGAGGGAAGAGCTGAACCAGGAAAGCTGCAAACAGAGCTCATTGTTCCTGGGCTTGGGGGCTCTCAGGTTGGGATTCCTCACCTGGCTCAGGCTGTGCTTCCTGCTGCCACACTGGCTCTGCTACCTCTAACCTGGTAACCTTCAGTGCTCCTGCAGCCTGGAATCACCCAAGGGCAGCACCCAGGGCTGCTCATCCCTGCAGCTCTCAGAGGAGAACTCTCACCCACTGCAAACACCTGCAGGCAGAGCTGGAGCAGCTCTGGGTGGATGCTCTGCTCCAAGTGCAGCAGCTCCTTCCATCCTGCCTGGTTCACAGCAGCTGATTTCTTGTGGGGCCCTCTGCTCCACACCACAGTATGAGATTGAGAATGCAAGGGCCTGATTTCCTATAGGCAGCTGCTCTATAGCTGGATCAATGTAAAACGGGGAGCTCTATAGGAATAACAGCCAGACACTGAATTCCCTCTAACTTATGCTGATTTGCTTTCACAGAGAACAGTCAAAAATTCCCTCAGTGGCCACCTTGGCATTCCCCAGGAGTGCTGTCCATGCCTGGTTGGCTGTGAGAGCACTTCCCTGGGAGCTGTCACCGTGCCTGCCGTGGGGAATGGTTTTTGTGCTGTATTTTGCCCTGTATTTCCCAAGACGCCAATCCCAGGCCCTCCAAAGTTTGCAGTGCTGAGGAACTGAGCCCCACAGGAATGAAAAAGAGAGATGAACACAGAAAAGTGCATCAGACTTGAATGAAGTGAGAGACTTGTATAGATTCATTTGAGAAAGAGATGTGCAACTGCCCTTAGGAAATAATTGTTAAGGAGGAAGAGGGAAGGGAATGGGAAGACTTAAAGAACCTGAAGTAATTTAAGATGCTAAAATTAATGACTATTAGCTTCTGCTTTGGTGCTCATCCTAGCACCCTGAAGAACAATCAAGTATCTCTATTTTCTACTTAACTAATTCACTCTCTACATGCAAATCATGGAAAAGTATTGATGCAGCAGCAGCACAAGATGCCCCTTCCATCCACCTCCTTTTGAGAAGAAGACAGGAATGTGTGGGTGCTTCCAAGCTGGGAATGGATCAGATAATTCCTTTGCTGAGCTGAACTCAGCAGGATTGGGCTTGAGGTACTGGGGTCCCCATTGTGCTGTCCACTGCTGCCAGTACCAAGGTTTTGGAGTAAGGAATGGGATATTGAAAGAGATTGTCTGTCTTTGGCACAGAGATAAGAACTGTGTTTTATTAAGTTATGGTAGTACAGTACAAAAATATGGATATATGCAATCTGTGAAAAATATGGCACCACTGAAAACAGCCTTTTCTCCTTTTGTGTGTTCCTTTCTTTTCATAAATATACACTGTTAATGCTTCTAACCTTTTCTCTACCAGCATTGGGAAATGAAGAAAAGTCTTTAAATCACAGTCAAGATAAAGGGCAGCCAACAGTGTAATTTGAATTGTCTTGGCTTTGCTTTAAAATGAAAAATCTTCAGAAGAATAAGAAAAAGCTTCCAGAAAAGTCTGAGGAAAACAAAGCCAAAAAAATTTCTCACACTGGAGAATGTGAGAATATTCAGGAGCAGAATATTTAGGAGCAGACTCCCAGGCCTGACAAGCAAAGGCTTCCCAGACAGGAGAATTAGGGTCAGCACCAGAGCCATGGAGGGGATGACCTGAGTGTTCCCAGGCAGGTGGTGCTTGGCCAAGGCCAAGGCTGAGCTCTGCAGTTGGCAGCAGCCCACATGGTCACTGCTCTCTCCTGGACCCTCTTCAGCACCTCTCTCATTTCCATGGCACTGGGATCCCAGATGGAGCAGGTATTAATTAAAGTGGGAGAAAAATATTTCTTTCTACCTGATCAATACACAGTAAGCTGGTGGTTTTTTATTCTGGACAATTATATTTATGTGTAAGGAAAAAGACTTCCTGCTCTCAAAAGCATTACATCTCCAGCAACATCTGGAAATAATATTTGGGATAAAGCTCTCTTTTTTCCAAAGAAGCCAAGTGAATTAGGACCCAATTTTCTCAACAACTGCTGTTTTATTCAGAGGTTTTTCTTCTGAGCCTCATTCTTAAGAAGAGATAACAATTATGGAGTTAAATTCCATCAATATGCCTGGAAGTTACCCTGCAATATCAAACCCTGTGCATTCTTACTAATAAATATAATTGCTGGCACCATTAAAGCAGCTTACTTTAAAGATGAGATAAGTTATCAAAATGAGTTCTTTTGCAATTCAGAGACTAAACACAACCTGGTACAGATGGAGAAAATCCTTTGATTTTGAAAATTACCCAGACCTGCCAGGGGCTCATAGGACAGTCTAAAGTCTTGTCTAGGTGGTGAAACTCTCTGGCAGGACATCCCTGGGACAGTTATCTCTGCCCTGTCACACCTTCACCAGATTCCTGAGATTCCTGTTGGGATGTGAGTGCTGCTCACTGCCACCCTGCAGGCAGCCCTGGGGCTGCAAAACGGCCCAAATGGAAACTGGCTGCTCAAGGAAGAGAAAACAACACTGCTTATGGTGGGCATCAAATGTGCCCAGAGCTTGGCAAAGCTGAACTGGAAGCCAAGACAGGCTGGGAAGAGTGTGATTCTTATTTCAGTCCCTAAACATCCGTGTGCTCCACTGGCAGCTGAAGTGCTTCTGTATGGGCAACAAACAGCATCTTCCTGATGATTTTTAGTCTCTGCTTGCCTTCTTCCAACCTTATTCTGTGCCCAGAAGTGGCACTGGAGCTCCAGTGAAGCAGTGACATAACTGCATCTGCACCCCCCAGGTCTAGGATGGACACAGGATTATTCCATGGACAGCTGGAGCAGAATGAGGTGAGGAGGAAATGTCTTCCTCCTCCTTGCCCTGCTCCTGCCCTCTGTGTTTGGGTTTGATGTAGGACCAAGACTCAGCGAGGTGGGAAGATGGTGCATGGGATTTGTTGACCTACAGGCAGCTCCTTTGGGAAGGAAACCTGCAGCCCTGCTGTGCCTTGGGGAGAGGGAAGGTGTGTGAACCACGGCCAGATTGCCCCACTCCAAAGTGCAAAGTCCAGGCATCAGGACAGGATATTCTTCCCCAAATGACAGCAATCTGAGGTCATTCACCTGCATTAGGAAGGAGCTGTGGTATGTGGGTTGCCAAGCCTCTGCTGTGCTGCCGGGCAGGGAGGGAAATTCCCTGGATTTGCCTTTCATCTCAGACAAGGACACACCGTTTGAAGCAATGGCAAACCGCAGCTGGCACAGCTGGCCCTGGCGCACGCAGGGAGAGTTCAATAATTCAGCAAAAAAACCCCGAGCCAGCAGCAGACTTGGGCTCCAGCCAAGGCTTGGGACGTTGTCCCAGCATCAAATAACGCCTCTGCTTGAGATCTCCCTTCTTGGGAAAGCACCGTCTGCCAGGGGAAGGAGAAATCCTCAGCCCACAGGTTTTCTGCTGCTCCAGTGCAGGGAAAGGGCTGATGTGCTGGTTCATGCTCCCACTGCGTGACCTTGTGACCTTTCCCTGTCTCAGTAGTACAAAGGGACTCAGAAAACTGGGTGGCCTTTGCTAAAACATTTACCCTAGTCCACACAGTGACCACTGTGGTTTTAATTTTTTTTTCTCCCTTTTTTTCTCTTGCTATTCTTGTCCTTTGTTTCTTTCTTGCCTTTTTTTTTTCTTTTTCTTCTTTTCCATTTAAACTAAAGTGTGTTTAGTGCTGGTGAAAGGTGCTGAATTGGCAGCCTTGGAGATGGATGCCCCTCTACCCAGCCCCAGCAAGCCCTGGTGTTTTCTCTGGTGTTTCTCCTCCTGGCATCATCCCTGTGCAGGACAGCTGACAGGTCCCAGGCTCTCCCATCCTCTCACCTGCTTCTTTCTGTGCTGGCTGGGACCCCCATGGCTTAGCATGATTTCAGCCTCCCATCCCAAGCTTGGGTGCTGCTGACCTGGGCCAGCCTGGACCTGGCAGTGGCCCAGGGCACTTTGCTGTGAGCTATTCCTGCCTCTGCAGGAGGGAGCCTGGCTGCTCCCACAGCAAGCAGCAGCTCCACAGCCCAGCTCAGCTCTGCTCCCATCCTGAGCAGGAGAGGGAGGAGATGGGTGCACCTCGTGGGTGTCACTTTTCTCTCTGCCTTCTTTTGGTGCCTAACCCAGACCTGACCCCAAGTGCTTCAGTGCAGACTGATTGTCTCTTCCTTCGTGCTCTCTTTCACCTCACCTCTTAAAGTGCAAACGAACACAACAGAGTCACCCCGGGTGCTGCAGCCAGCTCACACCCAGGGGCCCAGAGGGACAAGTGGGACACCAAGCCCTTGGCTTGCCCACAGGCCCCAAGCCAGACTTTCAAGTAACACCCTAGAGGCGTTTGGCACATTTGTTCCCTCCCCAAACACCAATGCCAACCTGTGCTACCACCTGGGCAAAGAGAAACCCCTTTGCTCACCCCTTCCCACCTCCCTCCCCCCTTTCCCCATCCCCACCAAGCTGTGCCAGCCTCCCCCACATCTCTGCCAGGCAGCAGAGAGGGGCAAAGCAGCCTTGCTCCATCTTCCCATCTGCGTTAAAGGTAAATGCAGCACCAAAATAGATACAAAAATAGAATTTTGGGTCCATCGGCCCAGCTTCACTATTAATATAACTGCTATGAAATGTCAGAAAATAAAAGCTGCTCTCTCTGTACACACCTGCCCCCCACCCCCCTTACTGACAGTATTGCCACACGCCCGGTCCTGTCAAAACAAGGCATCAAGATGCCTGTTTGCTCTATATTTTAAATACAATTGCTTCCATTCCCCCATTGTAAACAAACATGGTAGAAAGGGGTTTGGAAAAAAAAAAAAAAAGAACAAACAAACAAAAAAAATTTAAAAAAATCCTTCATCGTTTCTAGTGCTCTGAATAATATTTCTGCCTCCTGGGACTCGAATCCTGCCAGGCTGTTGAAAAGGACAGAAGGTACCTGTGATTTCTGATGAAGGCCCTGATGTCCTTCTTGGGTTTCCTTTGGATGCTCTCTGGTGGGGATGACAGAGATAATGTATTTGCTTTCCTCTATGCAAAAGTCACAAAGTGTTTGATCGGCAAACCCGTGACTAAAAAAAGTAAATATATAAAATAAACAGCAATCCACAGCCTCTTTCTTAAGTTTCCCCATCTGTCCAATTTTCAAAGTGCAAAACCTAGCGAAGCACAGAATGATTTTCTTGAGGTGTTTTTCCCTTTTTGTTAGGGCTTTTTTCCCCCACGTGCTTGACTGGAATGGCCTTTCTATAGCAAAAGTCAGATAAAGCATAATTGCAGTAGTTTCTGCACATGGAATCATGAATCATTCCAGTGACTTGAGAATCTAAGCTGTTAATAGGCTAAAAAAAGGAATTTTTTTTGTTGGTCTTTTTTTTTTCTTTTGTTTTCTTTTTGCATTATAATTAAGCATGAATATATATTACTATATTACACTGCTTGGATTGCTGGAGCAATCCACACCTTCCTATGCTGTAAAACTAACTCCCACCCTGTGCTCCTCGGATCAAGAGCTTCTTTTCTCCTCCCTGTGCCAGTTACCCTCTGTTCACACGATTAAAAGTCCCTCCCAGCCCCCCTCCCCACTTTGTTTTTTTGTGTTTTTTTAGTAGATATTGCCGCATTCTTAAATTCATGCATTGCTGCATTGCTATTGCACATATATAAAGGATTGCTCGCTCCCTCCCGCCTGCTCCCCTCCCCTCACTGGTTGTGCACGTCCTCTCTGCGGACAATCTTGTAGATGATCCAGTAGAAAATGTTGAAGATGAGGAAGGCCATGGGGAAGCCGATGCGGGAGATCTTGTCGATCTTCTTGGCTCTCTGGATGAAGAGCTTCCTCATCTCCTCGGGGGAGCGCGACGGCGGCGGCACCGGGTTGGCCGTGTTGTTGTTGTTGGCTCCCTTGACAGAGATGCCATCCTTGGCTTGTAGGCAAGCTGGGCCCATCCCATAGGCGGTGAAGTTGAACCTGCCCTCGCCAGCTTCGTCCTCCTGGAACAGATTGAGCATGGGACTCTACTTAAAATGAGATATAGACAGTGCACCCTCGCTATAAGGCTCTCCGCTGACAGCATCCTGCTCTGCACGGGAAAGGAGCTCCCACCACGGCCTCAGCACCCTGGGGCACACCCCCTGCTCTTGGGAGACCAGCCTTATAGAGGGGTGCCAGCTGTGTGATGCACAGATGCAAATCAGGGGATCCAGGCACCCCGTGGAGAACAGGACTGACTTCCACCCCGTTGAGGTCTTTGACATTTTGAAGGGTTCGTGGCACTGCTTTCGTTTTTCCAATTGCATCCCCTGTTTTGCTTCTGCCTCTCCCTACCCCCCCACCTCCTATCAGCACCTTCTTTGCTTTGCCTGTGCAATTTCAGCTTGCCCAGAAGGAGTGGGCTCCATGTAACTCACGTAGCCAAAGCTGCAGCTGCTTCCTACAGAGTTACATGGATGTGCAGGAGCCAGGAGCTGTCCAGGAAAAGAGCTCTGCAGGCAGCGTGCAACCAGCCCTCTCTCGCCTGCCCACGGCACCCCACAGCCATCCCCATGAGCCAACTTTTAGGTGAGGAACTGAAGTGTCCTTCTGTGGGTCAATGGTAAGACATGGCTGCTTGTGGAAATGCCAATTCTTGAGAAAAAATATAATTTGTGTTCTGATCTAAAGGAAAATGCTGTTGCTGGTGGGTTTTTTTTGGGTTTTTTTTGGTTTTTTTTTTTTTTTTTTTTGTGAAAACTTCTCTGGAATCCCAGAATGATTTAGCCTTATTTTATTGAACACAGGGATGTAATGACAGGGAAAACTAAGTTTGGCCCAAGTAATTGAAGCAGTGATTTGCAGAGGCAGAGTCAGAATTCAAAGTCTCTTGACTACAGGTCACCAAGGCTAATTGTAGACCAGTGGCACTAATTAATCATTAACAGAGGCTGATCCATGCTGTGTCCCCCAACACTGACCTAGCAGCCCCCTCCCTTGTAGCTGCCTGCCCACTGTGCCCTGCTGCCCCTTCCCCTGTCCTTTGAAGAGTGCCTTTTCTGGATGGCCCCTGCATGCCATGGGCAGCTGTGTGGGATGGAGGAGCAGGGCACAGAGGACACTGCCATATCTAAGCAAAACAAAACTACCCAAATAAAATCAAGGTCTGGCTTTCTGTGACACCCAGAGCTTATGGACCTTCTCATCATGTCTGTAATGTAGGGGTTCAGGTCAAACTGCCTCTGCTCTTTTCCCATTGCACAAACAAACACTGGCACACATCTGGCTTAACCTAAACCACTCAGTCCTTGATTTACTGGATTTTTTTGTCTTTTTATTACTGAGGGGCCACTGGCTGTGACTTTGTTTTGGCCACTGTGGCTTTGTTTTGGGGAGTGCGTTACCAGGGTTAGAGAGGACAATAATGCCTTTTTCAAGGTGCCATGTCAAAGGGGAAAGGCAAAGACATCACCAGGCACGCTGGAAAGGGTTTCCAAGTACTCTCCATGTGGGTCTGATGATGATGTCATGTTGACCGGACTGATCCATACCACTGCAATATCTCACTTTTTTTTTTGCCTGGTGTGTCATGCCTAAACCAATCAGAGCTACCCAGACAAGTCAGGACATCAGGACAGAGCAATTAGTGCCTTTGGCAGCTGCATTAACCCATTTGCATATTAACAGTCAGCTTAGTTTTCTGATGAGCCTGCAAACCTTGTTCATTTAGCTTTTGCAAGTGTTTTTGTTTATGCTTTGCTCCAATTAAATATTTGTGAGATTGGGCAGGGACTGTGCTAACAGCCTCGTGTTCAGTGGAACAGCTCTGGCAAATATCTCTTAAACTCATCTGTGTATTAGTGGCTTTTTTTTTTTTCCTTCTTACTGTTTTATCAACAGACTGATCTGCATACAACAGCACAGATCCAGAGACAGGATGCCTGGATCCAGATACAGAGATAAATGCACTTGTGGAGGCACCCATGTGGGTGAGGTTAGCTCTAAACCACTGAATCTTCTGAACCAAAGCTTTGTTGATTTTGGGATGGCAGAACCATGCTCTGGTCAGACAAAATCAATTTGTGCTGAGGGTCTCATCTGTTACTTCTTTTTCCTTGCATTTGTCCAACACTTTTCATCCCAGGTCCTGACTGGGTTGAGCACAAATGAAAAATTATCTCCTGTTTTGCAGATAGGATGACTGAAGCAGAGAGAGACAAATCTAGAAAAATACATGGATTCCTGCTCCTCAGCCCCCACTTCCTCCTGGAATGGCAGCAGTTCTGCAAACATACACTGTGAACAGCTGTGGGACAGGTTAGACCCTGGAAAGACTTTTAATGGCTGGGACAGTGGAACAATGGAATGGGGGTGGGTTACTGGATGGATCATGGAAAGTAGACAAATGCCTATGAGGAATATTTAAGGCAGACCTTGGTGGTCACCTATGGGCTTGCTTGAGATTTTTGTCAGCAGAATTGTCCTTGTTTTTTCTCTCCTAGCAAATGTACTGGTTTTTAATGCTCTCCTGAGGGCAGCCTCTCAGGCCTGGTGCTGAAAATTTCCTAACCCCTTTCCTGATTCTACCAGTTAAATAGGGACAATTTTTAAGTGCCTTTGGCCTTGTGATCACAGACACCTTTTTGTTTCTTTCTAATATAATCTGTGAGGTGAAACCTTTGCTGTGGCAGCTCAGCCTAAAAGCTGTTGGAGCCCAGGCTGGGGAACTGTTGGAGCTGCATGCATGCTTGGATTGGGATTGGGATCAGCCATGGCAGGTAAGCATGGAGCAGCTAAGGCTAAGAATAAAGCTCTTTCCTTCCAGGAGGAATTTGCAGTCAGTCTGAGAAGCAGATGCTTTTGAACACGGAGATGGCAGAGACAAAAGAGGTGTCACTTACCTCTGGCTACTGCAGGCTGTCGTGTTGGGGGTGCTGCTCTCTGACCCCTCACACCCCCTGCCTGCCTCTCCCCAGCCCTGGCTGCAGCTTCTGGGGAGGAGAACTCACACCAGAACATTGCTGTGTGAAATTTTTCCTGTTGAGAACAACCCTTTTGGCTGGGACTTCTTGGCTAGCTAGCAAACCCCAGCTTGCTGTGCTCCTGGGGTCAGCAGGCTGTTCGAGCAGACTCAGCTCATTGAGGCAGCCCTTGTTTTTGGTGCATGAGCCTCCTTAACATCTGACCGCACACTGGGGACTTCCCTGGGGGCTGTGGCTTGGTTCAGCTGACCATGGTGTTGTGCTGGGACAGATTTCAGCTGTGTCCTTCATGCTTTGTGTATTACCTTGTGATGCCTCCTCTTCCTTCTGAACCTGAGCAGCTCTTTGTGCTGCCGAGACACGAAGTTGACGGCAGCGTATTCCAGAAGTGCAGAGAACACAAACAGCAAACACACAGCCATCCAGATGTCTATGGCCTTCACGTAGGACACCTACGAGTCAGGGAAAGAGACAGAAATGGGGGGGCTTCCTTACCCCAATGCATTTTTACTTGGTGTTTTACATGGCTGACATCTGTTCTTGGATACCAGAATCTCGCTCATTTAATGTGAATGTGTTATCAGGTCACTGAAACCCCTTGCAGGCTCTTAAGTAGCAGTAATTCCACAGCTTTTAATTTATTCAGGCCTTGACTGTGATTGTTTATGTGCAAGGAAAACAGTAATCCACCATACCAGAAGCCCTTCATAAAAGGAAATTCAGAACTGTTATAAAAGTAGGATGGTCAAGTGACTAAAAAGGTAAAAGGTGGAGTGCACATCCATGCGTGGTGGTTGCAGGGGTTCGTAAAGTACAGAGCTCTTGGTTACTGGGAGCTGTGGTGAGTGCTGAATCCTAGGGGAAGTTTTGCTGCTAGCCACAGAGAATTTAGCATTTTTTCAGGATGGGACTGGAATTTGTTCAGTTTGCCCTTAAACTGAGATTGTGCAAAGGCTGCAGGGATTTACTTGGGTGCTGTGCCCAACAGGAGATGATTTCCCTGGTGAAGACAAGGGGGTTCCCTACCTTGGGCAGTGATGCTCGGGAGCCAGAGCTCTGCGTGGTCATGGTGAGCACAGTGGTGATCCCCAGGCCCACACGAGCAGGTGCAGCATCCATGTTGATCCAGAAGGAGATCCAGGACAGAATGACAATGAGAAGGCTGGGGATGTACATCTGGATCAAGTAATAGCCCATCTGCCTCTCCAGGTGGAAACGAGCTTCTATACAGGTGAACTTGCCTGAGGAGGGTGGGAGAGACATGGAAGGTTATTGGTAAGGCACAGTGAGCCTCCTGTTTCCAGCCAGTGTCTGGGGATTTTCCTGGCATTGCCTAAACCAGAGTCTTGTTGGGGGAGGAAATGAACAGCTGTTGTCCTGGGCATGTAGTGATAGGACAAAGGGAAATGGCTTCAAACTGAAAGAGAGAAGGTTTAGATTAGATATTAGGAAGAAATTCTTCCCTGTGAGGGTGAGGAGGCTCTGGCACAGGTTGCCCAGAGAAGCTGTGGTTGCCTCATCCCTGGAAGTGTTCCAGGCCAGGCTGGACAGGGCTTGGAGCAACCTGGTCCAGTGAAAAGAGTCCCTGCCCATGGCAGGGGGTTGGAGCAATATGATCTTTAAGGCCCCTTCCAACACAAACCATTCCAGGATTCTATGAACATTAACCCAGCAAAGAAAACCCTTTGGCAGTATGTCCTTTGTCACTTAAATTTCAAAGACAAAAGAAGGTTCTAGGAGAGAAGATCCTAACCAAACACCCTTGAATTGATGCAGTTGTTACTGGGACCAGAGGGTTTTGCACATTTATATCCATTAACTTTTCATGTGCTATATATGTTTCTACATGTCTGTTATCTCTGGATGTGTAAGACAAGGCCAGATGCCATCAGACAGAACAAGAGACTCTGACAAATGCACAATCCTGAATTCCTCCCTGCTGAACCCCTCAGTTAAGGGTTAGCAGCACTGACCTGTGTTGTAGTGCTTCGTGCAGTATCTCAAGTCTTTTTCTTCTTTGAGGATAAACTGAGGCAATGTCAGCCCGTCAGCAACTTGCACTGCTCCTTTTTCTTGCCACTCAAATATGAGGTCATTCATTGTGTAGCCAACTGTTGAGAGGAAGGGACAAATGTCATGTGAATCACATTAAATGCTGTTCTGGAAAGGGACAGTGCTGCAGAAGAGAATTGGAGGCAGGGGTGCCTCCTGGCCTTTCTTGACAGTGCTGTCATGAATGGGATTAGGGTTGAGGCAAAACTGCTTGTTCATGTGATAAGAGCCAGGCCAACAACCTCCACTGGAGCTGCAATAGATTTTTTGCAACAAATAACTTTTTTTTTCTTGAATTTGGCTTGCTGAACTGTTTTCCTACTGTTTCCAACTTGACCTCTTTCTCTGGAAGGAGCTCATCATCTTTTCCTCCTTTGGGATAAGCAACATGTACAAGTGGCAGATGTTCATCCAGAGAGAAAAAATCCCACTTGCAGCTGAAAGCACTTTCACTTCTCTCCTGCAAAGTGAAAGGCCAATGTAAACACAAGCAAGCCAGGGCTCCTCTCATGGGAACTTTTGAGTTTTGGCTTCTCTAGCAAATGTCACATGCTCTGAATGAATGGAAAATCCTAAGCAAGATGTTCTCAAGTAAACCTCCAGTGAGGGCTGGGCTGGGCTGCAGCTGGGAAAGGAGATGGCAGGGGAGAGCAGCAAGGAGAAGAGTTTGTCTCCTCTCCAAAATGGGGATTACACAGGACTCACAGCTTTCTAACTGCATGATGCACGTCTGCACGTCCATGGGGAAGTTCTTCAGGTCCATGGGGCAGGCCAGAGTCAGCGTGATCCTGAGGAGAGAAGAGAGCACAGGGAATGCCAAAGGGTGGGCACTGCTGAGGGCTGAGCCCCTCAGACACACCGGGCTGGGGGAACGACTGCTCATCCACCATTTCCCTCCCTGTGCCCTCACTGTGGTGCTGGAAATCAGCAGAAATGCTGAATGTTTGGGTCTGGGACACCATTCCCAGCAGAGCCTGCTGCAGATGGCATTTCGTGGCAGTGCTGTTTGAGATGTGTGTAACAAAGGGTTCCCTCACCCAGCAGTTCTGCTGCCTCAGTTTTCCTGTCTTGCCTCAGGTTCCCAGCAGGCTGGGTTAGCAGAAAGCCCAAGCCCACTCTCTGGAACCCCCAGATGCATTTCTAGAGACTGTCACTGTTTGTAAATCTCTGAACAGAACATTTCTGTGTCATAAAAAACCACCAAAAAAAATTTGATCAAGAGCATATGTTTGTGTGTGGGGAAAGAAAGATTTCAGTGGGATTTTCTGCAGGAAAAATGCCTTGAGCTAAAGCAATATGAACCCCTGTATCTTCCCAAATTCCTGCAGAACCTTGAGACCTCTATTTCCCTCTCCATTTTCCACTAGGTGCAGGCTGCATTTTCAGTTTTATATTGCTGTGCTGCTCTGTACCATGATCTATGCTTAAAATGTTTGGTTGGTTCAACAAGCTGATACTAAATTATTTGCTCCAGATAGTTAGACCTGAGTTATTTGGTTTGATAATGTTGAAAATGCTGTTCCCTGAAGTGTTTAGGGTTTTCAGCTTTTTGCCTTGATGTAGAAATAGCAGAATTACCCAAGGGACAGAAATTGAATTTTTCTATCATCAGACCTACAAGAAACTTATCAGAAGGGAAAGATACTTTAATTTAAAATCTTATGTTGTTAGAAATTCTCAGCTTGAGTTTAGAGGCATGTTGGGACAGAAGATATGACAAAGTCCACCTTCCTGTAAATGCCTTGCCTAGAATTTGATTATTGCAAATAGTAGTAGCAAAGAACCAGCTAGAAAACGGCAGAGCACCTTATAGAGATATTTTTTTAAAGGGAAAGACTATTTCTCCTTCTGGAAACTCTTTGCATTTACAATGTTCTCTTCTTAAGGAATATCCTCTTTCTTTTTAATTTTCACAGGAAAATGTACTTATAAAGAAATCTGTATTTTCATTTGGAGATGAGTGAGATAGGAAAGGTGTTCTTTTTAAACAAGATCTGAAATATTGTCAAGTTTTTGCCTTGAAAATGGTGATTTTTCCATGTTCCCTGCTGAGTCATTGCTCTGATTGGCAGAGCAGTCCCCAGGGCTGGGGTTGCATTTCCCCTCTGTGCCCCTGCAGACCCCCCTGGAACAGGGGCTCTGTGCTGTGCTCACTACCAAGTTGCTGCTGTTAGTTTTGCTCCCCGCCTGGTTTTTAAAATTAAGAATTGTGATGTCTCCCCCTTCAGCCAACACACATGGCAATTCTCTTATTGTTTTGGCCATCAGGGAGCTGGTCCTGGGGTTGGAACCACTTTGGTGTTTGATGGAGGCCATCTACTTTGCAGCATTAAGTTGTTTATTTCCCATTTTACAGCTCCACGCTGCTTTTCCTTCCCATGGCTGCCACTGGGAGCTGCAGTGTGAGGAGGGGTGTGCGTTCCATAGGCAAATTTACATTATGTATGAGGTGAAAACTTCTTCAATGTAGAGTTAAACTTTCCCAGTCTAATCCCATGAAAACCAATTTCTCCATCTAAACCAATTTCATTGGTTTAAAATAAAGTGTGAATGGGGTTGGAAGTGAAGGTGGGGGCCAAGGTTGATTTCCTGTGGGAAATTCAGTGCAATTTTTTTTTTTACTGATGGATTCTTAGATCTAGCAATAAAGGGATAACTGGGAAAAACTAGGCTGAGGCAAAGCCATGGGGCTCTACTTAGCATTTTCCTTGATTTTTACTTAGATTTTTGGTCAGGAAATGATGCATCTTTGAAAACAGAGTGCTCCTGAGCTTCTACTGGTTTTCACACAGCACAGCTGGTTTTAGGCTTGTACTAACACAAGATACCTGAGGTAATTTTACACATTAAGGAATCTACTAGCAAGGAGCAGAAGTCCTTGAACTGAAAGAGGCAAAGATGAGTTAAATTCCATCCCAGACCAAAATGCTTTAGCAGAGGTCCCTTCCCACCACGTTGCTTCAACACTGCTAGTTGTATGATCTCCTACCTTAAAAATGCCTGAATTTGTCTTCTCCAACAGCATGCTTAAAGTCTAGGCTTGAACAGGGGGTTTTAGCTGTGCCCTTCCCCAGTGCTGGAACTCTGGAAACTGAGAATTTCAGACTTTCTGTGCTAAAAGGCATTGACCCTCAAGCAAGCACTACATTTGACCTGAGGCTGTGGAACTGGCCTCCAAAATCAAGTGATAGCACTGGGGTTGTGGGTGTAGTTTGAATAGAATTGTGTGATCTCACAGGGTGAAAAACTTAGGATTTAAGGTTTTAGTATATAGTAGTAGATATGGGGCAATATGGAGGATTTAGGGTGTTGGCTGAGTTCTTCTTTCACCTTCTTCTTCATGGGTTTGGGTGGCTTTTTTCTAACTGGGTGAAAAGGTTTGCATTGCAGGATTCAGGTGGTCAGTTATTGGGTTAAAAGTGTAAATAATATAGGTGTTATCTCGTTATTGGGAAATTAATGCTTAAAAGACCAGGGAAAGAATTAGAGAGGAGCCATTTTCTACCTTGTTGGCTGGAACTCACAATTGTGAGACTGTAAGAACTAATAAACAACTGACCCAAACATGAGAAAACTGCATCTCCCATGCATTAATCCTAGCTCTAACAGAATAAAAGAAGATAAAAATCCCACACTCCACCCTGGTGGAGTTGCCTCACCTGATGCTGTAGAGGACATTGCCGTTCCGGGAGATCCTCAGCAGCTTGTTGTCCGTGGTAATCTCATGGAAATGGGCCCCTTTCTCATTGGCAAAGAACAAGTCAGGCTTCCAGATGGAGTCCAGCATGGAGGGGTCCAGGTCCAGGGAGTCGTCGGGGTACTCGTTGTAGGCCAGCCGGGGGTCGTTCCACTGCTGCCGCAGGAAGATGTTCACCCTGTAATCCTGCACACACACACACACACAGTCAGGGCTCAGAGCAGCCTTAGGGGGCTGGCAGCTGGGGAGCACATACTGGAATGAATCACAGAATCACAGAATCACAGAATCACAGAATCACAGAATCACAGACTGTCTAGGTTGGAAGAGAACTTCAACATCATTGAGTCCAACCCAGCCCTAACACCTCACCTAAACCATGGCACCAAGTGCCACATCCAGGCTTTTTTAAAACACATCCAGGGATGATGACTCCACCACCTCCCAGGGCAGACCATCACTCTTTCTGTAAAAAACTTTTTCCTAATATCCCATCTGTATTTCCCTTGGCTCATCTTGAGGCTGTGTCTCCTTGTTCTGTCAGTGCTGCCTGGAGAAAGAGACCAACCCCCAGCTGAGCACAGCCACCTTTCAGGAGTTGTAGAGAGTGATAAGATCACCTCTGAGTCTCCTTTTCTCCAGGCTAAACAACCCCAGCTCCCTCAGCCAATGGTCCCAAAATGAGCCAGACCGTGTCCAGGCCTATGGTTCCCAAGTTATGCCAAGTTTTTGGTTTTATTCCTCAAGGAACTGTTATTAATTTTTAGCTTTATAGCTTACAGCTATGTCATAGCATGAGCAGCTGCCTGTCCCTGCACCCCTCTGTTACAGCAATTGTCAGCTGTGTGGGAAGTGTCAGGACCTCTCTGTCTGGACCCTGGGGCTGCAATGAGCAGTTGTGGAAGTCAGAATGGCCACTGTCAGCAGGAGGATGTCCCAGAGGATTAAAGTGGGGAAAGAAACTGAAACCAGCTTCCTTTCAGTGCTGAGCTGTCCCATATTGTGACTATCTGTGGTTTCCCCAGCACTGGAGAAGGAAAATGCACAGTGAGATAGGCTGTGCATGAAGAGAAATTCCCTGTGTGTCTGTGAATATAAGGATAACTCAGATGAGCTGATGGGAGCAGCTGCCCCTGGTTAGAGTTTATGAACAGGAGAGGGATATGCTTGAAATCTGCTCTTGTAATCCTGAGTCTTCTGGGTTCCCCTCCCTAATGTCAAAATGACATAAAGGCAAAGGATTTTATAGGATGACCATCTTCCTTAATTGAAGGTAGTCCCTCAGCACTATGCAAAATTATACTTGCTTCATAACCACGAGGCTTACAGCTCCCCTAAGTTCCCCAAGTCGAGGCTGGCTGCTGAGGCTGAGTTCAGACACTACTGGAAAATTAGAGGCAGTTTCTCTTCTCCCTGTCTGACCAACAACTTCCCAGGGTGATCTGCACGCTCCTTTTCTTCTGACTTTCACATAAGAAAGTGAGCCAACAAATTGAAGTGGGGAGAGGATGTGGCAGCTTATCAGGAGAGGGATGAAATCTCCACAACCATAAATTAATTGACATTTTCTAAGTATAGAGGCAGACTGTGTCTGAAGAGCAGCATATAATAAACCAATTCCACTGCCCAGGCCCAAATGAATAGTTGTTCTCATGATTAAGGGTTTCTTTGCTGCCTTTCTAACACAAATGTACTTTGAAGACTTTTATTAGGAGGCAGTTAATGGAGGGTGTCTGATACCTGCTGCAGGCAGGTGAGAGGCTGCCCCTCACTCTGCCACCAGGTCTGTTCCTCCCATCTGGGGAACACACAGCTCTGGAGCTGATGGGTGAATAGGAGAGACTTTCTGATGCTGCTGCCTCAGGATCTCACCTGACTGTGACCCCACAGCCTCTTGTCCAGGAGGACACGACTGTCCAGTGGCACTGCAGGGTTGGTGGAGGATTGTATTGGGTGCTCTGTGTTTTGGACAGGCACTTCCTAGCCAAGTCTAGAGTCTGTTTCAGGCCACTTGGTGCCATCTGCATCCTCGGAGCACAGAAGCTGCTAATGACATTAATGATTGTGACAACAGCAAATGAACCACGGACTTGACACTAAAAGGAGCAGACCTCTGAACACAAAAAAGAATTGCAACACTCTTTCCTTCTGCTGATATTCTGAGTGTCACCTTCACAAGTCCTAGTGCATCCCTCTGAGTTAATTATTCATCTCTGTCGACCCTGGATAATGTGTCTGGAGGAAATGTGAATAGCTGGGGACAGCTGGGGACCAGGGGCTCAGCACAGGCCCAGCCCATCACACAAGCCTGGAAAAGGACAGGAATCATGAATTCCCATTTTCCACAGCAGGCAGCAGCTCCCAGGACTACGTGTATATTTTCAATTCTCCCTTTTCTGTGTGTTGCAGTCAGGGGAAATCAATGTCACTGACCTAATAGGTAGAAAGCAAAAGGTTGTTTTGCTTATTCAGCAACAAATAAGCTGGATGCTAGCAGGTCAGCTCCAGTTTGGGACTTCTGTCATGTACAACACAAATTAAACTCATGTTTGGAAGAAACTTCAGTGGTAGCTGCCCAGAAGTGTGCTCAGCCTGATGGAGCAGTAGAAGGGGGGAGGGAATGGAGCCAAATTCCCTATAACAGCCTGAGTTACTGCGGGTGAGCTTTGTTGGTGGAGTAAATTCACTGCTTTGGCTCCAAAACTTGCCAAAAGGACAGGAAAGAGTGAGACAGGAGGTGTTGAACGGTTTGTGTTGCCACCACAACAGGCATGAGAGACCACAGACAGAATGATAGCCATGGTCTTTGTCACCATGAGGAGGAATCTCAATTAAATGCTTGTGGGCCAAATGAAAATTAACTTCTCACAGTGAATGGCTGTGAGAATGCCCCTCCTAAGTCACCTCTAGGGTCAGAGTGTCCTGTCCTCATGTCCTGCTGGGAACAGCCCAGGGGCACATTGTGAATGTGTGGTGTGAGAAACTGCACCACCTCCACCCCAGGGATGTGCAGCAGTGCAGGGAGTGACTCTGCTTGGTGTTACTCTGTGCTCCTCCTTTGGAGACAAGTGTTTGCTGTGGATATTTTTTGGTTTGGAATACAGAAAACAAAGCATTTATGTTGTGATATAAAAAAGGCAAGGACGAAGAAATATGATACATGCACTGAATGCAATCCTGTGGCTTTGCCATTTCAGGGCATTAATATTTTACCTCTGTGTGTGCATTTATGCAGATCTTCCTACTCAGGGAATTTACTCCACAGTCCTGGCCTGCTCACTGAGAACGTGGTTTTCTCCCAGATGTCTTTGCCCTTCTGCCATTGCACTGCAGTGTTGAAGGTTCTGAGCAGTGTTTTAGGGTTCTTGTGTCCAGCCTTATTTGAGCATAAATGTAAAACCAAGCACTGTGACTGCAAACTGGACATGACACTGCCTGAGGAGCCAGCAGAAGGCATGAGAGCAGTCAGGGTATGTCTGTGCTGTGACACAGGCTAAGAGAAAGGTTTCAGTGCTCTGTACCAGCTGAAGATCCTCTGTGCTGAAAGCTTTGTCCTCAGCACTGCAGTCAGGCTGAGAGGGGATGAGCCAAGCAACACTCATTCCTTGGCTACCTGGAGATATGCAGCATTTCTCCTGGATGCTGTTATAGGAGATCTTAATGAGCATCCCCAAGAATTCGCAGTTATTCCTAAATGATGGACAGCACTGGTCAATTTCTGATGTGAACTTTCAAGCAAAGAAAAAAGAGGTTTGACTGGGGCTGCAAACTTGGCAAAAAAACCCCCCCAAACAACTCTTTTTCCATATCCTTCTTATCCCTCATGTTCCTCATTTGTGTGCCTATCACATCCAGGCGTTGATTATCTTGTGCAGTCTGCTCCTCTGGCTGGCTTGGGAGAGGGGAGCAGCAGCTCTGTGCAGTGAAGGCATTCAGGAGCTCTGCAATTTGGCACAAAGGCATTTCACTCCCAAGAGGGAAATGACACAAGGCAGGAAGAGAATAACTGGAGTGATCAAAGTAATTCAATTTGATAACGCTGAAATGAAATTCTGCTTAGTGACCTCGCAAGGAGACAAGGAAACAGAAGATCATTTGAGACTTTCCCATCCAGGATCCCACAGCCTTGACATCTGCTGACAGCAGAGGAGGCTGGAGGCAGTGCTGAGCAGAAGGGCTGGAACCTCTCAGGACACTCAATAGGTTTTCCCTCCTGGCTCAGGGGTCCTGTCAGGGCAGCCTCTGCACTGAACACTTCTGGGGAGAGATTTCCCCTTTGATAAATTTACATTTTGCTGGTGGATAAAACAGGGTAGGGATTGATCTCCTTCAGAAAGGGATTCTGGGACCCCACCTGGGCAGCAGAGCATGAGGGGCTTTATTAGCATTGAGTTAATTCTCTAGGATGGGAATGATCAAACATTTTGAGGGCAACCTGCCTTGCCAAGGAGCACTACAACAGACTAAAAAACCCAAGGAGCAGCCCTAGGAGGGGTTAATCACCAAGTTTGTCGAATTGGCCAATTAGCCAATTAAGTGGCCAATCTGAGGTGTGTGTGAAACCACAGGTGAGGGGAGGAGGAGTCTGTAACAGAGAAGGGCAGACACCTGATGAGGGGTGGGAGCAGTACCCAGGTGCTTAATAAGTGTGGGGATTTTTATACTGGAACCCAAAGCAGAAAGTTTTTCTGTGTCTTGCTACAAAATGTGGGTTACATATACATATATATCTATATAGATATATATAGATATATCTTTCTGAGATAGTAGAGCTGCTGGGATGTGAGCTGTAGCCAGCATCCAGAATTGCAAATGTAAGTATTTAGTAGTGAGGTCTTGTTTGTCAGCTTGAGGGGGTTTTGTGTCCTTGTGTTTGAGTTGCACAGTCCTATTTCATGGCTTCTTTCTGTTGTATTTTCTTTTCCCCCTCCCTTCTCCACTAGGGCAAAGACAATCTCCAGTCACAGACAGCTGGAATACTGCATGGCTAACACTGAGATGGCAGCAGACTGTGAGTTGTTGTGAAAACCTTTTCATTTTGTGTTGTGTGACTTGTTAGGTGCTTATCATCTCTGTGGGACTGATGGTTGGGTTTAAGAATGACTGACTGCAGGAAATTTTGCTCAAAACCTAACTTTTGCTACGGGCTTTGTGCATTGAAACTCCTATCTTTTCTGATTTTGGAGTGAGTGGGACCAGTATTAAATGTGTGACCCCATCAGAATCTCTGCTGTACTGGGGTTTGTGGGTCTTGATTGAATTTCTTGGTCTGTTTTGCAGGATGCTCTGTTTTCTTGTTCTAAATCTCATGGGCAGATGTCTCTGAACAAGCACTTAACATTTGGACAGTTGCAGCCTCCAGCCTCTCCTGTCCTCAGGAGATGCTGGGAGCCCAGTTGTGGCTGTGCTGCAGCTGGCTGGAAGGTCACATTTGCTTTGCTCTTTTCAGATGAGATAACTATGGCATGAAAGCAGCCAAAATGAATTTGCATATTTACTCTGTGTCTAAGGGAGGCTGTCCTGGCTCTTCCGTGATTTTTCTTTCTTTTTCAGTCTCTTCTTTGCTGTGTGTGGGTCCTTTTTAAAGGAAGAGTCTAGAAAAGCTCATCCTGAGTCCAGCTGCTAGCATTGCTGGGTGATGATATAAAAATACATTCCTTCTTCTCCCCATGCTTCCACTGTGTACAAAATGCTCCCAGCTGCCTAAGCCAGTGGAAGGCCATAAAACTGCAGCTGCTACTGGAAGAGTGAGCAAGGGCATCACTTAATTTCAAGTTTGCTGTTATAGCAGGGAATTTGTTAATGAAATGCTCAGATAATCCTATCACTTGCCTCATGCCCCAAAGAAAAGCCAAAGCTGGTGCAGTTTATTCATTTAAAACCCAAGACCTGCTCCCAAGGTGCCTCACTTCTGTTTATTTGGAATGAGGAATTTCTGCATTTGCTATGGGCTTCACAATCTGGTATGGCTGGGGAGTTGTTTATGCTTTTGAACAGCAAAAAGGGATTTAAGAGCTTGTGTTTGGGGGTTGTTTGGTGTTTGTCATAAAAATAATTGGAGAGAGTGGCTGCATCTTGCACTTGTCCTTGGGAGTCCCTTGCTGTTGGATGCACTGCTGCAGTGATGCTTTGGGACAGGAGTGTCTGCCCTCATCTGGCTGTTGGGGTTGGTCCTCTCCTTCCCTTTGGAGCCTGGCTGGGCTCTCAGGGATGTGTTCCCAGTCTCAGCCTCCCTTGTCCTTAGAGCTCCAGGCAAGTGAGGCTGGATCCGAGCTCTGAGCTGCAACCCAACATAAATGTCCAATCAATTATGTGCACCACTAGAGGCTTTTAGGTTGGGTCTCCAGCTCTGCAGGATGCTTAAAGGAGTTACTTCCCTTGCTCTAAATCAGCTCTGCCTTAGGAATGCAGTTTGGTGGATGACTTTGCCTTTTCATTTTTTTTTAAATTCTCCCTAACCTTGCAGCAGTTTTCAGATCTCCATTTCTTGCCTCGTTCATTTTGAACCATTGTGGGGCAGATAGCAGCTTTCTGCCCACTCTGGGGAGTTTGTGCCTTCTCTTGGCTGCAAAACATTTTCTTTCCTTCTGAGGTTTGTGGACCCAGCTGTCTGCATCAAATGCCTGGTTTTTATTCTATTTTTCTGTATTTTCTCCTCTTCCTCTGCCTTCCATGAGGCTTCAACCTATAAGTGAGCACTCACCCTCTAATTTCTCTAATCCTCTGCATGGTGAGCCCCTGATTTACACTGATTTGTGATATCCAGGCAGTGTAAACTTAGAAGGGAGCAGTGGTATTTTCTGTAGGATGTGTCAGCCCACTATGGAGATATTTTAAAGCCTTCTCTAACTGCATGTGGGGTACCCATAAAACCCTGTGACTTCTGCCACAGGTAACAGTGTAATAGTGATGAAATATAAGGTGATGTAGCACTCAGACCCGAATCTGACCAGGCTTAGAGTACCTAATGTTGGGGGTTTAAAACATAATTTTCTTTCTCTTTTTGGCCAATGAAGCAGCTGGGGGTGTTTTGCCATCATCAGTCCCAGGGGTCAGTGACAGGCTATGGCTTTCTTTATGGAAAAACACTGATTTACCCCTCCCCATTTTGCAAGCTGCCACCCCTTCCTGTCATGTTTGACCACTTGTTCCACTTGTTTGAATTCAAAATGGTCAGGTCTGTCTCAAAAGCCCTTCAGGACAGGACAGTCTGTCCTTCCCAGAAGCTGTGTTGGGGAGCTGACACTGCCTGTCCTGCTGCATCCTCAAAGAGCAGGGAGGGACTGGCTGCTCTGCAGAGTAAATCCCAGGTTCCAAATCCCCAGCACCTCTCCAGCTTGCCGAGATCTCCTTCTCAGCTGTTCCAGTACCTGTGTTTCTTGTGTTGCTGTTGGTGTTTACAAGCAGAACTGCTGCTCCCACACAGGAGCATGAGCTCGGGCTGTGTGGTGCTGTGGCTGTGACATCTGGGCTGGCTCGTCAGAGCTGCCTCGGGTGTTTCCAGACAGAGCAATGTGCCCACAGGGTGTTCTTGGCTTCCCATGGGAATCTCATTTTTCCATGGAAGACTGCCTATGAAGTGAGTGGCATCTGGAGATGATAGCAAGCCCCTGCAGCGTGTCTTGGAGGTGAACTGCATCTCTTTTGTGCTAGTCTGTGCTAATTTTGTGAAGCATCCTGCTTACAGGGGTCATGTGGCATCTTTGGCTGCTCCAGTGAATCTTGCAGTGTGGGACAGATGCACTGAAAAACACGTCAATGGAACGTGCTCTGTGCATTGCACACATCCTTTGTGGGTTTGTCCTGCTCCCTCGCACTGGATTGGTGTGCAGGAACAGCATTTCTGCCCTGTAATGCCAAAGGAGGTAACCAATAAACATACAAATTAGGAACTGATGTGTATTTTGGTGGCAGTTCTTCCTCTTTTGCTTTACGTACCATTGAATCCTCACTACACCCCTCACCTGTGAGCCTTGACAAATTCTGCAGACCGGACAAGAAATCTGTTTCCTTGTGCTTGGACAGAATAACAGCTTTTGTTTTCTCCTCCACTACCAGAAATGAACTGTCCCAACTCAAATATTTCCAGCAGAATGATGCAGTGTCAGAAGAGACTTACAACCTGAGCTGTATGGCTCTCCTCTGACAGGGGTGTGCATGCCAAGTAATTTGTTCAAGTCAAGGGGTGTGATCTATATGCAAAGCCTAAAACCTCCTGCCTGAATGCACAAAACGCCTGAAGCTGGAGCCTTGCATTCTTCATTCAGCATTTTTCTAGAAAAAGAATTACCAGAGGGTAATTAAACACCATATTTCTGGATTATCTTTAATTAGCACAGCAGTAAGGCACAGTACCTCCAGAGTTTTCCTTTGCTGTTCACTGGTTATGTCACAACCAATCTTTAATAGTTTTCAGATGGAGCAATTATCTCCTGTTCTAGTGATCCTCTGCTCCTAGTGCCTTGCCAATTAGATACAGCCTTTAGCCATGCTCACTAATTTTCTATGAAGTGAGCCTTAACTCAGAAATATTGGTTTTGATTTTCTACTAAAAATCATTGTCTACCAGAAATATGTCTCCAAGAAAATAATCATCTTGATCTTTAATCTAATAATTCTCTTAATCTTTGGGAATCTGAAGTCCTGGTGCAAGCTGACTTTGAGTTCAGCTGATTTCCCTTCTCTTTGGATCCAGATTAATTTTGGATTTATGCCCACTTAAACACAAAGTATCTGTGACTGTCACTGAGCTTGGAGCCTTGGGCAAATCTTCAGAAAAGGATTATTTGTTTTCCTTTCTGACCCTTGTCCTTTGCCCATGGAGTGTTTTTATAAGATGCAGAGGGAGACTGTGTGATCTTCAGCTCCACAAAATGAATCTTGTGTGTTGACCATTAATTTACTCTAACTTTGAGTAAGCTTGGGAGCACTGAGTGTTTTTCCCTGGTCACTCTGAGGGGAACGGTGATGCTGCATTTTCTGGGAGTGCAGTGAGGCTGAGCCAGTAGCTGAGCAGCTGTGCTGTGATTTTCACTTACCATAGTTGTTTCTGCAATCGAGCCAAAGCTGTTGATGAAAATGTTGCAGCTGACGTTCACGGGTGGGCCTGCATGACAAACACAGATTGGAACAGCAGATCACTCTGTGCTCATGAAACAGAGGATTTCCACTCTGAGGAGTCAAAACCTGCTGTGGGAATGGAGTGACTGAGGGATGAGCAGAGGAGCAAGGCCTGGGTGACCCATCCAGGTCCAGTCTTGGTCCTGACACCAGTTTGTCACCAGACAGGGCTCGTGCTCTGCCCCCGCTCCCCTGTTTGGCAGAGTGTTTATAGATCTCTGCTGGGAACTGTTCAGATGAGCAGGAGTAGATCAGAGCCAGCCAGGACAGGTTCTAGAAGTCCTGACCTGGCTGTATGGGTGGCAATCTCACCTTGAACATGGTAGCAAAGTATCCCAGAAAGGAGCTGAGAGACTTTTATTTAGAGCTTATTTATTATGAAATACTCACTGTTCCTGGACTAGGAACAGTTCCTAACCCTAACCCACCAGAGCCAGTGCAGCAGAGTGAGCTGGAGGGATCAGGCTGCCTAGAGCAGCAAATACCCCACATGAAGATGGTGATGCTGGGGAGCTGACACCGCCTGCTTCACCCTCTGCATCCTCAAACAGCAGGGAGGGACTGACTGCTCAGCAGGGTAAATCCCAAAGACCTTTCCAATGCCCTGAGATCTCCTTTTTAGGTGTTTCAGTACCTGTTTCTTGTACTGCTGTTGGTGTTTCCAAGCAGAATTGCCTGTAAACCCCAAACCCCAGGTGATGATCCTGATCCAGCCTGTTAGGGCTCAAAGGTGAAGGAGCATTCAGGGCTCTGCCAGCAGGAATTCTCTGGCTGTCCTGTTTGGGCAGAAGGCAGTCCTGGTCTCTGGGCCATGCCTCTCCTGGGCTTGATTTGCTTTCAGACCAAAGCTTTGCTTGCCCTGCTTGTACTGGAGAATTTAAGGGGTCACCAAAGGAAAGGAGTGAGGGTTAAGGGATGAAAAGATTGTTGTCTGGGGGCATGGGGGTCAGTTTGTTTATGTGGTATCCCCAAAGGTGTGGCTGGAAGTGTTTCACATCATTGCCTGGAAAATCTGAGGTGGAAATGCTGCATTTACACAGAGGGAGATGCCAAGAGCTGCAGTTCAGCACAAAGCTAAAAGCTGGGGAATATTTTGGAACCAGGGCATACCTGGCAAACCTGTGGCTTTCCCACATGTAGTGAGAGGATTTTTTGTAGAGGATTGAAGAGAAAGGGGTCTCTGCTCTGGGGGCTGCCAAAGGCTGCTGTGGGCACTGCCTGGAATGTGGTGGGGAAGGCAGCTCAGGCAGAGAGCACAGACACTGCCCCAGGGACCAAGGTCCCCTTTCACACCGGAGTTAATCTCTTATCATCCCTGTCACAGGTGCTTCTGGGAAGATAAGATCGGTGAAAGTGGATTTTCAGATATTCCCCCATTTTTTATGGAGTCAGGGATGGTGTCTGCATTTCAAACACTGCCTGGTGGCTCAGCCTGCTGGGGGAGTGATGTTCCTGTTAAGGTCACATCTGCAGTCAGGCAGTTGCTGCAGCACGAAATACTGGGGGGGAGGAATGGCTTTAACAACAGCCTTGTGCCTCTAATCAGTGCAAACTTCCTCCTGTGTGGAAATTAATGGATTTTCCTGATTACTGAGGAACATTTGGAGCTTGGTTTTCTCCTCTTCATTTCCCTTTCCTCCTCTCCTTCTTTGGACTCCTCTGAAAGTTTGTGGCTGTCCCCTGCAGTGATCTGATCCCCAGCTCTCTGCTGGGGTTTTCTTGGTGTGAGTCCCAGGCAATCTGAGCAGGCTGCTCTCTCACCAGCCCCCAGACACCCCTGCCAGCTCAGCAGCAGCTCACACTGTTCAGTCTGTGCAGCTTTCTCCAGACTGTTAAACACTGGCACAGGTTGAGCTATCAGACACAAAAATTACATATTTTTTTCACCCCCTGCCTTCACCAGCCCCTCTTATCCAGAAATTTATCCATAAGCTGGAAGCACACAGTTATCAGGCTTTAGTACTTGTTTCATCCCTTCTGTTGAGCTCAGGGGCATTGTTTTTCTGTTCTGGATCCATTCATGAACCACATAAAAGGTCCTTGAACATGTGATTCCCCTCCCAAAGGGCACAGGGTAAGGAAAACACTGAGCTGATCTCCTGGATGCCTGCACATGCTCATGACTGACAGGTGTGGAATATTTTGGTCCCCCTGATCCTGACCCAGTGCTGACCTGAGGCTGAGTGTGGGGTGGGTTTGGCCCTGTGCATGTGAGGGCTCCTTGGGGCAGCCCAGCTCTTGTTGGGGCACTGAGCTCTCCTCTGTGTGTCTAAGGTGAGCCACGAGCTCCCTGCAGGACTTGGCATTTTTTGGTATTTTTTAGCTTGTGAGAGGCTCTAGAAAATTCCCTGCCTGCCACTGAAATATTCCTCCTCTATGCTGGGATGCAGCTGTGAAGGAATGGAGTTTTCCAGCAGCAGGGATAAGGGCACAGCCTGGGTGAAAAGTCCCCTGCCCAAAGCCTGCCAGGTTCCTCTCTGCCCCTGCTCGAGTTCCTGACTTCATCCCCCAACTTAAATCAAAACCCAAATACTTCTAATTTATTCTCAGAATGTAAATCCACAGCTAAGTCCAGACTTTACATCATTTACAGAAAAGCTGCAATCTTCTCTTTGTTAATCTTCCCCTCCCCAAAAATCAATCTGATATGGATCTTCGGTATTATTTGCATTTAGAGCTAAGCAATTAAAACGTCCTTATGAGTTACTGCAGTTAATTTAAATGATGTGCTTTGAGAGCTACAACCCCAAGCTCTGTGAAACACCTCCTATGCTTCCCATATAAATTGGAGCCTGATTTATGTGTGGGAGGCTAAGCCAGCAAAACTGCCCTGAGGGGAAGGTGTAGTTCATTGAAATAAAACTGAAATTAAATTATCTCAAATAAAAATGCAATACAGCTGCCTTCAGCAGGAAGTGAATGTATACATTTCATTAAATATTAAAGTTTAATTTGTGTGTGTGCATAATTTAGAGGCAGGCAGGTTTACATGGTGGTATTTTAACTCCTTGATATTTTGGATAGGAACAGCAGTGTCCTCTGTTGACTGGTTGGTTACTGGGACACAGGGTTCCCACCTTTCTTTGGGTTTAAAAGCCCAGCACAGAGTTTCTTGTTCAAAGCTGGTGCCAGGTGCTGTCACCAGTGATTAATGGATCCTGGGAGTCCTGTCAGCCCTGCCAGTGGCTCCAGGGGAGAGGGAACTGGTTGCAGGAAACAAAAGCAAACAAAATAAGCTTTGGAAATGGCTGGGCAGTGGCTGAGAGGGGCAGATCCTGCTTTATCTCTGGGTGTGATTTGGGGCCAAAGAGCTCTCGGAAAGTGAGCTCAGTTAAAAAGAAAGAAAACCAAAAAATTGTAGAATGGTTTGAATTGGAAGGGTCCATAAAGACCCCCTACTTCCATCCTCTCTGCCACATGCGGGGACATCTTCCATTAGACCAGGATGGAAAAGCCATCCAAAAACCCCATTGCAAAACCCCACACCTCACTTGCTGGAAGAGGAATTTTGTTGCCTCTGCCAGGGCCTCATTCAGTGCTGCTTGGCTGCCATGGAATTTGGGGTAGACTGGAAAACTGGGTGGGAAAAATAGAGCAACGTTGGGCTTAAGAGCCCCTTCACTCTGGGGGACAGGGATGGGTTCAGGCTGCCCCTGGCATCTTGTGGGATTTCCTTGGAGCTGATGGGAGAGGCTGCTCTGGGCTGCAGTGTCTGCAAGGGAGAAACATTGCCTGCCATTAGCAGGTGCTGTGGGCAGTGACTTCGGGGGAAATGAAAGTTGGGAATTTTATCTTAACCTCTAAAGGTGTTCAGCTCCCTGCCTGTCACTGCTAGGTTTGACAGGGTTCTTGATCCCTAAATTGAAGCAGGGATTGGGGGCCCTATGTTTACAGTATTTGAAGTTCTTACAAACTTGTTTTCACTCTGAGCAGACATTTATTGATGTCTTTCCAGACATCTACAAGGATCCATGTCCAAATATTGTTATAGTACATACTTCATAAGAACATAAATATTCATATTTCCTATAACATTAGGAAGATATTAATGAGGATTGCATGCAGTTTTCAGGCCCAAAATGAAAAAACAAAACTGGTCTTTTTGCATACCTTTAAAATTTGGTCTGATCCTGGCATCGTATCCTGAAGTTCGCCCCATCAACTTATCCAGGAAATCAGAAGGAGACATGGGTTTGGGGGCAGATCGAGCTGCTGCTTCAGCTTCCTTGGAGGCTGCCAGGCTGTGCAAGTAGAAATAAAAGGAGGTTTCAGTGTGTATCCCATGCTGGGGAGGGCTCGGGGTCCAGAAACAGAGCAGTCAGCATCTTATTCCTGCTGAGGCAGGACGGGTACCCATGTGAATTCCTAATGAGGCTGGTCTCAGCTAATTTGTTTGCCCAGCCCAAACATCTCCAAATACAGAATCCCAGCTGCCACCAGAGTAGAAGAGAGATGATGAGCAGTGAAAATCCTTTTGTGAGTTTAGGTATAGCTTCTTGGTGTGCCACTAAATTACAAATGTGAACTCTGGCGCTGAGCTCCACAGGTAAAATACACTCTGAGATTAGCCTTGGGCAGCAATTACTGCTTAATTACAGGGCAAATAGCAAGGAGCATATTCAGTACTCTGACAGTGTGATTTTCCAAAAGGCAGGTAGGATCAGAGAAATGTGGAACTTGAGGTTTAAATGAGCACCACGTGATGGCCCAGCTCATGCAGAGCCCTTGGGGCTGTAGGGGAGAGGGGTGGTTTTGCTGATCAGCCCAGCCTTTGCTGTTGGTACCTGCAGTGCAGGGTCTGAGTTCAGCACAGAACTGGAGTGTCTGGAGTGTGATGCTGAAATTTTACTTGTGTTGGGTTGAAGATGAAAGGAATCTTTCTGGGACCTGTATGGACTCTGGGGCAGAAAGAGCAGAATCACAAATTTATCTGTAGAGGACAGAAACCTATGGCTGGCAATGTACCTTCTGACTCAATGGCAGATCTGCAGGGTGGTGATTTGGGCTTAGCAAATCTGTTGTTGTCATCTACACAGGAGCAAGTGACCCTTGGCATTAGGTGCTGATTCTCAGCTTTGCAGGAAGGTTTGACTTCCTCGACAGGAACAGACACTATTCAGTACCCCCCCTCTGCTTCTATGGTTCCTACTTGAACACCAGTCTGTTCCCAGCCTGCAAGTGTTGAGTGAAATTGCCTAGATTATCCAAAAAATCCCCCAAATCACCCATGAAATGTGCTTAGGATGAGCCTGTGGGTTCAGGTGTCTGGTGCTGGGTAAAGCCTGCAGGCAGCACTGCAATGCAAATGTACAACGATCCAAAGGAAGCTGCTCAGGAGGAAGTGAGACCAATACTTCACTCTGAAAAACTCCTGATTTTTTTTAAGTACAGAGGCTGTGTGGGAATGGTGAGGAGCCCCTGGGAGGTCTAAGGAAGTTTACAACAGGCACAAACTCTTTGGCTGCAATGTCCTCACAAATGACACCTGAGCCCTCTAACAGCATGGGGGCCTCACCTTGGGAAGTTTTGCAGGCGTAGGGCTAAGTACTGACACAAGATCTTTTGGGAAGAATTTGGAACTGTAACTATGCATGGTATTAATGTGATCCCACCCCTTAAGATGAGCTCTTCCAATGCAAGTTTGAGCTGAAACCCCAGAGAGACATGTTATATTGACAAAGCCTTGATAAGAGCAGTTTGAACCATTTGATTCCTCAGAACTTTAAAAAATCAGATGGGTTTCAATTGTTCATAATTCCAGAATCAGGAATCTTGTAACCTGCATTGCATTGACTTTCTTTTTTGGCATCAGCAGCGATGGCTTGCCAAGCCTTGATTTTCAATCCT
This sequence comes from Acrocephalus scirpaceus scirpaceus, assembly GCA_910950805.1. Lineage (NCBI taxonomy): Eukaryota > Metazoa > Chordata > Aves > Passeriformes > Sylviidae > Acrocephalus > Acrocephalus scirpaceus. Next base: position 12,247,992 of record OU383785.1, read on the forward strand.
GCAAACTCACAACTGCAGTCTGGCTCCTTTTGCAAGTTGCAACAGAGTTCTCTGATTGCTGGATTTTTAACTGTTAAAAATAGTTTAATTTGCAGTGAAGAGGGGAGAATTATTCCAGATCACTTCCAGTGAGAGCCCAAACCCAGGATTTTATTCAGTCCGTTGTGTACTCCCAATCCACTCCCACATTGGACCATATCTGAACAGGCTGGTGCATTTTTCTCAGTGGTGACCCGGCAAAGTGTGGATCTTGCTCTTGCTACAACCATGTCCCCTTTCTTGTCTTGTCCCCATCTCTGCCCCAAGAAAATATGCAAAGCAAAACCAACGTGTTTCAGGGGTAAATGGGGTTGTGGAATGGGTGACTTTTTAAATTTAATTCGTTTTTAGAAGGAAAGCAACAGGGTGCAATTGATTTGCAAACGCAGAAGAAAGCTGGGAGTGGGAGGACAATCGATACTGGGCTTGACTACTGCATTCCAATGGAGTGTCTGCATGGCAATGAGTCCAGAGAAAAGATTTCAATTAAGCAGCAAATGACTTGGTAACCAAAGACTTCTGCCACTTCAGCAAGATGCCAGACAGTGCAATAAACTGATTTCTTCTCATTAGCTGTAGACTGGATGAAGTATATGTAAATGGAAAATGTGTGTGGGAGGGGAGAGGCAATACAAACCTAATAAGCATCTAATAATCTTTAAGTGGAAAAAGATAATTAGAAACTGCAATTCCCCTGGCATTTGTTTTAAAAAATGAGGTGGAAAAGCACAGAAATCGGTGCCCATCTTTCCTGTAAATTCAGTGTGAAAGCCTTTACTCGATATATTCACCACTCTTCCAATGAATGAGTCTGTATTTCTTGGATGCCATTTTCTGATCCTCTCTGATCAAAGTTGCAAATAAATTAATTTCATGGGCTCACTTCCTGCACGGAAATAAATATTTGGATAACTGAAGCTCAGAAACCTCTGGGACAGGACCACCCTGTCACAGCCCCACTGCTTTCTGCAGCTTCACGCCCATCCCCATGACCAGTCCCTGGGAGCACATTTGGGGCTGTGCTGAAACTGTCACACCAGGCTTCAGGGTCTTGATACATGTTTTAAAATCTGTCTGGCTGCTGTGTGGTGTTGACCTGGGAATGGTGAGTTCTGAGTTCCCTCCAGTTTATTTGGTTATGAGATGCTTTCTTAAAACTCGACTCCCCCTGGATGTAACAAGAAAAGGCAGAAAGAAGTGCATAGGGAGTAGCAAAGCCTTTCTAGAAGCAGGCAGCTGAGTCTCCTCTCTGTCTTAGAAATAATGGCAGAAGACACCGCTGGGAGCTACAGAGAGGCTGATCCATCCCACTGCTTTAGGTGGATTCTAACAGAGCTCCAAAATCTTCACTCTGCTTGTGACACCTGAGCTTTGCAATGGCAGTTTAGATCAGACAGCACCCAAAAATTCTGCCAGCTTCCTCTGTCTCCCAGGACTGTCTGGACTAGTGCTTTATGCGCTGCCTTTGGAGCTTTCTGGGATTTTCTCCATCCCTCAGTCCTTCCAGAACACCCTCAAGAGTCCCACAGGACTGTTCGTCTCCTGGCTCAGCAGAGATGAGGAGAGGGAAATTGCCAAGTGATTTGAAATTTATTGGCAATGGAAAAGAATTGAAAATTTAGTGTGGGTTGCTGTGTTGGTGGGAGAGAAGATTTATTCTGTGAATAAACAAAGGGAGGCAAAGGCTGTAACAAACCCACGGAGGCTGGAGTTTGCATTGGTGTAAGAGTTGTCTGAGCCGAGCATCTCGGCGCATTTTAATAGCAGTCAGACAGGGGCTTATCTTATTTATGCTGCTGTAATCCCTAGTGGATCTGGCTGAGAAAGTGCCATCAGGCAATCATCACAGCAGCTACAATGGGAAGGATCTCTTCAAAGGGTCGATGAACTAGCATAATCTTTTGTGATATTAATGCTGGCGTGTAAGCAGACACCAGCGAGCCCCAGGGAGGTCCAGCCCATGAGCAGGATGTGAAAGTGGTGGAGATGAGCAGCCCAGCAGCTCAGGATTGCATCCCTTAAAACAGAGCAGCCAAGCTTTGCAGGACACCTATTGCTGGTTTTTCTCAGCCTACACAGACACTGCTTACTCTGTCTGCATCATTTTGTTTCAGCTAGACAGATGATATATCCTTATAAACAATTATTTGGTTTAGAAAGTAGCTCTTCTGCAGTCTGGATGTGTCTGTTCACTTGATTCCTGGCTCCCCAGCTGGCTGTTTCCTGTTCTTCCTCCTCCCATTTGCAGGATCCTTGAGCAATATTTTCATACTTAATTTTTTTTTTGGCTGTGGCCATGGTTGTCCATCTAATTAAGTCCAGCATCACAAAATGCCCTGTTCTGGCTGAATGCTGATATTGAGAAATATATTTTTCTTTTTTTTTTTCTTTTCAAAGAGGAGTGATGAAGGAATTTAATTAGCACAGGGCCTCTATTCCCTTGTCAAATAATTTAATTGTTAATCATTAATTCTGAGTGTAAAAAAATTATGTCTGGCAGCAAGAAACAAACTGTTGCAAAACAAGTGTTTGCAGAGGAAATATCTCTGCAAAGTGTGGAAGGCTCAGGTAGGTCCCTGTGAAGGTAAAGAGGTGCCACATCAGTGGCTCCAGAGGAGTGGGATCTCTGCAGGCTGGGGAGACACCTCACCCCCTGCCCTGGTTCTGTGCTGCTCAGCAAAGGTTTCTGAAGTGGTTTGTTTGGGGTTTTTAAATTTAATTTTTGAAATACAGCAAAGCAGAAACCTTGGCAGGGATGTGTTGGGAATACAGGTGAACTGCCTCACACATTTGTCCTTCAAATGTGAAGTGTTCTTTCAGTGGGTGCCCCAGGGGAGGGGAATACCCATTGGGTCTGAAGCAGGCTGAGGTGTAAGGAACAACTGCTTCCCCCATTGCCTTCAAGCCAGGCTGGGGCTGTGCTGGGGCATGGGGACATGGGAGAATTCATCAGCTTCATTTCATTGACTCCAGCAGGCTCTGAGAGGTGCAGTTGCACAGAGAACATCAGACAGCACAGAAAGGCATCGTGCTGTCCATGATTAACAAGTGCAGCCCAGGGTAACCCTCTCCTTCCTCTCCCTGGGCACAGAGGCCCCTGGGCAGCTCCTGGAGCTCAGCAGAGCCCAGCCTGGATTCAGAGATGCTGGGGCTGCCTGTCTCTCTTCTCCTCTGCAGCAGGAAGGACAGATTGTCCTGGCAAAAAGAAAAAGGGGCAGCCCTAAACTCTGCACCCAGACATTTATTTCTGACTGCATACCAACATGTTTTCTGGAGGGGAATGCTGCCAGGCCCTTGCTGGGAAGGCTTGGCAGAGACTGCAAGCAGACTTTTTATTTTAATGATTAGATTTACTATCAAAATTAATAGCACAATCAATATTGATATGCAATTCAATTAAATAGGATGAAACTCATTGCCTGCGTGGTTTTCTCCATCACCTTGCCTGAATTTCTGGCCTGCACCATTGGAGGTGGAAAGGAGATGGAATAGTGGAGGTGTGTGGGAGAAGAGAGCCCCAGTGCTGAAGTTTTGGCCTATCCTGGTGTTGGGTGGAAGCAGCTGTGGGTGATACAGATGTGCTGGTTGCACAGGAGTGATCTCAATCCCTTGGGTGTGCTCAGCTGCCAGAGTGTCACAGCCCCTGGCATGGGGTGTGCTCAGGGGTGAATTTTGAAGTTAATTCTCACAGGTGGGAAGGGAATTTGGACATGGTTGCTTTCTTAATTCAGCTGAGTGTTTATGCAAGAGAGGCAGGGAGCAGGCGTGAATATGGGAACAGGATAGGAAAGGAGATGTGTCCAGTGAGATTGGAGAAATACAGAAATTGAGAACCTGTGGAGAGAATTCACTCTGAGAAAGAAATGAGCAACGAGATATTATTTGTCTCCATTAGTGGCACGAGGATGGGGACAGGAAAGAAAGAGCAGGCTTGTTAAATGTTTCTGTCCTGGATGGCTGTGCTCTGTTGCTGTGAGCTCTTTCTAGCTCACAGTTAGAGCCAGTTCTAGCTCTTGCACCAGAAGTAACTGCATTGCAGTAGTCACAGGATGTAATCAGTTAAAGTTTTAACCCAAAGGATCCCAAAACACCCTCAAAGGTCCTGCACAACCCATGTTGTCACTGGTCCCTGTGGCTGTACATGAGGAGAGGAGCTGAGAGGCACTTTTTCATGAACCTCAGGGATTTAACCCTCTGTGAGCATTCCCATCCAGGGAAAGCTGTAACAACTTTTACTGGAGTGAGAAAAATCTCTTCAGACTGCAGCATTCTGGTGTCTCTGTGCTCTGCTGCCACGTTCCTGCAGCCCATGGCTCCTCTGCCATATGGCAAAACACTCTGTCCAGAACTATAAACCATCCCAATTACACTGATTAACTCTATGGAAAGACACCAGCACTTGGAACATTTGCTGACGCTGCCTGGACAGAGCAGTAAGAAAATAATAAATGAGTACACAATTGGCTGGGGGGAGGAGAAATCTGCATGTTGTATATAGTTGGGAATAGCACAGGGAGACCAATAAATTGTATGGGAATAATGCTCAATTTTGTGCTGGGTCTCTGCTCCTCACAAGGATTGTTGTTGTGTGGTCACTCTTGCTTATCGCATACTAAAAAGTGTTAAATTAATTTTTGAGCCACAGGCATTATCTCCAGTGACTTTCTCAACTATTCCCTCTTCCAGAAGGATCTACAGCTCTTGGAGCCTGTGCAGTGACTACCTGGTGATGTATGATCCTCAGCCTCTGAGATAGGTTTGAAAATAGTTCAAACAACAGAGAAGCACAAGTCACAGCTCGGGTTTTACCCACTTGTGAGATAAATCCAGCAAACCCCAGCATTGACTCTTACCTGTGCCTATACTGAGAGGCTTACAAAAAAAATAAAGTCATAATTGCTTTTTGTTTCTTGTTGAAAATAAAGGGGAAAACATCCTTGCAAAGACAAAAGCATGTGTCTGCAGCTTCACACACATGCTGAATATTCCTTTTAAAGTCAGGAGGGTTAGGCAGATATTCAAAGTTGTGCATAAACAGCCCTCCTGAAGGCAGTAAATAAAGAGGGAAAGTGTCTTAACGAGATGAAACTTCATCATCTAGGTAAGAATATTCTCTTTGCTGATGTGCCCCTGATTTGGTGTTTGGACGGAGAGCTGCAATGGGAACCTCAATTGACGTCAGAGGGTTTTAGATCACAGACCAGACAAGTGTCAGAGAATTACGAGAAATCCTGGATGCTCTTCTATCTATAGCTCTGCAGCCGCGCTCTCAGGCGCCTTTTCAGCAGTTCAAATAGCTCGCTACGGCAGCTCTTTAAAAATTAGTTTTAGTTTAAGGATTTATGCTGCTCATTAAGATCGGGTAAGGATGTTGTAACTTTATTTTTGCTAAATCAGAAGTGGTATGAATAGAATTCTTTTAAGAGATATGACATGTGGTTGTGAGTGGTGGTGGATTTTATCTCCTGAAATGGAACTTTTTGCTGCAGATCCTTTGAAGACATCTCCTGAGCTAACCCGTGTAACCTACCTACAAAGCTGTGGGTCCTGTAGTAAAACTGGGGCTCTCTGATGGATTTTTTGCTGTGCAAAATGAGTTGTGTGATGACAGCGCTCCTGTTGATATTTTCTGATGGAATTGGTCATTGTCATTGCAGCACAAATACCCTGTTAGACTTGAACCTTCCCTCTGTGCCATCTGTGATTCCTGGTGTAATTCATCAGTTTATTCCTGAGCAATAATGAAATTTAACTTTTGGAATGCATGGCTAAGCCCTGTGTCCAAATGTAACTTCTGGAATGTATGGCTAAGCCCTGTGTCCACTGCCCAGGAGGGATTTTCTCCTCCTCACTCCAGGTTCCCTCTGACTTTGTTTTGTCAGGGAACTGAAGAAACCAAACTCCATCTTTTCAGCCCTGGTGCAGGGAGAGCAAGTTGTGTTTGATGAGGCTGCTGCTTTGTCAGCCCCACTGCTGGGAGATGATTTCAAAGTCCACAGCTCTGTGTCAGGGTGTGATGGATGGGGCTGGAAGCTGGACAATGCTTGCGATTCCCAGGCCCATGGGGTGGCAGGAGAGGTGGGATAAACACATTTTGGGTTGTAAATGAGATCTTGGGAGACCTGGTGCAGGAAAGAATTCTGTGTTGTGTGTGGGTGTGCCAGCAACTGTTGCCCTGGTCAGCAATGCTTTCAGAGGGTGAAAGCACTGGGAGCAAACAGAGACAGGATTGCAAACAAACCAGAAAGTCACTTTTTTGTCCCCAGCCTGTCTTCACATTCTGATAAGGAAAGGTTCCCTCACCCAGCCAGCCAGAGGTTCTCCTCTCCTCACTGAGCTAATGTCTGTGGTGAACACATCCTGCTGTGATGGGGGACTGAACCCACATTGCTCGGGCACTGTTGGCACCAGCAAGGACATCTGGGGCTAGGGCTTTTTTAAAGGTGCTGATAACAGCTGGCCCTTGCAAGCTTTTGGGTTTTATAATTCCCCCATAAAAGAGGGGAGGAGAGGGCTCTGCTCTAGGCTTTATACAATGCATCTTTTTACTGGCATCAGCTGGAATAAAAGAATAAAACCAAAATTGGACGAAATCAAGTAAAGGTGAGCAAAGCACGATTTTGTTTGTGTTTCCTGCAGGATCCCTGGCTCAGCTGCGTTTTGCTGCTGAGCCAGACGCGCGGCAGTGGCGGATCCAGCCCCGATCCCCCTTGTGCCGCTGTTTAATTGATTTGTGTGTTTGCTCCGGCCCTGCCGGGGCTGGGGGACGGGATTTGCATTCCGGGCGAGTGGCGGCAGGCGCCGCTGGCAGGGCGAGGGGAGCTGCTGTCGGCAGCTCTGCTCTGAAGGCAGCCCGGGGATGATTGATGGCACTGCAAGCCCTGCTGTTCCAGCCATGCGACACTCCCGGGCTTGGCAACCCCCTGGTGCTCTGTTCCCTCTTCACCCACCCCGCAATGAGGCACTGATAAACACAAGAGGCTTCCCTGGCTGTCTGCTAAAGCACTTGGATGTTTTGTCTTTTTTTTCCCTTTTTTTTTTTTTTCCTAGCAGGCTGTGATCCTCAATGGAAGAGTGAGAAATCAAAAGGATTTAGCAGAAGGGCTAAAGGGCTTTCTTTTGGTTTGCCCTCCTCAAAATCTAAATTTTGTGGGACTTGGTGAATTAAGATTTCTCCTGCTCTTCTTGCTGGCACTCACACCCAGCAGAGATGTATTTACAGGATGCCATGACCAGCCAGATGTGGTGCAGTCCCCAAATCAGCAGCTCACCGAGGTGCATTGTATGGATGGACTAATTGTCTGCACAATGGGAAAAGCTGTGGACAATGGGTGCAACTGCCTCCATCTATTTCTGCTCTCTGCAGGCCCCCTCTGGGCTTTGGCCCTGCTGAGGGGAGGACAAATGTTGTATTTCTGGATTTTTTCAGTTTTTGTGCATTAGTCTCTTGAAGCATCAGAGAGATTTAAGAGCAGCTTGGGGGTGTGTGTGTGATGGATAGCACCAGATCAGCTGGACTGTATCAGCCCTTTCCCAAGAGGGGAACTGTAACATTTTGCACCAATCTTGGCTAAGAAATCCCAGTGCAAACCACCTCCTCTGGAGGAAAATGGTTTCTGTTCTGTCTGCCTTTGTAAACACAGATTTAAATTGTTTGGATACTTTTGGGGAGGGGTGAGAGAAAAGAAATAGGTGAATTTTTTTGTCTCTTTAAAGGGTACTGACCTGTTGAATTAGCAATAGTTTATTATGCTGAGTGCAATGCAAAAGTTGCTCTTTCCTGGGCTGTGCAAGAAGGTCTGGAAGCCAGCAGCCAGTCTGGTGTTGAGTTTTCTGGTCATGGCTGGTAATGATCCCTCCAGTGCCTTGCAGGAGGAATTCCTGCTTCTCTCACTCCTTTCTTATTGCTTCTTATATCCCAAGCTGATGTTGGGTTTTGGTGTGTTGCTGGTTTGGGGTTTTGTGATTTTGTTGGATTTTTGTATTCCAAACTATTTATTAAAAGTTCTTGGAATTACTTTTTTCATCCATCAAGAAATTGAATCAAACTGTGATGGGGAAGGTGTGTTGGAATGACATTTTTAGCTTTTGAAAGCTCATGATGAATCCTTTCTCTTGGAAGGTGGGAGGTGCACAAGTGCAACCATAGTTCATAAAAACCCCAATGATTTGTGCTCTTGCTGATAGATAAAGGTCAGTAGAAACGTGCCAGGTAATGAGAGCAAAAGGGTAATTTACTGGAAATAGTGAAACCCTGATTTAATGTGCCACAACAGTGAGAGCTGATACTGGCAAATAAACCAGATGGAAGTCATAATTTGTAAACAGCCTATCTGTTGTCTTAACACTGATCACTTTGGGTTCTCAGAAAAGCTTATAGAAAATAAGCAAGTGAGAATAGGTGATGTGATTTGACATAATTAAATGTTGTGAGTCTGTGTGATTTTTAAAGCATGATTTATTTTTTTAACACCCTTATCTTTCATCAGTACCTAAATAGCAATTATGTTCATTAGGTGGTCTGACATCTTGTTCTTGACACTGGAATTTGGAGAGTCCTTTTAACCTGCACGCTGGTATGAAATGAGAACAGGCCTGTCTGCTGGTTTCCTATTGCAGATGAATGATTGCTGCTCAGTGCTGGGATAATAATGTAATTTAATTCTGGACATTGATTAACTTCTTAATTCAGATGTTGAGATCCTTTTCTATCCAGGTCAGCTCACGAGGGTTTGGTGAGATGAATTTCTTCAGCTCACACGGGATGTGTTTGCCCAGGACCAGGGGGAGCTGTCCTGTGCTGTTGCTTTCCTTTCTGGCTGGAATCACTTGGTCAGCAGCAGAGTGAATTCCTGAGCCTTTCCCTGTGCTGTTAAACCTGGGACACACCGAGTCAGAGGGCTGCTGACTTGCTTCATACCTAAGGGTCTCTAACACCTCCTATGGGAGAAAGAGAATAAGAATTCCCATGCCTAAGTTCTTGTTTTTGAAGGAATTCTCTGTAGTGCCTTTGCATGCAAGGCCAGGGTCTGACCATTCCCTGCACATCTCGATCTCTTTTCAGAAGCAGCTCCTCTCAGGTATTTGAGCAGTAAATCTCTGTTCTGCCAGTGGGACCTGCTGCAGTGTGGGGTAATGTTCAGAGCCAGCCAAGGTGGACAGCCAGCCTACATTACCTAAAATCTGCACAGTGCCTCAGAGACCAAGGGGGTTTTATTAGCCCATGTGAGAAACTGCATCATTTGTTGCAGTGGTTTTGATAAACAACTTGGTTTTTAGGGTTTTCCTGCTCTTTGTACCCAACACAAGGTTGGGAGGGGAAAAGAATAGGTTTTTTTCACAGACATTTGTGGAGCCTGTCTTTTGCTCTGAACCATCCACAGAGCAGGTCTGGAGTTGTTTAAGGCAGCTGTTTGGCTAAGAAGGAGGTTAAGACTAGGCTGTTAGAAAATGTTTTGTGTAGTTTACGTTGATTTGTCTTAAATGCAAGAGTCAGGATGGATGGATCAAAGTTCCTGCAGAAGGCAGGGTCCCAGACATTTTGTGCTTTTCATGCAATGACACCAAATTAATCTTTCTTTACAGAATGATTTATAAGGGTTTCTAGAATTGTCTGCATCGTCACATTTTCAAACCTTGGCTCTGTAACCCTTTTAGCAGGGTCTCTAATGGGGTTATTAGAGGTTGCAGACCATAAAAGCTAAAGAGTATCCTTAGAACCATCTGGTCCAAGACTTTGCTAAATCATTTTTATTTCATGGAGATGAGGGAGTCTGCAGGGGCACAACAGGTCATAAGGCACAACTTGTAGTAGATTTTAGTTAGCCCAGGGAAAATAATCTGTGACTATTGAGAATATCTGTTACATTGTTTATCTTGTGGCTCTGGAAATCTCTGCTTAGGGCTTCACTCTGTCATGTTCCCTCTCCCTGCAGAGCTATAGCAGGAGCCTTAGAGATACGGTGCAGGTTATTCTTCTCATTCTTCCCCTGCCTTTTCTCTTGTGGTATTTTCAAAGATATGAAACCAGCAGCTCTCCAATCATACCCTTTACTTGCCAAGAGAGTTTTAGGAGAAGGTTTGTTCATTGTTTGGTTTTTTTTTTCCTCCCCACAAACTTGAGGCTTCATGTTCACAGTGGCACCTTGTTGTTGTTTTAAAAACTGGCAATGAAGATCTCTGTTACTGACAGCAGGGAATAGAAACACGCCAGTTGGAGCAATCCAATAGGGACTGAGGCTGGCAGCAACTTTTAGCCTGTGACTCACTTGGAGCAGTTGCCTTGAATCACTCCTGCTAGCTGACAGATTGTTGTTCAGAAGGGGCCAACCCTGATCTTGAGTCACGAAGGTCATGCTGCTGATTCCTGATATTAGGGCCAAAATCAGGTCCAGAGATTTTCAAAGCCTCACAGGACAGTGTCCATTTGGGTAAGGTGTCAGTTCTAGGGCATCTTTTCTCCAAATTTGATAAGGGGTATTCCTATCTCCAGCTTACACAATGGTGTTTCTGGACCATAACAGCTATTGAAATTTAATGGTACCACAGAAAGTCCAGGCAAGATCACCACAGGATGAGGGACCATTTTGTTCTGCATGAGGGAATTCACGACTGAAAATTCAGGGTGTGTAATTAGACTTTGGGAGAATGATTGATTATAAATGTCTCCACAGATATAAGCAGGACATCTGGAAATCCTGATGTCCAATATTGCCCCAAACTGTCCACTCTATTTTAAAGAACCAGCACTTTGCATTACCTAGATTCCTGTAAGGAAATCTTGGTCAAACAAGCTGTCTCCCTCTCCCATCCCAACCCAGTTCCCATCCCTGCCCCTGCCCAGGTTCCCAGTAAAAGCCTGAGTCACAGCTAAGTGACTGCAGTCTGAGCAGGCAGGTAGCAGGATGGGAAGTGCTCTTCCATAAAGAAAGACATGTCAGAATAAGGCACATATCACAAATTCCTTCTGAAACACCCCGACTGGAACAGAAACAAATATTATATTGGCAATACCGTAATGTTTGCATTCACACACCAGCTGTTACTCTTTCCCATGGGGTCTTGTTTTTTAAAAAGCTGGTGGAGGACATTTTTGTTAAGCAATAAATCTAGCCTGCTTTTCCATATTGGCTTATTTTCCTATATTGGCTGTATATAATTTTCCTTGGAATATTAGATTTTCTTTTTTTAAAATATATTTGTATATGTGCTAACATTTAATGGATTTTCTTCCCAGAATATTTTTGACAGACTGACAATAAAGCATGGTGCACTTTGTAATTCAAAGCAATGCACGCTTCTCTTATGGATTATTGGATTATCAGCTTTGGGTTTGTTAAACATCATGTATGACTGATTGCAGGGGTAATTGGCACACCAAATTTATGAATGACTGTTAATTAATAAACTTCTCTTACTGAAACTGAAATAGCAAAGCTATTCCTGGACTAGAAGGGCTGGTAGATATTTTGGCCTGTAATAAACTGAACACATAACACAAAGCGGGAGAGGAAAAAAAGAAAAACATTGCGTAGAGTCAGTTCTGAGCAGGAATTACTGATTGGGTTTTTTGTGTGTGGGTTTTTTTTTTTTTTTATGTATTTCAAAAATGATTGTAGTATATAAACTAATTTGATTTCATCCTTTCCCTGCAATTGAATTAAAACATTTTCAAATATTCTTAAATGTTGATTTTGGCGAAATTAAAGTTCCATAAATACATTTTCAATGCAATATGATGTAATACCACCTATGTCTGTGTATAATTTATAACATTACAAACCTTTGCATTAGAATCTGAAGTGACTGGTTTACCAGGGGTTTGAATGCCCGTGACTGTGACTGATGTGCTGGGAACCTGTCAGTGCTCACATGTGTGGTGTGAAGCACAATTGTGAGCAGGATCAGCAGGACAAGCGTGCATCAATTTCACTGTTCTGGCACTTCAGAGGAGACCCGGGCAGAGGCTTCAGTGCCAGGGACATTGCAAATATCAAAATACTCCTTTTTTCAGTTATGTGATTTTCATTTTGCTTTCTGGTGTTTGTGTTGTTTAGTCTTGTTTGTTTGGTTTTTTTTAACCCAATACTTCCCCAGTGTTGAACTAAGAGTTCATTGCACATCCATTTGCTCCCTGTCAGCCCATCCCACTGTGTCGTGCAAGGCTCCAACACACTTGTGTCTAAGATGGGAAAGGATGGCTTGGAAGTGTTGGTTGTTGGGCACTGCTCCTCAGAGACTGGTGACTTCAGTTATTTCTAGGACTCTTGTTTTACCTAACATAAACATTTACTGCTTGGGTTCACAAGACAATCTTGCTGCCTCTGAATTTCTGTGGAATTACAGGAAAAAGTGGGGATATTCCATTTTTCAAACCTAGAAAGACTTCTGTGTTCAAAAGAAAAGAGAATGCTAGCTCAGAGTCTGGCCAGTATTGGCAGGTCTGCTACTGTGATTCATAAAATAAGTATTATGTCAGTGATTTTATGCAAATAATGTCTGGGTTTTCACATTAAACTACAAGATGAGACTTTGGCAAAACACAGAAGTATGAGCCACACAACTGAATTGAAGGCTGAGACTGATGAGCAAGTTCAGGTCATGAAACTGTTTTTTTCTCCAATTTCCTATATCTGTCTCTCACTTGCTACAGCAGGCTGCATTTTTCATTGAAATATAGAAGCTTCTACCATCCAATCTTTTTATCCATTCAATAAAAGCACTGCAAGGATAGATGGACAAGAAGCAATTCTTTAAGACTAAAGCTGTTCCTTCTGTCTTAGCCTTAATGAGAAACTGAACACATCTAAACCAGAGTCGAAATACAGCTGGGTGATAATGGGCACAATTGGAAAAAGCTCCCCCCAGCCCCTTTGGGTTTCATTTAGATTCTGCAAAGAAAGAATATTCAAAACAACATGAAAGAAAAGAAAGTTGGGGAGGAAGGGGATAATTCTTTGCTCTCAGTGATTTCAAACACAGCCAGTTAAGGAGAGAGGGTGAGCCCTCAGAGACAGGCACTGAGAGCATCCCACGGAACTCACCTGCAATCTGAGGCTGGGGAGGGGGCGAGGTGAGAATATTTACCCGGGCAAATTCAAGTGCAGCATTGCCAGCCGCCACTAGCTGTCACTTTGCAAGCAGCCAGGCTCGGTGTTTTCAGCACTGCGGTTAGCGAGATTGCGGTGCTAATTAAACGGAGTAACTCCCCGAGCCGCGGAACGTCCCGAGCCCGGGGCTGTGCGAGAGCAAACCCGGGGCACCGAGGGGAGGCAAAGGGCAGCTGGGGGCAGGCAGGGCACAGCCCCGAGCTGGGGTGGGCACGGCGCTCAGCCCGGCCACGCTCCTCGCGTACAGCAGAACCTTACCTGAAGAAAACGATCGTCTCCCACACGTAGACTCCGAGCGCGTTGACGTTGCACATTTTTCCAGCTCTGGCTGTTGTTGTGTGGTTTTTTTTTTTTTTTTTTTTGTACTCCGAGAGGGGTGGGCCGGTGGGGTTGGCCAATAAAGTACCCGGGCACTTGGGGAGAAGCGGTGGGGAGAGCGAAACAGCCCCGGAGCAGCCGGGGCACGGGCGGGCGGCTCCGCTCAGCACCACGGCCAGCGGCGGGCGGGCGGCCGCGCTCAGCACCCGGACAGCGCCCGGCTCGGCACCGCGGACAGCTCCGCTGGGCACCGCGGACAGCTCCGCTGGGCACCGCGGACAGCTCCGCTGGGCACCGCGGACAGCTCCGCTCGGCACCGCGGACAGCTCCGCGCCGCTCCGCCGCTGCCTCCGCTCGTCCCTCCTCCGCCGGGGCCCCGCGCCGCCACTGCAGTGCTGCTCGGGGCCGGGGCTCCGGGCTGCCCGCACGGAACCCTCCCTTCAGCGGGATGTCGCTCCGGACATCAGGCTGGCGACAGGGGCGGACGCAGCGGGTGTAGGTTTGCCATCGGGGTGCTGGCGGTGAGGTGGGAGCGGGGAGCGGGGGGGACGACGACCCTCAACAACCCAGGGTTTAATCTCCGCGGTTGGCCGGCGTGTCTTCCTAATTACATCCACAGGAATTTGTCAGTGTGGAGCCGTGCTGCAGTCCCGGTTGTGTCGCTTTCCTGCCCGCCGTTTGGCTGCTGTTGATTCCGGCTTCCTGGGCTGTTTTCCTCCCGAATAAGTTATTGCTGCTGTAGGGAAGGTGTCCCATTGCTCAGGGCTAGAGTGGAGAGGAGCGAAGGGGAAGTTTCTTGGGAAGCACTTCCATTGTGCTCGGAAAGAAAGTGGCTCAGTGTCCTCCTAATGCATCTCATCTCCCCTCTGCCCTCTCTCCCCTGCTAGGACTCGCCAGATCTTGGGAGTTTCTTGCTGCATTAATTTACTAAACTAAAAAAAAAAAAAAAAAGGCAGAAAAGAAGGGGAAAAAAAATGAGGGGGAGGTGGAGAGAGGGAAGGCAGAGGGGAGGGGGTAACTCAGCCTCTCCACCATCCCAAGGCCCTCCTCTTAGCTGTGCTCATTGGTCTCGGGGCTGAAAAAACTACTCTAGGATGTGGTTGGATAAACGCATGTTGTTCAGCAGAGGCCGTTAACCTTTAAAGCGCTGATACGTTTTGGTTTATTTCAATTTTTTTAACCTGAATTGCTGTCTTTTTAAGGAGTCTCTGAAATCGTCTCCCTTGACAGGGCAAGCGAAACGTGCCTTAAACCTCCATCTCGTGGAAGATCTGCTTGGCTGGCAGCTGATATGTGTTGCTGTTGGCTTTTAAGGAATATCTCTGCGTTGTGATTCTTTTATTGTTTTATTTATTATTTTTTTCCTTTTCCTCTTTGTTTTGTTTGATTGTGGGTATTTTTTCTTTTTCTTTTTGTCTTTTGCATTTGGTTTTTCAAAGAGCTTTGGCAAACACCAGAGCCATCCAGGCCAGGGCAGGTAAGGAGCATTCTGGAGTTTCTCATCGCAGCTCCGGCTGTGCTCGCAGGGTGCTGAGCTGGTGGTTGGGGTGGGGAGGATTGGGCTCCTTGGTCACTTTGTCAGAGTCTCTCAGCTCGGCTTCTCATCAACTTCTGCGTATTGAAAAACTTAGCTCTCCTAAATAATCCAGGATTATTTTTTTTTCTCTGTATTGTCCCACTGTAATGGGATTACTCTTCTTTAAGTTCTGTTTTCTTTACTTGTTCTGTGCTTTGCAAAACCCCCCACGGCAAATATTTGCTTTTAACCCTTGTTTAGCTGTCTTAATCTGGTCAAGGACTCTTCCTATCCCTCGCTGAAGGCTGGAGGAGGAATGCTTTCTCCACCACTATTGTAGCCACTCCAGGCTAGGAAATAACTAAGTTTTTTCTTCTCCCTTTGGGTAGCATCTCAAAGGAACTTACTTCCATACTAAAATTCACCTGATGGTTTTGATCTTCTGCTTTCTTTTGTGTTGTTTTGTTTTTGTTTATTTTTTATTAGTTTTGTTTTGTTTTAAAGCAGTATGTTTATGTAGTGAAGCAGACAGAAATACCCTTTGGGTCACCATTCAAAAGAAAAGAAAGACCTGCTTGGCTTCTAGCCACTGGTACAGTGGGAATTTAATCGGATTTACTCCAGCTCCTGGGTCTCGGTGTCTGGATAGATTAATAACAGGCTCTGATTTCACCTCATGGAGATTCCTGGGGACGTGATTCCATGCAGCTTTTCCTGCCTGCTGCTTGCTGGCTCCTTGCTGTCCCTTCTCTCCTGACATTTATCCCCACACGGATGAGCGTCTGTCACTGTGCTTTTCCAGCCCCCGTGTGCTGACAGACCAGAGGAGGAGCTCCACTCTGAGTGCTAACAGGACCCACACAGCAGGGAAGAAATGGTCCTTCCCCGTTTCTTTTTGCTGGGAAGCAGTACAAAGAGCAGGAAGCAGAATCATCTCTTGGAATCTGTGGGTTAATTGTAGAGTTGTCAGCCTTCTTGTTCCCTTAGAAATGGAAATGGACTCTGTCGAGATAGGAATGTCTCATGTGATATTTCCTTTGCTTGCAAGTTTGATCTTTGTATCTTAGCTTGTCTCCTCTTGTCCCCACTTGCTGTCCTTGCACTCTCTTGGTCCAGGGGAGCAGGAGGACTGTGCTTAAGATCAAAAAAGCAGATAACTCTGTGTGTGTATAGGATAAAGAATCTTCTTGGCTGTGTACTGTTGAAGGGTCTCAAAACTGCTTTCCCAAGAGGAAAGAACTTCTCTGCTTTGCTGTAATCTCTCCTGGTGGTGATGGTGACCATGGGGCCCAAGGACTCTTCTGCTGGTATTCAAATATTTCTCCCTGCTGGAGAGGAACAGGAGCATTATTTGCTTTGACATTTGGAGAAATGGAGGAAAAACCCAGGGTGCAACAGAAATTTGGAGCAGGTCTAGACACTGAGGTGGTTTAGACCAGGGAGTAAAACCAAAATCAATGGAATTTAAGGGATGTGGGTTTTGAATGTCTTATCAGGATGACCCCAAAAGTTACCCACGCATCCTGCTTTACATTTTTGTTTATGCTGTACTATCTCACTCTCAATTGCTTGCCTTGGTACAGTGCCCTGTCCTGTATGTGAACATGTCAGGCCTTGGTCAGGATGATTTCAGGTCCTTGGAATTCACATCCCCTGATTTAACCCTGGTGATTCCAGAAACAGCCTCACTGACACCCATCTATAGATTCTGTATTCTGTAGTTCCTGATGTTCTTTCATCTGTAGATATCAGTGATGAAGTTTCCTGCATTTGTTCTGTACCATGCCAGATATTTAGATTTTCTTCTGTTAAGGGCAGATAAACTGGAAATAGGTCTGGGGATCGAATAATGGCTGGAAGTCAATTTTATCACTGTTGCTTTAAGTCATCCTTGTCATCAGGTACTTCTCTCCCTGGATCTGTCCTGGCTTCCTCTTAGATCAAGTTTTAGCTCTCTGATTTGCTGCAATGGTTTGTGATTTATTTTTTTAGGGGAAAGGGTCACTTGCCAGGTCTGCTTCTTTTCAAGCAGAGTCCAAATGGTTTTGAAAGACATTCTTCTTTCTCTGGTGGCACTAGTACAAATTACAGAGTTGAAGATAACTTATCATTATGTCAAATGAGGCTCTTAAAATTAGAATTATCTGCTGCGTGTTCATCTTGTTCTTGTTTTTAGTCTCAGAGTAGATGAGTCTTGTAAAACTTGCTTGTAGGTGAAATTGTCCGGGAAGATTCTTTGTCATCATCTCTCTGGGCTGTGAGTGATGGATTCTCTTCAATATAAGAAACCACAAAAATAATGGTTTTAATTTGTTTTTCAGCACTGAACTAAAACTTGGGGACACCTGCTGGGAAAGGTGTGCACGAGGACTGATAAAAGCCAGGGAATATCTGTTTCTTTGGATTCCTTTATGTGGCTCCTCCCTAATCCTTTCCCTTTGAACAATGCATGTGAAATTCTTCTCTCTGAAGAAAACTATTCTTCTTGGTAGGCTGTGGCTTCATTTTGTTTTTGATCATTGATAGAATTGCTCAAAGACAAGGAGAACACAGAAGGCTTTGGAAATCACTCTGTAATGAGGTGAACATGCACACTATGCTGAGAATAACCCAAAGATTCATTCACAACTGCAAGGTGATTTCACTCCTGATCTGTTTTCCATCTCTGGATTTTATAGCAGGTGGAGTAGCTTTGGTTTCTTCTGCTCGCTTTTTAAAATTCAAAATCTGATAATAAATTCATCATGGTGATAAACTCCTTCAAGTTGACCATGCACTGCCTTCCTTCCCCAGATAAATGACAGGATTTTTGGTGAAGAGGTGGCCAGCACAGCAGGAAAGTACACTCAGCATTATCTTGGGAATGCTAAATCCATTATTGTCAGTTTGTTCTTTGGAGAATGGCTAATGAGGAAACAGTGCCCCAAGAACTTGGATTGTGCTTCCCAAGGCAGAGATTCAAATTGCTACAGCAGCACTACTTGCCTTTTTGACACTGAACAAATGAAAAACAAATTTTAAATTAGAGTTGAGTTCACAGAATTTTACAGAAGGTTCTATGAAGTAATTTCCTATTCAGCTAATTTCCATGTCGAGTAAGCTATTTCTATGCAAGATGGTTCAAGTAAATACAATTTTCTTAGAAACTTGAGAACCTGGGATTCTTTTTTTTTAAGAAAATAGTTGCTGGAAAAATAACACCATAAAGTGTTTCTGCAATAATTTTATAATTTATAAAGTGCAGAAAAAGGTTTTTTACTTAAAAGATGTACAGATGAAAGAATTCACTGGAACTAATGTAGAAGTCCATCTTCCACTACTTTTGGAGGTATCCGTAGTCTAAAAATACTTTTAGAATTGAACACTGATGAAAAGTTTGATAAATTCTCTTTTGATAGTCATTGGCTCTTTGAAAAACAACCACTGATGTCTTGCATGGGAAATTCAGCAGCCCAGGACTGGAAGGCTACAAGGGGTGGAGGTGAGGGATTTGTGGTGTAGGTGATTGGTAATTTTGACTGAAATTCAGAACAAGTATCACTGTTTGGTGCCCTATTACCCCACATGTTTTTAAAATTAAAGGTCCAACAACATTTGAGGTTTAGCCCTACAACTTCCTCTGCAGACAAAGCAGTTCCATGGATTGTCCTTGACCTTCCTGGGCATTTATTTCTGGACAAGTAGGGTAGGAACCGATTTCTCATCATTGGAAACCTGGGCCCCATGAGCCTTGTGGTATCCAGCCTGTGATCACAGACTCTTTGGAAGGGGAGCCCTGGGCTAGGACAACTTCCTGACACACTAAAAGTTTGCAGGAGGCCAAAGAAAGATCTCACTTGAGTACAACATGTTTTAAGTGTGTGTTTGTCCTCCCATGTCCAGGTTAAGGCAGTAATCCTGAGGAAGAGGAAATAAAAGAGAATGGATGGTTGTTCCCCCCTAGGAGTGCTGAGTTATTAATAAATTTCCATGTCTCATATGTCACATAATGACACTTGAGCTGTGAGTAGCCTTGCTGGGTATCACAGGCTTGTCATGGTTACAATTTATGTAGTGCCTTGCAGTAAGAAAGCAGCAAGGACCTCGCAGCCCTACAAAAATCACACTGCTAGAATTACAGTGCAATCCTAAAATAAAATTACACTCCCACTAGAAGCCTGCAGGATTTAGGTTAATTGTTTCTGACCTGTACAGAACAATTGCAAGGTGATCCCTGAAAATCTAGAAGTACTATTTCTTTCAAAAATCTTGACCAATAAAACTTTTTTCAGTTATATTACTGTGTGAATGAAAAAGAAGCCAAAGCTACTTTTACAGCCCGTCTTGTTAGAACTTGTTGGGTGTTGAGCATCCTGCAGCTGTTGGAAATATTCTCTTAGCTTTTAGTGTTGTGAATCCCAATGATCCTGCCTTAGCTGCCCTCAAGTGCTGTGGGAAATCGAACTTTTCTACCCTTTATCTTGCTTTTAAATGAAAGAAACTGTCTATTTATTTTGATGTAAGCAGGCACCAGGTTTTGCAGAGGTATAGAAGGATACAGGGCAGACCTAGAGCTGTTCACGTTACCCTCTTCATTCCTGTTGTCTTGGAATAAAACCAAGAAAATTAATAATCACTCAATTAACAAAACCCTACACCTAAAAAAAAAAAAAGAAAAAGCCCCAAACCCAAAAGATATAGGAGGATAAAGAGGGAAATAAATGGAAACAAATGCATTGAACACTTCCATAGCTTCACTCACTTGTCTTGTGAATTCAATACAATATACGTGGGAAACATCAAAAGTGGAACCCTTTATAGGAAAAGTTTGACTGCAAATGACTGACTTGAAAAGGAAATTGAGAAACAACCAGTGATGCTGAAGTGACCCCTCAGTGTCCAAATGCTTAGATACAGGAGCACCCTCTTATGTGCCCCAATTCACTCTCAGGACCAAGCAGCAAAATTTATTTTCTGGAGTGAAAGAAATAATCTGCATTTTTTGATGATGATGATGATGATTATTATTATTATTTAAGCTTTTGGTAATAGAAATATTTGCATGTCAGACATCTAAAGGATAAAATCCTTGTGGGATCCTTCCTCTTTTAAACATTGCAAAGGGGTTCATCCTCCATCTGTTTTAATGAAGCCTTTTGGCTTTGAGGGAGAGCTATGGAACCAGAACCACTCCTGTTCAGGATCTCAGTTGCTGACAGTGTTGATGACAGGCTGGGATTCACATTGCATGAGCAAAAGAGAGGGCTTTTCACCCATCTGAGGTGCCTCCGGGATTGATAACACTGCTGTGTCCTGTATTAGTAGGGACTTACTTCCCTCTGGTAGGATGTGATTCCTCCTTCAGTATCACAGCCCTCTTGACTTGTCCATGTTAGTTATTCTGCTCAGGTGGGAGTGGCAGCTTTGGCTCCTTTATTGCCATCCCCAGTGGGGTAAGCAGGGATTTTGAGAGGTCATTAGGCAAAGGATTTGTTACCCAGCTTTATTTTGTCTTATTGTTCAAAACTGTGGTCCTGTGCACTTGTCTAGAAATTTCCCTCAGCATCATCAACTCGGGTTACTTGTTTGGTGTTCACAAAAGCATCTTGCTTCTGCCCCTGTATTTTAGGCAGAGAGTGCTGATGTAGGGCTGGGTTAGTAAGGACAGCTCTGCACTAGATGTACTGATAACTGTTTCTGAAAGTCCTGCAGGGAGGTGAAAGGTGCCATTTGAAAATCAGCCGGGCTGTGCGAGTTGAGATGCTTACCTCACCTAAAATCCTTGCCTCAGGTGTAGAATCTCGTGCCTCAGGTGAAAGGCAGAGAACAGAGAATTTAACACATTTGTTAAGTTGCTTGTTATTGCCTTGGGCTGCCTATTTCTTTGCAGCTTACTGAGCTAAACCCTGTGACAGGTACAGGGCCTCTTTCATGCCCTCCCTCAGCTCAGTGTTCGCCCAGGGCTTGGACAAAATTCCCCCCCTGCCACCCCCAGGGTGGCTGCAAAGTTTCCTCACTGAGCTCTGATTCCAGTTCTGACACAACTGGTTCAGCAGCTGGAGGAGGGGATTTGCCTGGGCCACTCACTGGGTTCAGCAGGGGGAGTTTGGCAGCTCTCAACACTGACTTATCCTCTGCCAAATATGAATGGAGGGAATGCTCCTCTGTGATCATGGCACTTGATAAAACTCCTGCTCTAAATGACTGCCACCATTAATGAATGGAAACCCTTGATTTTGCTGGATACTAATGATTAACTCCTTCTTGCACAGTGAGTATTCTTACAGGTGCATGTTGGAGAATCTTAGATCACAACTGTTTTTGCTCTAACTGCAAGACTGCTTTTTCTGGAAGAATCAAAACTCTTCCCTCTTCAAAATGTTAAAATCATGATGGGTTCTAGTGACTCTCCAGGCAGACAGCTTCTGTGTCTACAGCTCAGCTGACACAAAACCAGAGTGCTACTGCTTGCAAGTTTTGCAGCTTTGCTCCATTGCTGCCTTTTATGCTGTGTGATGGCAAAGCCCAATGTTGCAAAGCTTTTGCAAATCCCTGCAAGCATCAGTGCCCTGTATTTATTGAAAAGAATGAATGCAAAAAACTCAGGGTGTAAACAGAATGGATTTTTTTTGTAAAAATACACTAGCTCTGATATTTTTTTCCCCCAAAGCATCAATACAATTCTTTGTAGTAAAAAAATAGGAGTGTTACCATGAATTTTTCCTTTGGACAAATCAGAGAGAAGAAACTCCAGCCTGTTCATCATGTTGCACCACATTGGTATTTTTGTCTTCTATAGCTTTCCCTCCCCATGAAAATAGTTCTCTGCCAAGGCAATTGAACTGAAGTGATTTATGTAGTCTGTGCAAAGAGAAAAGGCTTTGTTAGATTTCAGGGAAGACATGGAAACACTGGGGGTGAGAAACAGCTTGGCTGAGACATGGGAATCACAATCCTCTCATTAAATCTCCATGCCTATGACCAGACTGGCCTCACTTTGCATTTGCTGCCTGATTACCGAGTCTATGAAGCTGCTGTCTGGAAACAAAAAGCAGTAAATCAAAGCAATGGGCAGCTTTCAAAGGGGACTGGAGGAGCTTGTGATGCCACGCTCTCCTCTGGCTCATTGTCTGAACGTAGCAGACACCAAAACCTGTCCCTGCACGTTTCTGCTTGCACGTTGAATGCAAATATAACTCAGCTTTTTAACTTTTCATGCCATGTCATCATGGTCTAGGAGAGACTTCTCCTCATGGAAATAAATCTTCCATTCTCCTCCCAGATGACTTATCCATGGGAAAAGCAGTCTCTTCAACTGGTAGAGAATTTTGTTTGAAACTGTGGGCTTTGATAGGGGGGGAAAACAAGGGAGTAGCTCTGGTTTGAAGCAGTTTAATTCAACATTAAGCAGAACTTTGGAGACAATCACCTGACTCCCATGTGGGCAAAACCACTGGAGATATTTCTGATATTGCATTCTTTGTACTCATAGTATTTTAAATGGAAAAACTCTATCAAAGAGCCAGAGTTTGGTTGCTGAAATAAATTTTGAAGAGTTTTATTGCATAGGATGAGCTATTCTGATGTACTTCTCTTGGTATTTGAGAGGTGACTGAATTATCTGTGAAGGAATCACCAAAATATAACATATATATAAAACTACATTTGTATGTATATATGTATATATATACACACACACACATACATATACACATACATATATTTTTGTACCTCTAAACTGTTCTCTGGAGACTCACAGGGAAAGTACCTCCAAATCTGAGCAGTGCCACCTGTCCTGCCTGGAGGATATTCATATTCATCCCCAGCAATATCAGAGAACTTCCAAAGTCTCTTTCTCCCACATAGAAGCAACAACCATCTCTTTAGAAGAACTTTATGGTTCTTGGACTTTTACACAGGAAAATACTCCTTTTCTAAAGTTTGTGAATAGAAGCTCTGTCTAACTTATTGAATTCCTCTGGGCAACTCTTTGGATAAGGAACTGACATTGAGATTTGAATCACTTCAGGGCATCCAGAGGTGAACTCCCAGGGTGATTTCTTTATCCCACATTCAAATAATCTCCAGATCCTGGAGCTGGGCCACTTCTCATTTAGCTGTTATTCCTCAAAAGCCCAAGGAATCCTGGAAAAGTCTCTTACAAGTCTCATTCCAAAAAGCTCCAAAATCTTGGGTATGAGAACTTGAAGACTGTGTCAATTACATCTGGAGTTGTCTTTGCTCTCCTAAGGATGTGCTCAAGCAGTTGTCCAATTGCAGAGGAGAAGAAAGTTCTGAGCACTTCTATGAACTTACAGGAACTGATGCTTTCCAAGGAGCCACAGCTTGGCTGAAGTTGGACAGGTGTCCCTGGGAAGTGTAGGAGAGACATCCCCCAGCCCTCTGGATCTACCTCTTCCCTCAGAATCGCTGGGAGCAGGTTAGTGCCAATAGAAATTATACACAAGATGCTTTTTTAACATTGGTAAAACACCATCTTTTCCTCAGAAAATCTCTGTTATTTTGATGGAAGGCTGAGGAGGAATCCAGTGTGAAATGGCCATAACAGAAGGTGGACAAAGTATGAAATGAAACAAAGTGTTACAGTGGGCAGCCTGGCACACAGGCTCTGCTCCTGGCACTGGGTGATGTGACGTGTTTATTGTCTAATTAATTCCAGTTAACATTACACCAGCTATCCATAGAGGGTGTGCCTACACTCCTGGATGAAACCTGGGCCCTCTGGGACCTTGTCTGTTAAACAGTTTGTTGGCCCAATAAACTGGCTCACGTGGCAGTGCTGGATGCTAGAAATCAATACAGCTGCTCTTGCCTTGTCCTAGCACAGGAAGGGAAAGCTCCAGGGACTGATTAAGTTCTCTTTGCTGAAAAAGCTACTGCATCCTGAAACATTTTAAATAAATGCCATGCGTCTACAGGTAGCTCTGCATTTAATTCAGATTTTATAAGAGGCTTGCTGTACAATAAATAAATGCAACCTGATTATAAATAGCTTATTCACTGTAAACACGCATCTTATTTAATAGATTGTACATCTCATTATGCTACTGTTTCTTAATTAGTACAGTGAGCTGTCACAGTGAATTGTCTTTGGCCAGGCTTGCTTGGTGTTGTTGTGACTAAATTCAGTTATCCATTTACCACCACAGCTCCAGAAACAGTCATTTACTTATGAAACGTTTTAATAAGCGAGATAACATTCGTGCTCCCTTTCACTTGGCTTGACAAGAGAAACATCAGAGATGTTTTCCTTCCTGTCCAAAGGCCTCAGTGGCAGCAGCTGGCCAGCCTGTCCCATGGAGCTGCTGCTCTGAGGATGAAGGATCTCTGGGAAAGGCACACGTGGTGTGGGTGTGCAGTGTATTTGACAGATTACTGAATTTGGAGGTACCCAAAGGTTTTGAACACCTGTTTTTCACTTGGGCTTGTGCTGATGAGGAGTGAGAGTGAGGACTTGGAGAAGTTTGGCTGTAGTGGTGGCTGGGTTTGTGTGTGGTGCTGTGAGTGTGGCACTCCTGCCAGCCCTGGGGATGTGAGTACAAGTGACACGAGTCTGATGAGTCAGGTCTGTCCCTATGTGCCCCTTAAGGACTAAAATATCACCAGGGACCCATTTGGGAAGGGAACTAGAGCTGTCTCAGGGCCAACACTGTGTTTCTTTCCTGTTTCAAGCACCAAACTGGAAGGGTCGTGCAACTGGGAATGTGCCAACACCTCACACGTGCATGGGTGTGTAACTCTACATGTCTGTGTCTATTTTATGTGCCTGTGTTTATCACTGAGCAACAAAAACCCCTTTCCCCAAAGAAATGGAGAGAGAGTCTGTTGGTTTGTGCTGCCCTATAAATGATTTGGGTGAAACTTTATTCACACGACTTGTGAGGTTACCAATTACCATTCCCAGAGGAGGAGCAGAAGGAGGGAGAAAGGAGAACTTGCCTTGTTGGCATGATGGGAGTTAATAATCAGTTAAATTCCCAATCTCAGCTCTTCAAAGGAGTTGCTAATAAGTGTTTGTCTTCTCTTTCCCTCCCACTCCTTTCCCCTTAGGAGCTAGTGAGAGACATAGACAGCACTGATCAGAGAAGGCAAATTGTAAAGGAGAGAAGAAATCCCCAGTGGAAACTCTTTAATCTGCCTCTGGAAAGGCCAATTTGTGTTAATAGGACAAAACTGTAATGTTTAATATTAATTAAAGGGATTGGGGGAGGAGCATGTGAAGGATGGAGGCAGAGAACAGACTGGAGGGAAGGAGAGATCCCTTGCAAGAGTTTCTTGCTGCAAGAGGAAACAGAGCAGCCAGATGAACTCTGTTTTTTCTGTCAGTGAAGGAAGATTTATTTGTAGCAACTACCAATTGAATTCTGCAGCCAGCAGAGAAGCTTCACCTGTTGCAGACAGACCCTGTTCCTCTGTGCACCCCCAATGCACTCGTTGGACATGGCTGAGCTCAGGCAGGGCGTGGAAAAGATGAGGAAAAGTGGACTGGATTTCATTGCACAGAAATCCCTGCTCACCTGGGCTCTAGAGTACCTCAACACCTCCAACCTGGCCGAGGAAAGGGACCTTCCCCCTCTCTGAGGAGTTCACCTCCAAAATTTGTAACTGGGTGTTGAGGGCAGAGAGCAAAGAGGGAGGGATGTTCTGAGAGCAGCAGTGACTTGTCTTGCACGCCTGAATTAATGCAGCCCTATCAGTTTCAGCTCCTGCTTCTGCTGCTCATCTGAGCGCTGCATTTGGCTCCCATTTCTTCCCTCTAAAGGGTGATAAAAAGATGATAGGAGATTTAATTTCCAGAAAGGGACACCCAGGCAGGCAGCAGGATGCCAGCTGTTGGTTAGATTAATGTGGGAGGTTTTCTTATCAGATGTTTAGAGTCTCTGTTACAGATAAGAAATGTCTCTTAAAAAATAAAAATACATACAAATGCCCCTTTGGCGATGAAGTCTCTTGCTGATGTTCCATTACAAGCGGGACGAGCATGAGCTGGATTTCATCTGACCTTTAAATTACCTCCATCTTATCAGTTCCATTTCATCAGCAGCTCTTTTGAGAATGAGCCCCTACTTGGAATTAATAGATTCCCTCAATGCAGAAAGCTGACACGGGCCTGTGAATAGCCCAGGCAGAGTGTGCTGTTCCAGAAGAGATCACATCTGGAGAGAGGAGCACACTGACACGTGGGAAGGGTGCTTGGCAGGGCTGTCTCTGCCTTGATAAGTCCGTGTTCCTTACAGGAGAAAGTTCATCACAGGCAAATGGTGACAGTGGCATAAAATCCTAATTCCATCTTCCCTCTCTACTGCCAGACCTGTGGGGGCAGAAGACAGATTATCTCCTTAGCATCCAAGAATAAAATAAAAAAAAAATCTGTAATTCTGGAGATAGAAATCAAATTACCAGGTGCATGAAGGGATTGGATCTGGAGATTGTTAGGGAATGATACTGGATTTTTTTTTGTTTTCTGTGGTGCCTAGTGCTGACTGACTTCTGTTACACCTTCCCAAGGCTGATTTCTCCAGCAAAAGCCAAGGGCAGCTCTTGCAGTGGAGTGGTTTGCTGGAGAGGAGCACGGGCTGTGCTGGGCCTCCTTCCCTCTCACATCTTGCTCTGCCTCTTGCTGGCATCACTTGTGGGACAAAAAGAGACCTCAGAACACACCAAGGCTTTGCCACTCCCCTCATACAGTAAATGGAATTTTAATCTCACAGACAGAGGGGTGAAATGATGCAGGGAAGCCCACAAGGCTCACACCTGCTTTCCTGGCCACAGAGGAGCTGGGGGTACGTTCTGTGTTTGTGATGGAGTTAAACTTCAGCAGTTTGGTGAAGCTCCCAGGACCCGCAGATATAAAAAGGATGTGAGAGGCAGGCATGGGTTTCCAGCAGAAGGTTGCTTCATGTTTAGCTGAATTCTTCTCCTGAGTGACCTTTTGGGGTGTGATTAATCCCTGGGCTATGCATGCACAGATGGGTTTTGTTGTCTAGACTGGGCTTTGTCATATCAGTTCCTGGCAGTCTCATCTACATTGGAGTTAAACATTTTTCTTTTCATAGCTGTACAATTAGAAAACTCCAGAGTGAATCATGGTCATAATGTCATGTATTGTCTTCCACAGTCATTTTTAGGTTGATCCATATGTTTATATTGCAGGGTGTCACCGCTCTGATTGAACCTCCCTTCTTGAATCACCTCTAGGGCTGCCTCAAACAAAGATACTCCAGCATTTGGTGAGGAAGATGGAGTTTTATAATGAAGAAATTGCCTGTTGATAGTAGTTAATCTCCTTGTTTAAAGAAAAAAGACCCATTTCATCTTCTAATTTAATGATAAATTGCAGTGATTCATCAGGGAAGGAGGGTTTATTAATAGAGAGGATAATAAATGGGCTGCAGAGAGATATGAGAAAATAGTTTTGTCAAATAAGGGACTTAGGGGGGGAAAATGCAGAGCTTGAAGTCAGAACTGGAATCTTCAGAATCAGTGGTACCTCTGTGTACCCCAGATATCAAATCAAGGACCTCCCCTCCTCATCTCAGACTTGCTGCTTTAGGTTAAATTCAGACTGTAAATGATCCAAGGACGGAAATACCTACAGCCCTATGACGTCTCCAGATCCAGCATGAAAATACTCTCGGAATGTTCTGAGTTGAGGGGAACTGGAACTGTCTATGAATTTGAGTTGAACTCAGGAAATTGTTTCTGACAAGACTTCCAACTTTAAGATGAAAAATACAAAATACTTTTTTTTTAATAGGGTCTGGTATTCACTTTTCAGAGATGGTGTAGGCAAAGCCACCCATGTGGTTATTTCCCTTCTGTACCATGAAATGGAATTCTTCTTAGGTTTGAGTTAATAGTAATTGAAGTTTGACATCTGTCCCTGCAAATGCTTTAGAAATTTGCTAGGGACAAAACCAGGGGTGAGATTCTTTCGAGAAGTCACTGACAAAGTCCTTGTTATTAGGAAATGTTTGCTTAGGAGTGAAGAAAAGAAGTCTTTTTTTCTCCAGATAGAGGGGAAAGTAAATCTGCATTTCCCTTTCCTGGCAGGGCTTTTATTGAACAAGAAACAGGCAGAAGCTGTTGATCTTTTGAGAACATCTGCCCCTTCCTGTGCTTAGCTTCTCTCAGGGGAGACTGAGGGAGACTGAGGTAGGACATGTATACTGTGGGACCCTTGAAAGGTTTCATTGGGGCATGAAATGAGAAATGAGATGCTTTAAAGTTTTGTTTTGGTGAGCAAAAAAAGAAATGTGATATTTTGATCAGATTTTTGTGGTTGCTTTTTTTTTTCCTACTTGAACCAGCAGCTATGCTGATTTTCCAGACTCCAGTGCTGGTTCTGACCAGGCAGGCTGGAATAGCCCAGCATTTCTGCCTCCACGCTTGTCAAATGTGTGATCTCCTGATGCTCGTTAACAAAGAGTTATTAATCATGCTTGCTTTCTACCTCCTTTGAAAGAAGAGGAAGGTTGTGAGGTGCAATCTCTGCCTCTCTTTGCCTCCGAGGAGAGGAGAATATGGGTCAGGAAGAGGCATCACCTGCCGTGCCAGGGGATTGCTGTGATGTGTGTGGTGCTATTTAAGGAAACAGATTAGAAGAGGGGAGGGAGAAGGAAAATCCCTCTATTAACAAACTCATTAGTGCTGGGACAAGTCAGACCAAATTGCTCTTCAGAAAAGCACCTCTAGCTGGATTTATTATTCTCTGTAATTAGGGCCAAAACAGGATGGAGTGTGGTACAAGCAGGGGCTGAGAGAGGAAACGTGGCCTGTTCAAAGCCAATTATTCGTAATTATTCAAGTCGAGATGTGACATTTACACCAAGGAGAGAATAAGATCACAACGCTATTTCCTCACACAAAGAGCCTGTGCTGTGCTTGCAGGCTGTCTGCAGACCAGAAACACCGTGTGGGAGATGGTTTAAAGGGATTTGGGAGTGACAGATGAGGGGTGGGATGCCTGGACACAATTGCACGCTGACATTTAGGTTGCACCTGGTGAGGTGGATATTTGTCTTCCTGGGACTGTATGGATCCAGCAGCTCTGGGCACCATTCAGGCTGGCAGAGGTCAGAGCTGGGCATCCTCAGTGACAAAGAGCCTTGTGTGGAAGTGTCCCCAAGCCTCAGCCTCAGCTGCTCTTGGATACCACAAAGCTTTCCAGGGAGGATTTTTGTTGGATTTGAGTTCTTGGTGCCCTGCAGTAAGTGCCCTGGTGGAGCAACAAAGAGAGGGGCAGAGCCTCTCATAGCAGGGAACAGGAGTTCCAGCTTCATCTGCCCCAGCTGAGCTGTCCTGGCTGAGCTGCCAGCAAAGTTGTCCTTTGCAGAAACTGGTGCAGAAGGGAGGAAAACTGGATTTCCCCGAGGAAATCTGCCCCTTAGTCACCTGCCCAGGAGAGGCTCTGCAAGCACTGGTTGCAAAAGCTTTTGTCTCTGCCTCTTCAAACGCAGCAGCCTGAGGGGTTTCTTTGAAAGAGGCTTTTTGGTGTTTTCCTTTCAAGTGGCAGGAGATGTGTGCTTGAGCCGCAGGTGGTCAGCTCGGAGCCTGAGCAGTGTTTGCAGGAGCCGACAATTCCAAACTCCCTGAGCAGACAGGAAACATCAGAGAGATTTGAGGCTTCTCCGTGCCAGACTTTGGAAACAGCACAAACTCAAAATGCTTTTATCAAAAAAGTGTAAGCATCTCTGTGGAGATCCACAGTTGGCTTTAACAGTGACTTTTTTTTTTTAATATAAGTTATTGATCAGAGTATAATCATCTTACTTTAGTTTAACTCTTCTTGAGTTTAGCAGTGTACACCTAAAATGTATTTAAAGCAAATATATCAAAAACTTAATCTGGTGTTGTTTTCCTACGCCTCCCTCAGTGTGCAGTTGTACTCTTCATCTTGCAAATCTAACTCACACTGTCCTTCTGTGGAGGTTTCAAACCATCCCTTGCAGGTTTACTTCCAGCAAGTTTAGATCTCCTCGGTCCCACAGCAGGCACAGGCAGGGCAGTTTGAAAGCTCTGCCAGCTCTCTCCCAGCTGGTCTGAGATTGCTTCAAATCCCCCCGGAGAGCTCTGGTGCTCTCTGTTCCTTGGCTGATCCTACAGTAGCTGCTCTGAGGCAGGAGAAGGTCCAGCTATGAAATGCTGGTCTCCAACAGCATCAGAAGTGGATGCTCGTGGGAGAGTTGGAAGAACAAGGCAAGGGTTTCCAGCAGTTTGCAGCTCAGCAGCTGCTTAAACCACACTTAATAGCTTTGTCTTGATGGAAGTTTTCTCCC
This sequence comes from Acrocephalus scirpaceus scirpaceus, assembly GCA_910950805.1. Taxonomy (NCBI): domain Eukaryota; kingdom Metazoa; phylum Chordata; class Aves; order Passeriformes; family Sylviidae; genus Acrocephalus; species Acrocephalus scirpaceus. The sequence continues at coordinate 12,278,252 of OU383785.1, forward strand.
CTGAACTTCTCCAACTGCTTTCCGAATCCTGGTAAGTATTTGGCATCCTGAACCTCCTGTCACAAGCAGCTCCATAGCTTAACAAAGTGCTGTGTGAGGCTTCTCTTCTGGTCTGCTCTGAACCTGCCACTTGCTAGTCCATTTGATGTCACTGAGTGCTGTGAGAAATGGTGAACAATTTCCCTTTTTACATTGCTAAAATGGTGAATGTCATACTCCTGCTCAGCTCTCTCTTTTCTGCTTTGCTCAGTGCTTGGATGCTCAGGTATTTCACAGAATGGTTTGGGTTGGAAGGGCCCTTAAGGATCACCCCGTTCACAGGCAGGAGTGCCACCCCCATGGTCAGGTTGCTCTGATGGGGAGTTTGGAGGGGATAGGGATAACTTCTCACCAGGTGTCACGCTGATCTGCACAGCAGGAAGGGAATAATGCCTCTGTTCAGCAGGATGAAGAATTCTCTCCTGGCCCATTAAAGCTCAGCTTCCTGAGAAGTGCTGACACTCATCTGATCACTGATGACTGGAAAAGGCCAAAGTTCTCGTGCTGCTGTCTCTGGCACTGTGACCTCATTTGCCACCATCCCTAGAGCTTTGTGGACCTTTATGGAGCACATAAACACCCACCAGATGACTCAGTTAGCTCTGTGTATTCCCTTTGTACAGCTCCTGCTGCTGTCACAGCTGAACTCCCTCCACAGGACCTCACAGCAGCACCCTCACAGTCCCCTCCATCACTCACATCACTCAGAGGAGCCTCATGGGCCTGGAGCAAATTTCTGCTCAAGAGAGTGCCAAGGTTCAAAGTGATTGACCAAACCACTGCTGTAACTGGGCAATGGGTGTAACAGGGAAATAAACAGCTCACAAACCTCATTGCTCCTCTTAGTGAGGTTGCCTTCCTGCTCTCTCATCCACTATCCCATGGAAGTGAATTTGGAAGTTGCTCTGTCAGCGGAACCTTCACTGTGAATTGAAACTTCTGTAGACATGGCCTCTCTGCAGGACTGGTAAGAAGTGAGTCTTTTACAGAAATTTCCCCCATTGCAGTTTCCTTCTGAGCTTATGGCTCTGAGGGGTTTCAGAGAGGAATAGGGGTTGGATATGGAGGAGAGGTTTGGTGGAATTCCCCATGGAACTGCTGAACTCTCCTGTTTGAAGGCATGCTTGTTCCACCATGCCTGACAGCCTATCCATAGCCTCTGAGTACAAACAGAGGATTTGTGATGTTGTCTGCTCTGTGTTTGGTCCTTCATCATCCAAGTGTTTGATTTCACAAGCAACAGTGAGTTGAGAGCTCTTGTCCAGGTCTGTTATCCTGTTGGATATCTCCTCTTGGTATGGCTTGGCAGTGTATAATACCCCTCAAAACTAAACCAGGGGTGCAGGCTGTTGACCTGACAGCTTCTCACTGGCACGTTCCCTTTTTGCCCACCACAGAAGAGTCCCCCCAAAGATTTGGTGCTGCCTCTGCACTGCCACCCCTGGTTTCTCCTGTTGACTTTCTTTCTCTGTCCCAGCTGCACAGTTCAAACCTGACTTTGCCACACATGCTCCTTCTTGCTCCTTCTTCCTCCTCCCTCTGGAGAAAGGAGAGGCTATGTTTGAGCCTCCACCATTTGATGGAAGACGCAGTTCATGTGTAGCCTGCAGAAAAAACAACAACATGCAGCCCCATACTTTTTTTGCCCTCTTTTCAAGTATTTGAGTGTGTGAATTCTGCATTTGATGCTCAGCCCTTCACAGAAATGAGACAGCTCCTTCTCCTTTCCCTGTCCTCCAGGGTGGTGCTGTTTCTCTGGGTGTGTCCCTGCTGCAGCACAGTCAGCCTTAAATTAACTTGCTTGAATCTTTGGAGCTGTCAGACACTCTGCAGCAGTTTGGCTGCTGCATTCCCAGGGCTGCCAGGTGCCAGCCTGTGTGCTATGGTGCCTTCCTAAGTGGCCACAAGCCTTGTGGCAGGTAGGAGTGTGTGACAAAGTCCTGCAGGCATTAGCTGAGTTCTCATGGCTCTACAAGTACAGGTAAGGGCAACAAAAGGCTTCTCAGGCAGCACAAAGAGGTGTCCCAGGGTCCTCACAGAGCTCCCTTGCACATGCTTGGAGCTCTCTTCATTGTGCTCAGTTTTTAATCCTCTGTGGGCCAGGAAAGGCTGTACCTGCAGGGTGGCACTTGTCAGTGATGGAGTTTGTCATGCCCAAGGATACCTCTGTGGAGCACACTCTGTGCTATCAGAGAGAGAGGAGCAGAGAAAATGCCATTCTTGGCACATCCCTGGTACTCCCAGGTTGGAGAGATGGGCACCCTTCCATGTTGAACTCTAGTGTCAGCCCAGCACCTTGGGCTGGCAGTGCAGCCCTCCTTTCTCAGCACGTCTCATAGCTCAGCAAGAGTAAAAGCAAACCAAAGCTTTCTGGCTCTACCTCTCATCCACTTAACATTGAAAAGACTTGATGGGAGCCCCTTTGGGTGGTGGTGGACACATCTTTGTGTTTGGAGATGTGTCTGTGCTGCTGGGCAGGTGCCTTGGCAGGGTGGGCTGCTGCATTGTGCTCACCTGGCACTCTGCAGAGGCACAGCTGCAGGGCTGGGTGCAGCACCAGCTCAGGTGTCCCTTTCTGTGGTCCCAGGAGAATTCCACAGCTGCCTCCACCATCTCCCTCCCCTCCAACCTTGGTTTAACACAAACCCCCTTTTACTTCTAATCAGTTTACTCTCCGAAGTCATGTCTCTGCAGCACTGAGCTGTTTCCAGATATGCTCTGAGAGTGCAGTGAGGGGGAAGGGAGACAAGTTTCTTATTGATAATAGCTATCTTTAACTCTAGAAATAGCCCAGCCTCTGGGGATGTACCTGAGCTGATGAAAGAATCGTTTATGTTGGTCCAGCTCCTGTGCAAAGCTTGAGAACTGACAGGAGAATAATGCAGAAAATGTCTTTCTCAAGGAAAGCAGAGCATGACTCGGTGCTTTCTTATATTTCCTTCAGGGAAAACGGGGTTAAGAGCTCATTTATACAGAAAGAAAGGAAGAGCAAGAAAAAACCTCAGTTTTTTCCTCAGCCAGGAAAAACAAGCAAGGCTGGAACTCTCATGTTATGAGGTGGTTTCACAAACTAGTAGAGAAATTGTGCTCTGAACTTCAGCAGAGATGGATGTTACCAGACAACTTTAATTTTTGCTCTTGCACCTACTAAGCCAAGCATCCAGAGAGAATATGTCACATAGCAAATGGGCTTGTCACCCTCTGGAAAACACAGGTTTTGTAGCTCAGGACAGGAATCCAGAAATGAGAGAGGGTGATCCAACACCAGGAGCCTTTCAGTGGCACAGGCAAGGCTGCCATGGGGTCACCATGCAAAGGAGTCAGGGACAGAGGGGGAAGACAGGAAATCTGCACTGATGATGTGATTGTGCAGAGGAGGAGAAGGTGGCTGAGTTCTAAACATTTTGATTTTCTGTAGAATTAGATATATCTTGTCTGCTTTGGCTGCTAGAGACGAGACCTTGAGCTAGAAACTTCTGCCAAACGCTGTGTCAGTTGTAATTTTCTAATCAAGTTCCTACTGCAGCCCATGAGAGACGGATAAACAGATTCTCTTCAGTCTCCATGCATGTATCAGCCATCACTGTGTGCTTGGGGCATTCACAGCTACTTAAATACCTTTTTTGGGAGGGCGGCTGTTGTGTATGTAATAAAAATAGGGACAAAATGAGTGTGGAGAATTAAATCATGACAACTAAAAGAATAGATTTCATTCTTAATGGTTCGTAATGTAGAGGTGTTTGGTTTTGTTGGTATTTTGTTACATTTGTGTGATTTTTTTAAACTTCAGCAAATGACCAAGATTGTTAAAATATGCCCTTAAATTTGACACAGTTTTCAAACTGTTCCTCTTGACTTGGTCTCATGCTATTCATTATTCTTGGTGTTTGAGGGGTCATTTAAAGTCCATGGTATCATTAGTGAATCTGAACTGGAAGAAATCCAAGCTAAATTATGTCTGGGCTATTGTGAAGATGGTGAAATAAATTACACATTTTAGATGCCTTCATTCCAGCAATGCTTCTGAATCTATCTTTTTGTTTGTGCATTTGTGAGCTCTTTGGTGTCTGTGACTGCATCTTTGGGGGGAAAAGCATTTCTGTGCCTGCTTGTGGATGCTGTTCAATAGCACAATATATTTGGGTGAGTCTCTCCTCTTACTCTGATTTTTGTGAATGTTCCTTTTCCTTTTATCTTCAAGTTTTTTTGTAAATTTTTTTCTTTTTTGCTAGAAAATTTAATTCCAGGGGTTACTTGCAACACACTGGCTAAAAGCTCCCTCCCCATTCTGTTGCAGTGGAAACAGGCTCATTAATGGACTTATTCATAATCTCCAGCCAGACGTGCCCAGGGAGATCTGTGGGCTCTGAGTTAACGTGTCTGTGGCTACCTCTGCCAAGTGGACATCTATTATTTTCTCACCTCAGCCCCAGAAATGACTCCCCTGACAGAGGCACTTTGCTATACCACAATAGCCAGAGATTGCTGAATATTCATTATATCTGGCTGCCCAAAGTGCTTCGCCAGCACATGGTGTTGGAGCCAAGATGTTTTATTTCCTTCCTACCTTTTGCTTTCCTTGGAGAGCGCGGGGTGGCTTCTGTCGGCAGCTCGGTTAACTTCCCCATCTGAGCTCCTTCATTCCAGCTCTGCTTTGAGAAGTGGGAACAGAGGGGAAAAACTGATTCAGCCTGAGTGTTTTAGTTCCATGAAAGTGAAATTTGCAGCCCTGTTATTCTGCTGGAAGATTGATTAAAGAAGACAAGCCTTTGAACTTTGTTTCAAACAAGAGGCAGCTGTAATAACTGTAATCTTCTGCTTTATGTTTCCCCGTGTGAGGGAGGGAGGAACTCCTTTTACCTCTCTGTCACGGTGAAAATGAGGGATGGAGGTGGCCTGCATTCCAACAGCAGCGGCCACAGATCCTCTTTGTGCCTCTCAAAATCCCATGTGGCCATTTTGTGTTGCTCACTGAGACTTAAACCTGGCTCAGATTCCTTTGTGGGCTCCTAGCCCGAGTAAGGGTGAGCAGCAGGAATGACCCGGCCACTGTGTGGCAGTGTGAAAAACACGGTTCACTTTCTTAGAAAAATTTAGAAGTTAAATAAAAGAATAAAAATAAAATAGACAATTAGGAGAGACAAAAGCAAAATTCAGTTTCTCGGCCGAGGGTGCCTGGCATGGAGCCAACCAGCACCCTGTTAACAAAGAGTTTGTTCCTTAAAAGTATCAGCCTGTTGCATATTTAAAAATTCACATACATGATTCAAACATTCCTTTTGAGTGTGAATTCTTTTGTTCAGTTTCAACTCCCCCCCAACCATTTTATCTGGCAGCTCCATCTGCAGGTGGCTCCATTCGGTCCCATAGCACAGGTCCCCTAAATTCTTCCCCCGGGGTTTTGGTCATCTTCATTTGGATAAGATGCTTGATAACAGAAGTTCAATAGCTTTTGGTCAGCAATCTTCATGCAGGCATGCAGGATGCAGGATGCAGGATGCAGGATGCAGGATGCAGGACCCCCTTCCTTCTGGTTTTTCAGTTTACAGGAAAAAAACCCCAGTCTTCTACTTCTAACACTATGTTACAATCAAAGATATCCATTCATCACATTTCTAAACTCTATTAATAAAAGAAAATACATCTTCCCACATTCTACATACAATATTCATTTTAATATTTGTGAAAAACCAACTATATACTGTGCATTTATAACAGCAGGATGGTGGGCTGTGAACTCCATCTTCCAGCTGGAGAGAATTTCAGCCCCCTGGGATTTCCCAGTCTTGTTTGCTGCTGAGGTGCAAACACCCAAATGGTGATAGAGAGACAGCCTGCAGGTCCAGCCATGCAGGGGATTGTCTTTGACCAGCAGCAAACAATGAAAATAAAGTGTATGGAAGTGAATATAGACATAGCAAGCTTTCATCTGTGCTGTAGTAGCAAATGCCAGATCCTTGTGGTCAAAGAGCTGTGTACTCTTCAGGCTTATGCAAATTTACAGAATTCCACTTTTGACAAAAATCCTCTTTTATTCATTGTCATTGTAAGAAAAGGGCAAAAAATGAAATGCATCTTTGATCATTATGTAATTACTTGAGGATTTATCTTCATGGTTATAGGAGATTACTTTAAAAAGCAGTTTTTCGTTACGGCCCTTCTCCCAATGTTTTGAGTGACTGAAGTTAAATCCTTTTCTCTGTCTGACTGGGTTCAAACCTGCTTTAATTGTTTCACAGAACATTTCGCTGGCAATGAAGTTGTAGGCAGGGGTTTGTGCATGTGAATGAAGGCAGAACTCCCGCTTCAGTAGTTGTACTTGATGTGTAATTTGATATTCAGCAAGGGAAAGAGCATCTCCTCACCCCAGTGTCGGGCAGTCCTGCAGGTTCTGAGCAGCCAAAATACCACGTCAGGTGGGCAAGAACCCTGGGGAATTGTGGCTTATTTGGTGGCCTGGAGAGGTCTCTAGAAATGTAAATTCAAATAGTGTTAGGCTGAAGGGGAAATTGAATCCCTGCAGCACAAGGCATGAAAGAAAACATTGCTGTTATTGTCTGATGTTTGTGGGTTTTAGTGCCTACCTAAAGGATGTGGCTCAAATCTCTGATAACCCACTAAGCCATGCCTAACTGTTGTGCTAGTTCTTGTCTTTCATTAATTCTTTTTAAATTAAAGGGCTCATCCAATGAATTTAGTGCTTGCACTTGCTGAGACGCTGAGCAGTATTTAACTCTATGTAATTTTTACAGCTCTACTGCATTGACTGAGACTTTTTTCAGTGATTGCATCATGAGACTTCTACTTTTTCCTCTTCTACGGGTGATATTTTCTCTCCTCTGAAGGAATTTAGTTATCAAAAAACAGGGGAATGGAAGGACGAATATGCCTTATATCTTGGATTCTCTGCAGAGATCCCTTTATGCAAGGTTTTATGTGCAAAGAGTGCAGACAGGAAGATGTACATGGGAAATAGTGTCTGTGACGGCAGGGATGTGGGGCTACTCTGTTTGATACCAGTTTAGTTTGAAGGTCTCTATTCAAACTCTCTTGACATTACTGTTGTAAGTTAATTCAGAATAATTTTGCCACAATTTAGTCTCTGTAGATCCTACAGTAAAATCTCTTCCCATTGGTGTCACCTAGTTCTCAGCTCAGTAGATGTGCCTTCATTGCTGGAAATGGAATTATCTAGGTTTAAAATACATTTTCCCTATACTTAAAAAACCTGTTAGGCAGTTTTAATACCAAATCCGTTCCAGCTATAGAAGCAGAATGGAATAAACTATCTGTGTGTCTGGCTACAGGCAGCAGAAAATCCAGTTAAAGAACTGGATTTTCTCCTTACTTATTCAATGTTTGCCTTCACTGTATCCAGCCATACTTTGAAAAATAATAGGTTCATGTACTGTCTCTGCCAACAATATTAATATTTCAACACTACATAGCTGAACCAGACTTCTTTGTTTGTTTCAGTATTAATTCTTTTTATGCAAGTAAATACTGCCCTTGGCTTTGTGGGGCTCTGTGGAGAGCCTGCATTTCCACTTGCTTTGGGGTTCAGCTGGGTTGGTCAGCACAGGGGATTTATGGTTTTGCTTTCCAGTTGTAAGCACATCACAAACACATCCTGGTTTATGAGCAAGCTGCAGACTGGTCAAATGGACAGCATGACAGATCTCCTGAACTTGGATGGAGGAATTATAACTGGGATAGATGTTGCCAATATCTTAATGCAAATTTGCATGGTATTTATACATGCATGACGATCAAAAAATACACTAAATTTTGCAGTCAGTTTTCTTCCCTTGTCTAGAGTTCAACTGGGCATTTTCCTGTGCAGTACTGAGGCGTGTGGAAGTGCTGAGCAGTCCTTTCAATGACCTTTGGTATCATGAAACTTTCTTAGGAGATCCCAAAGCTGCTCTCAGAACAGCTGAATGTTCATGCTAAACCCCACAGGCACATGCAGAGCAGGGCTGGCAAGATAATTCTCTTTCCCTGGCACCTGTGAAACATTTTCATTTTCACCACTCTGCTTGCTCTGCCCTTACTTATTGTACTGCCAAACTCCGAGCTCCTTGCCTGCATTTTCTCAGCTTAGTGGTGCTCCCTTTCCCTCCCAATCAAATCACCCTGAGCTGATGTTTCTGAAGGTTTGTCCTTGCCAGGTCTCTGTCATTCACTCAGGTGTATCAAACCCTATGGGCCCCTATGGCTCAGACTCATGGGACTGAAGGCTCAGAGTGGTGCAGCAGCCCTGAAAAACAGAACTCAGGAAATTGAGGAGTCCTGCCTCATTCAAAGATGTGAGGGAGGTGAAGTTAGAGGAAGTGTGGTCAAATAAAACTCTGCTTGTCAGCCATCAGTGGGGGCATGGAAGGTGGAGCTTACAGAGCAGTCAGGGGCACTTGTAGATTCAGTTGGCAGCTGATTTTATTTGGACAGCAGGAGATGGATGCTGGAGATCTGCATTTGTTGCCACCCTAAACAAAGATTCAGATTATTTACCTTGTTAAATTTATTTTTTTTAGCTAAAAATTTCCATTTTCTTTGATTCAAGAGGAAACCAGTGAGGAGATTTCTGTGTAAAAAAAGGATATTTTTTGTTAACCTCAGCATCCTGCCCAAGTTCAGTGGCCCTCAGTAAAGATCAGCCCTACATTCAGCCAGGTTTGGCTACAATCACCACATGGACTCCTGCATGAAGAGCAGTGCAGGGAAACAACACCACTGTGTCAGGGTAGAAATGTGTCCTTCATGACTGGACCAGGCTGGGCAGAGAACTGGGCAGTCTGATGAAAATGGAGAAGCCACAATGTCAAAAAGAGGCTGGACCACCCAGCTGATGGGAAATTTAGTCATATTTCAAGGTTCCATTTTAGATGCTTTACAGCCTTAGAAATTTATTGCCATCATATGGCTTAAATTTCAAACTACTTTAGAACTAACCTTGGGATCAAAATGTTCTTAGATTTAATTTTTTTTTCTCTCTGGGACAAAAATATTTAACTTTGGATGGAGCAATGCCAAGCTTGTACCTTTTATGAGCCAGTATATTTTTAGCTAAATCACAACATCTATGCTTTCCTTTTTTTAAAATTTCTCATACCAAATACAGGATTTTTTTTCCTTCAAAAAGAATTTTTGAATAAAAACAATTTTCATTTATCAGAAAGGAATTAAGCCCCTATTGAGATCCTTTGATTTCTTCAGTGTACAAAAGGTAGGGCACAGGGGATTTTTAATTTCATGGTTTGTTTGGTATTTCAGAGGCAGTGAACATGAGTGGTTAGATCAGCTGATACTGGATCAGAAATCACAAGATGTTGTGTAGCTTTTATCAAGTCTTTTAAGTATTCTTTTGCCTTATTAACCCCTTCTGATAGGGAATTACTTATACTCTACTTTAAAATGGGAATAAATCTTCACAAATGATGAATTCACCAAAAAACAGTAAAAAATAAGTGATTTAAAGCACAAAAACAAAAGGGGATGTATGGGATTTCTTTATGGACTGGTGCTGTTAAATCACTGCTCCAACTCCATCTTGTTCAAATCCACCCCAAGAAGGCAGAGCTCTCTCTGGGGTTACCTGGGGACACCCAGACCTGACAAACACCTCCTCCTATGAGGAAAAGTGTCCTCTACCAAGCTGGACACGTGGCTGAAGGGGCATTTTGGGACAATGTGTGTACTGGCATTTTCCACGGTGTGCTTGCTTGCAGATAGCTTGAAGAGTTCAACACCAGGCCAGTAATTGTTTTCTCCTCTGTTCTAAAAATCACCTAAAATGCCAAAATATTTGCGCTGGTTGGTTTTTTCTGGATTTAAAAATTATATGAATTGTCAAAATTAGATTCTGGTGAAATATTCTGCAAAGTTTTGAACAAAATAAATGCTATTTTAACAGGGATTGTTTTTAGAAATCAGATGTATGGAACACAGCATAATAGCAATGATAATTCAAAACCAGAACTTAGAAAATTGTTTTGGCCAAAGTCTATAGAAATCCTAATGAGAAGAAAAAACCCAGAAAAATATGAAGCAGGGGCAATTTCCCAGAAGAAAATTGCCACCTTTTAACAGTAAATACTTTACCTACTCTGATGCATACATTAATGTTTATAATATATTGTCTTCAGCAATTATTTAGGCTTCTGTTGCATTCTGTATTTTAATGACCAATTGATATTTAACTACCTTGTTATTACTAATGCCTTTAATTAAGTTTGCTGTTCCTTACTGGAACAAAGGAATCCTGGATACAACCACAAAGCCATTTCATCTCCTTGCAGCAGGACTGAGGCCGTTTTGCTGCATATTGAAAATCAGGTTCATTCAGGTTCACGCTCCTGCCTGAAAGGAAATACAGAATAAATATCTGCTGGGTTTAAAAAAAAATATTTAGGAAATTTCTGCTGCTTCCATCTCCACTCAGGGGGTCTGGTTTGGGTCTGTCACTGAGGTCCTGCCATTGATTTCAGAGGAGCTCTCTGTGCCTGTGTCCTGCATGGTATGTGTGATGTGATTTGGGAATGTTTGGATGGTGAAGGGTACAAGGGGCAGCTGAGAGCACTGGGTCTGTGCAGCTGAACCAGAGGGGGCTGAGGGGAAACTCCTCACACTCTACAGCCTGTCAGAGGGCATACACTGATCTCTGATGTGTGCTGGCAGTGACAGGACAGGAGGGACCAGCTGGAGGAATGGCAGGGGAGGTTTAGGTGGATGTTAGAAAAAAAGCTCCTCACCCAGAGAGTGTTGGGGCACTGGAGGAGGTCCCCAGGGAATGGGCATGGCCCCAAAACTGCCACAGCTCCAGGAGAGTTTGGACAACAATCTCAGGCATGTGGTGCCACTCTTGGGGATGGTTCTGTGCAGGGCTCGATGATCCTTGTGGGGTTCTTCCACCCCAGCCTGCTCTGTGATTGTGAGGAGTTTTCAGGTGGCTGCTAGGGATGGAACCCCCCAGTGCCCTCTCAGCTGAGGGAGAGGTTTGCTGCCCTCCACAGCAGTTTCTCAGCCCTGGAACAATGGGAGTGATGCTCAATTGGTCTCGGGAGTCAAACCCACCCAAGGAAAAGGGAGGAACTCCAGGGCTGCATCTCCCTGTGCACATGGAGGCTCAAACCTGGGCTCTGGTCCTGCAGAGTCCAACTCCAGGCCCCCCCTCCAGCAGCGACTGACATGGAGCTCATAGAGGACTGTAACTTCAAAATGAGACTGAGTGTCAAAATGAGTGTTTAAATAACAAAAAGTCTCTTTTTATGCAAATGTCCCAAGCACCAAAGAACAAAGAGAGGACCTCATCCCTCTCCTACCCTCTGAGAAGCTGGGAAGTGTAAGCAAATGCTCCTAATGGAAGGGAAGGGTTTTGTTCCCTTTGCTGTAGCCATTGTGTGTTCTGCAACAAAAGCAGAGATTTGTTGATCATGAACCTTCCCTGGCATCTGGCTGGGAGGGAAGAGAAGCAAAGGACACAAGGCTAGAGTGGGCTACCTAACTCCTTCTAATCTTCTCCCTCTCCCTCCTTCTTGGGTTGAGAAAGAACTTGATTTATTTTTTTTCTTGCTGTCCTGGAGAGGGTTTGTTTGCCTTGAGAACCAGAGGACTGTAACTCTGACAAGAAACTTCCAAAACAAAAGAATAGGAAAAAGAGAAAATAGATCAATAGACATCTTCCACTGTGGGAGAGCCCTTTCCCTCTCTATTAAATTGAGACAGCCACAGCACAAAAGGAGGGTGAGAATATGACAGAGCAGCACAAAACTCCCTCAGCCCCGCGTCTGACAGAGGCTTTTGTGCCCCTGCTCAGGGTTAATCACACCTGAGGTAGCATCCAGGTCATGGTGAGTGGGAGGGTCTGTGGTAGGTCAGCAATGAAAGCTGTCTGCAGACAAATTGCTTTATAAACCTGGAGCCCTCTCGGTCTCTGAGAGGCACTGGTTTCATTTTTTCTTCTAGGATTGGTAGGAGATCAGTCCCTGAGGTAGCTAAAGCCTGCTGAAAATTTGAGCCGAGTTCCATGCACCTGAAAAGTGAAAAATCTCTGTCTCAGCTGGGAATGTGCTGCTGGTCCCCCTCAGCACCTCCCTCCTGTGCTGCTGGGAGGAATTCTGCACTGTCTGTGCTTTAGGGAAGGAGAACTAAAGGGTCAGAATAAAACCCAAGGCACAGCAATACTTTCTCCACCTGACCTCTGGGCATCTTTCCCTCATTCATAAGGGAAACCTTTATTCTGGGAAATTCAATAGAAATAAAGCAAATACAACAGAAATACAGCAGATAGGAGTGCTGTGAGTCCTTTCCTCTCCCACACTGCTGCTCTTCACTAGAAAACTCTGTACCTGCACCTGATAGAAAATCTTATCTGACCTGACAGCAGCTGATTTATTTACCAGCAACAAAAGCAACATCAACAATTCTGTTGTTGGGGAGGAGAAGATGCTGCACTAGGAAAGGTGATAACCTAGAAAGGGATATTTCTGCATAGAGAATTTTGATTGAGGTTTGATTTTTGGAAAGGAGCAGGAAGAAGTTACTTTCATAGGTGCAGAGGAAGGTCCAGTGAGCAGGCTCTTGGATTTGTGTGATTCTTGAAGTGCTTTCAAATGTCAGATTTTCTGCACAGTGGTGCTGGGGAATTGTCCCTACTCAAAGGTGTGTACCAGAGCTGCAGAGTGTTTGTTTTGGACAGGATGTTCTTATTTCCTGCTGCTTGTAAAGCCTCTGGCCCAATGGGATTCCCTGCCTCGCCGACAGGAAGATGTTATCACTGTAAATATTCCTGCTGCTCTGCATGCCTGCACTCGCAGTGTTGTTGGGGGGGTGGGAGAAATCAATCAGAGTTTCAGCAAAACCCATGGGCGGAGATGTTCAGAGCTGCCAGTTCCCGTGGGCATCCAAATCCCCCAGGCAGCTCTGGGGATCTCAGCCTGTAATTATTATCAGTAAACATTTTGCTGTTGGGAGCAGGTGAGAGCGGCTAGAAGGAGCTGGCTTAAATCCAAGGAATTTATATGCCACCTTATTATCATAGTAACTGTGTCAGGGAATAGATGGGGTGTTTGCTTACTGCATTTCACCACCTCAGTGACTGAGACACAGAAAAGCCCACAGACTAACCAGAAATCTCTGTCCATTTGGGAACTTGAATAGAAATGCTCTATATTCCAGGCCAGTGCCCTAACGTGCATCGTTTCTCCCTTGTTATCATGCATTAGGGGAGAGATGGATGATTTCAGTATCCATCATACATTTCAGTATGTCATTTTCATAGGGAGTGTTGACATTTCATTATTGTCTCCTGTATTCCTATGAAATAATTTCTGAAACTCTTCCTTGTAGTAAATTAGGAGATTCAATTTTTTTAAAACAAGGTTTTCTTACTGTTTCTATATTAATCCATGCTATTTCCAATTCTGAATTTGTTTCATTGTAATTTTGATTTACAATAACCCAATATTTTAATCCAACCTCATGATTTGTTCCAAATCATCATCTTCGACAAAAATTTTATTTGTGATTGATTTCACAATGTGTCCATGTGAAAATAGAAAAGTGGAAGTAATTTCAGTGAACTGTCAGCATTCCAAGATTAAAAAAAAAAAAAAAATCCAGCAGTAAAAATTCCCAAAGGATCCAGTGTTTTTTTTATTTCAATTGATATAATATTACTGGAACATAGAAATCAGTTTTGTGCCAATAGCTTCCCCACAGTGAATCTGTTGAGATTAAAAGAATGCAGCCAATGTTGTCTGAGACCAGTTTAACTCTCACAAAGTAGGTATAAAAAAGTAGCAGTAATATTTCCACAGCCATAACCAGAAATTCTCCTGCAAAGCTACTGCTATGCAAAAGTTTTGAAACAGAGCAAAGATGAACATTAAACAACAAAACTGGTATTTAACACTTCTCTTTACCTTGTTCTGCCATCCTTTCACCTTGTAAACCACCTCCACGGAACCTCATCCCTTCTGTTTTTGCAGCAGTGAACCTGATAGGAAAACAGAGTGAAAATTAATTTAATGTGGGTGGGTAATTGTGTCCCACCTCGACTCCTGTGCTGCTCGCAGCTCTGTGGTACCCGAGTGCCTTCCAGGAGTGCAGTGAACAGTGCAGCTCACAGCTGGCACGTGTTTGTTCTCTCATCCCTCCTCGGGGGAAATCACTTTCAGCTGAGTGATTTGGGAGGAATTCTTTCTAAATATGTGCACATGGGATGCTAAATATTTGCTAGGAAAAGACCAGGCCAAATGAATTCCTCCTGGAGTGGAGGAAAATGGAGTTTGTGAGGATTATTTTGTCTCATGAGTTAATTCTGTAGTAATTAGTTACTTGCACAGAGCTATGGTGTTGCTGCCACAGATATGCAGCACTCCTTTTGGGAGGCTGTCAGGGAACATGGCTGTGTGTCAGTGAACCTGGAGGTGAGGACAGAGAGAGGAGAATACACACTAATTTAAATGAAAATATTTACTCCTGACTCTGCTTAAGCAGAAGAGCTCCGAAGCAGTGCCCTGGCTGGGAGGCAAATATCACTCGTGAAGTCTCACACAGAAATGTCAGGATCCAGGTAATCGTGTTCTCAGGACTGTTCCCGTGTTATCCAACATGCAAAATAGAAGCAGGACATGTTCCTCCTGAAACACTGAGTCTCCAGGGTGTTCCAGGGTAGAGAATGCCTCGTATTTATTGCCCTGTGCAGAATTTTCGCGTGCTCCCATATGTAGAGCTTTGTCCCTGACAACTGCTGGCATCTGTCTCCCTTTCAGTGCTCCCTGTGGGACTCCTGGTTGTGCATCACGTCTCTGCCTCACTGACTCTGCACTGATCCAGAGGCACAGCCTCCCTGGGAAGGGTTTTCCTGTCTCCTCACCACGTTTTCTGGAGAGGAAGGAAGGGAGTGGAAGGGAAGAGCAAGATAAGATGGTGAGCATTTCACTGCTCTGTGCCTCAGCACCCCTAGGAATAAAAATATGTAAAATTTTCTCCTCCATTAAACTTTGAGGTTCAATTTGTGACTGTTCATAGGGGCAGAAGCTACTATAGAAATGGATTTTTTTGAGTGTTCAGTTAATTAGTAGCTTTAAGAATTATCACAGCTCTGAGCTGGGTTTTACTACACATCTGTGTTTGTCCCTCATTTCCTACAGCAATTTGTTTTTCTGTGAATAAAACATTTACAGGCACCTTAAGCACTGTTTTCTTACACCAGTGTTTTTGTTTAGGGTACAAACAGATTGGGGTGACAATTTTTACTGGCTTCTAAATAACCTCACATAGAGTTGAGCATCTTAGCAGTACAAGTTCTTCTCCAGGAAGCTTGTACCTGGACAGTGCATCCTGTAATGGGACAAATGATCAAATTCAGCAAGTTTGGGTGAAAAATATAATCAAAATGAAGGTGATTTCTTATTTATGCAACTTTCCTGCCTTTCCTTGCCCAACACCTGCTCATTGCAGTGGTACTGAACCCCTGCCTGGCTCTTTGTGCTCTCCAGAGCATCACCTAGGTTCCCAGGAGGGCTTCAGGCTCAGGAGAAACTGCTGTGCTGGGAGAGGATTGCTGAAACAAACCCTCTGGTGCCTCTTTGTAGGGGAATTAAAGGTCACAGGGAGCTCTTGGGAAGGGATGAATAGCATGAAGGATTGGCACCTTCACCTGCTGCTCTCTGTGAATCGTTGGACACCCAATTATAGAGGGAGCTTGACTTCTGAGGGCTTTGCCCTGAAACAAGCTCTGTTCCCATCGGTGGAGAAGCCATGGCTGGTGCAGGGCTCTGGCTGAGGCTGTTTTTGGGAAGGCTGGGTGGTTTCAATTCGTGGTGTGGGGGAGCTGCTGTTCCCTTTCCTTTGCTCTGTGACTTTCATGCATTCACACGGACAACTCTGCTCTCTAACCAGCTTCCCCAAAAATTGGAAATGAGCTAGAGGGGAAATTAAAACTATCAGCTTACCCTCAGATGCCCTGTGAATATGATACCTTTTTTTTTTTTAATAAAAGCTCTTCTAGATGTAACGAACAATAATCTATCTTTCTCCAGGCTATTGACTTTCCTGTAGAGAACAATGCAAAACAGTGTCCTTCCTGCAGCAGTGGCAGAGGCTGTTAAACACCACCTCCTGGGAGGACCTTGTTCTCATCTAAGCATGATGCTTTTCTGACTAATTTAAATTTATCCTTATTCAGCTTCACTGCTGTCAGGGCTGCTCCTCAAAATAAAATCTTTCCATAGGTGAAAGTCTCCAAATGCTGATCTGGAAGGAGCGAGACATGCCAGAGTTTTAAAGTTATCTATTTAAAATTCCACTTTAAAGATTAATACAGGTTAGTTTTAAGATGATATTTTTATATGAAGTGGCTTTTAGGCAAGGATTTTCTTTTTTGCTTATGTTATTACCCCTCCTTCTACATCATCCTGTGCAAGTATCCTTTGGAATCCAATGTGGCAGGATAACATTAACTTTGCTTTGTGGATATCTTCAGAGCTGAGCTTATGGCAGCCTCTCTGTGAGAGATCTAAAAGTAATTTTTGATGTTTACTGTGATTAATTTTCTTATTTTCACTATTTTTTAAAGGATGGTTTCAGAGTTTTCTGATATTTTCTTTGTAGAGACCTTTCCTTTGATTTGTCCTCTGTGTTAGAAAACAGAGAGTTTCACAGCAAGGCTGGTTTGGTTTGATCCTCAACATTTCTCTGCTTTTATTGACACTCAAGTCAACAAAAAGACTCAGGAAAAGAGAAATTATTTTCCTTGTACAACAACAGTGGCATCGTGAGAGAATTCTGGTGTCCCCTCTGAGCCCTCCTTGAGCCCAGGGCTTTCCCAGCCCCATCCTTCCAGTTTGCTGCCACTTTCCAGCTCTTGCTCGGCTTCCCTCATGGGTGGCACCACCTGCAGCTGCTGGGGAGCTGAGTGTGAAGTCAAGGGAAAAGAACACAACTTGACTCAGTGACTTTCCTTGCTGGAAAAAGGGAGGAGTGTGGCAGACAGAAGCAGCAGTGATAGCTGCAAGGCTGAGTGGTTTTCCAAAGGTTCTGTGAGACATCAGCTGCTCTGAAAAAGCAGAAGTTGAGAACAATTCTGCTGTAAAACGGACTTATTTCTGATCATTACCGTGAAAAATTGTGATATGCTGTGATAAAAATTGTGTTGATTCCGTGGCAAGCTTGGCTACTCATGCACCACTGTCTGTCCAGTCGCTGTTGGCTTTGGGATTTTTGCATCATCGTTCCTGTGTTAATAAATGAACTGTAACATCCATAAAACTTCTCTGAAACAAATCTGGGATTAGCCTAGTTCAGAGAGCATCTGGATCAGTGGTGCTGTGCCCTGTGCAGTGAGAAGATGCCAGGAGCTGTCTTTGTGATGCACTGGCTGTTCAAGGAGGTGTTTAAGACATGTAGATGTGATGTTTAGGGATATGCTTTAGTGGCTGACTTGGCAGAACTGGGTTAACAGTTGGACTCGAGGATTTTAAAGATCTTTTCCAACCTGGACAATTCTAAACTGGTGTCTGGGCTTGGTTTAAAATGCTGACTAAGCTTAATATATGTGTCCAATTCCTATTTGCTGTGTGGTTATTTAAATGAAAATGTCCTCATCTTGATTTTCAGGCCCTCTGTCCTTCTTCTCTTACTGATGCTCTTGACCTGAGTTCCTTGGGTGCTCCTCTGCAATCTACCAAAGGTGCAAAATTTGCAAAATTATCTTCTGCCTCCAATCCCAGCCTTCTCCCTCCAGTTCTGTCTGGTAAGCCTCCTGCCTTTCACATTCAAATAGTTCTTTAAAAGGTCATAATACCTATGCAAGTAGATAGGTAGATCCCAGGGAAATCCACTTTGGGAGTAGTAAAAAAAATATATTTTGTGCATTCAGCATTTTCTTCATTGAATTGAAGGGAAAGAAGAAAAATAAAAGAATTTTTAGCTTCTTGTCTGTGAAGTTTGGAACAAGCTGAGATGTCTTACTTCAGTGTAGGCTAAAGCTCTGAAGAACTTGATAAAAATCATTAGTGACATGACTTGGCTTGTGTGAAAGGTCAAAGAGAACTTGCCATGTGCTTGCAAACCATGTGCTGGCAAAGTGCAGTGGGCACTGGAGGGTCCTGGGGGGTCAGGGCTGGCTGAAATTCTGGTTCCTTCCCTACCTTTTGTTTTTCATAAGGGTCACCCAGCAGAGAGAACATGGGCTTTGGGCTGGAGACAATTCCTTTTTAGTGCTGGAGGTGCAAACACGGAGTTGCTGCACAAGGAGGGTGTGAGGTGCTGCTTGTCTGAGGTCTGTGTTTGCTCCCAGCCCGTTCCCTGTATGTGATAACCAAAGCTATAGAAACCTGCCAATGTGAACTGTCTGGGCAGCTGCTCTGGAGCTCATACAGCTGTCATAACTTCATACAACCTTCTCTCACATGTGCCAAACTGTCAGCACTAAAGAACACTCTGGGCCAGCTCTTAGAGGGTCCAACAATTTCTCGTGGCTTAGGCAGTACCTGAGAAGGTTCTGGTTTTGCCCTGCTGGCTTCTGAGAATGAGAGTTTTGATTTTCAGCAACACCTGGACCTCTCTTAGATCTAGCTGATGTGGGAAACTTATTAACCTTTGCTGAGCAGAGTTTGCTTTTTAAAAAATGGATCAAAAGAACATGTTTTGATACATTAAAAAATGCATGTCATAAAACTGCTGTTTCTGTGCCTGCCGAAGCCAAGAACTGCTCAGGCGTGAGAAAGAGCAAAGAGAAAAAAGCCAATAAAAACTATCCAAGCCTAACAGAAATATTAGGAAAGGAGATGAAAGACAACCACCTGGGATGCCCATGAAACAACTGATTTTAATCCCCTGCTGGTGCTACATGTTTCCTTAGAAAGGGAATTTATAGACAAAGGAAAGATTGCACGGATAATGTGCTTTGTCAGTGCTTGTAACCCTCAGCCTAGGGCCAAAAATATCCTGAAAGGCAAAGAATGATGCTTTTTTGGTAGACATCAGGAATTCCCCTATTTCTTGCATGTCCTCTGCAGATCTGATAGTTCTTTAGGGAAGGAGTGTTGGCCTCCAGTCATACAGAGAGGAGGCAGCAAACATGCACAGGGAGGAAGTGCTATGGACTTAGGAGCTGCTCAGTCTTTGGAAAAAATGTACCTGAAAGAAATTTATAACTGATGGGAGAGACAGGGAAGAGTTTGGATATGGGAGCACCAACTTCATACTACTGAGATAAAGCTTGTAGTACAGTGGGCTTGTGAAAACCTTCAGGATTTATCCTTATGCAGCAGTATGAGTTTGGACAGTGGCCAGGACACCATCTGCAAGTGTCCAACAAAAATCCAAAACACTTTATAGAATAGATATTGTCCTCCCTCCACTCCCCAACAGCAGTTCCAGCCAAGTGGGAATGGAGGAATTTTATGAGATTACTGGGCTAAAGGCTGCAAGCAGAGAGCTAACCTTGTCTGCCTCTAAAGCCAGGGGTATAATCTCTAAATTAAATTTACATGATTTATCACATCCAGGAAGATTGGTGAAACAACCAGGAAAAGTAGAGGAGAGGGGAAGAGATGATGGCCATTGGACTGGAGGGGTTTTGTCTTGTCGGTGGTAAAACGCACAATTCAAACCACTGAAATGGGATTAGTAGTGGGTCCCCAAACCAAATTGTGCTGAAACACAGAGGTGCTTAATATATTGTTTGCAAAATGCAATATCTCAGGACAGAGACCCATCTGTTGTCACGGAGGAATCAGATGGAAAGTGCATTAAAAGTTGGAATTAGTCCCCACTGGGAGATCTGCACTGAGTCATGGTGATATATGGGATCTGTGCAGAGGGAAGAGAGACAATATTGTCCCTATGATTTATGCATTGCACAGTCACTGCCACTTTCTACAGCATTCCTGTTCTCTGCAGACAACAGCAAAGAGAGGCTCCCCCAGCTCCCTTGCAGTCTCATTGTGCTGGGGGTTCAGTGGTGGGGCAGCTCTGTTAGGATGGGGAAATGTGTTAGAAAAATGAGGAGAAACTCACACAAACTACAAAGGCCAACAGAAGCTGAAAGAAGAAGAAATAGCAGAGTTGATGCATTTTATTCACTTGATCCCTTAATGTAGAGTCAAAACAGAGAAGGATGATTTGTTTAAGCATCTCGAGTATGTTCCTTCTTCACAGCCAGCTTTCATGGCATCCAATAAAGGCACTGTACAAATGTAAATCTGTGGAGAACAAACTGGGCATGAGGGCTGTGCAAGACCAGGCTGCCTTTGGAACAGTGTGGGTCTGCAACCAGGCTCTGTCCTTGGGTCAGGAAGAGTTAAACCATGTTTGTCTATATGGGTAAAATAGGAATTAGACCCAGGACAAGTGCAGCTGCTGAGCCTGTGGTGTTCCTATAAAGCTCACCCTGTCTTTCCTTCTGTGATCCCCTGCTCCAGCAGTCCCCACTGCTGCTCAGCTCTACAGGCAGCTGGCTTTCATCCACACAAGTGCTCTGATTTTACTTTGCTGCCTCTTAAGTAACAACTGGGGCAGGTATAAAGCCACATCTTGGAAACCTCCCCTACACACCTTGCAAAGGGACTGATTAAAGCTTTCTTGTTATCCCTGGGAAATCTCGGTGCCTCCTAAGGAAGAGCTATGAAATCCTTTCCCTTGTTAACTGCTGGGATCTTCTTGGAAATCCTGTCATATTTCATTTTTATTACCTGTTACTAGAACTATCCAGGTGGCATATTGAAGAACACTTGTCAAAAAAATGTAGCATTCTGCTTTTATTAGGAATAAATGAAATTTATCTCATAACCCAATCTCCTTCTAAAATAACTACAGATCCAGGCAAATAGGAATCAAAGATAATATATTTTCTTCATTTATTGCATTAGCATTCACAATCTTTCCTTGTATTTTTCCATCTTTTTTTTTTTCCCTTTTCTATTTAAATAACCCCCCCGGGTATTTAAAGGCTAGTAAGGACCATTTTGCTTTGTTTTTGCTGAGTTTTGCTGGTTAGCTGAAGCTGGCACACGGCCAGACTCACATCCACATAGTCTCTGTTAAAACTTGGTGGGGTGCCACTCCAAGGAGACACCTCATTAAATTCATGTTGGCAAGTGTTTGTCACCTTCTCAGGAGCTCTGCAGTGATTAAGGTTGGGATTTTCCTCCCCCACCTCTGAGCCAGTTCCTGGATCCATGCTAACAGGCATTTTCACAGGTAGCAGGGATTACTTGTCCTCTAAAATGTCTTTCTCTCTCTCTGCTATTGGGGGAGCCTGGATGACAGGCCCAGGTTACACACTTCATCTTTAGATGCTTAAAATGAGACAAATTCCATCCTCCAATTCTTTCAAAACCATTTACTCAATTTTTCTCCCTTGCTGCCTCTGGCAAGAGTGTGTTTCATATCAGTTCCTCCCTGCACCAAGAGATCCTCGCTCAATTGCTCCAAGGTTTGACCTTTCCCGAGCTTTTTCATTTATGCCACCTGCTGCCCACATTTGACACAGCCCTAAATAATTCCATATCACCCCAGGAATTCTCTTTAGACTTGTGTTTTCCCTTGGTCACCTCTGAGTCTCCTCTCTCCCAATGAATACAGGTCGTGTTTGCCCAGTGCTTTGGTGTGAGGTGCCAAGCTGCTGAATCAGTCCTGTATTGCCTGAACTCCTTCCTCACAGCAACATCTTCTGGGCCAAGCTCTGCCTTGCTTGGAGTGTGACAGTGAGGGAGAGGAAGGACACGAGGAAATTGGTTTTCCTTGGCAGAGGCTCTTGTGCTGGAAGAGCCCTGGTGCAGCTGAATGTCTCTAGAGCGGTGAGGAGGTTGCTGAAGGCAGTACAGTAGCTCCATGAAGGGGGTTTGTGCCAAGATTTATATGTTGGGAAGTTTTGGGCAAAATGGAATAGATTAATTGCTCTCTGGCTTTGCCTGGTTGGTTTTTTTTTGTTTTGTTGTTGTTTGTTTGTTTCTGTTTGTGTGTGTGTATGTGTTGTTGGTTTTGGGTTTGGTTTTGTTTTTGTTTTTTTGTTTTGTTTTGTCGTTGTTTATTGTGGGTTTTTTCCCCCCTAAAACCAAGCATTTGGGACCCTCAGGCACACTGGGAAAAAAGGTTGGAGGTTTTGTTAGCAGCTTCCAGGCCACATATACGTATTTCCCCCTTCTTTATTTCTTTCCCTATCTAGTGACCCTGAAATTCATTTTCCTATGATCTAGGTTGTTTTAGCTTGGGCACCAGAACACTGTGGAGGGAAGGGCTGTAAAAGCAGAGCATGGCATTCCCTAAATGGCACAGCTGTGATATGTGCTGTAGTTTGGGACTGGTTCTGTGTAAATCACTGATCCAGCACTGTGTGTTGTACAAAGTGGAGCATCTTGATCACAGTCTCAGTTCACTGCTTGCTGAAATCTGATCCTGTGCCTTCACCTGCTCTCAGGAGCTTTTAGTTTAGGTACACACTGAGCCTTGGGACAGCAGTGCAAGGATGGCTGATATGAAACAGAATTGGGTTTTTTGAGGAGAAAGACTGATGGGGAAATGGGAGGGAAGAGAAACTGTTCAACATTCTGGGCTTGCTCAGACACAGAGAGAGAAATCAATCTTCCCTCTGGTGAGGGATGGGCTGGACCCATCCTGCCCAGCTCCAGCCTGTCCCTGCACTGTCCCAGGCTGTTCCTGAGACCACCAGGCTGAGGCTTGCAGTGCATCCCCCTCTTTAACTCTGTCTCTGCTGCTGGAGCCATCACAGGTTGTGTCTGCCAGAGCTGGGTGATCTTGCTCTGAGAGGGGAAAAATATCCACAGTAAACCTCACCTAGAACATCACTGATCTGGAAGAACAATTCCCAGGAACCAGGCAAATGAATGATTTATCAAAGGAAGTTTTGACCCTTGCCAGGGTCGTATTAAACACCTTCTTTCTTTCTGGCTGGCTGGAGAGACTGGGCATGTTGATATATGTTTTCCCCATCTTATTCTCCATTATCTGAGCTGCAGTGAGAGAGTTTCAGCCTTTGAAAATGTGTTGGGCTAAGCTGAGAGGAAAGGAAATACATGGAAAAATGGTGTTCTCTCTGTTTTAGTGAGGGCCAAGTGGTTTGTGACAATTTCAGTGGGAGTTATTTATTTCTCTGTCTGATGTGGAGAACCTGCCCTGGTCCCTCACCTGCAATGGAGCTGCATGTAGACAAATTTTGGTTAATTTCTATTAAAAATATGATTGTTTTTATTTGAGGGATGCACTAGGTGCTGTTCCCCAGGGACAGGAGGGGTTCTCTACTCCTTGGAAACTTCACATCCAAAGCTGGTATCTCCCACCCCAAGTTCAGCCTGCCAAATTTTGATTCCAAAGCATCTATGTTACTCTCCAAACAACCTCCCATTTCAGTCTGGAGAGTGTGACAGGCACCTGCACAGGGCTGAGGCCTCAGATTTAAAAGATCTGTACGTGACACTTGGGAACATGGTTTAGTGGTGGGCCTAGCAGTGCTGGATCAATGGTTGGACTCAATGAACTTGAAGATTTTTTCCAGCCCAAATGATTCTATGATTCCGAATGAATTTATAATTCTTTGTGGACTTTCCAGCCTTTTACTACCACGAGTGGGAAGGGGAACATTAGATTTCCCACCTCAGGAGGGAGGTGTCCCTTGTCCTGTGTTATCAGGGTGACAGCACCCTTCTGTACCATAAATTTTTTAACTTCACGGTGGAGAAGCAAGAAAACATTACATTTTGTCTGAAGAAAAACCTTTGAATCTGCCAAGTATTTGTGAGACAACAAAGCTTGCAAAGTGTCTGGAATGTGGCTGATTTATGACTGCTTTGTGGGCGTAATTTTCTCTGCTTGCTGGTCCTAAGCTTTATTTGCTTTGGGAGCACACCACTGTGAGTGTTTTGCTGTGACATTTACAGTTTCCCTCATGCAAATTGGCCCAGCAGCAGCCCAGGGACAGCAGACCATGAACTTATAAGGGCTGGCAGGGAGAGTGTACAGGGAGGTCAGTATGGGGGTGTGATTTCTCCTCCCTGCAGAAAGGGAGCTGGATCAGTGGCTGTGGAAGGATGCTCTGGAGAGCTGATGCAGAATCGTTTGTGGTTTTTTTTTTCCAGCTAAACCGAACTGGTATTTTGGGGCCACACTGCTTAGTTTCAAGCCTCGAGGCATTTTTCTTTCTGAGTGATGCTATTTAGTTTACTGGGGTTTTTTGTCTGTGTGGTTATTTTTAAGAAAAGTGGTGAGGATATATATCGTTCCTGTCTTCTGTTTATCTAGACCCTAACAAAAATTTGGAAAGAGGAAAGGGAAACAAATTTTGGATCAGAATTTGAAGGTCTATCTAGAAAGAAAACATTTTGAACAGAGGGAAAATCAAGTTCTGTAATTGGAATTGATTTTTAAGGTTCACCATGGAGTTTGCACTGCAGTGTAGACTTGAGAGCAAGGAAAAAAGATGTCCAATAGGCATGGTGAGACAGTGGTATCTGTAGAACCTGGTGGTGCAGTGTAAGGTGAGATACTGCAATTCTCTGAAGAGGTGGAGGTGCTAATTCTAATATCTTGGAGGAAGGTGCACTCTGCAGCAAGAGCTGGCACTGCCTTTGTGTTTGGCTAAACGTGGCACTGATTTATCTCAGGAAGGAGTTTCGTGCAGCGGGGCACTGTAGGGAGACAGTTGCTTGTGATTTACTCATCGTGCCAAACTCGCTTTGAGTTTTATTTTTAAAAAGCCTGTGTAGTCTCTTTTCCCTGCCTCCCTCTCCCGCGCTGAGCAGCACTAAACGCTCTTTGCCACTGAGGGGACGTTTAAACTAATTTTTCCAAAGTGCTGACGAAGCAGGACACACTTTTATTGCTGTCATAACACTGCTCAGGCTCCCTTCCTTGATTGCATTTGTAAAACACCGACCTCCATCAGCTCGCACCCCGAGCAGCGGCTGGTGCAGGCAGCAGCCCCCAGTGACAGGGCAGTGACAGGGCAGTGACAGGGCAGTGACAGCCCATCTGCTGCGTGTCCTGCTGGCCAAAATGATTTCATCACCAGGCAGCACTGAGGGGACAGCAGGGGCTGGCAGGGGAGCTCAGCTGGGCTGTACCTGCCCCCTCTGATCCCGTGCTGTGTGCCAAGGTAATTGGCAGGTTCTGGTCCTCCTGCTGGGAGATTCTTTCATTGCCCAGCACCGTTCCTGCCAGTGAACAGCGTGCTCCTTGCATGTCAGCACACCTGCACGCTGTTGTAGGACCCAGCTGCAAGCTGAGGGAGGCAGCAAGGGAAGGAGAAGGGCAGGGCAGGCCGAGCTGACCTAAACAAGTGTTAAAAACCCCTTTCAAGTAGCTGGCCTCAGCAGCACAACAAGAAAAATTGGAAGTTTGAGGACCCCACTACAGACCTGATAATGACATCCTGTGTCTGTTTCTGATGCCTGTCAAGCTGTGCCAAGGGAGGGTCAGGTTGAACATCAGGAAGAATTTCATCACTGAAAGGGTGGCTGAGCATTGGAATGGGCTGTCCAGGGAGGTGGTGGAGTCACCATCCCTGGAAGTGTTCAAGAAATGACTGAGTATGGCACTGTGGCACATTTGGTTTAGTAGCATGGTAGGGTTTGGTCAAGGGTTGGACTCAGAACTTGGAGGTCTTTTTCATCCTTAATAATTCCATGTAGAGCAAGACCCATGTGCTACCCAGCAGAGACTGGACACACAGCCTGCTGCTGTGCAGTCCAGGGCTGGGGATAGCCAGATGACCCTCACCCAGAGCAGGGTTGTTTGTCTCTTCTGAAGAGGAGGCAATTCTGTATCAGGCTCGAATGTGTAGCATGTACTGCACTGTCACAGGCAAGAGAGATGTCTCTTCTCTTAGCTGAAAAGAGCTTGAGCCAAGTTCTCTTTGATCTCCTGATTAAATCTGCAAATTTGCCTCAGCTCCAGCCTGGGGCACCTGCAAGCCAAAGCCAGCCTGCAGCTCCATTATTGTCCCCTGGGTCTGACCTGCAGGTGCCACAGCACTCCTGACAACACACACTCTGTCCAACCCCAAGCTCATCTCCTTCTCCTTCTTCCACCCTGGACTCCTCTCACCCTCTCAGTCCTGGCACTGCAGCTCCTCCAGTCAAAGAGCTCCTCTGGAGGCAGCGATGCCCCTGAGCAGGATCTGGGGCAGCTCCTCCCGGCTGCTGCAGCCTCCCTGAGCACATCCACAGTGGCAGCTCTGTCACCACAGCCAGGGGCCCTGCTATTTCAGTCCTGGCCTTGGTCTGGGAAGACTCTGGCTGCAGATTGTGTTGTCATTCAGTAATAATGATGAAAAGTTGGGTGTTTAGGGAGCTGTGCATGCTTACAGCTGACTTAACAGTAGCTAATTAATTTTCCCATTGTTGTGATTCACTGGGGCAGCATTTTCTCCAGCTAAAACCCTCTCCAAAGCTTGGCCCTGTCATGGGCTCTGACACAGGTTGATAGCAGACATCTGTGTTCTCACCCCCTGCTTAAACCCCCTCTTTGCTTCTTCCTGTTCCTTGGTCTACTTTTTGGGTCCAGATGAATATGGAAATGGCCCCTGAAGGAAAAAAAACCAAAATAGACTCTACTAAGTCTTGCTGGGGTTTTTATGTGAAGTATCTCTTGCCTTATGTTCTGCCTCTCCCTCTCAGTGTTTCTTGGTTAGGATGTTTTGTCTTCACGTCATGTCTTGATGAGTATCAGACTGGGCACTGAGTCCTGTTGGGGAATCAGATATTGAGGGTAGCAATTGAAGCTTTTTGGCAATTTGCTTTCAAATGTCTTGGCAACAGGAATAATTCAGAGCTAATGAAATAGATGAAGAGGAAAGAGGAGGTCATCTCTCAGGCTGGAAAAGGCAGCTTATGTCATTTGCTCAACACTGGCCTTAATACAATCTAGCTGTCCAAGAGAAGAAAATTGGTTTCTTCTCCCTTTTCTCTCTTTGATGTAGGCACTCACTTGGGCTGCAAGAGGTGTTGAGGCATATCTGGGTTGAGTGGGGCTCTGCTGGGGCTGAAGAAGTGAGAAAAAAATAAAATGTTGGTGCCACAGACAATCTTTCTTTGCCATTAAATAAAGCTCATGACAGTAAAAACAGTGTGGGTTTGCAGAGTCATTGCAATATTTGTATTTGTGTGAGCTATCCCTGGCCTTAGTCTGGAGGAGAGGTACCAGTGGATTGCATCTCTGAACTTCCTCCATCCTCCCCAGATCCCATGGTGTCAACCCATTGGCTAAGGAAGCACAGAATCAATATTTTTGACTTGTCAGTATTCTTGTCCAGCGTTTTTTATCCTGCTCTCTCTCATTGCACTCTCCACTGTGGCTGTTTTATTTTTGCTTCTCTTGATTTCCACCTCTACTCCTTTGTGGCATGACCTTTGCACAACTTTAAGTTCATGATCTTCATTCTGTGTGTTTGATACAGTTTTAAGTAGTTCTGTCATTTCTTTTCCTTCCTCAGTCCCTCTGGAATAGATATCACTCAGTCAGGTCATAATTTCTTTTCCTTCAATAGATTCCAGCTCCACTTCTCCACCCTGCTGTTGTAACTAAGGTCCCTCAGTCCCAGACTGACTCCCTGCATCCGTGTCACAAGCTCTGCATGCCTTTGTAGTGATCCTTTGTGGGGCTGCTGTCAGCAGCTAAATGCATTTTCTGATATTCTCTCTCCCTCTCTGCCGTTGCTGAAGCTTTGCTGGTGAATTCAACCTCGTGCCCTGGATGTCTGAGCAGGGTGAATGAAACTCTCCCATCTCTGTCTCTAAGCCCAGGGAAATGTTCTGGTGAGAAATGGAGATGTTTTCTGCAGTGTCAATGCCACAATGGTGCTGCCATGTGGGACATTGCTTTGGGAGGAGGCGAGGGCCATGGCAGGTGCTCGTTTACCCTATTTTGGTTTGTGCCCTTTGCCTCTTCTCCTGACTCTGGGCACTACCGAGGAGAGTTTGGCCCTGCCATCTGCATTTGTCCCCTCAGGTGTCAAAACACATGGGTAAAGTCTCCTTGAGAGTTCTTTTCTCCAGGCTAAACAACCCCAGCTCCCTCAGCATTCCCTTGTACATAAAGTCCCTTGGACATCTTCCTGGCCCTTTGCTGGACATCCTCCAATACATCCACATCTTTCTTGTCCTGGGGAGCCCAGCACTGGTGCAGGACTCCAGATGTGTGTGACCAGTGCTGACCAGAAGGGAGTGACCACATCTGCCTGAACCTGCTGGCACAGCCCGTGGTGCTGCTGGCTGCTTTGCCATGGGGGCACATTTGCTGCCTCACATTCAGCTTGTCCACCAGGACAGCGAGGTGCACTGCATGCTTCAGTGTCTTTCCATTTAATTTTTGTCATTAGTGTTTCTTCTGGCTGCTGGAGCCGTTTCTGTTTGCATGAGAGTGTTCCAGTTTTCACTGAGTATTATCAGATAGCAATTTGATGTGAAATGGGCGAAAGCTGATTGAAGGGCCAAGGCAATTCTCTCCCTCATCATCTTCCAGAATAAGCACTGCTGTTGTAAGCTCCAAAAACACCTGTGAATGAAAGAATGTTCTTAAATTCTTGGATGACTTCCAGCATCTATCTGTGGGGAGGATAATCTTTCTGTGAAGAAAGGATGGAAGCCTGTGTGTATACAAAGGTGACATTAAACTGAGCTACCCTTCCACTCACATTTGGTAATAATCCATTGCATATGGTTCAGAGGCTTAAAGGCCCACTGTGAATTTCTTCCTGGGAAAAGGAGCCTTGCAGAAGATGGTTTTTTATGCCCTAGAGACGAGCAAATCTTCCTCAAATATTTTGAATCATTGATGGGTATTTGTTCCAAGCTTTAATCACTCCTGTCATACCAGCCTCCTTTTCACCCAGGTGATTGTTCCTTGTGGCAGGAGGGTGACACAGTGGCACTTTCACATCAGAATGGAGATGTCTCAGCATGGCTGGGAATCCCCAGGGTTTACTTGGGAGTGATTCAGATCCTCTGAACAGTGATAGGATCATAGGAGAATTTGCTTC
Source organism: Acrocephalus scirpaceus scirpaceus (assembly GCA_910950805.1). Taxonomy (NCBI): domain Eukaryota; kingdom Metazoa; phylum Chordata; class Aves; order Passeriformes; family Sylviidae; genus Acrocephalus; species Acrocephalus scirpaceus. The sequence goes on from OU383785.1 coordinate 12,307,293, forward strand.
TGGAACAGCAAAAAGGTCTTCCCAAAGTCCTTCAGAGACATGTCTGTTGATTCTGACTTCCACATTGAACGTGGTAATCATTTCCCTGAGCAAAATTTCAGAGAATTGCAGCCTCTTCAGCAATCCCTTCTCTATCCTGCTGTCTTTGATAACAGGCTGCTCAGCAGACATGGAAAAAACTGCCCAGCCTTTTTCCTCTGCCTGCAGAAATTCTCAGGTGCTCCCACATTCCCCTCTCCCAGCACCATCAGAAAAACCCATTGTTGCTTTCCAATGAAAAAAAATCCCACCCAGCAAGTGAGAAGTTTCTTTGCTGTGAAGGGTCAGCAGCAGGTGGATTACACCCTGAAAATCCCCTGCCAGTTCTTGGAAAATAGGATTTAGATCTTTGTATAAAGGCAACTTTTATTAAGCAAACTGCTCTCCAGTTGGCTCCCTGGAGCGCTCAGCTATGTGAATTTAGGAAGCTTTTAGCCAGGAAATTGGAGGGACACGGTTTTCTGTCACAGACTTAAAACCCTGCCAGTGCCCCCAGGGGCGATGCCTCCATACAGATGCAGGGAAAAAATCCATATGTGCTCCAAGCAATGGGGAGGGGAGCATGGATGCCAGGTGATAATATTTCCATTTAAAATCTAAAGGGAAGTCCTTAATTTATCATGAAGTACTTTTGGGTGGTCAACTAAGAAAACCTGAGGCCTAAAAAAGCTGCAGCTTTCTGTATTTACCCGCATGATGTTTTTGTTTGACATGATTGCTTTCCAAAAGCTGCTGGTAGGTTGAGGAAGGAATTGAGCGACAGCCTTGCTCCTGAGGGCAGAAGTGAGGAAGGTATGGCCATTACTTGGAGGAAAACTGTACGTGTGCATGCATGTGTATTACATATTTTAGGAGAAACACCTGTGCCTGAGGTGCACATCACTGCTCAGACAGACCTCATGAACACAACCTTTGGCCTTAGTCTGGGCTGATCATATTCCTTAGAGAAATGAAAAAGGTTGTCATCCTCTGCCAGCTGCCAATAGCTCCAGTGGCCCAGTTGGAGACCTGAAAACTCTGGGCTGTGGCACACTTGACACTTTTCACGGGATCATGTTTGCCTGTGCTAATGTGATTATGGCATTAAAAGCTGCCACACTGGCATCAATCTGATCAGAGATGCTCTTCTGTGGTTCTGTTTCTCTAATGGAGTTGGGAGATGTTTGCACTAAGTAGAAGTTGATCTGGACCTGGAAATTTTGAATGTCATGGATAAAGTGACCAGAGAACTGAGACTCCTCCAGAGTTGAGGCCTGAGTCCAGACAAAGATCATCTGAGCTCAGGGAGTTAAGTTCTCATTGCAGGAAAAAAATTGGCCCTTTTAACTAAACTTTACTAAAAAAAAAAAAAAAAAAAAAAAGCTTTTCTCTTGTGGCCTTTGGGCCTTTCTGTCCTTGTCCAGAGGGAAGGGTGCCCTGGAGAGACGGGTGATGTGCCTGCCTTGCTGCACAGCACATGGGGCTGGTGAGGGCTGGTGGACAGCACTGAGGCCACAGCAGCATTGCAGTCACCTCCCTCCTGATTAATGGGAGCAGACAGGGACCAAATGGGTCATAAATGTGCCCCAGAGCTGCAGGGGAGGTGCACCCTGTGATGGACCTTGAGGGGCTTGTCCTGACATCATCTGGACGGGGGAGCCTGCTGGACAGCTGGCGTGGGGTCAGGGAAAGGCTGAGACAGACAAAGTTGTCTCAGAAATGCCTTTGGGTCTCACAGCTCAGACACAGCCAGTGACACCCCTGTCTGCTCTCATCCCTGGGGAGGGACAAGGCTCAGCAGAGCCACCTGGACATGGCCTGAGTGAGACATGTGCTGTGCTGGGCCCTGCCATGATGGACCCTGCTTTGCTGAACTCTGCCTTGCTGCACCCTGCCTTGCTGGACCCTGCCTTGTTGGATCCTTCCTTGCTGGGCCCTGCTTTGCTGAGCTCTGCCTTGCTGAACTCTGCCTTGCTGAACTCTGCCTTGCTGGGCCCTGCCTTGCTGCACCCTGCCTTGCTGCACCCTGCCTTGCTGCACCCTGCCTTGCTGAACTCTGCCTTGCTGAGCTCTGCCTTGCTGGGCCCTGCTGTGCAGCTCCCCACAGTTCCCCCAGGCCATTGCTGCTTGCAAACAATAATTGCACATTCTCCTCTCCCTGCAGAGGTGCAGCCAGGCTGGATATTGCCCTTAGTGTATGGAGAAGATGGGTAAAGGTGATTTTTGAGTTAATGAGACCTTTCAAAAACAAAGCTTTCTTAGCAAAGAGAATATTCCCCCCTTCTCTGTTTCCCCTCCCCGTCCCACAGTGCTCCCTTCTTCCCATTCCAGGTGCTTCTGCTTCTGGAAAGACATTTATCATTTCTCCATCTCTGACGGTAGATTTTTTCCCCCTCTCTTGCTCTCTCATTTTATCTTGCCCAAGGGGTCTGTGCTACCTTTTATTAGCTGACACTTCACTTCTGCAGATGGAAATGACACTAATGGAATGTGGCTGAGGCTTTATTATAGAAATGCTATTCGCCCTGCACAAGCAAACTTCCAAATAATCCCGCAGGAAAGGAATAAACCTTGAAGGCAGCTGCAGGAGCTGCAGATGAAAAAGAAGACAGGAGAAAGGACTGATGAGTTAAAAAAGAAAAGAGAAATAGGGAAGGAGAAGAAACAGGCTAGAGCATATTCTTTTGTGTTCAAGAAGAAAGCAAAGGTAGTTTAACTGAGAATCAGCTGCATTTCATGTCCAAGTTGCTGGCAGAGGTTTCTAGGTGAGGTGATGGGGCAGTGACAGCCCTCTGCCTGGCTGTCACTGCTGTCATTGCCCCAGCTTCTTGCCTAAAAGCTGCACCAGTAAAATAACTGCTAAGGATGGTGGATGCTGTTCTGTAAGCTTTGATTTTGTACTGTGAACAAGCCAAGGGTTTTCAGACCAGAGGGCTGTCTATTACCAAACACCGTTGTGCTGACCCAAGCTGACAGGCCTGGGTCTTTTTGTTTTTCCTGAGCATGAAATCCTACCCGTGACACACTGAGAGGTGACATCACTGTGTCCTTGCACACTTTGCTTGCTTTTCCCTCCCACTTTTATTTTCGTGGTGTGTCTGTTACCTCCATGGCTCATTAGGCAACAAGATGCTAATACTGCCTGTAAAGCTGCAGGATAGATAACCCCCCTCCTCTGTTCTTCTCTGTGCCTTTTTTCTTTATTAGGTATCTATTTTTGCTTCTCTTTGTTTTGTTTCCTCTCCATGTCATCATCTTCCCCTGGCTGCCTTCATTCATAGTGTAGCTCAAAGGAGAATGATTTTAGGAGCTGGAAACTTTCTTTGCTCTCCCCTTCTCCTGCTGTTAGAATTTATTCCATCTCTTAAATCAGTTAACCCTGTGTAAAACAAACCCCAAAAACCAGAAAACAAAACAAAAAACCCCCAGCTGTGACATATTGAGAAATGTTACACTGGGGAAGGATTCTAGCAGGAGTAGCTGTGTATTGACCAGTTTGAATTGGCAGGAGATCTGAATGAGGAACAGGAGTTAATTAACCCAGATGCCACAGGAACAGAAACATTTGTGTTGATCCCCAGCAGAAAAGGCAACACAAGCAGCTGGTTTGTGGCTGGTTCTCCCTGCTCACTTGTTGGCTCCCAGAGTAGCTGGCTCACTCCTTGTGGAAGGAAGCCTCTGCCAAATGGCCTCCTCTTCACTGTGACCCTGGCTCCTTCCAGAGCAGCCACCACCAGTGGAGGGTTGGCCTGTGGGGATGTGTGCAGTTCCCCCCTACATCCATCATCTGTGTGCCTCTGATAGCAGATGAGAATTTTATTTATAGCCCAACCTTTCTTTCTTCCTTCACCAAAGCACTTAAGGGTGTTGTACATCATCATAATAAAACCCATTACAATAAAATATTACCTCAAGAATCTTTGAAAATGAAAGCCAGGCAGAGGAAGCTCAGAGAAAGTGGGAAGAGCAAGGGCAGGAGCAGAGAGTGGGCATTTTACATATTTGAGGTGCCAGAAAGGCCAGATTGCTGGTGGAGCCTGGGGAATCACATAAAGGTCTTGAGAGTCTTTGCAGAAATGGGGTTAGACAGAAGCAGACAAAGCTTGGACAAAAATGGAGAGGATGGCATGGATTGGTTCACTGGATTGATGCACCCTGAATCTGGGAAGAGCTTGGAGGAATGACTGGTGCTTGGGGCGAAACTGTACCTGTCCTGCACCTTTGTCCAGTAAATTCTTCCTTGTGGGAGGGGCTGTGGTGAATTTGAGGAAGGAGCTTAAATCTTTTTCATGTCCAAGAGCCCACCATGGTATAACTGGCAGCAGATGTGGGCTGTGATGGTGGGAGGTATGAACAGGTGGGGACTAGACCTGGACTGAACTCTGCTTATCTTTCCCTGCTATTTTGTTTCCTACTTCTCCCTTCCTCCTATTTCTTGAAATCTTTTGTGGATGAAAGCAATCTTTCATTTTCTGTTTGTAGAGCTATTCTTTGGTGTAGTTCAGGCTCTTTTGCACATCTCCCTGGAGCAGTGTGGATTTTTGTTTGTTGCTTAGGCTCAAAGTTACACAGGCAGCTTAGTCTGCCTTTTCCTCCTCTCCTGTTCTGGCCAGACATGTTTATCCCCAAAGCCCAGCACTGTGCTCTTGGTAATTTTGGGTAGCCAGAGCCTGGCTGTACATCCACAACTGGAGTCTGCCCACAGCAGAGGCAGTTCATTGTGCAGTCATGAAGAGACACCAGAGAATGTGCTGACCTTGTGATAATTAATGGATTGTGGGGTAATGGTTCTGTGTGACGCATTACAGAAATGGGATCCAGCACTTCTACATTTAGGGTAATTGAAAATCTGAGACATTTATTATTTTGGGCACACTACAGTAACTTTGGTCTTTAAATCTTAAATTAATCATTTCAGACATTTACAGGAAGAAAACAAGGGGCTGGCAAATAAGGGAGATTCAAGCAGTCCATGGGCTGGTCACCCCAAGGAAGGGCTCCACTGCTGTGTGTTATTCCCCCAAGAGACCTGGGGAGCTGGTGCTGGATCAGCAAACCATGGGCTGTTCTTAATGGTTGTGGTGTGCTGGCCAGAGTCTCCTCAGTAAAGAGCTCCAGAGGACACTGCCTGTGGAGAAAGTGCATCAAAACCCCACAGGGACTGAGGAACCAGCCACCCTGCTATATCCCAGAGCTGTGACTCCAACAACTGCTCAAAAATCTCTCTTGAGCTTGTACCTCATGGGCCCTGTGGTGGTGAGGCTGCTGGAGTACAGATGAGAGTTTGCCACAGTTTTAACATTCTGTGACCTTTCCTGGAGAGCAGAGCCTCTTTGGGGCAGGTTTGTCCCTCACTGGTGCTGATGTTTGGGCTGCCCCTGATGCAGTGCCAAGAGCAGTCCGTGGAGTGGCTGCTGCATCCCTGGGGTAGAGCACCAGCCTGGCTGCCTAGCACCTTGCAGGGTTTGCTCAGGTGAGCAGGGACAATTTTCTGTGAGAATCACTTTGCCACTTGAGTGCTCTGGTGTGGAACAACCCATCATTACGGTCTCACCTGTTATTTGTGTGTATGGCAGGCTGCACAATTAAGGGGAGAGAGCTGTAATAACCAGCCCTAAGTAAAGGGATTGTAACCAGGCTAATAGAATCCATTTCCCTCAGCTGCTCCATTATAGCAGTGCCCCAGACTGAGCTTTTGCTTCACAGAGAAGGAACCACATTAATTTTCACTCTGTTATTTTAAAACAAGCAGACAAACAACAGCTCGTTTCAGCCTTCTCCTCCCACTTGCTTGTGAGAATGAGAGGGGGTGGCACAGAGTGGTACAAAATAAAAAAAAAAAAGGGGGAAAAATACAAATCCAGAGAAAATAAAGAAGAAAGCTAGAAAATTTGAAATCCTTATGAAAGTTATTTTTCAATGCTCTGCTTCCTTCTCTGTCTATAGCTTGTACAGTGTACTCCTGATGAGAATAAGTGACTTTTCTTTGGTGGGAGAAAATTCAATGGTGGAAGCAGGGAGAATTGAAGCATCTGCATTTAGGGAATGCAACAGTGCACCCCACCCAGGAGCCCAGGCTCCATGTGCAGTTGTACTGATCTTGAGAGATGTGTGTTTCTTCTGTAGCTGTAAAGAGGCCAAGATTATTGCCTATAACCCCCAGGAGCACAGAGAAATCTTACTGGAGCTTCCTGCTTAACTTTTCTTTTGTCTGCCCTTATTTCCTCTTTCAGTCCTTTAAAGTCTGGCCGAAGGACTGTTCTATTCTCTTCTGGATGGTGTGTTTAATCTCTAATTAGGCAGTTTTCTCCTTTCAGCTGCCATGGACCAGGTTACAAAAACTCAGATTTGAAATGGGAGAGGTGATAAGGGAGGTGGTGCCGTGTCAGAGACTGGGCTTGCTGCCTTTCAGGCTGACTGGAAAAGTCAAAGAGAAAATAAATGTAAACAGCAACATTGTGGTGTCCTTGAGCAGCAGAGAGGAAAGAGCCTTGGCCAGGACCATTGGCTTGGTGGGGTGACAAGAAGAAGATTTGCTCCTGCAGTTCCTTCCCCTTTGTTCACATTTCATTCACAGCTTCCAAATGAGATTCCCAAATGCTTCCTGAACCCGAGATATGCTGGGATTTTATGGTCAGTATTGCCTCATACAAGATTGACAGTTGTTTCACTCCTCTGCAATGCTAACCTCTCTTAAATTTGGTGTTGTTATTCCTAATGACCAGTTGTGCTTTCTCTATTCTGAAAAAAACCCCTTGCTAAAGTCAGTTCTTGTACCTAAATTTCCCAGGCACTTATTAAATGATTCCTGTCAATAATATTTACAGGTTTGTAAGATGCAGCAAGAAGTGCTATTTCCTTCCAGCCATATCTGCCTCTCCCACAGCACATGATAAGGAGTCAAGGACAAATAGACAGATAGTCTGAAGACTGGCTTGATCAGTGCATCTGTACTAAATGTTCCTGCTCCTGCCTGGAAATGACAGTCCAATTTCATGAATCTGAAGTCTGACACCTCCCACAGGCACTACTTCACTTGTTGTTTCTTTCCTTTTGATTTCTCTTTGAAAATCCCAGTCCGTTTCATGGTCAGAGAACCCCGTCTCTGGTCCCCTCTGTTCATCAGAGCCCTTCATAACCTGGCATAGGATGAAAGGGCTGTATAGATAATTTATGGGAAATCAGTAATTGAATCTTGGCTGTTCCCATAAATCATATCACCCAGCTATCAAACAGCTGTGGGTAGTGTAACATATTCCAAAACCTGCATAATTGATGACTCCCTTGCAATAGTCCAGCACACACAACTGGTGATTTTTCCTTCCTCTCAACAATGTTTTGAAGTTTTCAGTGAGGAAAGCTGAGTACCTGAGCAGACCTGCAAAGCAGAATGGCCAAAGTTGCTAAGGAAAAGATGCTGATAAAAGGAGAATGTAATCCCAATTGATGGGTAAAATGAATCCTTCATGCTTTTCCCTAAAGGGATTGGGAATGATGAAAGCACCTGAGGAGGGAAGCTTTATCTCTGAGGCTGGTTTATGGGTGGTGTTTATGCAAGAGATGTGCTGGTGCACATGGGGTGTAAGAGAGGCTGTTACAGACATGGAGAGCACCACTCGCCTCGAGGCTCCTGCTGAAACCCTCCCCTCAGCAAAGCCTGAAGGCACATCCTCACCCGCTGTGGGCTGAGGTCAAGTGCCAGTGAAGTGCTTCAAATTTATTTCATCCAGGTCCTGATTGGGGTCTGTAGAGGCAGCTCATGTTTTTGTCACATGCTGTTTCCCTCTCCACCTCAGACACTGCAGGAGCCCAGATGAACTAAAGAGGCCAAGAAGGAGGAGTAAAACCATGGCTGAGTGTTCTGCACTGGGGAGACACAGATTTGGACTTTGATAGAGTCTCCCTGGTGTAATCTGGCCGTGAAAGCAGCTACTGACTTCACCTGCTTTGGGTTCTGGGGCTCAGCTGCAGCCCCTGTGGCCACACATGGCCGGGCAGACAGGCTCTTACAGCAAGAGCTTTACTGCTGTTTGCTAGCAAGGAAAAAAGCATTTTTGTACCCTGGCTAACCCTGACTACACAGCCTAGGGCTGTGTGCTTTATGGCTGAGCCTGTAACAGTGTCTGCAGCTGTCATAGAAACCTGCAGGCTGTCTTGTGCACTAGAGCTGCTGTAGAAAATGATGCTCTGTTTTGGCAGAAAAGACGTCCTGCAAGCCAGGACCAAAGCACATCGAGTGATGTGTGACTTCTCCCATCCATTTAACGAAGGTGTTTGCTGAGGCCTGTTGGAAATGTGTGGCAGATTTACACGATCCAGAGAGACACAGTAATGTACTGTTCGGTGTGTGCTGCTGCGGGATGGATGTTTGTTTAAGCCCACAGTACTGCTGTTTCAACAGATCAGCCTGCATAAATTACCCCATTTTCCCTGAGGGAAAAATGATTTTTCTTTAAGTTTCACAGCTCTTTAGTACTGGAGACCAAGAGACCTCAGGCAAATTTACCTTGCAAAAGCCCTTTCAGGGTGTGCTCTCATTAAATTTTAGGGAGCCGTTTTTAAGGGACTCTCTTGATCTCATCCCCTCCTGGTGCTTTTTTTGCATTGGGGAGTGGAGTGCAAGGCAGAGGGGGAGCAATGTCCATCAGGGGAAAGGACAGAGCTTCAACCCAGTGAAGCAAGGCTCGCTCCATCTGGTTGGTTGTAGACACAGCACAGTGAACCCTGGAACTGAACTGTGCCATACAGGGACTCCGTAACCTGAGTCAGGGAGGCAAACGTCTTCAAAAGTCAGCTTCAAAAAAATATTGGCTACTGTTTTCATGAAGTGCTGGCCAAAAAAGTAGCTCCCAAAGAGATCAACAGTTGCCCATACTTAACCATAATTCAGCCTGCAGTGATATGAGGTCCCAGTACTCTGTGGACTCTCAGATCAGGCTGCAGCTGCAGCATCTCCTCTGCACCTCTGCCATGGCTCAAGACATCTACTCAAAAATGTGTCCTTTTATCTGCTATTTGGCCATTCTTCTTTGATTGCTGCCACTGTTAAATGGAAAACTAGACAGGTGCTCTGAGGTTTGGGGATCTGTCCTAAGATTTAATTGAAAAGTTTTTGCTAAATTTGTTTGCTTGTGTTTAAAATGAGAAAAATCCCCTGAAGGGAATAAGACTTTTAAATTCCACCACTACTGAAGAATTTATGTGCTCTGAATTTTAAGTTCAGGGTTTGGTTGTTTGCTGTAGTTGCAGAGAAGCCATACATAGATTTTCTGTTTCCCTGGCCATCACAAAGCACTGGTTCCACTGTCCCTGCAAGTGCTGCTGCACCCTCATGGTGACTCTGTTTGCAGAGAAGTTTTCATAAATTCACTCCCAACTTCGAGGTTGCTGTGGCTTCCTCTGGGGAGGAACCCTGTGACCTGTCCTAACCTCTCAGCAGAGCACAATTGTGGGATGCCAACCTTAACAAAGAGATCACAAAACTTCGTTAAACGAGGTGACTCAACAGAAACAAACCAAGTGGAAAACACCAAGTGACACTCCACGGGACACTTGTGTGTCCCTGGGAATTACAGGGGTTTGAATAGCAGCCTAAAATCCTCTCCTGAGGAGAGCTGGGGAGGGTTTGAACTGAGCCACCAAAATTACAGAGGGGAGCAGCACATCTCCAGGGAAAAGAAGGAATCCAGAGGTACCCATGGTGAGAGGCAGCACTGCAGGATGCTCTTCACAGATCACCAGCACTGCTCACTGCAGCCTGCTCCCCTCTGCAGCACAGCAGTGATGGCAGAGCTCACAGGGATGCTGTGATCACTCCTGGCTCACCTCTCATATCTCAGACCTTCCCAGAAAAGTTAGCTTGAGTCTAATGATAGCTTATCTAGTTCTTATAATTAGGTATATAATCATTAATAACCTGCCTTAATTACAGGTTTTCTTCTAATGTAAAAGATTCCAATTAAGGTTCATTACATGGAAAATCTGTGGAGTCTGTTACTTCACTCCTAAGATCATCCAGAACAAAGAGAGCACATGCAGACACTAAGTTTCTTTTAAGGGCTGTATTTTAATTAATTCCAGCTTCTGAAACAATTAATGGATTTACTCATAATATCTCAGGAAATTCATGCTCATCTCTAGAGAGACAGTGCCACGGGCTCAGAGAAGATAGGCTGCATTTCTTACACATTAATGAAAACCAAAATTTTAAATACATTGTTGAGCTCATTTGGGAAATTTGTACTGGTGGCTTTGCCTGAAAAGACTGAAAATTCCCCCAGGGTAAAGAAGGTGAGTCCCTGGTACTACCACAAATCTCTCTTAGAGTTGCCTGGGAGCTTCCTGTCCCCCCGGACTGAGCAGGAGGGAGGGTCCTTGGTGTGGTGGCAGAGTGACAGGGATCATGTGCCATCACCATGCTGTCCCAGGGACAAATCCAACCCTGAGGATGGAGAAGACCTTTGCTTCCTCCAACCAACCAACCAACCAACCCCTGCCTCCAGCAGGGAAAGCACAGCGTGGCTGGCCAGCCTTCCTCACCTGAAGTAGCATCTTGGCATCTTTCCCCACCCTCTTTGCTTGTAGAGCACTGGCTGTTTGCAGATTTGCCACGGGGAAATGTGGCCAGTCCCTCCCCAGTGAGGAGGCAGAGGGGTCTCTCCTGGTCCTCACACTGAGCCGACTGGAGTTCTGTGCTGCAGCACAGGATTTCTGTAATGCCTCGGGTTGTTTTTTAACCTCCCTTTGTGTCTCTCCCCCTCAATGAAAATTGCTCCTTCTCTCAATAAAGTGTGGAGAGGGCTTCAGACAGAAATGTTTTACTGATCATCTGCTTTGCTGGGGCAGTGAAGCCAAGTGCTCCACAGATACATATCCACAGGGAGGAGGCAGACTCGTTTTCCTCTTATAATGAGGAAAGACAGATGCTTCCATCACTTTTAAGGGGAAGTTTTTGTTTTACATTGCTTTCAGCCTCATTGACAGCAAACTCTTCTGAGAAACTGAATCTATATCCTGGCAGTTTTCCCTTTTCTAGTTGTTGAGTAGATTAACCACAAAGTCTGGATACTGGTGGTTTCTCAGCCAGCCATTGATAATCCCCTAAATAAACAACATCTGTGGGTGAGAGATGGGGTAGAAGGGTTTCATTACTTCTTTCAAAAGCTTTTAATATTTCATAATTTTTATAGCATGGCTTGCTGAACCTATAGGATTCTATAGGAATGCTTTGTGAGCCTAATGCTTTGCATTAGTATTCCTCCTCATTAGGGGGTTGGTAAAAGCTTGGCTCTGGCATTTTCTGCTGTGTGCTGTGGAGCAAAATGCAGTATTTCATGGCCCTTTACTTGACCTTGTGTCAAATTAGGGGAAGGGACGAAAGGCTGATGCAGCCCCTCCTGAGCAAGGATGAAATTTAGCCTCACACTCCCCAGACAAGGGCTGGATCAGCATTCTCAATAGAGCCCAGTAGTATTTGTGTGCTTGTGCAAGTGGCTATTCTGGACACAGATGGGGCTCAGAGAATGGTTCCAGGACAAGATCTGAGGTTGGATTTAGGGTTTTAATAGGAACTATGGAAGTGCTGCTCCAGTGTGACTGAGTTGAAAAGCCTGATGGTGCTACGAAATCTATTGTCAACCTAGGAAATAATTCGAAATGGTGCTCTGAACAGCTACACTAAGTGATTTAAATCCTAGATAACTAGAAAACCAAAGGATTGGGGAAAACCCGGGTGCCCTTACAAGCGGGGTTTGCGGAGTTCTCTGTGGCAGCAGCTGCCTCCGGGCTGATGCAGGAGCCGGGTGCTGCAGGTGGGGACGGTACCTGAAGGATGGGATGTGCCCTGAGGGATGGGATGTGCCCAGGAGAGCGGCCGTGCTGTGGTGCTGAGCAGCTCCAGGGCGTTTCCTGCCCTGTCACAGGGCAGCAGGGGACAAGGCAGAGAGGGACAAGGCAGAGAGGGACAAGGCAGTGCCGAGGGGATTGGCCGCTGCACTCTGCCGAGTGTTGCAGGACACGGACCAAACATCTGCAGTGCAACAACGCCCTTGGGCAGCTGTGCCACTGCCGTTCTCTTCTGCAAATAATGCAAACATCCCTTTCCTCCCAAAGCTGGAAGGAAGCCCTGAGCAAAGTTTCAGCTCTCTGGGGAGATGCATCCTCCCCAAGCAGCAGTGCAGTCAGGTGCTGAAGTATTATCAGCCCAGACAAAGAATAGATTGTTTCTAACCTACTTTCCCCCAAATTTGTGCTGTGCAGTGATGCTCCTCTCAGCCTGCAAGAAGCCTCATCCATTGGGAGTATTCTGCTCTGGGATCTGTATGATGTGTCCTCCAGGGGTTGTAGCTTAACCTCCAGTCCCAAATCACCTGATTTTCCACAACACTTAAAATCAGGGTTAAACTGCTCTGCCTGTAGTCCAAACAAAGCCTTTCTTCTCTTCAACCTGTCTGGTGCTCTCTTGCACTCAGTTTCTGCTATACAGGTCTTGCTGACTCAAGACACTCTATTTAAACCAAGCTACGAAAAATGTTACAAATGCAGATCTCTGGTCTCTGAGGTGTTCACCAACCTTCTGCTCTTTTTACAGCCTCATTTACTCCTCTCCTGGCTCCACCAAGTGCCCTGCCCCTCTCTCCTGTTCTCTACTTCTACCTCTTAGAGGGATTCCTTTCTCTGTCTGGTCATAAGCCCACAGAAGCCTCCCAGCTGGAGGCCTTTCATCTTCTGTTCCTTTTCTTCTTCCATGTCTGTTTTTCTGAAAAACAAAAGGAAAAGAGATTAAAACCATTAAGAAAGTCTCTCTGGATGCAGACCAGCATTTTCAAAAGCATCTTTAGCCATGAAACACCTGCATCTTGTGGGTTCAACAGAGGCTTTCCCCACCCAGTTCTCTCTACCACCCGTGGAAAAGCATTACATGTTTAACTCCCAGGCAGGAATTCTTCAGTCAGTGACCCAGAGAACAGAGTAATGCTCGAGCAAGGAGAGAGCTAGCTTACAGCAGAACCAAGGAGCCTGGATATTGCCTTAATGGCATGTCAGGGTTGTTTTGTCACAGGTCTTTTCCCATCCCGTTGCAATGCAGAGCTCTGTAGCTACATCACAGGGCAAGCAGCAGCCCATGCTCATCTGTATCTGTTTTCATGTCTCTGCTCTCCTCTAAAATGATCCAGGGTTTAATTGTAGTGTGGAGAGCAGACTTGCTGCCAAGATGGCTGGAGGAAATGCTGGAGAGGGTGGCTCTGGATGGGATCTCCACTCAGGACAGTTTGTCTGTGCCATGGGGAGAGCTGCAGGGGATGGACGAGAAATGAGCTGGCAGAGGTTGAGCTCTCCTCTGTCCCTCCTCTCATCTCTTCTAGTTCATTAATTTATTAAATACATCAATCTCTGCTCAGACTTGGTGGTAAAATAAGAGCAGAGCTTTGTCTCACCATGTGCGGCTGTGCCTTGTGTGATGTTGACTTTATTTCCCTGTATACATCCTAATATGAGATAAACTGGGGGCATTTATAACTTGAATCAAAGAACAGCGTGTTGTTTGGGGGTTTGTGGAGAGAAGACAGCTGTGGTTTGCAGGCTCTGCTGTCCATGAAGCACTGTGGTGGACTGGGGCTGTGGTGATACCCCAGGAGAATTGGCAGAATAATAAGAAAGATGTGCTCTCTGAAGGAATTTGGAAGACAGCAAATGCCAGACATGAGATCCAGGTGGAATTTTCTTGCAGTCTGGAGTCAGATGAGTCCACTGTTTGAGGAGTGTTGATGCAACTGAGTGCAGACACAATTAATGTTATTTTATAGTTCATTTCATTGAGTTACTTGCTTTGGCTATTCCACCCACTCTGAGTATTATGATATTGCCTAGAGAACACCACGGCAGATTCTTTTCTGTCACTGTCTTGTATTTTCTCTGCCAATGGTATCTCTCTGTGCTGGACTCCTGAATACCCATGATTTCAGCTTCCTTGTACCAGTTTCACACTCCTCTGGCCAAGGAGACATCACTGATATTCACCCATATTTTTCACAACATACCACAAGAGCGGGGCCTCAGCTTTAGATCTGGTGATACATATTTATGCAAAAATGTCTTGCCATAGGATACCCAATCCAAGTTGAATTGTGAGTCTCCTCTTCCCTACTAAGGAAATTACCATCTGCAAGGGCACCCTGTCAGAAGGAGGGAGAGAGTTTACAGTGATATGCAAGTTACATTTAAGAAGAACTGAAAATCTCAGCCAGCATAAGGCAAACTCCAGAGTGAGCTGTCAGAACAGAGCAACCTTTAATATTCATGTATCTATTCAGGATGCATCGCTGCATAATGTCTATTGCAGTCATCAGATACACATGTTTAGCACCTAGAAACAGTAAAATCACTTGTTAAAGCTAAAATGGAAATTATGGGATTGATTTACCTGTGCACTTCTAGTTGCTTTATGTCAGACTGGTGATATGAAGAAGGCATAAACCTCATATAACTGGCTGAATAAATTAGATTAATGTCTTGTTCTCCTTTTTGGAAAGGTCTAAAGCAGACAAAATGTACCCTGAGCCTGTAAAAATTCCTTTTCTTGCACGCCTCTTGCAGCCTTCCCCTGCCGCAGCTTTTATGGTCCTTCTGGTTTTAAGAAATACCTTTCAGCAGAGGTTTGTGTCCCTTTGCTGAAGGAAAGCTGCTGGAAGGTGACTGCTGGGAGAAGTCCTCCCTCACACACAGTGCACACTTTGCAGGCCCAGCCTTTACACTTTTGGGGACAAGTCTAAGACCCCTGTGAGCAAAACGGGTTTTCCTTTCATTCCTGCTCTCCAGTCCCTGTTGCATGGATTCTCTGGGAGCACAGGGCTCCCAAAAGCAGCAGCCTGGGCTGCTCTAGCAGCACCATTCCCTCCTTCCTCCTCTGCAAAGACAACAGGACACGTGAAGCAATTTTGGCAGCAAACTCATGAGCTTGCAGTTGGGCGTGGTGCTCCATTCTCAGGTAGGGAACCAATGCTCTGTTTTGTGGCTCTCTGTGTAGAGCTGTGATTTGCTCCATAGATAAAAATATGTATCCTTGTGTATATTTTCATCTCTAAGTGCTCTTTCTGAGTAGGCAAAGACGGAGTTTGTGCAATCACAGTGATTGCACTTGGCTCTTCTTCATTACAGTCCATTGAATGGCTTCTTAGATTTTCCATTTTCTAACATTACTGACATTCTTATTCTGTGGGGGAAAAAAAAAATCTTCAGTTTTAAGAGATTTTGCCAACAGAAAATAGTTCAGGTCACATCTTGGAATGCTCAGCATGATGTTGCCTTTATAAAACCTCAGTATATGTTTGATTAGTTGGCTCCTGTAGAGCCAATTTACTAATTTACCTGATACTCACATTTGCAGCCCTATAAGCAGGGAATTTATCCAGTCTCTGATGATATAAGCACCTGTGGACATACAGGCAAGGGAATAGAAAACTGAGGGCTGAAGATGAATCCATGTGAAGGAGAGTCAGGGTGGAACAGGCTTGTGTCAAATGCACGAGGCCGATTGTGCTGCTGTTGGAGAGTGAGGCTGGGAGAGGAGCATGTCCAGCTGTGGGTGCTCCTAAGCCTGGCTCCAGCCAGCCAGTCCATCTCTCCCTGCCCCTATTCCTCATCCTGCTCATTCTCCCATAAAACCAGTGAATGTTGCTACCAAAACCAGGCAGACTTTTCTTTCACCACCGTGTCTTTGGGAGCCACGGACCAGGCATCCAGAATCCAGTCGGAAAAGCATCAGCCATGTGCTTTACTGGCTCTCTGAGTTGTGGTGGAAACATCTCTGGGTTGCATCCAGCTGTGCAATTAGTGAATAAGCAGGAGTGTGAATTCCCAGGAACATTTATAGCCAATGGGCCTCTTTTGCTGGCACCAGTCGTGCCCTGAAGCATTTGTTAAATTTAGTTGGACCAGAGGATCTGAGCAAGTGCATTGTGGGAGGGAGAAAATCAATGCCATGGGCATGTTCCCACTCCAACATGATTCTTCTGGATGTGATCCTTCTGGGTGGAGATACAGGGGCTCTTTTTCACTGGCAGGTTGAGAAGAAAGGTTTGAGCTGCAATTGGATGATTATATTAAGTGAGATGATCGAGTCTTTTAGGGCTCAGCATAAGCCCCAGATGATTCTGGCCATCATGATTATGTGAACCCACAGGCTGAATATTGAAGTACTGAAGTGGATCATCAATGGGAGAAGGTGTCAGCTGGTGCCATTCAAGGCAGCCGGATTGTTGGAGCTCCTGATCCAGGAATGCAGTCCTGGACTGCACACTGCACTTGCAGGGACCACAGAGGATGCTGTGCACTCATTTCCTGGGAGATAGAGAAATCTGGCCTTACTTCTCTCCTTTCTGCAGCATCCTGAGAAAATTAACATGGCTTAACAGCCCATAATACTCTCATTTTATCTGCAATCACAAATCAGAATGTGCTCATCATGTCTTGTGGTCTTTACCAGAACTGCATCAGTAGCTGATTTCTGCTCGGACACAGATCACAGAAGGTGGGGCTGAAGGCAGGAATTTCAGAGGGCTTGAAGCCCCAGCAGTGTCCTTGAGGCAGCATTTTAAGTAATATAATTTAATTAAAATTTAATAAGCAATCAGAACTTGTGCACAGCTTTGTGCTGGCATTTTTAAACAACAAATCATTATCTCTATTGTGGAATTTTACCTTTTAATGCAATTTGCATTAAGTTTATACAGTTTTGAGTCAAATTCTACAGGCAGCTTTTTCCCAGGAGGGTGGGGGGGATTTCAGGAGCACTCAGATGTGTGTTTGTCTATTTGAACCAGGCATTAAATCTTTCACTGGCTTCTCCATCTTTAGACACACTGAAGAGAATGCAGAAGACACGCTGACATACCTGGCTCATGTTTGAAATTGAAAAGCAAACTCCTGGTCCCGATTAATTTAATTTCAAAATTCCCAGCAACTTCAACAGAGCCAGGCTTTCATTGAGAAAATTAATTTCATTTTGTGTGTGTCTCTTCAAACCTTTCCAGCCACTGCACCTGAACAAAAGCCAATATGGAAAAGCCAATATTGACAAAAAGATCCGAGCATGGCTGTCTTAGGTCATTTCATTTCTTGGCCTCTTCAGCTTCCCGTGGCCCTGAGGATAAACAGAGGCTCACTCAGTGACAGGGGCAGCACTGGTGTGCTTCAGCTGGCTGTGGCTACTGGCCAAAGGTATTGGCTCGTTCTGCAGCCCTTTCACTGTCAAGTCCATTGGAATGACACACTCGGTTGGTTCCCAGGGCTCCTGCCAGCAGCAGGGCATGGTAGGTGGGTTGTCTTTGCTGTCAGTGGAGCTGGGCAGGATGCTCAGAGGGGAGTGCCTGGCTTTCACCTGGAGAAATTTTTAGGGAAATCAGCTCTCATGGAAAAAGGCTCAGGAAGGCTCCTATGTAGTGCTGCTTTGAGGAACTGAGGTGAAGCAGTTTGAAAGAGAAGAGGAAAGGCTGAGCAGAGCGGTTGTGTACAAAGTCTGTGAATTGCTTATAAACCTTCCAGCCATGCAGGAGCTTTTGTTGGCTACCACTGATGCACTTTTCCAAGCCTTTGGCCAAAAACTCCGGCAGATACAGGACTGCCATCCACTTGCCTGAAGAAAAGTTGAGTAGGTTTGCCCCCGTCCTTGCTGGAAAACTTTGCCATTAATTTGCTGGAGAGATGCAGGTGGATACTAAAAACCCCATGGAGGCTCAGTGAGGGAATGCCAAGGTTTACAGTAGCTTGGTGGCCATGGGAGTCCTGCAGAACCCATGGGATTTGCAGAAGATTTGTCAGAAAAGAGTCTGCTGTTCACTGAAAAATATTGCTAAAATGTTTCCTGATACTATGACAATTAGTGACAAGCTTGTGAGGTATATTCTGCTGAAAACTGCAGACCAAATGGAGGTTTTGTTTTCCTTATTCTTCAGTAATTTTCCCCCTCGTTTTCTGTTTCTGCATCTCTTTTTTCTTCTTGATGGATGTCCCTCAGGGGAAATGTCCTTCTGAGCCAGAACAAAAGACTGGGTGGATTATGAACTTTTGTTATTAGGATCATAAAGCTTTTTTCTCTTATAAGTTCTCTCTCTTCTCTATTATTTCATGTCCTTTGTTTCCCTATGTGACCCTCCCTCAGAGAGAACCATCAGGCCTTTACATCTTTTTCTCCTTTCATTCCATGCAAAATCCTGTTCAGAGTTCTTCAGTGCCTGCCTGGAGGTGAAGGGGCATGGGGTGAGTTTGAGGAAACTCTTTCACATCCCAGTGAAAATCCTTGGAATGGATTTTTCCTTGTGGTGGGCATCCCAGGGGATTACAGCACAATAATGTGGTGGCAGTGGTTTTGTTTGGGAAGGCAGCACTTCAGATGTGCCAGGGAGTTTTGATATCTGAATAAGCCAATGAAAACCCAGTACCAGAGCTGCTGGGGTGTTTCCAGCTCCATCTACCAGGACCAGGATGTGACATGAAATAAAAACTCAGAGGAGGCTCAGTCTTGAGGGTCTGATGGACCAGCCCCCTGTGACCACTCAAATTGGTTAAACACATTCCTGTGCTCCCATGATCTGATGGAAGGGAGGCAGAGAACTCTATTCCTTCCAGCCTTTGGCACTCCCAGTTTGAGTGTTATGCAGCAGGGAACTTGTTTGGGTTGGATGAGGATTCTTGGGAGAGGAAGGAATTGTTTCTGTGGTTCCAGTGAGACTCTCTAGCTGTTATTCTGCAGGAGCAGAGATCTCTGCCTTGCTGCTGGTGCAAGCTCTCAGTCATGATTTACCCACAAACAGTCACGCTGCCCTTGTGATTTTTTGTGCCTGATGTGGTTTCACAAACTGTTTACTGTTTTGGTGCTCCAGTCTGCCTCATTGTCTACTTAGTGCCGAAAATATTGGGCTGCATTCCTGGCCTGGGCTCACATAGCTCTGCCTCTGCTCCCTAATTGAGTGCAGACAGCTCTTGAAATAAAATTTCCGCTGCAAATGTTTCTGCTGACAAGTTCGGAAAGCGCTGTCTGGGAGCTCGCTTTGCTCTCTGTCTGAGAGGTGTCTGTCCCAAACTCATGCTTATACATTTCCTGACTTAGAGAACCCTTGAATATGACAGGACACAAAGAGGATTTTAATGAATTCTGAAAAAAAAAAAAAAAAGGAAACCAGATAAAAACAATTTTCTGCCATGTTTTAGGTGGTTTAGTAAAAAGAATTGCAGACAGTTTGATGCTGCTGTTTCTTTTCATGTTATACAGATACTTTTCACCAATGTGAGTGCTGAGTTTTGGTCTCATGAAGATTTGTTCCCCTGTCTTAATTTATCTTATTAAAAAAAAAAAGAAAGAAGAAAGAAGATAAGGGCTGTCTCTGTGTATGTTTCTAATGTATATTCCTGTGTATGTTCCTGTCTATGTTCCTAATACAGAGGAATACAGAGGAACCTGTTACTTGTCCTTAATGCCTCAGTCTTTAGGAATGTTCCAATGGGGGTTTTTTGTGTGATTTTTGAAGGACTGCACTGGTTCCTTCACACAGCTAGGGAAAAATCAAATCTGATGATTAGTGCTTTGATTCTTCTGGCAGGTTTATATTGCTGCCTTACAACAGGCAATCCTTAACCAGGTGCTTATTTTGTGTTATATATATGATTTAATTCCTCCCTGGTACCCAAAGGTATCAAATGCTCTTCTTTGCTTTGTATTATATTTTTCTAATGCAGAGCAATTTACTCCAGGAGATTTACAGTGGGTCACTGTATATCTAGGTGTGCAGGAGCTTGGTAGAGGCAAGATAAGTCAAAGTACAAAAGCTCTGTGTTTGTATTTCAAGGCTGAAGGAAGAGACAACGTGCATGGACTGGGCTGCAAATTGCAGAGAGAAATAATTTTGCAATATTTCACTCTCAGTCACAAGAGGAGGCAATGGAAGAATCTATTTCTCCAGTGAAGCAGAAGTCTTCTTCTTGTATTTATCAACATTTAAAACACATCTCTAACTGTAATTTCTAGCATGCCAAATGAAATTCCTACCAATCACTCACTTTGTTGCTATTAGTGCTGTTAATAATGTAATTTATTCAGCTAAAAGGCTCGTACAGAAATACATGAGGGGAGAAATAAAACCTGGAATTACGCAAACAGTAAAAATGAGCTGATTACACAGGAGCCTGGCTGGCGTGGTAGATCAGGTGAGCCTTGCAGGATTTTTCCAGGCAGTTTTGGTGTGCTCAGAACTGAGCTGGTGATTCAGAGACACTTTAAGCAAGGGGCTCAGAAGGTTCCCTGTGAGAGGGACACAGCCTGTGCTGGTGGGTGACAGCTCTGCTGTTCTCTGCTCCAGGGCCCCTCCATTCCCTCTCTCCTGCAGCCCCGCGGTTCTGCCCCGATCTGCAGGCTGAACGTCACAGGAGCACTGATGAGTTTGTATAATCCTGACTAATCCAAGGAGCTCAGGAAATGACATTGGATTATTTGTACACAACAGGAAGGACCCCAAAACGTTCAGAGTAAAATGATTCTTTACACTTGAGGCACCAACTCTTTCCCTGTCTTCTTTTCTCGTTGCAAAGTGTGAGGCTCTTTGCAGTGACAGGTTCATTTTGTACTTGAGGGCTCTTGAACATTTGGCCCTCAGTATATTTCCCAACTATTTATCACTGCTGCTAACAGCTGCTCTTTTGCCCTTGATGTTTATTTAAAATGTGTTCTTCAGCCCCTGGAACAGCTCTCTTGGGGCTGTCTGTGGGGAGGCACATGAGCGATGTTGCAGCCCACAGGTTTTTCCTGAGCTCTGGAGCAGCCAGGCTGGGAGAGCTGAATGGGAGTGAAATTTGCAGCTTTAAGGAACTCTATACGTGGGCACTTATTGGAAGAAAATCAGGATTTTATGTGTCCTGTGGTTCATCTATCACTAGTAATTCATTTTACAATGTACTAACTGACCTAAGCCTATTCCTATTGTGCAACAGACAATCCTTCTTTCTTGCCTTCACTTCCCTACAGTGTGTCAAGGACCTTAACTTGTTCTTATTGGATTTTTATTTTCTCTTGTTTAGAAACTGAGTATTTAAGGGCTAGTTTTCACAGCAGCAGAGCATATGCAGCAATAAACATCATCTCCAGTTGATTAAGCACCATAGCTGAGTCGTTCAGCTTCCACAGAAGCTGTTTATTGTAAGTATCCTCCAACTCTGAGGACATCATTTTAATTATATTGCATGAGAAGGAGCAAAAACAATAAACCAGAACATTAGAAAAAAAATTAAAAGATATAATTTTCCATCCCTGAGAGGAAGATTTCAGTGAAGGTCAGGGTAGATTGGAGGTGTTTGTACAGCTGGGAAGTGTTCTTGAAAGGCCATTTCCCAGTAGTTATTTTTTTTTACAGAGGCTGCAGAGGACATTAAGGATAGGACAGGCCATTTCAACTGATCTGCTGAGGCCAGACTGTGAAGTTGTTGTGAATCATGCTGGTGATTTCAGAGAAACGTATTGCACAAGCTCACTATTTGTCAGTGCAAATAATGCGTTTCCAGCTTGACCAGTGGAGTCTGGCCTTGACAGGGTGACAGTAATGGGAGCAGCTTGCTTAGGTTTCCTTGCTATCTGTGCTGAAAGATGTGAGAACATTCATTTCTATTACTGCCATTCGGAATCTTTTCTGGTTCCAGATACCAGCTTGGACATTTGTCTTTCCTGCCATTCGTTCGAGAGAGGCAGTGAAGGACTGTAATAATAATAAAAAAGAAAAGCTTTAGCAGGACAGGCATGGGAGGACAATGTCAAAATGAGGCTTCTCAAGCACATCAGTCTCTTGTTTCAGACACATCCCTTACCTTCCTGAGCTGCCAGGTACCCCCAGCACCGTGAGCAGTGGTTGGGTTTTGGCTCAGTGGCTTCACTTGCCTGGTGCTGAGCTGTGCCACCTCAGAGGTTAACCTTTTACTTCTCCTGATTGTTGTAACTGTCTCCTCTTCTATAAAAGTGTTTAACTGCCAATTAAACCCTGCCTTAAGTTGAGCAGTGCCAGTCCAAGGCTGGCTGATCCCCAAATAACCCACAGCAGAGAGGGCAGTGGCAGTTTCTGCTGTGGGAGTCTGACCTCAGGTCAGGCTTGTCAGGTCACTTGTGCCAGGCTTGTTGAAAGGTTTGTGAACTTTCCAGTAAACCTAGTTCTGAACAAACCTGGGCTGTGCTGGCCAGGTAAAACATTAGCTTCACACATTGCAATTCCTGCCTCTTTCCTTCCTGCACAGTGTGCTCTGAACCAAATAAACCCTCACAATTTTCACAGGGGTTTCAAAGGTTGCTGGTGCTGTGGCCCTGCAGGGCTGGTGTGAGGTTAAAAAATGGATCCAGTTTGGCATGATCTTCTTTTGAACATGGATTTTTTTGCCCTGTTCTGGTGTGAATGACTCTGAGGAACACAAGGCAGACAGTGGGGCAGGATCTGTCAAAAAGTGTCACCCAGTGGTGCCTGGTCCTGTGACCAGGCTATGAGAAACATCTTCTTTGTCCTCCCCATACCTCCCCACTGCATTTTAATGGACACCTTCCTTGCCTGCTTTTATTCAAAAGCATCCCTGCAAACACACTCAAATATATACCACTGCTGTCTTCTCAGCCCCCTTTAAAAATCCCCTTTATTGCAAATCCTGTTCAGCACAAAGCTGCTGCAGGCCTGTGAATTTACCTCTCCTGAGACAGAGTATTACCAAAGTAAGAATCCAATATTTTTTCGAGGACTGTGATCATCTCTTCTGGTACAGGCCCCACAGAGAAAGAGGCTGCTCTGTGATCATGAGCAATACAAACAAAAACAGCCTGCAGTCACATTACTTAATGCCAGCAATTTTTGCTACTTCTATAAATCTGTCTTCTACCAGCAGCTAAATGACGCTGATGTTGACAACATTATTTACTCTTTGATGTTTGAAGAGTTGCTCTTTCTCTAGCCATTGGTGCAAGCATTTAGAGAATGGAGAGCTAACTTGGAGAGAGGCAGAAAAGTCTCTTGTGGCTTTTTGCAAGGGTGTCAAGACCCTTCAGTAGAAGGACACAGCTTGCTGTTCATATTCCCACCCCAATTACTGCAATGTTTTTTGTGGAGACTGCAGGAAGAACTGGAAGAACTCCCAAACTCGTCACAACTCGTCACCAAATGCATTGAACAAGGTGAAGTTGACTAAATCTCACCATAATCCTGATACTTGTGGATTTACTGCTCACCCTGCTCTGCTGGAAGTGCTCATCATTCCTGACTGCTCCTTTTACACCTTTGCCACCCAGTTGTCCCTCTGATTTGCTGAACCTGATTCTCTCTTTTTGATTTGTCTAAAGAACGTCAGATATGCTGGATATTTCTACACACAGAATAGTTATGGGAAAACACCTTATGGTGAAAGCATAAGAAAGTTTGTGGTCACCAAAGATTCCTTATTATTTTTCTTCTAATGTGGAGAAAAGTAGCAAAGCAGCAGCTGGTCCCTGCAGAAACACCAAAACAAAACGCAATAACCAGGAGGAAGCTGCAGTGCAGTGACTTTGAGACGTCACTGTCTTCTTGGTGCTGCTTTTGTGGCTCAGATTACTCCACTCCACCCAGCAAACAGGAAGGCAACAAAACCTATAATGCAGAGGGTCTGGGAAACACATATTTTAAGGCTAGAAGGTGATCATGAATCATTTCATCCCAACTCTTTCATCTTGTCAGCTTACAGAGTGCAGGCTTGCACTCCATTACATCTGCACAGGACCCATAACCTTTGTGTGATCATCCTACATTGCTTTAAATACTGAGTGAAAGAAACCTCCACAAAGCTGTAGACAAACTATTTTAGTGGGTAATTGCTCTTGTAAAAGCAAATCTGATATTTGTTGTATGTACTACTTTACCTTTTTATTCTGCCTTTGAGTATATTTGTAGCCTTGGGCACTGACCTCTTTTCAAGTTATTGTTTGGCTCTTTTGTTTTTTTTCTTCATTTCAAATATGTGAATTAGTCCTGATACAGAATATATTAATGAAAAGGTTTTAGATGAAAGTTAGTGTTTTCTAGGTAAAAAATCTTGCTGTAACTATTTTTTCCTGAACAGGCTCTACCTTCTCTTAATTTAAATAAGCCCATGTGTACAGAGCTAGGGCTGTTGTACTTTTTCTCAGTATTTTTTAATGAAAACTGCTGGCCACAAAACATTTCACTAAGCTGGCTTGACTTGGCCCCTATGGCCATTATTTCTCTGATAAGAGTATAAACTTAAAGATCCCTTCCCTGGTAATTTTCTCTTACTTAAAAAAAAAAAAATCTTTCTATCTTTTTCTAGAACCAGAGGTATTCTGAAGACATGTTTGGATGTATTTTTAGGCTGAATGGGCCTGAAAATGTTCTCCCAGCAGTCATATTTTTGTCAAATTTAATGCAAAAGTTCTAACTTTTACATTTATACCATGGAACATCTTTTATGCTAATACTGATCTCAAATTCATCCGGTGATCTAAAGTCTCATATAAACGTTGGAGGAATCTGCTGAACTTGTGATATTATTGTCTGCATTGCTTTCTTGTTCCTGTTTGCAGCAAGTTCAGTGAAAATTTACTCGTGTTCCTCATGGCAGCTACACTGCTCTTGGTGTGTGCCACTGCCAAGAACAAAGCTGGAGCACTTAATAACAGAATTTTGTCATAGTCTTTATCTCTGGAAGCCACTCCAGTTTATCATTTTAATAGCAAATGGAGTGTTTTATACAGTTCCCTGATAAAATTTCTCATAAGCATCTCTTTAGGGTTATATTCTTTTTTCCTCTCTCTTCAGCCAGAGCTTTCAGGGACACCAATTTCCCCCACATCTTTCTGAGGCCAAGGTCAAGCCTGGTGAAAGATGCTGTGGGACACCTCAGGTGTCAGACATATGACAGAGCTTTGAGACAAAGCAATAAAGCAGAGTACAAAGGGTCCACAACGAACTAACAATGTCACGGTGATGAAGAAACAAAAAGATGATGGGCTCTGGTGAAAAAATCCACTGCCAGTGTGCATTGCAGTCCAGGCTCCAGCCAGCTGGAATGGAGAAGAGAATGAAGGTTGTTTCTGTCTAATTTTACTATCCTTATTTCTGTTTCATAGACTGAAAAACTTAATCAGCTGTGACTTGTGTCTGTTCTTCACCCAGGCAGGTTTCAAAACCCAAAGAAAACCTCATTTAAGGGGAGTGCATAGAGAGGCAGCCCAGCAGTTACCAGTAAACAAATTACCAAGAGTTCACATTTAGAGTGCCCACATGTCCTGTGTTGTGGAGGATGTCCTTTAGCTGGTATTTCATGTCCCTTATACAGTAATAAATGGTTAAATACATTTCTGATAAGGTGCAAAGTGGTGTTCCAGTCTGCAATAGGAAAACAGCCATGCCAGGGGTTCAAAGGAGAGTGAGATATCCTGAAGTGAAGCCTGGCAAATCAGTTTTGGGGTTGTGTTCCCTGGGAGGAAATTATTGAGGTTGCTTCTGAGACAGGGATGGTGGCTGTGCTGGTGAGCATTAACCTGCAATGGGTGAGGTGAAACAAGAGGTGATTGATGGGCTGAAGGGAAATGCAATTTTGTGTGAGAAAAGGTCTGCAGTGCACACAGGAATTTAGGGGCAGTGTAGTACCTGGCTTGGAAAATTGCCTTGTCCATACTTAATAAGGTGTGGATTTTTTGAGCAGAGATTTGATTTGGTTTAGAACTTTCCCTTATTTGAAATCCATGGTATGGGGAATTCATGCTAAGTAGCGAAAGGATTGAGCCGTGCAAACTTGGACAACATCAGCCTCCATGATGACTTTGTGGAGCTCTCAGGCCATGGACAAGCACAGCCTAAAGCTGCTGTCATTGACTTGCAGACTTCAGCTTGCTAAAAACCATGTCCTAGAAATATGGGTCCAACCTCACCCTGGGAACCTGAGCTTCCAAACACGGGCCACAGCTGAGTGCTACAAGTGCTTCCTACAGTCTGGTACAGAATGAAAAAGAGAATAAGAACTTATTGCCTTAGAGTGTAAAAAATGCATTGAATATTAGTAATGAATGAATGGATGAAGGGGTTCCATCAATAAAATCTACCAAGATGAAAACATCAGCACTTATTTCTCAGGTTTTGTGAAGGGTGCGTGTTCAGATGAGTCTGAAATGTTTCTAATTAATGTTATCAGAAGTGTGACATTTAATTAACTCAGTAACACGTTCAGCCTGATGATAACACGTTTTGATTCACCACAGGCAGCAATGAGCTCTCCTGAGCAACTTCAAAGGCGGGGAAGACTGGGGGAAGGAGGAGAGCAGGAGTTCACACAAATACACTTTTTACTGCAGAAGGGCACAGTGGTAAGAGAGATGATTATGTTGTCAATCCCCATCTCACATCAGAGAGACATTTATGAGTTCAGAATATCTGCTATCAGATATTTATAACAATAATCTATTTTCCCAGGTTTAATTATTGCAAAACTCATTTGCCACTGGAAGGCGTAACAATAGGATGCATTAGTTCCATATTCTTGAGTCATATCTGGTCAATGAAACGGTGCCTTTTTGACATTGAAACTTATTGCAAACCTTTCCTTAAACTGAATCAGCAAATGAACTTTATTTTTTTTTTAATTTGAAATGGAAATTTCTGCTGTGTCATTCAGCTGATCAATAAGTTATCCACAAGAAGTAATATGAGTGGGAGGGAGAGAGAACCCCACCTCTGCTGTGCTGTTACTGCTGGTTTTGCTAAGCATGTAACTGATCAGTCAGGTAGCAGCATGAAATTTCCTTCTCCACAATATTTATGTGAATTTAAATGCTTTCCAGAGATATCTTATTTCATTTAAATAAATAAATAAAAAGAACTAAGATGAATGGGGACTATGCTTAAGCATCCTGTAGATATTTGATCACAGGGGATGCTTCTGCATCTCAGAAATACAATGAAAACGTGCCCCTGGCCCTTAAACCCTTGTAGGGCTGACTCCCCACCCTCCATCTATGACATGAGTTCTTAAGTGCTCTCAGAAATAACAACAATAATTTGTTCTGTGTGGAACCTGCCCAGCTGAATGAGGTAAAGAAGTTCACGAGTGGAAGTGAAGTTTTCTGAAGGTGTTTTTGATGACTCACTCCTCATTGCAGGAAAGCTACAGGCAGGAATGAAGCTGGGAAGAAGGGAGAGGAGAAATTATCCAAGAGACCCCAGAACAGAGCAAGGGGAGATGCAACAAGGCAAGAATCAGTAGAAGGAGTATGGCAAGCCACAAGTTCACAGATGTTGCTCCTATCAGGTGTGTTTGGTGGTAACTGATTCAGCCATGCCCTTGGAGATGCAAATCTGCAACTTTTCCCTGACTAAAACTCAGCCTCCGTGGGTTTCTGTTGGTGTCAGTTCGGAGTGGCTCCAGGTTTAAGGTGGGACATCAGGCTGGCAGTCAGGCCAGAGCTGTTCCCATCTCTTAAACATATGCTGAGGGTTTGAGTGTGGACGGTGTGAGGAGGACAAGGCTGGGCCCCACCACAGGAGCTGACCCTGGAGCTGCTCCAAGCCATGGGCTGCACCACGGGAGGTGAACGGTGACTTATTGCTCCTTCCAGGAATTTTATTTGCATAGTAACAGGCAGAGGAGGGCCGCAGTGTCCCTGCAGCAGGAACCTCATGGCAATTACCGCCAGGGTTACCCTTGCATGGCAGAAATATGCATGTTAACAAGGGGGCTGTGCATGGGGACGGGACCCATGGACACTCTGGCATCTGGGAAATGATTTGAAGGCCCGCAGACAATGCAGCCAAGCTCCATTCCCAAAGATGGATGAGGGGGCGTTGGATGCCTGGAATCTCGCTGTCGTGGGGGGTTTTGTTCTTCCCTCTTTTTCCTTCTTTCCTCGCATGCGAGCGGGAAAGGGGCGGGGAGGGAGGCGCTCCGCTGCCGTGCTGGGTGCCAGGCTCGCTGCTGCAGTACCGTACTCAATATTCTGATCACCTTGCGAGCCAAGGAGCCTTGTGGAGCCTGCAGTGGTGTCAGAGTGAAAAACGAGCCACGCCATCACGCTTGGCCAGGCGGTGGCTGCCTGCCCGCAGCGGGTGCCAGCCTGCAGTGTCTTCCCTTGACACAAACTCACTCTGAACGGGGTGGTGGGCTGGTGTCCGGCTCTTTGTTTTAGTCCGTGTGTATAACACTATTTCCCAGTGCATTTAAATAAGAGGTTTCACTGCAGTGGTTCACAATGCCGGGGGCTTGAACTCTGCGTCTCTTAGGGTCTTGGATTCCTCCCACGGCTTGGCAGTCATTTGTGAAGAGGTAGGAAGGAGTGAGCTCGGTTGAATGTGGTTTTGGATGTGTTTTCTTCTCCCTCCGTTGCTGTTTGACATGGGCTGAGCTGGAGGAGGCAGTTTCCCGCAGTGAAAGGCAGAAGGAATGCACCAGCCTGTGTGTGTACGTGTCCACGCGTGGAGCGAGGAGCTGGCTTTTCCTTAGGGAGGTATTGCAGTGGTGAGAGTTAAACAGACCCCTGGGTGCTTCTAACCCAAAGGCATTGTCTTTTATTTTATTTATTGTTCATGGCAAAGGCATTGCCTTGGCAACCATGATGCTTCTCCACTCTTGACTGGCGCATTCTGCGTCACCGGGGTGGGACACAGCGGAGCAGCCCAAGGAGCAGGACAAGTGCTGCTTGGCTCAGGGCACTCCGAGACTGACAGGGCTGCTTAGAGCCACCTGCACATCAGGGAAACGCTGCTCAGGGTTTTTCCTTTGCTGTTCTGTCTCTTCACTCAGAAGAAGCGTGCAACACCCCCTTGTTATCCCAGGGCTGGTCCAGCTCGTGGCGGGGTTGGGCACTCTGGTCGCAGCCCGCTGTTCCCCCGGCGTTTTGGTCATGACATCTAATCTCTGCAGTGCTCACACAAATAGTTCTTCCCTTGCAGCAGCTTCCAGCCTGCCAAGATGACTTTGTGCCATCTCCAGGGAGGGAGGCAGAGGGAGTGACTGGTTGCCTGTTAGGTTACACGTTCCATTCCCAGCCCCTCTGCTCTCAGTGCAGCTGCAGCCTGGAGTTGTTGGAGTGAAAATCATTCCTTCCCTCGTGGCTAGAGAGCTGTCCAGTTATGAAGGCTTGTGATGGTAACTTCAGGGCTGACCCACAGATAAAATAATCCGGTTGCTCATCCAGCCCTGGAGAACATGGAAATAACACCCTGGGAGCTGCATCGACATCAGCGTGACCACCCTGCATGGAGACTCTCCTTTATGTCTGCCCTCTGAGCTTAGGACAAGGTTCTGAGTGTGGAGGAAAGAAACCCTCAACAAAACTAATTTCCACTTGACCAGATCAGTGCAAGAGTTTCTATTTGCACAAGGCACAAGCACAATTATATCCTGACTACAGTAGCCATCTACCAGCTTGGGGTGAGATCTGCTTTGATCTGCTGAGGAAATTCCAGGGTGGATGTCTGTCTGTTTATCTGTCTGTCATTTAGACAGGGAAAGAAGAAAAGAAAAGAAAAGAAAAGAAAAGAAAAGAAAAGAAAAGAAAAGAAAAGAAAAGAAAAGAAAAGAAAAGAAAAGAAAAGAAAAGAAAAGAAAAGAGAAGAAATAAATAAAGAAAGAGAAGCTGCTTATTATTTCTTTAGCTGCTAGTACCTGGAAATCATTCTGCATATTAGTTTATTACAAGTGGCCTAAGCTAATGGAACTGTGATGATGTAGAGTCATGAGGCCAGGAATATTTTATTAAAAATATGTTGACAGTAGAGCTAACAATTCAAGCTTGCTATCCATTCCTGTCTTGGGAGAAAACAAAAGGTGGTGTGAAAGTTTTGCTGCTCAGTGTACAGGTCACATACAAATCAGCATTCTGGCAAAAAAATACAAAATGTTCCACAATGTAGAATTGCTCTCATGGGGACATTCTGAATGTCCCATTCAGATGCATTTCTTCTTAGAACATCCCCTTGGGTCCAAGCATATAGTTGAAATGTTTTGAATTTTTAAACCTATTGCACAGCTTGGGGTTTTTTTTCCTGTGAATTTTTTATCTTGCTATTTATTTCTTTCTTTTATGCCTTTTTTTTTTTTTAATTGCACGTTCACCATTTTTCTGCCATCCTGTGGTGGTGTCAGATCAGAAAATATTCCTGCAGGGTTGTATCTCCATCAGCGTTTCATATCTTTTCTTGTTCTCCAAACTGCTGTGCTACCACCAAATTCATGCCCCTTTCACTTAAGCATTTATGGGAAGGGGAAGATAAGACACTATCTAACAAGGAATGCTAAGAAGTGACAGACATTTTGTTTTGAGTGAGAAACATGAAGGAGGATCTTATGCTGATAAATTAATGTTTTTGGAGGTGATGGTGCAACCCCTTCATAAATACTCAGTTTGGTCTATCTGAAATATTTGATTCCACCCAAAATGAAATGCTACATTTTATTTTAGGTCTTTAAAAGCAAATTTAATTTTTATTAATCTCCCATCCTTTGGTTCCAAAATAACCCTGAATATATTTATATAAAGTTGAATTGAAATGTACTGCAAATTTTTAAACAACATTTTTTGGGGTGATAAATACTGAATTAAAATATGACAACAGTAGAGAAATAAATGACCTTTTTTCCCATTCATGGAAAATCATTCCCTGGGTCTGCCAGGAACCATCATAAATTATGCACTTCCCTCTTCAGGGGAGCTAGTTTTAGGCACAGGTTTTGCAGCAGTTGAGTGGTTTTGCCCTATCTGCTCCCAGGAGAGTTTGTATTGTTATTTCCATGGGTGGCTGAAATGTTTGTGCACTCAGGGAGGATGAAGTGAGGCAGGAGGCAGAGCCAGCCCTGACCTGGAGCATTGCTGGCACCGGGCACACAGCACTCAAAGTGATCCTGTCACAACAGCCTGCTCAAAATCTGTCGTGATGAGAATT
The DNA here is from genome assembly GCA_910950805.1 of Acrocephalus scirpaceus scirpaceus. Lineage (NCBI taxonomy): Eukaryota > Metazoa > Chordata > Aves > Passeriformes > Sylviidae > Acrocephalus > Acrocephalus scirpaceus. The sequence continues at coordinate 12,338,249 of OU383785.1, forward strand.
TCACAGAACTGACAGGGATCCCTCGAGGTGGGGGGAAAGGAGTATGACTGGAAAAGTGCCAGGGAGGTGCTGCTTTCTCAGGTGGATGGAAGCCTGTCCTCCACGTGTGGCTACCAACACTGGCCACCCTTCTGATCCTAATATAGCCCTGATGCTGGGCTGAAGCCCAAAGGAACACCCTCAGCTATTAGAAAGTGTGATCCTCCTCTACCCACCCATGTTTCTGCCTGGGAGGAGAAGAGGGAACTCTTTCTTTTCCAGGAAGTATGTTCAAATTATGTCCTGAATGAGCACTGGCCAGTACCAAGTAAAAAAGGTATTCCCTTCTAGATTTATTTTTCTTCAGTTTTTTTTGTTTTGTTTTGTTTTGGGGTTTTTTTTTTGTTTTTTTTTTTTTAATCTCAGCCCACAGCTAATGGGAGATTTGCAGAGACAGGTCCAAATTAGAAACAGGCTGGAAGCATGCCCAGGGGCACTGAGCACCTGAGGGGATGGGGAGGCAGCGTCAGGCGTGGATGTGGAGCCCAGTTCCCAAGGTGAAGGTGTCCTTCTGAGTGCAGGTTCTATGTGAGATCAACACCCCTTCCCTGTTGGGAGGCTTGTGCTCCAGCCTTGCTCTTGCTCTGCTTTTGACCCTTTTGCTTCACTGGATTGTCGGGCTGATGGGAGGGAAGCAAAGCTAATGAGGAATGTAACAGTCAGATACTTTGTGAAGGAGGCTGCTCCACCACCTCAAAGATATCCAGTGTCCTCTGCCTCTGTCGCTCTCTGGACACTTGATCATTTAATTATTCCTCTCTGGCAGGTGCAGGGCCCCCTGTAGAGACAAATGATTTACTGACTCATGTGACTTGTATTCAATATGTAAGTTCAGAGTGTAGCCTCAGCTCTGTCCCCTTGGCTCTGCTCCAGTGACGCAAGGAGAGCGAGCTGATCTAAAGGGTTAAAGAGGGGTCTTCTTGCATAATGATCAGAAAAGTGGAAGGGAACATCCAGGGCAGTCTGCAATCCAATAAATCTGACTGGCAGAAGCACAAAAAGCTGGTTGTGAGCAGCACAAAGCACAACAGTCTGGTAGCTGCTCTGCCCAGCATGCCCAGGATGATGGGTAGAGGTGTGGTGAGGGTGTAAAGATGACCCAAGTCTCATTATAGAACACCTTCCCCGTTCAAGATGCCTTTAAAAATCATTGAATTTTGTTGTATGAGGACTTTCACCTCTGCTTGCCTCACTGACTATCCAAAAGTAGAGAGGTTGGTAGCTCTGGTGCAAAGATGCTAATGGGGGAATCCTAGAGACTCACAAAGGGAAGTGTCCTGCTCACCTCTGAACCATCCCATGGAAGGACATGGATCATTCCATCAGGAAGGTGGCTCCAGTGGGCTTTGGGAAGGCTATTGATGTGCCCTCTTGACAAAAGCAGAGAGGCACTTGAGAAACAAGTCTGTATGGAAAAAAACATCGAAACAAGTCTAGATGGAAAAATACAGCACCAGCGTTTCGTTGTGTCGCTTTTAGGAGGCGGCAGTGAGGCACGGGCATGGTTCCTGCCATTTCATTGTGAAACCTCATCTGAGCTGTGCCATTGCTTTATTCTGCCTTTCTCTTGGGATTCCAGGCAAACACCAGGCTGCTGTCAGGCTCCATGGGCTGGCATGATCCACCTCCAGCGTGTCCATGTTGCTGCTGCTGCAGCAGGGAACCGCGCTCCCGTAAAACTGCGGCCGTGACCGACAGCAGCAGTGCACCGTGGCTGGGAGCTGAGCAGCTTCTGGGACAGACACTGCCCTGATTCGGGTGATTCATGCCTTAATAATGTCCTTTCACTTCCAGAGAGAGGTGGCATGACAGGCGCGCGCTCGATCCGTTCCGACAGGGAACTTCTACATCAGCCGTGCCAGGGAATTTGAGCAGATCGGGGGCTCCGGTTCCATTCCAGATGTGACAGGGCTGTGTAAATAAATAATCCCAATCTACATAATTATCTCTTTTTCAGGGAGTCATCACATAAATCAAGCTGATCTCAAGGGATGCTGCATGTGGAATTCACGCAGCCAAGGCTGGGCTCTCCTTGGCCTCGCTGCCTGGGCCCTTTGCGGAGGGTGAGATTTTGTGCGCTCTTGAACATCACAGATTTTCTTCTGAGGAAGATCAAATGCTTGTATCATTTTTACCAGAAAAAATGCTATCCACGGCAGTCTTCCAGTGGTGATTGAAACTGTGAATTCTCATGCAAACAGATTCCTTTGCATACAGTCATCTGGGAGCCGGGCCTTTGATTTTCATTTATTATTCTCCCTGGCAGCATGTTCAGTCAGTATGCAGATTTCCTCCTTCATTCAATTTTCAGTGGGCAAGAAGACTACAATTAGTCATATTATCATCAGAGTGAATAAAAGGGAAACACTGAACTGGATCTTTACGAGCCTGCAGTTGCAGTGGGATGATGCACATTCTTTACACACGAGTAAGGTATGGAAAAAAAGCTTCAGGCCGACTGCATTTGGCTCCTTGCTATCTTCCTCCTTTATGGAGCTTCTTGTCTTTTGTTGGTATTCCAGACCTTCTCTCCATGTCAGCCTAGACAGGGAAATTGCTGGATAGGATGAAGTTGCATCTTGAAGATCTCAAGATCTCATCTCCTCTGATGAGGATAAATAAATCAGCACAGAAAGCTGGCTGGAGAAGCAGCCAGAGGATTGCTGAGGGGAGAACACTGCAAGCCAGGCCTAAGTGTGTTTCCAAAGATGCCTCCCACCTGAGCCTCGCAGATTTGGGACCTACGTGCCAAAGCACACAGCTCAGAAGCTGGTTGGGCTGCAAGACAGGAGATAAGCACAGCAGGCAAGGGGATAAAGATATTCATTTTGTAAGCAGGATGGAGTAAGGAACTATGTTTTTTTCCTCATGAACTTATTTTACAGAGTTTAGATTGAATTAGCTGTGTTGAAAGGAGGATTCAGATTTATGGAATCCGTCCCTCTGTTCCCTTGCATTCCATCAGAGGTAATTTAGGTGTTGCGTGTACTTGCATTGCTCTGAAGGTGCTTGGATCTCCAGGGCACACATTCACATGCAGAAACTGACTCTGATACCTCGTTTGGTTAGAAAAAATTGTAATTTCCCTGATTTTTAAGAAGAATGGGGATTTGGGAGTTGGCTGTAATGTTGTGCCATACTTATGTTTCCATGCTGTTAATAAATCAGAGAGAAAAAGAAATTAAAGACAGATATTTTCTGCTTCTCTTGTACTGAAACATTATTAATTCACCAGGAAAAATTCATTTGGGATAACTTGGTAATTTCCTCAACTTCACATGGTGACATTTCCATGGCTTAGCAAGTCCTCTGGCAGCAGCGTGCTCTGACTCCTCATATCATGGGAGATCCTCAAGGTGCAGATTAGCTGAGTCTCTCAAACCCTGCACGAGGCCACAGGGACACAACTTCACAGAAATCAGAGCAAAGGAATGTTATTTCTCCACAAACAACCAAACACAGGAGTCAAACATTTTGTGTGGCTTCCCTGAAGGATAACGAGGAATTTCTGAGGGTTCTGTGCTCAGTGCAGCTGCTCCCAGCCCATCCCTGCCTTCCTGCTTTTGTGAAACATGTGGGGTGCCATGCCCTGGAGGCTGAGCCCCTGTGCAAAACTGGGGTGAAATGGGGAGAGCAGACACACACACAGAACATGACTGCAGAACTGTTGTTTTGTCAGGAAATCAGGCAAAGTGAGAGCTCACTTCCAGTAGAAAACTTCTGCTTTGACTTTCAGCTGTCCTTGCTTTATGGGCCTCTTTCTCCTCATCAGGATCCTCTCCCAAGCTCCCTTTTGTTTTTCCTCTTCTCCTTCTACCTTTTGGCTCCTATTTCAACTTCCTGGTGTGATGATTATTGCAGTAATGAATGCAGGGAGTCACGTGGCTGGTGGCAGGTATTGACCCTCCTGTCATCACACTGCTGCTGTCCCCCAGCTGTTCTGCTGGCAGTCTGTGAGCCTGACACTGATGGTTTGCCTCCGTTTGGCTTTTTCTACTCTAACTTGGGTGTTCTTTGCCCCCATTCCTGATGAATTCTGTGAAATTTGGACTGCTATCTCATTAAAGTATAGCTTTTAATCATTAGGTTCTTCATCCCTCCCTTTTGCCTTAGCTGCTAATACTGTAAGCTATTTAAGCAGTGGAATTGCAGAGCTATTTTTTGAAACTCTAGGTGTTCCAATTAATTAAAGTGAATAGAAATTATACTAACTAATCTCACACTGGGCATTTGACTGTATCAGGAGACTGTTCATTGTGTATTTTCTATTTTAATATCACATTTGGATATGTAAGAGGCCCTGGAGTGAGTGTCTGAAGATGGGTCCTAGAGAAGCTGCATGTCTGGGTGCTTGTTATGTTTAACCTGTTCTTCTGGCCATGGAGGAATTGAATCTCTGCTCCTTCAGCTGATGTGAGGAACCTGTTTTCACTCCTGGTGCTTCCCAAATTTGATCCCTTGCACCTTCTGTTACTCAGATTGGGGTGAATATTCCCAAGAGTAAATTCTGTGGACATTCAGTTGAAAGGAAATCAGATGGGGGCTCTTTTTCCTTCTGATTCCTGTGACCATGCCATGCCAAATCTCAGGATGAAGTGTGAACAATCCCACCCTTTCACTACTGAGTTTGTCCAAGACAGATTGTGTCATCAGCTCTGATCCATGGCATTTGCATTGTCTCAGCTACTCTTGTGGATGGAGGATGTTTAGCTGGAAGGTTTTTTTTCTCTCACAGTGCCATGTGAACACTGGCCAAGGATCAGGCACCTTGTGCAGATCAGTGTTAATGCCTTCCATTTCCAGAGACACAAAGGGAACAGCAGATAGACTTTGCTAAGCCAGTGTCTGAAAGAAACAACCTCCCCATCCTCTGGCAATGAACAATTTAGGCCTGTGGTCATGCACATGTAAATCTTTTAATCTCACACCCCTCACACTCCCCATCCTGGGCCTGCCTGCTCCCTCCTCCCCCTCTTTCTTCCACATCTCCATCTCCAGTCTCTCCCCTCCTGCCAGTCAGCTGTCCCTAAGTCCATGGGAGTTGTTGCAGCAGGGCTCCGTGTGCCAGGAAAGATTATTCTTGACTGGTTGCCAGGTCTCCTGCTCTTGCTCTGGCACACAGATAAAATGTTAATAGGGCCGAATGTGTTTGACACCAAGGGTGAAACTGCGTGTTCCAGGCACGGAGCCTCTTGCCATCCATTTAGCAGCTGCACAGGCTGGGTCCTTCCAGTTCAGTTTTGCTTGCTAAAGAGGACCTGACCAGGGGCTTTCAGGTTTGACAGAAGCCAGGGATTACAGCTTCCTTGTGGCAAGGGGCTTAGGCAATGTCACCTGCTTGCTGATGGGTACACAAAAAGAATTATCTTGTAAGGACAAGTCTGGAATTCTTTTTGCTGGAACGGCTGACGTGGATGTGGGAAGATCTGAAATAGGTTGAAATGTGGTCTCTGTTCAGTGCTGATCATTTTTGCAAGTGTTGAGGCTTCCCAGCAGGCTGAGTGTTGGCTGAGGTCAGCCCAAGTGCAGAAGTCAGGGTCCCCCATCCCTCACAGCAGTTTGGGGCAGGAAGAAGCTGCTGCTCAGGTTCAGCCAGCCAAGTCTCTCCAGGTCTTGCCAAAGATGAAGGTCAGAAGTTTTCCTACATTTGATGTGGCCAGCAAAGCAGAAGGAGAATGTTCTTGATTAACCCCTGCTGAGAGTGTCTCTGCATCTACACTGACAGGATTGTGCTGCTTTCATTGTCTTCTCTTAAGGGGAATTCCAGCCTGAAATACATCTGGCTGAGAATTGTTTCTTTTTAAAGTTCCTAATGGAGAACTTCCTCTGTAAATTCTAGAAGTGGATTACATTTTGTCTTTGGCAGCTTCCCTTGTTAAGTCAGGAATGGTTTCACTCCCACCACAGAGGCAGATGGAAATCTGAGGGGAGGGCAGACCAACACGGAGCTGCCACTTGAACAATGAAGGTCTGGAGGTCTGAACTGACCTGATTTTCCACATTCACAGCTTCTGGTAAAATCCTGATAATCTCTCTTCACAGTGCCATTATCCAGGAGGATTAATGCCTTCCACTGGTGTAAAGTGGGGAAGGATGAAACCCCTGAGGGCTGGTTGTTGCTGGACAGGGGTTTGCTATGAACAGGGCTTGTCCTGGAGCACGTCCTGCAGGTGTGGCACTGCCAGGTGACCAAAGCTGTGATCAGGTGCAGAAATACAAGCCCAGGAACTGTGCTTTTCTGCAGAGTAGCAAATAATTTTACTCAGCAGAAGCACACACTGGACCACTTTTCATTGATAATTATGATGCACTTGAGGGACGGATTCTTTAAATGGGGAAATGCATTTTTTTTTCAGACAGTAGGCAGTTTCTCCCTTCTATCCTTCCCCCTCAACAGTATGCAATAAACTCATTTGTAAGATTTATTAATGAACTGCCATGGTGATTACCTTATTTAGCCAGAAATTACTCTAGGGACCAGACCCTGTATATGCTGAAATCAGTGGAAAATTCCCATCTACTTCAAAAAACTGCAGGTAAGACCTGTTAGTAATTAGGGAAAAACAAGAGCTCAGATGGTACCATGGGCTGGGAGACAAACACTGTTCTAGCATGGGGTGAGGAGAAGCTTGGAGACTTTATTTATCAATAGCATCATGATCTCCCAGAGAGTTTTCTGTCCTGTGTCCAGTGAAATCACACAGCAAAACCTCTGAAGAGCTGTGATCTTGGCCTAGGGCAGGCAGATAGGTGGTGATTGTGGCCTGGCTTACAATAACTTGAGTGAGTGGGGCTCTTCCATGGGAATGCTGTAATGGAAATATTTCTCGTCTGGTTCAGCAAGAAAGAGACAATATTTAACACATTAACGTATTAACATCCCCTTAAGCATTGTTAAGGGACAGTGCCAGAACTCTGAGCTCTTAAAATGCTGCCCAGGTTCCTTCTGAGCTTCCAGGACTGATCTGAAAAGGTTGGCAGAAGTGAATCTCTAACACTTGCTGCCATTTAAAGGTGTCATTCTGGGATGCAGGGAGAATGGGAATGATGAATATGGTCAGCAATGAGCTTCAGGAGGTGATGGGAAAGGCAGGCAGCAGCTGCAGGTGGCAGTAGTCTTTGTTTTAGAAAATCCTCCTCCCTTCTCCCCTCTGAAGGAATTGCTTGCAGAGCAAGTGCAAGCAGTGAGCTTTGGTTCCTGGGTCCCAGGAGGACAATGAGCTGTGGCTTTGCAGGTGTGAGCCCTTTGAGCTGGGTGTTCTGTGCCCAGGGACTGCACAGGGCGTGTTTGGTGTCTGGGGACACAGCTGTGCACATCTGTGTGCTGGTGCCATCAGCCACCCAGGGGAGCGTGTGGGGCTCAGCCTCGGGGCACAAACTCTCCAGTTCTGGGGCAGTTGGGGCTTGGCTGCTTCTGTAGGAGAGCTGCACTGTGGGGCTGGGCTGGGTTGTCACTCAGTGCTGCCACACACTGAGCACTGGTCCCCTGCTCCTCTGGAGCCACCACATCACCTTTTTTATGTCTTCAAGGCCTCCTGATGCCTCACCATGCATTTTGTTTCCTTTTAACATTAGATGAGTGTCTTGTCTTCAGGTGTTGATTAGTTGAGGAAGATCAGCAGCCCAGCACTACTCTGGGAGGAAGGGCACATTCCCTTTCTCACATTCCGACTCCTTGGGAGATCCCTGGATCTATTTTTGGTGTAAAGCATTTGGGAAATGTGTATATAGGGAAGCCAATTCCCCCTGGGATGGACGCAGGACTGGTGCTACTTTATCACCCAGAGTACCCAGGTGTAATTACTTTGAAGTGTAATCACTGAGTAATTGAGAGGCAACATAATTGGTACCTGGATGCAGAATATGTAATTACTGTGTTGTGTAGTGACAGGGTATTTGCCAAGCATATCTTCTGCAGTTACCAAGTAATTTAAGAGAATTTGCATGGTATTTCTTGTCTGAGAGACAGAAAAAATCACCCAGCTGAGATCTCTGCAGAGGACTATAAACTTTCTGCCAGCAGGATTTGTAAGCTTTTCCAAGCAAGAAATGTTGGAAGCATTTCCTTTCTGCCTTTCCTTTTCTTTCCAATACAAAAGTTCTCTGCCTGCACAAAGGGAAGTTTTCTTTTATTTCCTGCCATGTGGAACATGTGCGTCAGCCAGGAGATTCATTGGGAAAAGAGATAAATAAAGAGAGAAAAAAACCTCATTTAATGAGAGGAATAATAAAAAACCCCAAACAAACAGCAGGCTCTGAGATGTCAGAGCAAACTGCCCCATCTCCATCAAAGCCTGAGCACTGAACATCTCCCTGGGGCTGAAAATGTTGGACCTCAGGCAGAGGTGGAGGGTGCAGCTCCAACCTGTGTGTCACCAAGTGCAGAGGTAGAAAGTGAGGATGCCTTTTGTCCCGAGAGCTCAAAAGACAGCTTCGGCAGGATTTCTGCCCTACCGCAGCAGGCAACAACAAAATTTATCGCTGTACCTATGCTAATGACCTGCAGAGGCAAAGCAGCCATTTGTAGCCCCTGTTAAAGCACAGCAGCATCGTTCCCTTTTGTCTCGGCGGGAGAGTGATTGGTGTTTACAAACTGTCTTTTCCTTTCTGCTTTTGGAACTACCCTGCTCCGGTAAATCACGGAGAGCAGCCTGTTAGAGCTGTGTCCTCATTTGCACAGGGTTGGGGGGGCAGGATCAGACAACATACATCACTGAGGTAGCTCTTTTCATCACTGCACTTGGCCTTAATTACGTTATATTGCCCTCTCTAGAGAAATCTCCAATGCTTTGGGCTTTCATAAAGTAATACTTTATCTTTTTCATTAAATAGCAGCTACTCGTTAGGGCAATACAACATGCTGCTTTTCCTTCACCTCCTAATGAGGTTGTGCTCCTGCACATCCTGAGTATAAATAAACCAAGGTTTTAGTATTTTAGCTGCTGAGTTTTTGGCCTTACCTAGAAAAAAAAAAAAAAGGAAAAAAAAATCCCAAAAAACCAAATAGCAGATATATTCTCTTCTGGTACCTCTTGGTGCTGTTTTGCAGCATTTGCTTTTGGGTGAGTTGTCCTTTTGTTGCTGATACCTTGCAGCCAATGCTGAAAATGTGAACCACAGCCACCACATTTTCTGCAAAATGAACTTGGCTAATCCTTTGCATTCAAACCAGCCCTCACCTCTCTATTGATAAATACAGCTCCTGCTCTAGTCCCAGGGAATGCAAATACTGTTTGCAGAAATAGTGCTATCCTGGCTACTTCTCATTATCGTGTTTTTATTGCCAGGGATCCTGGAGCTTTTTAGTAGCTACAGAATCAATAATGCTGTGACATTCATACATTTCTCAATGCCACTGTGCATGGTGCAGCATCAAAGTGCTGCTTCTCAGGGGCTCTACCTGATAGTGATACTTGTGTACTCATATAATCCTTTTTATCTATAGTTTACAGATCTTAATTAAGATTTACAACGCTGTTGTGAAGTGGATCTTCATGTCTGGGCAGACCAGCATGGCCAGATGCTAGAGAGGAGTGCTTCAGAAAAGCTCAGGCTTTTTGTCAAAAGCATTCAGCTCCCAATGCAAGGAATTCCTTGGCAGCCAGGCTGCTTTGCAGGGAAATCTGCCTTTCTCTACAGCCAGTACTGGAGACAGGGACTGCAACCCTGGAGTCCTGACACCCACCAAAGGTGATATTCCCTGCTTCACTTGTTCCATTCTTTTGCAACAGATTTTCCAAAAATATTTGATTTTTGAAAATCTGTTGCACCCAAGGCTTTAGCTTCCCTCCCCCTCTCAAATCTGTGGAGGTTTTCCTTTTAGACTTTAAAAAATAACTAACTCAATAGTTATTTACTAAACAGCAAAAATAACTGAATAAATACAATCAATTTGATTCACTCTAGCTTCTGGAAACACTATTCTGGAGACAAGGAGGCTTCCAATTTCCTACATGAGTCATGATGTTCTTGGATTCAACATATCAAACTGCATCAGCAAATCATATTATATAATGTAATATAACAAGACACAACTGCCTGTGTTTAACCTAGAAAAGATTAAAAAACATGTCCTACCATGGTCATTGGGCTGTCCTGGCAAAATTGTCATTCTCTTTTCTGTCCAGCTGCCGCCCCTGCTGTCCTCCCCAACCTGCTGTGCTGGGAGGAAAGTGCCATTTTTAGGAACAAAGATCTGAGCAAGTCTGGTAACAGAGAAACAAGTCCTGCTTGTGCCACTTCTCTGTTTTGGAGGCTGAGTGCTCTAAGGTCGTGTGCAGGGTTTCACCTTTTGTAATGATGCAGAACCAACCTCTCCTGGTTGAGAATTGATGCACTCACAGTGGTGTGGGAGTGGGAGGGGGGAAGACTTTTGAACTGCTAATGCTGCCTTGTTCTCAGTGTGAAGTAGAAGGAAAAGGGATGTGTAGATGTGATGAAGAGCCGTTCTCCTTTTATTCTTCACCTGCACAGAATGAGGGGATTTGGAGTCTTTTAGCTCTGTGTCTGGGTCTTGCACTTGCCTGGTGTCAGGCACAACCCAGAATCTGCCCAGAGAATTTCTGGGGGGGGTTGAACTGGGATAGGAGCACACTGCTGTGGGTTCTCCTTACCTCGGCCTCTGGGGATGCAGGGGAGGCTCCAAGCCAGTGTTACAGCCCTGGCATCTGCAGCCCTCTACCCAAATCCCCTAGAACAGAATCATCCATTCACCTGGACAGTATTTACTGGGTAAATACTGGGTAGTTTCTGACTGCAGGTCGGTGCAAAAGAGGAGCTTTCCACAGAGCTTTTGAGAGAGGAAATCTGTGACCATGGTGCAGCTCCCTGTGCCCTGGCAGTTTCCTTGTGCTGTCACAAGCCTGGCTGTGAGCGCTTCATGTTTTTAACCGAAGTCTGGGGATGTGGGAATGGAAGGAGGAACAGCCTTCAGCCTCTCAGTTTTCTCATTTCCCTTGGGGATTTCCCCCTTTTTTCTCCCAGGACCCCATGAGCAGCAGCTCGGAAACAAATTTAATTTAGCACCTGGCAAAACTTTTGTGTCTCAGGTGTTGGCCTTGACAGTGAAAAGCATCACGTTTTCGTTTGAGGGGCAGACATTAGGCAGGAAGAACAGGAGCCAAGCAAGGCTTGTTTCAAGGGTGATTAGGAAAACTGTGCCCTAGGAATCACAGTCCAAGGGACAAATCTCACTGAGCAGCAGGGGCATTAGTGCAACACACGGTCTGGCAGGGCTGGAGGGGAAGCAGTGAAAGAACCTGTCCAGCCTCCTTTTAAGCATTTCAATGATGCACCTCTCTGCAGAGCCATTATGGAGAAATGTCTCAGGGGAGGAGATTTTAATGTATTTCAGCATGAGGTAAATGATCCCATGCTGAGAGAAGCTGGCACCCTCTCTGTGCCAGCCTCCACCAGGAGCAGCCTGTCCCCAAGCAAAGCCATGGCTAGTCCTTTATGAGATGCAGCATAGAGGCTGGCATTAATATTGCTTTGCTACCAGTTACACTTAAAAAAAAAGAAAAAGGGAAAACTACCAAACAAGCTCCGAGAACAACAGCAGCAGCAGCAAAATCCTCAAGCTGTGCTGGAACAGAAAGTAATTAAGAAATATTTCATATCTCCAAGCGGCCCTGAAATTTTTATTCCTGTGCATGAAGCTCGGTAGGCTCCTCACGGGCGGCTGCTGCTGCTGCCTTTCAGTGCAATAAATCCTGTTGCCTTTGGAGCCTGACAGCCAGCCCAGGATGTGATCAGAAAACCAACAGAGACTCTCTGTAGGGTTTATTCCTTGCCTGCCTCAAGTCTGCGTATACCAACCAAGACAGAGCTCCAGGTGCGAACCGGTGGGCAAAACCTGTCTGTGGGATATAAAGATCAGAAAGGTGGGAGGTGGTGTCAAGGAGAGGGCTGGGGAGAGTGGGAATTCAGACAAATAAGCTCCCATTTGCAATATTTCCACCCTAAACCCAAGAGACTCACCCAGCCTCAGTCCAGCCCTAGAAGAATTTATGGCCCTGTGAAGGCTGACAGATCCAGAACTGGATTTATCTGGAATAAATAGTGGTGTGCTTTAATCTCTCTTCCAGTGAGCTGTGTCAGTGCATCCAGACCGTGCAGCCTGGCAGGACACAGCTCAGGGCTGTGCCTGGCACAGGGCTGCAGGACCTGGGCTTGGTGTGGGTGTCCCTGGGTGGCCCTGCCAGCTGTCACCCCACCTGGGTAAGCTCAGCTGAGAACAAATGTCCTGCACAGTTGGCAGCTGCTCCGGGAGGGAGGCAGGGGAGTGGACAGCCTGTTTTCTTTCTCCTATTGTTAATCATAAGAGAAACTGTTTCTAAAGCTGTAACCCAAACTACTGGGTTCTAAAACCACCAGCTGCAAGAGAACCTCTAGTTATACCTTTGGATTCAAACTGTTGTCCACGGGCTCAATTCTTGCAGGTCTGAATCCCAGGCAATCCTATTCCTCACCCTCCCCTTCCCATCAATCTTAGTCTCCACAAAATTCAGAGAACCACTGGTGCTTGTGCTGCACCATCTTAAAGAAACCCAAGAGAGCAAATCTCCCCAGCAGACAGCTGGAGCAGTGCCCATTTTGAGCAGTTAAACCCTTACATGTCACACACCAGGGCAGGGACAGGAGCTCTCTGCTCACCCTGCAGGGGATGGGACGTGGCTGCCTCTGCCTGAGTCAAGTGGCTCCTCCTGGCCCTTGCTCATGAGTCAGCTTGCAGGCTGTGAGTTCCATTTTCTTCCTTTTCCTCACTTTTTCCATCAGGTGAAGAAGGATGGATAGGATGTGGGGGAGTGACTCTGCCGACTTCTTTGTGTTTCAAATTAGTTTTGAGTATGAGAAAATAAAAACAGAATTATTTTTAAATTATTTTTAAACAAGGGCATAATTTTGATTGCAGATTTTTCCTCTGTATTTTTTCCACCTTTGGCTTTTGTAGGCTGGTATGACTAACATTTTGAAAAGGAAAAGTCATTTTAAGGTGAAAACCCTTTTTTACTTAGAACCAATCAAATGGGACATATAACTTCACTAATTATTTCTTTTCATTAGGGACTTGTCAAAACTGAAAGTTTTTCTTTAAGCACTTCCTTGGGGTGTCAAAGGCTCATCTTTTTTTCTAAAAAAGATGGAACTGGAATGGTGCCCAGGTACCTTCACTCTGTGGATGATTTTGTTCCTCTTCAAGTGTCCATAGCATAAAAAAAGCAAATTGTTGGACCTTGAAAGTTTCCTGGTGAGGTTTTCTCTTGAGTGTAGAGGAAAGCCAAAGCCCCCAAAGCTCCTGGGAGGTGCTGGTCGAAGGCTGTTTCTCCTGGGTGTGCTGCAAGCTCAGCCCTTCCCTGTGTCCAGCTGCAGTGCCCAGACTGCAGCAGCTGCCAGGGACTGGCACGGTCACAGCTCCCTGGGGACTGCAGGCAGCTGCCATGCTGAAAGCTCTCCCCCTTCCATCCCTCAGAGCACTGATTCAGGGAAACAAATTAAATCCGTCTCTCTCCTGCTATTTCTGTTCCCTTCTTCTGTATTCTCCTTTCCTCCTTTTTCTCTTTGTTTCCTTTCCCCTTCTCCTTCCATGCATAAACTAATTGACGTCTGATCTATTCAGAGGTTCGGCCCTAAAAAGTAACCTTCACTTAACTGCTCACATAACTTGCCTGTCACTTTTGATAACAGTCAGGGCATCATTTTTGCAAGTGTTCAACAGTAAAATTACTGCTTTGCTCTTGTCAAGCAAATGAGCCCTGAGGCTTGTGTGAAAACCATTAATGATGATGCCACGATGGGACTGGTGCACTGGGCAGCCTGCAGAAGCATCGCTTCTCAATTCACCGTGCCCCTGCTGAGCAGTTTAGGTTTAATTAACCTGCATTAATGCCTGCTGGGATAGCATTTTCCGTGCCTCCTTTTTCAGGGGGTCAAGTGGAGCCAGAGACAGCTGCTGGTGTCTCAGGTGCCCTGCGTACGTGGCTGGGATCCTGGAAATGTTTATGGCGGTGGTGTGGAAATAAACTCGGCTTATTACTCTCATAAAACCGGTGTCTGTAGCCTTGGGCTTTGCCAGACTTGCTGAGAGAATTATTGCCAGAACATAAAGCTGCTCCAGCTCGTGGTGCTGGGGCACAGGGCTGTGCTGGGAGGCGTTTGTAGGGATGGAGGCTGCAGAGGTTCTGCAGGGTTCTGCAGAGATCCTGAGCGTGTTGCCATCCTCCAGGAGTTGTTTACCGTCTGTATGGATGCAGTGGAGTGGTGAGGTTTGCTTTCTAATGGAAAAGGACTCCGAGCCTGGGGTTTGTGTTGCTGAGCCTGCACCCAGCTGTTATCAGGAGAGTGAGCATCTACCACAATAATTGTAATTATAGTTATGAGGCTGCTTTGTTGCTGTTTTACTGATTAGTAACAGGCCGAGGCAGGGGAATACTCCACACCTGACACTGCAGTAAGTTCAAGAGGGTTTTGAGATCATGAAGACAACAGGCAAGATAAATCCTTTTCCTTTAGAAAACTAAGTTTCAGTGGGGCTCTGCTGAATTGAGTACCGTTCTTCTCTTGCAGAAAAAAAAAAATGCAAAGCTTAACTTTATTCTTGTTTCTTTACCATTTATGTGTCCTGGAAGGAATACAAGTCCAAGAATCAGAAACTGGGGCAGATCTCCCTGCTTATGAAGTTCAGATGAGACATAGGCTTTGCCATCAACAGTGCTTGCTTGATGAGTGAATGAAAGGAATGAGGAGTGAAGTGGTCATTAGCACGTATTTACATAGGTTAATTGCACGGGGTAAGGAAAGATCAATTTGATTTTCAATGGGGCTGCTGATGGAGGCGTCTTCCTGACAGTGCTTCGTGACCCCTTTCTTTGGCATGGAATTATATTTTTCAGGTCTCAGCAGGCTGTAGCTAAGGATTTAACAAGCTTCTAGGTTATGTCAAGCCTTGCCTTTGTAGTTCTGGGTATTTGATTTTGATGTGCCATGTCTGCTGGGTGCATTTATTGAATTTACCCTGGTAGCCCAGTGAGGAGATTTCTAAGGAGGGAAACTGCCATCATTCTCATGTTTAATGAACTTCAGAATCATAGAATGCTTGGGTTTTGAAGGGACCTTAAAGCTCATCTCATTCCACCCCCCCTGCCCATGGAGGGGACACCTGCCACTGTCCCAGTTTGCTCCAAGCCCCATCCAACCTGGCCTTGGACACCTCCAGGGATGGGGCAGCCACAGCTGCTCTGGGCACCCTGTGCCAGGGCCTCAGCACCATTCTGGGTCCGTGGTGAGTGACTGTGGCAAACTTTGATCAACAAAGTTGAGGAACAGAGATTGGTTTAGGGCTCCTCAATAACCACAGTCAGTTTAATGGGCATTATCTCATTATTGCTGCCAAATGCCCGTGGTCACCCTATGGCCTGGGCTAAGTGTGAGCAGTTGTAGCTCATCCTGCTTTTCCTGGGCCAAGCACCCCCTTACCCCTGGTAAACCAGTCCTGCCACTGGGGCAGAGCTGGTTCTGTCATGTCTCCATTAGTCTGCCATCTGCCACCTACACCAAAGCTCCCCTTGGCCCCAGTCCAGGGCTCTTGCAGGCTCTGCAGATGCTCCAGCACCCCAGTGGCTGCAGGATGGGAGTTTAAATAAAACAGAGCATTGATGTGGAGATGAAATTAATTAATGTCCCTGTGATTAAATTACTGTCTCTAAGGGAAGAGTTTTATTTTGCCTCTCAGATGACAGTGTTTCATTAGGGAAAAAACACGAGGTTTGAGAGCTTGGGCTTTGAAACACTTTATCAGGTTTATTTATAAATAAGAGTTGGATCATTTTTCTTGTGACTTTAGGAGAATACAGAGTTAATCCCTCTATTTTTTGAGTAGAGAATTGCTGAGAAAAACCTGTTCCTGTGAACATCGAAGTTGCAGCAGAGTCCTACCCATTTTTTAAAGATCAGCCCCTGACATTCTACACAATCAGCAGCTGAGCACCTCAGTGGGGCAGCCAATCTTTTATCTATTCATTTATTTCCAAAAAATGTATGGGCAAAGCTGCACACACCTTTCAGAGCATGCATCAGCTTGTGACCCTTCCCTGTGTTCTGACCTTACCTTACTTCATATGGGAAGTAAATTTCTTTGACTTTGTGGGTCTGGAGATTTGTATGTTCCTTACTTAGGGATATAACAAAAAAAGTGCAGCAAGTAGATGAGAAGCAAGGCAGTTTTTAGGAAAAAAACCACTGGAACGGGACTGGGAAGCCTAAGGGAGGGTTGCAGGCAGACACAAATGGGTCCACGATTTTTGCTGTGTACCTGCTGCCCACTTCCCATCCTGATGACATTGGCAAACTTCTGCAGCTTGGCTTTGCTGAACTAAATCGAAGAAGAGCCTTTTGTGGGAGTGGAAAGATCAGGGTAGAGGTGCAGGTCAGGAAGTGCAGCAGCTGCCCATGACTCCTAACTGCAGCCAGAGCTGTCATTTCTCACTGTCAGAAGCATTTAAATAAATAAATAACCTCGCAGTAGACATGTCTATATTTTTTCTGTAGGAGCTAAAAGAAAAAGTGCACCTGGAGAGTATATCTAATTTATTTAGCAGTATAAGAATGTTGAATATCTGCAGAGAATGAAAAAATTCCCCAATCCTTGGGGTTATTTGATCTGCTAATTATCCATACTTCAGAACCCATTATTCACACTTTCCTGCTTTCCTCCAAGAAATCTATTTGGCAGACATCTCTATATATTTTTATAGCTTTCTGTGAGATCAGCAGGAACAAAAGAGAATAAAAATTCGAGTTGTAAACCATTAATAAAATGCAAATGTACAACAGTCTTCTTTGTTTGATGTTTGCCAGTAGGCAGATTGAGACCAAGATCTCTGCTATGTTGATATCCTGAAGGATTGGGAGGAAAAATAAAAGTTTTTCAGACTTGCCTTTGCCCAGTGAAGCAACCAAGGGCAAACTGCAGCTCTGTTTGGAAGCATGTTTGGCACAGGCAGCAGTGGTGACTCACCAATATTAACAGCAGCAGGGTTTTGGATCTCCTGCACCTTGCTACCACAATGCCAAGATGTTCATCAGCACAAACACTGTCCTGCACACTCTCCTCCAGAGAAAAAGCCAAACTAAAGAGGCCTTGGGAGCTCTAATTTAAGCTGGGTTTGGTCCAGATCTTGCTGGAAAGATTGCCTTTAAGTGAAAAGAGCTGTGGGACCACCTAAAATGGCCCAGTGCAGGTGGCAGTCAGTCCCCAGGCTATGTATCCCATTTTACACCCTGAACATTTTGCAGCATCATGGAGAAGGTCACCTTTGGGCTGCAAAACTGCTGTGGAACAAGACAGTGCTGCCTCCTGAGAGAGAGCTCACAGCCATGGCAGGGCTTTACAGGCATGGAGGTCTGCTGGCTAAGAGAGAAGGGCTTTGTATGTGTCCAAGTTTCTTTTTTGGAAGCATTGTTGGGCAGATTTCTTTTTGACATTAATGAATTCATGTTGAGATGGCTTCTTTGCTATTGTAATGCACCTCCCCTGATTGCACCTTGACTCCTTATGGGTGTGGCTGCTCTGTTTTCCCTGGGTACCTCCAGATGTGTCATGGTTGGAGCTATACCCTTGTAATCAGAATGAAGGACAAACCCTTGATATCCTTCAGAAAGGAGCACAGTTCTGTCTCTGGTATCACCAGCTCATACTGAAGGTGGTAATGGAGGTAAATGGTCAGATTTGAAGGGGAAGGCTGGGGCAATTGGATGTTGGAATTGAGGCATTGTCTCATCCTTCTGTTGGGTTGTCTCTGGACCTACACACCTCTGCTCCTTCTTCTTCAGTGCTGTGGATCTGTAGACATCCTTGGATTCCTGCAGGAGCAGAATTAGCTGAGAAATGGGCAGATTTATCTTATCTGATGCCCCCTCAGTGAGTGCCCAGAGCAGGGTGCTGCTTCTCTTGCCCTGATCATGGTTGTGTTATAAAGAGTGTGTTAAAAATGCAGCAGCTGATATTTGTTCTTGAAAAACACAGGACCTTCAATCAGGATAAACATTTCCAAAAGTGCGTGGCCTCTGTGACAGCTACAGGCCTAAGAAGGACTTAAATAACACACACAGGGTTAGAATTGACCTTCACCAGGCTGGATTTCACTCCCTGAGCTAGAGAACAGTTTGTTAAAATGGGATTTCTATTGCTTCTCTATCCACTGGCAAATATGTCTTGGGTGTTTGGATCTATATTTTCTGAGTGTTTCATTTAAACTCTGAACTCAGGAGGGAGATGAGCATGGGAATCTGGTGATAGTGTCAGAAAGTATTTCAGACCCCAAGGCTGAAAAGAGGACAATAATAGAACTTTGGCTGGCTCTCACTAGAAAGTGGGGTGACATTTTCAAAGTCCATCCCTGCAAATACTGTTGTATTCCATATCATGCCTTCTGCAGGACAGAAGACCAGTGATTCTGATAAGTATCAAGTGAGAACAAAACAAAAACACTTTTTGAGGAACATGGAGGAAAATGATCCATAGCTAGAGGTGCTGGTTTGAGGTTATGGGCAGATGTGCATTAAAGAATCATGCTGAAAGGTCACAGTCTAAGAAGATGAGCTTTAAATCACAGGATTTTCTTTCCCCTACACTTTCTCTGGATGGTAGTGCTTTTTCAGGAACAGATCTATTTGATGGGGGCATGTGTACATTTGGAGGGGGCAGGTTTGTCATCCCCCAAGGCAGCAAATCTGTCAAGGCTCCAATGTCAGTCTGTCAGGCCACTGAACCTTCTTCTTTTCCATCACTTTTGAGACAGGTTGAGTCTGGTGAGGCAAGTTGTGTATCCAAGACAAATCCTCATCCAAGAAGCATGGAGCCAGCCTGGGGAAAATGAGGCATTTGAAAAACAAAGGCAGGGAAGTGCAAAACTGGGTTGGTTTATGTTGCAAAAATGACTTTTTCCACATCAGTGATCAGAGTGCAATCACTCAGGTCTGGTTATTTGAAGAACAGGATGAACAGCCAGAACACAGCAGAGCCTTCCTGGGTTTCCCAATACTACCTGCAGTTCATGCAGGGTGAAACAGGGGACAAAAGGAATGTCCTGACTCTGGCTGATGATGTTGTGTTGTTTATTTTAATGTAGGTCAGAAA
This sequence comes from Acrocephalus scirpaceus scirpaceus, assembly GCA_910950805.1. Classification (NCBI taxonomy): domain Eukaryota; kingdom Metazoa; phylum Chordata; class Aves; order Passeriformes; family Sylviidae; genus Acrocephalus; species Acrocephalus scirpaceus. The sequence continues at coordinate 12,357,423 of OU383785.1, forward strand.
GTCTCATTGGAACTGTGGTAGGGAACAGCCCTTTGCACGGGGTCATGATGTAAAACCAGAGAACAACTGACCCCAAAACTGTGTCTCCTTTCATGCCAGCTGGCCAGGGCATGTCAGCCTGCTGCAGCTCAGCTCACACCCATAAAACAGTGGATAAACTCCACCACGAATCTGACCTTTCTATAAACCTGCTGTGCTGTGTTACATCAGTTGAGCCTCTGGCCCAATCGATTCCAAATGCCGCTGTTTGCCAACCTTGCATTGTTCCTGCAAACCAACTGAGTGTGTTAAGAGAGGATAATTAGGGAGAACACAGTAATTAATACTGCTGATAATAACCCAGAGGTGTAATTTAGCTGCCTGACTTAGACTGAATTCCCTGTGCTGGAGGAGGAGAAGGCACCTGCTGAAGGCTTTCACAGCAGCTTAGCTCTCCGCAGGAGGCAATCACACGCAGAGCACACAGAAGCCACTGAGGTCTCTCCTGAGCTGCTAATGATTGCCTTGCAGACAGCCATGGCATGTCACTATTGATTATTTTCCTATTATAAACTCCTTCCTCTTCTCCCTTTTTGCCATGATCTGTTGGGTAAACACAGGAAACAAGTACGAGCAGCTGAGGTTTGTGGTTATGAAGTGTTTGGAGGAAGAGAAGGAGGAGGGGGAGCACTGGTTCAGCAGGCAGTTCTTGTTCTAAGAAAGTGGCTATGGCTGCAAAAAGAGTCCAAAGGGACGTGGTGGTACCAGGATAAAAAACATTCTTCAGTCAAATGCAGGCTTTTCTGCACTGACATTACAAGATGCATTTTTTAACATTGACTGTTGTCTTGAGCACGCTGCAGTGAGCATTTGATGTGCAAGGCCATGGTCAGGGCTATTTGTTTTTCATCCTGTAGTCACTCCAAATGTTTTATGGCTTTCTTTTACCCAGAGATCCTTAGGAGGTCTCTCAGGTTCCTGTGGTCTCCTATTGGCTGTGGCAGGGTTGTAGAGAGCAATTTCCCCAGAAAAAAAGAGAATCCTAGAAAAATGCCTTGAGAAACCCCATTCCTAGTGCTATAAGCAAAAGGCTGATTAACATGTTCTCTATGCAAATTGTTAGCAGAAAGTTCTCGGTTCTCTGTGTTATCATAAGTTAATTTTTAGTGCAAGAATTTTAATATTATTAATTGTTGTCCCCTATGAGACCCTTCCCTCAGACCACACTGAGGTGTATAATTACCCCTCTCTGCCCCTACACTCTGCCTTTGACCTTGTGCCTTTTGCCCCTTGTACTGCCTTGATCCAGTTCAATCCAATACAGTAAATGCCTTATTATTTGTTATTTTTTAGTTATTAAATTTACTTTTTGGACAACAGATCAGAACTGTCTCTCTCCATTTAAGTGGCCATTCAGGCCAGAGTCCCGAAGAAACTCAAAGGGGTCTAATAGTCTGGGCTCAGACTCCAAAGAAGTTTCACAGGGTTAAACATGGGACAGACAAAGCTCCTTTCCCACCCTCTGGTCACCTCTGGCTTCATGTATGGAAGTCCCACATCACTGGACACCCCAGATGGGTGTCTAGCTGCTGTCTGAGGTACTTTTCCAAGGTATTTCACATCATTTAGTCCAGAGCCAGCATTAACTTGGTGCAGTGCAAAGTCCTTCTGTTGCCTTCAGCTTTTGCCCCAGTTCTATTCAGACTCACTTTTGGTTCAGTTTGGTGAGGTGATGCAGTCGTTGATGCTATTCCTGTGCCTTGGCTTTTTGTTAATGAAAGCAGTTCCTGAAAATGCACAGAATTGTGTTTTCCTGCTACCAATTTCCTCAGAAGCTTGAGGGAACTGGTGTGCTGCTGCTCATGTAAATGAAACTCCAGTTAAACGTATGCAATGGAAGGTCATGCTTTTTCTTCTGATTTTTTCTTTTTTATTTGGCATTTGAACTTTCATTTCCTCAACCTCATTCCTTGCAGGATAAATTCATGTTTTATTCAGGACACTGAAGTGCACTCAGGAGACAGAAGTGATTCTAGTGACCTTCTCTGCGACCTTGAACAAATGTTTTCTCTCCCTGAATCTGCCTCTTCCCAGGGGTTTTTAAACCAACTAATTGTCACTGATGTCTTTTACCAGCTTTTAGTCTTTGGACCCATCCTTCCTCGTGTCCTGACAGTCACACTTCTTATCCTGGAGCTGTGTAGGAGTTGGACATCCAGTCTGTACTAATTGTCCAGTCTCCAAAGAATGATTTAGTCGATCCCAAAATAGCTTTCTAAAGAAGGTACAGTGAATCATTCTCCTGATTCCCCTTTCTCTGCTCGCTGAGGATAGTAGAGGTCTGGATGGCTAATGAAACCAGATATCTAATTATTTAGAGATGTAAATTTAGTAAGAGAGAGTCTACCACAAATTCACAAAATGCAAATGTGAGAGTTTTGTCAGTTAAACTTCTTATTTTCCTCTTTATTATGGTTTATTGATTTTATTTGTTTGTTTCTGGGATTTTGTCTTGATTTGTTTTTTAGTTTTGTTTTGTGTTTGTGATAGGCATCTTCATTCAGCAGCAATTAATAACCTTTCCTCGTGCAAAGATGTCAGGTTCTGCAGAGAAAAGGAATGGAGAAAGCTTGTGAGAGGAGAAAAGAAATTAAAAACAGAAGAACCTGTTAAGGAGAAAAGAAATTAGAAACTGAAGAACCCGTTATAGCTGTATTACAAATTCTATCAGTGTTTATCAGGGAAATAAGACAATAATCACCAGGTCCTGATAGGATAAGTAACCTCATTCCTGCCTTATTATGCTGTTTTTTGTGGGGACAAGGTGGTTGAAGCTTGATTTGTCAGTAAGTGCATTATACTAACTCTTGTCCTCTGTGATGGTTAGAAAGAGTTCAGAGATTGGTTTTTATTTTCTTTTCTTTCTTGTTTTCCCTTCCTCTCCTGACTGTCAGGGTGAATTTGTATCTTCTGGCAATGTTGGGGAGGTCGGAAAGATGTCAAAAAGAGGATGGAAAATGCATTTTAAAGTGAGCTGTTAGGAATTGCTTTGACATTTCTGACAAAGGGAAAGGTTACTGCACACAACTCTTCAGCTCCTATCTTCTTATTGCTTTTCTTGTCAATCACAAGAGGAAGCAGAGGAATTCCCCACCATGACTGGCTTGTCCCATGCCCACGGCTGATCTGGCAGGTTTGGCTTGGCATGCAGGCACTAATCACACTCTGCAGGGTGTGATCACCACCTGGGGACATCTGTTCTCACCAGTGCTCCCTGGGGTTCTGCTGTAAAGCAGAATGGTCAGTTCAGAGGTAGCCCTGGCCCCTCTCCCCACCACCTTTTTTTGTGAAAGTGAGAAATGCCTACTCACTCCCTCCGTGTCTGCAAGGAGACCTTGATCTTCAAGTGAACTCTATTGACTGACTTGCTCCAGAAATTTAAAATCACAGATTTGGAGCCTTCTGCATAACCCAGTGAACCTCTGCTGTTGATAGCAGACCAATAATGCTGACGCCAAGTTTGGCACTCAGTGACATTTGGCCTGGCTCACTCTCTCGTCACCTGCTTGGGAAGAGGGAAGGAGAAATTAAGACACAAAGTTTAAAGACAGCCCACAAATGGTTGTGCCAGAAAAGAAGGGAGATGTGTTCAGGAAGGAGCTTTACTGGTGCAAAAATGAAGCTCTAAGTGCAGAAATATTTTACTGTTGATTACTTTCAATTGCAAATGAGCTGAGCCTGAGACAAGGGAAATCAACATGCATGGAGCTTGTACTTTAACTAATAGTTGCTTGCACCATGTTTTAATTCCTGGATAACTCAGGAACAGGAAAAAGTAGAAGCACCTTTACCAGTTCAGTTTATTTTGAAGAGCAATAACTAGTTCTAAATAGTCCTTTATTTCTTCTCCAGTCTTATTCTAGGACTGGATTAATAGCATCAGTTTCCTGGTTTGTAATAGGAAAAATTCAAGCACTTTCAATATTTTGGTAAAAATATGCAAACTTGATTGTTTTTCTGAAAGCAACTGAAAACATAAACTTATTCGAGGAAACTCTCAAGTGTCTTTTCTTTAGCTGAGCATTAACATTTTCCAAGGCAAATGCACCAAACAAGTTTCATTAATTCTTTTCCTTCTAATTCTTGCTGGTTAGGTGGGTGGGAGGAGGGCAAATCTCCTTTGAGCTTTCACCTCTTCCTCTGATTTGCAGCCCTTGGTTTTGCTTTTTGCCTTTCTGGACTAAAACCAAAGGCAACACTTGTAGAGGCCGTGAGAAGCCTTTAATGTGGGAGCTTTTCTTGGCAGCCAGAAGTGCACAATTGCAAAGCAGAAAAGAAGAGCCTTATTTAGCAAGCTGTTGTTGCTCTCCAAGTTGATGAAACAATTAGCTGGAGATGATGCTCTGGTGCCATTCTGCTCCTTTCACAGCACCATGATGCTCCTTTGCCAGGACAAACCTCCTTGTAGGTTTAATAAACCACGTGAAACCGCACACGACATCCCTCACGTTGGACCCTCCAGGCCTTGTAGAGGGAAGATTTAGCTGGCCAAGGGCAACATGATCCTCCTGGAGGAGCAAACTGATCTCCCAACAAGGATACTCTCTGCCTGTGAAAACAATTAACAAAAGCTGGAGCAAATCTCCTCTTCCAAATGTCTGCAGCAGGCGGACAGGAGCTGCTGTAGCAGACGCTGGCCTCATCCCCCATGCTGGGGCAAGCTGTGCACCGTGTTGTGTGCTGAGGGTAGGGCTGAGAGCTGCTCAGAGCCACACAAGAGTGACAGTTTTCCATATTCCTGACAGCCTCTATTAAGCCATGCACGGAGATTGATGAAAAGCTTCTCGGTGTTGCCACAGATCAGAGCAGTTCAAGCAGCTGTTGGGTCAGAGCACCGTCCTTTATTTATTTCCTGGTGACTCTTTCCCACTAGTTTTTCTGGAAGCAGATAGTGTTGTTTGCCTGGCTGCAAGCTGAGCTTGATGCTAAATCTGCTGGAAATGCTGAGCAGCGGATGCCTCTTTACCTTCTGTGCAATTGCATATGGATTGGTTCCTGCAAGAGTTTCTAATAAACATTTTGATGGCCCTGTTCTTTCAGCCACAGAGGAAGGCAATCATAAAAAGGAAAAAAAAAAATCCCAGAGGAGAGGAGATTAAAATTACCAGTGATCTCAATTCCCTGTGTTTCAGTTAAACAACATTTTTAATACTGTCTGCAGTGCATGTACTATGTCTGTGCTCCCCTCTCTTGACAGGTCCCCAAATCACATTCACTGCCATTCATTATGTGCAGTGGAATAAAACATTTATTCCAAGTCATGTTTTATTCCTGGGAAAATATCTATTTCTGCAAGCTCCAGACATCTTTTTAACTATTAGCACTTCCCTTCGTGGCCCTGGGCTCCCTGCCCAGAAGATGAGTCCAGCAGGTTGTGGTGGAAGCGTGTCACCGTGCACTGCAACCCTGGTGGGACAGGCACAGGCTTTGCAGCCTCTCATGGCTGCAGATAACTCAGCCTGGCTTTGGAAATTTAACTGCACCATTCTTGGTGTTTCTTGTAATCCCTCTCTGTTGTGACAGGAATCTTGCAGCCAGTGTCAGGAGGAGTACCTTGCATTTTGCTGAAGTCCAAAGAATTTTCTTCTTTAATTTAATGAGCTTTTGGTCAGCACCTGGATTTTTATTTTAGGATTAGAACTAATGGCAATGCAGCACCCCTTTCCTGCAATGTCTACTGTCCTGTGGCCAGAGCACACTGGGATTAACTCTTATTCCACAGTGAGGAAGCTATGGCCCACAGGAGCATATTATTATTTCACGGGCAGCAGGAGCTGGGTGTTCTGACTGCAGCTCTTCCCTGCCTGCTTGACCAAGCTGCCTTTTAACTCCTGTTAACTTAACCCAACAATTAAGTGAGCAGTCTGTGAAATGAGCATCTTCTGATTTACCTGTGCAGATGAAGCAGTGGGGCTCCCTTCCAGCAGCCCTTTGCTCTGAAAGCCAAAACCTCAACTCACCTGGAGATGAAACAAAGCACTGAAGGCAGAGGGGAGTGCAAGAACACAGGAAATTCAGGTTTTGAGCCTTACAGCTGGTCCCCAGCCCACTTCTGTTATTGACACCTTCAATAAATCAGCTCAGTGAAGGTGCAGACTGAGAAAGATTCACGGTGGCTCAGTGACAGCTTTGCTGCTCAGAGCCTACAAATCATCCAGGAGCTTTGTTCCTGCCTGAAGGTGCCTCTCAGGGCTCTGCTCCCTGGGCTGCTCCTTGCACTACCTGTGGGCACAAGGAGAATCTGCTTCACCCTTTGCTTGTCCCCGGCAGAGAATGGCATTTGTTGCTTGTGAGAACGAGGGGTCGGTTGTGACGGATGGAGATGAGAGATCTCTGGAGTCAAGGCTGGTTTTGGAGTGTGCAGTTTATTGCACAGGGTGTGGGTGAAAGGGCCCTGCTACGAGCTGCCAGCTGCAGCTTGGAGAGGGTCTGAGAGGGTGAGAAGAGAGTGAAGAAGAGAAGGAGCAAGAGAGAGAGAGAGGAAGAGGAAGAGAGAGAGAGCGAGCCTGAAGTTCCCATTACAATCCATTAAATCTTCCTCTATACTGAATATTCTAATTTACACCAACCAATCTAGTACAAGATACAAATCCTATAGCATTTACATACAGCCTATAAGAATCACTACATTACCATACAGTGTTATATTTTAAACTCTACAAACGACTCTTTAGACCCTTCCTGCCGAGCTAGCAGGCTCTGTTTTGACCCTTAGACTTTTGGTAAGGAGAAGGGCATTGTTTCATCAAAAGGGGATTATCTTCAGCTGGCCATACTATTGTGTTCCAGTTGTTCAGTAACTAAAGCTTGGCATCTTAGACTTGCCTTCAACTCTATTTCACTTATATGTTTCATATTCTCTAAAAATAAGCAGTCATATTTATAAGGTTTCCCTGTTTCATCTTCCCCAACAGTTGCTGTAAAAAGGGAATGCCATGGAGTCATGGCTGTAACAGAGTTATTTGTAAACAGCACATTCAACAATCACCGTGCCCAGCATAGCCTGGACTTCAGTGGTTTCCTTTTTGAATGCAGGACCCAGCCCCACTGTCCTCCTCTGGCCTCATGTCCCGTGGGATGTGCCCACCTCAGAAGGGACAGAACTTGTTCATCCAAGAGTTGGCACTCAGAAATGCAAGAGCCTGGTTTGCTCTGGCTCTTCACAAAACCTGGGGGAATTTTACAGTACCACAGCTCTGAACCCTGCAACAAATTTGGCTGAAAATGGCCAATGCTTTTAGGAGTTATTAGGAAGGATAGTCTATATGCTCTGTTAAGCCTTGTTTCCTGAGGAATCCAGGCTAAAATATTGCTTAGATATCTTAAAGCAGTTATGCCCAAGTGCACACACTACTTTAAATCAGAAAGCATGAAAGCAAATTAAGGTTTTAAATCACCAGAGGTCAATTACCAAGTGGCTACTGCAACCTGTTATCTTTGCTGAACTACTGTGCAGACATGAACATCTAAATCAGAGCTGTTTAACCCAGAGCTCTCAAAACAGGGCTTTCTCAGTGCTGCTGAATCTCACTGCTCTGCAATCATCTTGCTTTCAAATTGCTGTAGGAACAATAGAAAACAAAATGTCTCTTGGTAAGGTTCAAGTGTAGCTCTTAAACATCTTCAGTCACCCAAGCAGTAGATCTAACCTGACTTGACTTTCTTCAATTCTTAGAATGCTCTTTGATTCAATTCTTAGAATACTCTGTTTATTTTAAATCTCCCAGCATCTGTAATTCAGAATACCTTAAAAATATCTTTGCCACCTTTCATTCCAGCTGCTTTCATAGCAGGAATTATTTCTTCTTTTACTCAAAACCAGCTGTCACTGGTTTGAACTGGGATGCTAGCCCAACGTTTAGGGCTCTGTATTGACTAGAGTTACAATGAAGTCAGAGTAGAAGTGTGATTATTTATGATTTGATTATGAAGCAGTTGAATTTTGCAAAGCAGAAGGGACTTTAAGTTTCTGTTTTCATAACTCCAGATGTTATGGCTTTGGGCTTTTTTGAGCTACAGTGGACAATAGTTCCCATAACTAGAATTGTCTCAATTTAGCTCCTAAAGGGAAGAATCCATCCAAAATTAATATTGTCAGCAGTAAAAGAGCTAACTTTTGGGAAGAAGACAGCATATGCTATAAAAAACCCATGACCCCACAAACACAATTTTCCCCTATAGACTGGTAATGACTCATTTCAGTGTTGAAAACATAATTGAATTGCTCCTTGCAGCAATTAGGACACTCTGTCAATGTGCAACTACTTAATTGTGTTTTCATACTGCAGACTTTCTGTGGCAAACTGAATGCACCATTCTGATGCTGAAATTATTGGTCTTTGCTGCTTGTTTTTCCCTGAACTCCATCCTGGACAAGAACTCAGAGTTGGGAGGGTGGTAGGGGTTTTCTGGCCACAGGGCTGGGTTTTTCTCAGCTGGCTGAACTGGTCACTGTCCCACGCCTCATTAAACTTTGAGCAGCTCATGGTGCTGAACTGTGCTTGCCCTCTGTCCACTCAAGGTGAGGATGGTCAGCAAAGAGCTCTGGGTTAAACTGCTTGTGCTAATCCATTTGTTGTGTCTCAGGGGGATTAGGGAGCAGTCACACACAAGGCATACTAAGAGAAGGGGAAGTGGTTTGTATTGGGGCAGAAAATACCATCTGAAGGTGGCCTGGACTCACCATCTGTGCCAAAGCAAACAGAATAGCTATGAAAAAGAATATATCTATATATACATATTACCTTCTGTCCATCCCTTAGAGTCAAATGCATGGGCACCCTTAGGAAGACCCACTCCCCATAGAAGTTGGTGCATCTGTCTGGCTTAAGCAAAAACACAAGTCCCAGTGGAGCCAGATGTTGAAATAGCAAGGGCAGAATTCACTTGGTTAAAGTGGCCTGGAGTTGCCTCTCTGGTGCAAGGAAATTCCTGTTTAAGAAGGTTTTTTTTTAAATATGCTTATCCCGAGAGAGAGAGAGAGAGATAGAGAGAGAGAGAGAGAGAGAGAGAGAAAGAGAGAAAGAGAAGAAAGAGAGAAAGAGAGAAAGAGAGAAAGAAAGAAAGAAAAAGAAAGAAAGAAAGAAAGAGAAAGAAAGAGAGAGAGAGAAAGAGAGAAAGAGAGAAAGAAAGAAAAAGAAAGAAAGAAAGAAAGAAAGAAAGAAAGAAAGAAAGAGAGAGAGAAAGAGAGAAAGAAAGAAAGAAAGAAAGAAAGAAAGAAAGAGAGAGAGAGAGAGAAAGAAAGAGAGAAAGAGAGAAAGAGAGAAAGAGAGAAAGAAAGCGAGAAAGAAAGAAAGCGAGAAAGAAAGCGAGAAAGAAAGAAAGAAAGAAAGAAAGAAAGAAAGAAAGAAAGAAAGAAAGAAAGAAAGAAAGAAAGAAAGAAAGAAAGAAAGAAAGAAAGAAAGAAAGAAAGAAAGAAAGAAAGAAAGAAAGAAAGAAAGAAGAAAGAAAGAAAGTTGTTTGTTTCTGTGCTGAGGGGAGTCTCAGAGATATCCAAGTGGCTGCTGGGAGGTGTGAGGTACCCAGGGAAAGAAAGCTGTGCCCAGGAACATCAGGATTCCTTGTTAGGGGATTGTGTAGGGAAAAGCCAGCAGGTCTCTCTGCTGCTCTGGCTGCCTGCCACGTTTCCAAGCACGAGCCAGCTCTGTCTGGGCAGCTGGATCTGCTGGAGGACTCTGCCAATGACAAGGCAGCCAAGCTGTGAGAGTGAGAGGTGGTCGAGCTGTCAGAAACCATCTCTTACTTGGAGCTGCTGGGGAGGGGACACAAATGCAGTTCCCTTGCTCTGACCAAGACCAGCATGCTGGGCAAAAAATCACCTCTGCCTGCCCATCAGCCTTTGAGATTTGATATGGGCAAGAGAGCTTTGATTGTAAAGTCTGGTGTTTTGGGAAGGTTTCAATTTCTTATTGTGTTTATGCAGCGTACTTTCACTTCAATTTTCACTGCAAAATTATCATTTTATCTTGAGTTCTATTACCAGCCAGCAGCAGCAGTTATGCTAGCACAGTCACCCTGTAGCATCCCAGTTGAGCACATTACAAAACCATAAAATAATTCGATTTGGCTGCTGAAACATCTGAGTATTCTCCTGTATACCTGTATCCTCCAAACCAGGAGCTTTAGAGCTAGATCAAAGTGTCTGCAAATCCCAGAGAAGAGTTCAGATCCAGGGCTGCTCCCAGGCCTGATTATTCCACAGCAGGATCCCAGACACTCTCTGAAACTTCTGCCATTAACAAAGATGAGTCAAGTGGGACCTTCTTGCAGCTGATATCTTGTCTGAGTCATGACTTAAAATATTGTGTTAGTGAAAGACTGAGTTTCACATGATGATATACCATTATTTTTGCAAAAATTGTTTTGTTGTCATTAGAAAAAAAAAAGGTAATTCTGCTCAAAATGGGAAGACTTGTCTGGTCTTGGCTGATTAGCATTGATAAATGGATTTGGAGAATGAAGTCAAGTTAGGAATTTCTGCTGTCTGGCAACTTCATATTCATTATGAATGTCTAGCAGGGGTTTCAGTCATGCTGCTTTGCACTTGGAAACAGTTTAGCTCAGCTCGAGACAGTGTGGGAACAGTCACAAATGCCAGGAAATGTATCTGTGATGCCACCAGAGAGAGGAGAGGGATTTGAGGGCTAGTGACAAGAGCTGGGAGCCAGATAAGCCCAAAAACAGCTCAAAGGAAGTCAAAAGCATCCCTCTCCCTCCCTAACAGGTGAAAAGAGAAGGAAAACCATGCAGCTCAGTCAGAACACAGGAGAATTGGGGATGTTTGAAGGATGGGTTTTGGGGACCATCAGGGGTGTCAGGAGCTGTTGGGAGCTGTGGGAGCAGCTGGTGGGGAGGGCTGAAAGCCCAGGACTGACACACTGAGGGCTCTGGGCTCTCCAGGGTTGAGGGAGCTCAGAGGGCACCCTGGGGGCTCCCTCAGGAGTGCAGGGACTGACTGGCACCCCGGGGATGTGTTTTGTGTCACTGTGTGTGTCACACCTCAGCCAGGGCTGTCGGGGCCTGCTGGGACCTGCCAGGGGTTGTGTTCCTCCTCTGGCTGCATAAATCCCTTTTCTGAATGATTCCCTGTCCAAAGGTGCTTCCCCACAACCAAACTCCTTGGGCTGTCTGCAAAATAAGGAAAAATGATCATTGAAGAGAAGAGGTGTTTCTCATAGAAGTATTTTGATTTCTTCCCCATGTTTGAGCATGGGAAGCAGCTGAAGGCTCTCCTTCCTTCCTGAAGGGATGGGAAGAGGAAGAGAAAGAGAAGAGAAAGAGAAAAGAAGGAGGAAAGGAAGGAGAAAGGGAAAGGGAAAGGGAAAGGAAAACCCCCAAAGGTTCTGGGGTTTTCTGCTTTCCTCACTTAAAAAAACCTCAATGAACTAAACTTCCAATACACCAAAGAAATTTATTTTGGAAAATGTCTTCACCATTTAGAAGTGAAATTCCAGAAAATGGTTTAGTTTTAAAGTCCTAAAATTAGTCCAGTTGGCATTTAATGAATTTTCTTTAGCAGAAACCATTCCTATCACATCCCTGAACAGCCCCTGCTCCTGGATTAGTGGAAGCTGGGAGCAAGGTTAGAAATAAACTATTTACTTGCATAAATAAATAAGACTCCAGAGCAGCCTGATCTAATCCTAGGCCTGTTTGTCTTTTGGCTCTGTTTCTGCTGGTAAGCATTCTATTAGTGGGATTAGACAGGAACAAAAGAGGATTTTTTTTCACAGTGTGAATGTGTGTTTCAATTTTTGTGCTTCAAAATGTCATCCCCCTCCATCAAAAGGGCCAAACTTTGTTTCAGACCAAGAAATAAAGAACCATGTTTTGCTTTGGGGAGCTGTGTTGGTTGTTGATTGATTTTCAAACTGTCAGTGAACCACATCTTGGGTTGTTCACAGAGTACTAACTGATGTTCATTCACCACAAATGGGGAAACTGAGGCACAGATGGGCTTCCTCTCCCCAAAATTTGGTGCCAGGGCTGGCAGTGGGACCCAGCTCCCTTTGATGGAGCTCCCTGTCTAACTGGACCCCTAAGAAATTCCTGGGGAAAGCAAACACTGCCTTTTCCATGGGTTGTTAAGGCAAGGCTGAGCACAGGGTTCAAAACCTCTGGATGCTGTTCTGAAACTGGAAATCAGGGGGAAAAAAAAGAAAAAGAAAGAAAAAATTGGAGGAACAAGGCTCCTGGGAAGCAGGAGTGGCAGCTGAGCCAGGTCCAGGAGGTCCAGCCTGTGTCTCCAGGCCCTGCCCGTGGCATCCTGGCCCTCACTCAGGTGTGCAGGTCTGGGCAGGAGGATCCCCTTACAGCAGTGGGATGCTGATTCCTTTTGCATTGCTGCATCCCTGATGGCGTGGGTTAATTGAATGGACATATTTCATTAAACAAAGCCTTTGCCATCTGTTCCATCCCAATTAGAAATGCAGAAAAGAACATATTTCTCAATGACAATGGCAGGGAGGGGGAAAAGATATCAGTGGTTTCAAATCATGTAAAATTTTTCTGCAGGACAGACTCACAGCTGGGAAGTTCAGTTTTTTTCTTGTGCCAGGCTCCCAGATCTTTAACTTCCCTCCCTGAAACATCAATGTGGCTGGGTGGAAACTTCTGCAGTGTTGTCCCTCACACGGTTTGGGAAGGGGAGGAGAGTGGGGTCTGTTTCCTCTGCTCATTCCTGGGACCAAGGCAATAAGGAAAGAGCTCCCTAGGAATTGTTACGTTGTTTTACCTTCCTGGTAATGGAAATTGCACTTTGATGCTGTGCTGAGTCCCCATCTCTTCCTGAAGGAAGCTGAACTTCCAAGCTGAACTGAGGTACCGAGTAAAAGAACTTTTATTTTTTGGATTGCAAATCAAAGTGATACACAGACAGGAAAAAGTTATTCTCTGAAATTAAAGAGAATGGTGTGAACCACGGTTTCTGTCCATGTCTTGTGTGTCTGGGTGAGAATGTGTTTAATTTCTGCTCCATCCACTTGCAGAGGATGTCAGGAACCAGCAGTTATCAGCAGGGAGAGGCAAGAGGGGGATGCAGAAGCAAATGCCTGGTGTTGTCCTAGGAGATGATTTCCAAACCAGGAGGTGGGTTTGCTCTGACCTTTAGGAGGCAGAGCCGATTTGTTTTATTGCTGTGGTGTGTTTTATCTTTATGTTCCCATTAATCATTTTCATTCAAATGCAACCTGCAAGCATGTAAAGTGCAGAACTCATTCCATCGAGTCCGTGTGCGTTTGTGTTTCTTTAAAAAAATGCCGCAGCCGATTCTGGTAAATTATTAGCCCTGTAATTCTCAAATTTACTGTCACCCTCAGGTAAAATTGCTGCTGCAACTAAATAAAACCCCTGGAAATGAATTGCTGCTCTTGACAGCCCTTAAGCCCCTGAGGCATTTAAATTCTGGATTTAGCGCAGGATTATTACTTCAGTGCAGCAGTTAACCGCGTCTTTAGCAGAGTTGCCTGCCACAGTCGGTGCCGATTCCACAAAGGCCCCTTTGTTACAGGCACCTGGTGTGAGTGTGGGATCCAGCATCCTCACTGCTTCAGGAACCGCTGGGGACTCGCAGCTGGAATCACTTCATATCTCCTCCTGCTGCACTGAGCACCTCATTTCCCAACCACGGCCGCCCTGGCAAAAATTCCAGTGCCTTTTTCTCTTTGTTTGCTGGCGGTGTTGCTTTCCTGATGGCAGGAGGGGTCATTTCGCTGGTTTTTAATGGCTCCAAACTCTCTTTATTGCTGAAGGCAGCGTGTCCAGCTGCTGAAGGGGCTGTGCAGGGCTCAGTGACACGGCTGTGGCCACGGAACCAGCAGTGCACGAAGGGGCTGCTGGCTCAGGTCCTGCTCCCAGACAGAGATGCTGGAGCAGAAAGGAGTGAAACCAGCCAAGGAAGCTGAAGCTGTGCAGAGCATCAGCAGGGATATGTCCTTTTCCTCTTTATTCATGTTAATGCTTTAGTGGAAGCCTGAATTGTATTGACTTTTTTGAGGCTTGCAGCTTGGGCCACTGTCCTTCTGCAAAGGCCTTGTCAAAGCCTTTCCTGTGCCACTGCATGGGAAAAGGAGGAGCACACCTGGGCAGCAGTGCCTGAGGCACAGGGTGGTGTCTGGGGAAGGGCTTCCAGCTTGGGGAACCAGAGGCAGGACATCAGAAGCTTTATCCCTGGAGATAAATATGTACTGGTAGCAAGGTAACAAGGATATGATTGATAATATCCGAGGCCTTGGCAGGCAGTTCTGGGTTCTGATGTTTAGCAGGGGGTCACCAGCAGAAAGACAGAAGACAAACAGCACCATGCTCTTTATTTTGTTGTGCCTCTGAAGAAAATCTTAACCCCATGGCAGTGTAAATCCTATTAAACACCCTGTGTGAATACTGATGGATTAATGAGCACTTGGGCTTAGACCTTCTGGCCAGCTTCTGCTGATCCCACCCCAGACAGTGTCAGTCTTGATGCTCAGTGGTTCTGAACAATTTGGAGGTTCTAAGATCAGGATAGTCCTTCTCCTCTCCCACCCATATCCCAGCTTTCACAGATTTGAAGACACCATCAGCCTTTGAAAGAAGGAAAAGCAAGTCTGTCTCTATCCAGAGCCAGTTACATCAGAAAAGAGCCCAAGCAGACTTCTCTCACTTGCTATTTGTGCTCAGCTCCTGATCACTGCAGCTGCAAGACATTTATAAACAGACCTAAAATACATCTCTGCTAATTGCTGACAACTTTGCTTGAGGACCAAATCCCAAAGAAGACCGATCTGGTGATGGTCCCCAAGCTCCTTAGAAGATGCCTGTGTCTCAGCTCACAGGCAATCTTGGTCAAACCTGTGGTGAAGAATCCACAATTCAGACATTTGGTGGTGAGACACTGAATTACTGTGTGAATTTTGCTTGTCCCTCACCCAGACCTCCAGAGGAGAGGATGCAGAGGCAGGTGGTGCACAGGAGCTGTAAGGGTGAGGGATGGGAGCAGCCCTAGTCCAGACAAAGCCATGAGCATGCAGCAGCCCCAGTGTCACTGCCAGCTCAGCAGGATGCCACAGGCTCGGGTGTTGTTGGATTCTGCCCTTTTCTGACCCAGAGATGGGGCAACTGAGAGGTGTTTTAAAAACTTTTATTCCATTTTCAGTCTCATGTGAAGGGTGAGACAATACAGATGTTATAATTCACGCCATCACAATCAGAAGCCAACTATTTCTTAATTACAATCCATTATAAGCATTTCTTGGCCTACCAGATTTTGCCACACAATGCTGTTGATGCCTTAAAGCCAATCATCTAAAATTACCCCTTGTGGGTCCTACTGCAGTGCACCTTTCATAGTTCTATTTCTCCAAAGTATCTGGTCTTACTTGCAAGGCCATCCTTTGGAACTTGTTTCTAGTTCCATTTCTCTCTCAACAGTGTCCGTCCTATTCCATGGCATCTCTAAGTCAGCATTTCTTATCTCAAAGTTTCCATACAGGTGCACATTATGTGAGCCTTCTGTCAGGCTTTGAGAGTTCTCTACAAATCCATTCCCCACAGGGTGTGTCCCAGCTGGAGGTGGCAGCAGCCCTTTGAGCAGCACTGGGGGGAGGCAGGGGCAGGTAAACTAGAGGAGAGCAGGGAACAGCAGCACTTGGCACTCTGGAAAGGTTTATGAGCTGGAGAAGGAGCTGCAGGAGAACCAGCCAGGATTGAGTGCAGTGCCCAGGCTGATTGTGCCCAGGGATCCTGTGCTGAACACAGGCAGCTCTGAGCCCCTGCACACAGATGTCTCTCCCCCACACTCCACTGAGCCGTGTAATGGAGAGCTGACTGTTTGTGACAATTTAAGGCTGTGCTCTGGCTGGAAGGTCAGTGTAAATTAAGATGGCATGATGAGAATTGTGAGGATGTAACTGATGGGCTTAGCATTTTCTGGCCAGGAATAAACAAATTCCCAAGTGTCACAAATTTACAAGGAGTGGAGAGTGTTCAGCCCTCTCCTCTGTGCACTTGTGTCTCCTGACAGGCACTAACAGGGTATTAGAGGCCAGCAAAAATAGCTTTTGCAAACTTTAAACACAGAGCAGTGCTCAGACACTTCTCTGCTTTTGGGTCTCAGGTAAAATGTGTGCCTACTTGGGAGAAGGTACATCCTGCTGTGGGAGGCAAACAGGCTGTGTGCCTCAGCTGGAAGACTGAAAAATAGCGTTCAGTTGGTGTCCAGTGGCCTCAGAGAGCCAAACCAGTCCTGTCAGCTGTGGGCAGCTCCATGCTCCCCCTCAAACAGCAGTGAGCTACATCTCCCTCCCAGCTCTGGGCTGTGCTTCTGGGCACCAATGTTGGAACAAATTGTCTCCTGGAACTCTGATTTTAGATGTGGACGTTTGACCAGCTCCCATGGAGAGCACAGCAGGATGCAAAGAGAATCTGTCACAGCCTCAGGCCATGTTGTCTTAGCAGGAGGGAGGAAGGAAGTCCTGGCATGTAGGACCTTCATGGTTGTTGGACAAGTGATGGGCTCAGCTGGCACTGGGCTCTGGGATGGGTTCAGAGTTTGCTGCTGCAGATTTGGGCTGCAATTATGTTATAGAGCTGAGAGTAATGGCTAATTAATCTGCTGAGTGACAGAGCTGGGGGAACAAACCTGCCCGTCCTGGGCCCAGTTCCAGGCACAGGCATTACATACCTTGCTCTGTGCAAATGGAAAATTGCATGAACTGTTCTTGTTCCACCGAATCCCTGTGAGCAGCTTTCCCCTCCTCTCCTGATGAGGATAAACAGAGAAAAGGGGGACCCTTTCCCTTCCCATTTCCCATCCTGTCTTCCCAAGCTTAAAATCCAGATAGCTGCCACAGAGGCAGTGAAAAAAGAAATATTTCTTATGGCTGTGTTCCTGTCCAGAGAAATAAATGGCGTGTGCCCGCATGTATGTGCACACACATAGGCACAAAAAAATGATGCATTTTAATTATCCTCATCAAGGATGAGGAACGTGCATCTGGGCATGACTGTGAGCCAGGAACAACGCATTCATTTCCTCACCATTGCTTTATCCCTTTTGACCTTAATTTGAATCCCTCCGAGCTGGATGGTTGCATCTGTCAGGGCGGCTGTACCTTAACCTGCTGGGACCAAAAGCCTGACGCAGGGAATCTCTGTGCCATCCGTCTCTGCCCGCGGCCTGGCCTCACCCGATGTTCTCCCAACCCCTCCCTCGCTGCCCCCACCCTCCCGTGCTTGGTGCATCCAACCTGCATCTGCCCTAATTCCTTCAAGCAGAGGCTGAGCACGGGCGGTGCTGTCCCCGTCCCGGTGCTGCAGCCGCTGGGGTGGGCAGGGAGGCAAATGAGGTGATTCCCATTAATTCCACCTCTGTCATTTCCCTGCCTGCAGCCTGGCTGATGAGCTTGTCAGCCCTCAGATGGCAGCAGGACAGAAGGTCAGGTTTTGCTAACAGTGCCCAGGGAGCTTGATCCGAGTAGCGTGACCATGCTATTGTAGAAGGGCTCTGACTCAGTCTGCCTTTGCACAGCTCTGCTGCAAAACTTTTCCATCCTAGACAGAGCCTGGCTCCTGCAGATCTTCCCAGACTAATCTGTTCAATGATCCCCTTTCGGTGAGAGTCACTTCAGCCGTTAGTCACAGTCTGAGGCACTGCAGGCTGTGTCTGTTCAGGTGGAAAGGGGTTGGGGTGAGCGGGTGCTGTGAGCAGAGGGTTGGTTCCTGAACCCTCTTTCTCAGGGATGTCTGCACAGACTTTTTTAAAAATCAGCTCCAGGCTGGAGTTCTTACTCCCAGTGCCTGAAGGCAACTGGAGACCCTAGAACTGCGTGGTGGCTTGTGAGCCTGGGTTTACAGTGATGCAGTGGGGTAACCCCACAACGTGAGCACAGGAGAACATCATCTGCCTGTGACACCCTCGGGAACAGCTGCCAAATCAGCCTTAGACTCTGTGCTTCCCCTCATATTTTGGTCTCTTCAGCCGTGCCTAAGCTCAGTGCTCTTCTGCATCTGCTCCTCCCTTGCCTACCTCTTTCCTTGCCCTGCTGTCCCTCTCTCCAGAGCATGTCCTGGTTGGCATCTCCTTGGCCATGGGGAGGGACAAGAGCTGGTTGTGTGTCCCATCCCTCCCTGATCTGGGGAGCTGCTTTTAATCCTTGGCTGACAGCAATTAGAAAGCCCCAAACTGTAGCATCTCCCAGCCTGAGGGAAGACAATCCTGGGCTTCACCACAGCCCACCTTAAGAAGAGATTCTCCCAAATCCCACTCAGTTTCTGAGTGGCCACGGTTTATCCTTCCTGCCCCACCATGGGGATCATACCTCGCAGCATCCTCGCTCTTTCCCTGTAGCACTCACTGCAAAGCCTGGCAGGGGTGATTTTCTGAGGCTGGATGGACCCTGTCATTCTTCTGGCTCTTTCCAAGCAGCACACCACGGCTGACCCTGCCAGACTGCATCAGGACAGAAGAGCAGCGCCCCTTCTCTCTCCCTTGTTATTTATTTATTTCGAGGCCAGGGAGCCCGGCGGGATCCGGCTCCCTGTCGGGAGGCAGAGCGAGCAGAAGGTCTGCTCAGATGGTGCAGCGGGCAGATGGCTGCGGGAAACCCCCAGGGCAATGAGACTAAAGAGCACAAACTGCGCTGGGCCGGGGCCAGCGGGAGGGAGGGAGGGAGAAAGGAGGGAGAGAGGGAGAAAGGAGGGAGAGAGGGAGAAAGGAGGAGGGGGAGAGAGGGATGGGAGGGATGGCCAGGACAGAGGAGGGATGGCCAAGAGGAGAAAGAGATGGCCAGGAGGAGGGAGAGATGGTAAAGAGAGAGGGACGGATGGCCAGGAGGAGAGAGGGATGGCCAGGAGGGAGGGATGGTTGTTGGGAGGAAGGATGGCCAGGAGGAGGGAGGGATGGCCAAGAGAGAAGGACAGATGCTTAGGACAGAGGGAGGGATGGTCAGGAGGAGAGAGGGATGGCCAGAAGGAGGGAGGGATGACCAGGAGGGAAGGAAGGCCAGGAGAGAGGGAAGGATGGCCAGGAGGAGGGAGGGATGGCCAGGAGAGATGAATGGCCACGAGGGAGGGAGGGAGGGAGGGAGGGAGGGAGGGAGGGAGGGATGGCCAGGAGGAGGGAGGGATGCGTGGGGGAGCAGAGAGCTGCACCCAGCCCATCCATGGGGTGCTCCCCAGCAGATTCCTGCCTTTCCAGCAGCGTGGCCCGTAGCGGTGCTGGGAGGGAATGCAGGGACCACCTGGTCAGTGCTGCTGCTCTGCTTGGTGGGAGGAGCTCTGGGAGTGGTGGCTGGGGCTGCAGGTAGACCATGAGTGGCTCTGACTGTCCTGGCTGGCTCAGCAGAAAAACTGAGCTGAAAAAGCCAGGAATGCCTCTCCCTGCTGAGAAGGGAGTGAACCTGAGCAAGGATATAATTCAGGAAATGGTTCCCTCTGGAAGCTGGGGGCTGGAGATTGGCTGCATCAAGGTGAAAATTATCTGGAGCTGAGGGTTTGGTGTGTTTTTTTTCTCAGTAGCTGATTTGTGATTTATACATCTGCTTTTTTGAATCGAATTCCTCAGTTGAACCTTACCTCCTGCATCCAGGTGCTGCAATTCAGCCGTGGCTGTGGTCTAACAAATGTTACCCTTGTCCACTTTGTCTTTTGTATTAGTTTCATAAGAAACCAGAGTGTGAAAACAGAGCACCATCAAACCTTGATACAGCAGGTTATTCTGCAGTAAACAGGATAATCAATTGCTCAGTATCCCAGTGTCTGCTAACATTGCATCTGTTTGAAGTATGTTTTTCAGTGAAAAGATGGCTCTGCATAATGCATAAAACCTCTCATCTCCATCAATATACCTGGCCAACAAGGGCTGAGCTGGAATTTGAACTGAGTAGGACTTCAGTCTTTTACCACTCTGTTGTTTTAAAGGTTAACTTTCCTTTCTTAAAATGAATTGTTACCATCCTTTCAGAAAAGACAGTGTAAGAACTGGGGGAAAAATAGTGTTTGAAAATGGCTAATTGAGCTATAGAAAAATAGAATTTATGAAAGGAAAAATAACTCTCCTAGTCAGTGCATTAACTCATGCCATGACTTTTTAATGGCAATGTTATAGGTTAATTAGTATCTATGCTGTCCTTGTGCTACCAGAGTTATTCACTAAGGATCATGGTCTTATTAGGTAGTACTCCCATAAAAACAGTCCTTCTGTAAGTGGTTTAATATCTGTGTGCGTGTGTGGAAATGTTTTGCTGTTATCAGCAGAAAAGGATATTAAAGGAACCAGAAATTGAAATACCTGCACGCTGTTGAGATTCTGACTGAGAGCTTAGAGAGGAAGTATTTTCTCTTGGATTTTCCTACACTTCAGCTTTGTTAACCTGCTTTGGGACTGAATTCAGGCACCGAGAGCTGCAAAGTGTTTCCCTTTGAAGGACCCAGCTTGCTCCAGCGCAGCAGCCAGAATGGCAATGATCGGGCTCTGAGCATCGCCGGGTGCTAAGGCAGGATTAATGTTGCATGGGCCTCTCAGTCTGCTGAGGGAACACAGCAAATGCCTGAGGTAATTCAGCGTTCCTCCTTGGAATTGAGAGGGGAAAATAGGCAAAACGACCTTTCAGCTGTGAAAGTGAATGGAAATGGGAGTGTCTGTGTCTGGAATGGAAGAGGCAGGGAGGGCTGGGTGAAATGCTCCCCCTGTCAGACGGGAAGGCTGAGGAAAGCCATGATTTTTGCCCCTCATTCTCTGTACGTGTGTCACACACCTTTGACATGCACAATTTCCTCTTTTTTCTTCCCTGTGGTTCACAACTGCCCTGTTCCCCAGAAGAAATGAAGTGGATGGGGTTGCACAAAAAATCTTGGTTTGTGCTGGAGTTTCCAGCCTGATGGTGTTTCCCACCTTGGCAGTGCAGGGATTCCTGCCCTGCTGTTGCAGAGGGCTCTGCAGCTTGAGAAGGGCATCACACATCAAAAACTGGGCACTAACACCTTGGATCTCATGCATTTGAGAACATTTGTAACAATTCCAACAGGTAATTGTGGCAGCTGTGCCTGAAACGTTCTGTGGTGGGACTTCCATGACCAGAGGGATAAGTGAGCACAGTGCAGAGGATAACTGAACATCCTCACAGACCCTGCACCAGCTGCACACCCAGAAAGGCCAAGGAGGGACAATTCCCTTACTCTGATCCCAGGCCTCCCAGCACAGGGATAAGTTTACATTGCAGAATGTTGGTGTCTCCCAGAGCTGCTCACACTCCGCCTTTGCCAGGAACTGGGATGCAGCACCAGGCTACATGTGACAGCGTGATTTCTGGGCTACATCCAACTCAGATTTTGCAGAGAAATGGTAAAAAAAACCCCCCTCGGTGTCCTGTTGGTCCTCAGACTCAGGCTGGGGTAAGAAGCCTGAAAATTAAACCTCTTTGTCAGTTGGCTTTCCTTGGAACAACATAGAAACCTCCGAAAGGAAAACAAAATTGTAGAGGTTTTTCTTTTTTCTTTTATTTTTTTTTTTCTTTTTTTTTTTTTTTTACTACTGCGGCCTGCTTCATAGAAGATTTTTTAGGACAAAGGATCCATGAGGTTTATAAAAACCAGTAGATAAATCTACATTTTACTGAGCTTTCCCCAGGAAGGAATACTTGTCAAGTTGACAGGACCAGAACGGCATCTTCTTTTGCATCTTGAAAAGCAGATCACGGGCAAGACTAAAAGAAATGGTGACCATTTGGTTCCTGGAGAGAAACCCAATTGCTTCATTAAAGAAGAGTTGTCACATGCTTGTTTCTTAAATCCCGCTAAATACCTGCTTAGCGGCGTTATTGACAGGCTTTTCTCATGAACATTGAGCTGTTAAGCTGCTCCTGGTTTACAGCAAGAGGTTAAAGGATTTCTCAAAGCTCCCAATGAAAGCCTTACTAACTGGATTAACTGCTAACATGGATTTAGGCTTTGAGTCAGATTAACCCCCATTGCTCAAAGTAGGTTCTACTTGTTCATCTTTTCTTCCCTTTGTCTTCTTTCTTCCCAGCTCTTCCCTGTTTTTTTATTGTAAGGAATAAGGGGAAAATAATCCTCTGTGCTTGTGTTTGAGCAGTGGGACACTGGAGGCTCTGGGCGGGGAGGTGGCCTGGCCCCATCAGATGTGACAGCTTCTGTTGGGAAAACGGGGGAAGCTGTGATAAGGAGAGTTATCAATTGGTCTGCAAATTTGGCTTCTGCTTGCCTTTGCTATTCTCTTCCTTAGATTTCCTCGGCAGCAGGAGAATCGTGAGCTCTATTTTATAAAGTGATTTAACTCTTTACACACCTGGCTGGGCAGATAGCAGAGAAAGTGCTTCAAACTGGATAACTCACGGTCCTCACAGCACCAAAGACGGGAAGTTAATCTAATTTAGGCTGAAATTAAGCGTGTGTTTCTTCAGCATTTTAGGAGGACTGAAGCACCATGTGAGCTCCTGCTTTTGGCTGATTGTTTCTGCCATTGCACTGTTTTCTGGGCAAGCGTTTGTAAGCATAAAGCATCTCCTGCCCCATTTAGAGGCATTACCCTCAGTCTGGGTCCCTAATAAAGGGGTGAATTGTCAGCCCCACTCATTGCTGTGTGATGGCCCTGGGGATGGTCTCGCTAAGTGAGGATCTGCTCCAGCCCATTTCACAGGAGCTGCAGTGCAGGAATCTGTCAGCAAATGCTGAAGGATGTCAGGGGAAAGCAAACAGAGATGTAGCCTGGAAGGAGCCGGGGCGCAGCACTGTGGCTGCTCTTGCCTGACCAAACTGGCACATGAGTTGATTCCCAGCCCAGAAAAGAGCTCAAGGAATGGAGCCAAGGCTTTTCCTGCCTCTGCTCGCTGCACCGTCCAGACCTCTCAATTACCTTTGCTCCCAGTGGGAGCAGCCAGCCCACGGCCATGTGATGTCCACGGGGTCACAGCCCGGCCTGGCACACCCAGGCTGGGGAGGGAACCTTGTCCCAGGGCCACTCAGAGCCCCCCTCAGGGTGGTGGCGTGTCCCCAGGGACTGGAGCTGTCTCATTTAGCCCAGTCTGCCAGGCTGGGATCTAAGCCCAGCTGGCTGAGGACCATGGTGCTAAACAGACTGAAATGTGAGGAGCTCTTGCAGAGTGTTCATAACCCCACTGACCATCACCCCAGAGTGTGTGCAGTGCCTGGCAGCCCTGGCTGCAGCTGGGTCTCACGGTGTCGCTGTGCTTTTCTGACAGTGCTGTTTCTAACCTTGCTGGCTGATCATCCCAGAGGGCATTCAGGAGGTCTAGCAGTGTCCTGCATTTCTGTGAGCCCCTTGGGGGTTTATGCTCTTCTGTTCTGCTTTGTGGCCAGCCCCTGTCTCAAACTGCTGAGACTTCTCCTCTAAAAACCATCAGCAGGATCCAGACGACCCTGCTTTCTCATTTCCCTCCAAAACTCATCATCTCCCCTGTGCACTTCTTAATCTCATGTTCTCTGAGTCCCTCCCAGCTGCCTTTATCAGCATCTAATCCATTTTATCTGAATTGCTAACCTGCTTTCTGGCTTCCCCTCCACCTTCCTTACCCTCACCAAATGTCTCTTTAATCTCCCATCCGATCCTCCCCTCTTTTCCCGCAGAGCAACTCCTCCTCCTCCTCCTCCTCCTCCTCCTCTTTCCTCCAGCCCATCAGGCGTCTCTGCTTTCTCCCCGGTCTGCACCAACGCCCCCCCAGCTGCTCAGCATCAGCCTGCTCCTGCCTCCTCACTGCCAGGGGAATCTCTCACACATTTCCTTTACTGATTCCTTCCCACACCTCACTAAACATCCCAGAGGGGGCTCCAGGTCACTCCTTTCATCCTTTCCATCAGCCAGCGCTGATTTCTTGCAGGCAGTCCATTGATCCAGATGTGTGACACAGCTGATGCTGTCACCCAGAGGCAGTGGCTCTCTGCAGGACCTCTGACAAAGGTCTCAGGAGGTGACAAGGCCTGTCTGCCTGCTGGCACCTCTTGCTCTCAGCCTGTGCAAGGATCTCCCCAAACCTTGCCAACTTAGGCAGAGCCGCGTTTCTCTGCAGTGCTGGCACACTTAGCTGAGCACTTGGGGGCTATTCACACCCTGCCTGCCCTCTCTGGGCAGCTGAGCAGTTGTTTGTGGAATTCTTTATGGTTTGATGTGTGGCATTTTGCAGCACAGCTCTGTCACATCCTTTTTACATCAGATGGAAAATTTAAAGTTTCCTAGTGCTATGACTTGCAGTGAGACTGGCCAAAGAAAAGGAAGAGGGGGAAATAAAATGAGAATCTATCAGAACACCAGAGGGAGTGGAGCCCACGGGAAGGTGACCCCCTGTGTTTCAGTGTGGTGATTGGAAAGGTTTAAGGTTTGAAATATGGCAAGATACACCACAGCTCTTAATCTAACCCTTTCCTCTCAGGGTATGAATTCACCTGCAATGTGACGAGCATGAAAGCAGAGAGATTGTAATGTGGATCTTCCTTTTTGTTCTTACAAATACTCCAGAGCTCTTCTGAGCTCCGTGCAAGTCGAAACAACATTAAGTTT
The DNA here is from genome assembly GCA_910950805.1 of Acrocephalus scirpaceus scirpaceus. Lineage (NCBI taxonomy): Eukaryota > Metazoa > Chordata > Aves > Passeriformes > Sylviidae > Acrocephalus > Acrocephalus scirpaceus. Next base: position 12,381,967 of record OU383785.1, read on the forward strand.
CTCCAGCTTATCCTCTCTATTCCTTTAATTCCCTTTGAGCTAAGGGAAGCAAACCTTTGATGCATTGATAAGGCTTTGCTTCCCACTGCCTGACATTCAAATGCCCCTTCAGTGCAAATGCAGGGGCTCTGTCTGGGGAAGGGCCCTGCCTTCAATTGCACAGCAGTCGAGAGGCCCCCTGCCCCCCTGATCTTCTTAAGGGTCTGTTTTTGAAGAGCTCCTCAGAGCAACTGTGGCATAAAAGCACTTGAGTGTGACTAAGTATTGGCCTTGATGGATTTCCTAGGTCTAATCCCCGGCACATTATCCCAGCGTTGGCTTTACAAGAAGAATGATGAATTTTAATAGCAAATCAGAGACTTTCTGGTGTTCATGTTCCCCCTTTAAGGGAGGCACCAGACAGAGCTAGAAGCTGTGAGATCTGAAATGGTCTGTGGCTACCTTTCTGCCTTTGTAGACAGGGTGGAGTCAAGTACTGACTTGAGTTGGGTCTGAGATCTCACCCTGGTGAGCCTGATGTCTCCCAGCCTCTGCCTGGTGGGTGACATGGGACACCTTCTGTCAGCCCTGTCTGTTAATAACAGACACAGGAACACAGATGAGGTGGTACATCAAAGCTTTGGGAGTTTTCCCTGTCACCTTTCACTGCTGGGAGACCCATCATTCTCCCAGGACTCCATTGGAAGTAACTTAATAATCTTACCCCTGGAACAGGACTGACTTGCTTGTGGGGCTAATTTCCTTGTAGTCTGCTCCCCCAGCGCTGATCTACACGAGTGCCTTGTATTAAAGTGTGCAATTTGTGATATTTCATAGTTAGGAAATGCTTGCCAGGTGTTATTGGTTTGGATTTTGGCATGTAATGGCCAGGGTAGCAAGCACTAATAGATGGTTCTCTCCGACCATTTTCAGCAGTCACCTTGCCTACTTCTTGCTGACATCGTTCTTACAGTAATTAATGAGCTGGCACATTCCTAGGAGCCTTGTCAATGAATTAATCTCTGCACAGAGGGAACAGCTGAACACAGGTTTCCTCCTGTTGTCTCTGGCAAACAGGGGAGATGAGGAACCTGCAGGCAGGCGGGGAGGGGGCTGTGCAAGTCCTGCTTTAACAGGGGCTGAAATTACACATCTTGCATATATTTTTGTACCTCTGGTTTTAACCCCTTGAGCCCCTGTGTCTGATTATTGTGCCCAAGGTGGTATTTAACTCTTGCTACAGGAGCAGAGGAGAGGTTCAGCTCTGTCGATTGTGTGAAGGAGTCTGTGTGGAATCAGTTTGTCCAAGTAAGCAAAGAAAGGTGAGATATAGAAGGGTGATCAACCCAAGCTGCTTCTTCTTTATAATTTGTGTTTTGAGATTGGTCAAACTCCAGGATTGAGGTGGAAGTGAAACAAGGAGGGACAACAGCACTTTCCTGAGGGGCTCCAGACACAGGCTTTGTCCCACTGGAGGAAATGTCCATGAAGGCAGTGAAGGAACATTCCCTTCACCCTCCCAAGCACAACAGATTGTAGGAACCCCCATGGCCTTGCACTGCCATTCTTCTCCTCTGAATTTCATTACTCTCAGAGCCTGAGTGAATTCCTAAGAGCCTCTCCAGGCTGTCCCCAAGGACAACCTGTCACAGCTGACCTGCTGCTCCCCTTGTGCAATGTTTTATTAAACAGTGGGCAAGGCCTCTTCATGAATTATCACTAAGGGTTGGGGAAAGAGGAATGGAAGTTGTTACTAGTGTGAACAAAGCAGAAAACATGAATGGAATGAATTTGTGGCTGAAACCACTGAGACTTCAGTGGTTCAGTCTCAAGGTTCAGCCTTGAGACTTCTTTGGGGTCTGAGTTGCTGCTGCCTTCCTTGAGCCCTCTCCTGGAAAGTGGATCAGTGGATCATTACACATCCTGTTAGGTGTTCAGGAGTCACTCCTGAAAACAGGAGAACTCTCTCCTCCTCTGGTGTGATATTCCTAAAGGAGAAGGTTTTGCACTTTTGCAGTAGAAGTGGAAATGACTCTGTAATGTGGATCAGGGCAAGCCCAAGATTTGATTTGCTGAAATGTCCAGCCCAGGGTCTTTGGTTGTGACCCATCTGGGCAAAAGGATGTTTAACTTCTGAGTTTAGGAGCTGTCCCTTGGTTTAGACAGTGTATTAGGATAATAACCCAGCTGCACAGCCAGTGTTGTATTAGAAGTCCCAGGGCTGCTGGTATTAATCCCAGCACTGGTGTAAAGTAACTCATGCCTCTGTTAGGAAAGAAAATGTTTGCTTGAGGGACAAGGTGATTGGTGAGAACTAAGAAATGAATGTTTCCTCAGGGTGTCTAGGAGTGAGACAGAATTTATCAGCTGGTTCAGTACTTGCTTGCTTTTCCCCTTCTAGTTGCTGGCCCTAACCAGCCATGGGGGAAAGTCCTAAGATTGTGGCATATCTCTGTTTATTTGATTGTCTAAGAGATTGTAAAATGGCCTAAACTAAGGTCAAGGTAATCCACAGGTAATGAGGGGATTGACTTAAGAAAAGAATGGAGAGAAACTGGCTACAGTTCTGCAGTGATGCCTCTGACTAAGCTCTTGGAGACAAGCTGGGTTATTGCCTGCCTGTGGGATACTGGCTCTCCCCTGGACTGTGCCTGCTTTGCTTTCATTGCCACCAAAGACATCTCAGTGATGAAAACAAAAGAAAAATAACATGACTCGTTTTTATAAAAAGTATTTCCCACTTTGGTTGAAAAGGGAGTCCCCCAGGCCTCTACTTTTCTGCAATCATCCAGGTGCATCAGAGCGTTTCCAAACCGATTTGTCATCATTTCAGGGGCTGACTGCCTGTAGGAACAGGGAGAGCAGTGATTGGGTGCTACCCCTTGGATGGACAGACCTGCTTGACCCAGCCCCAGCCCACAGCTTCAAAAGGACTTTCACAGAGTTTCTTCAGCTTCAGTGGATTACACTGAGCTGGGTTCTGCACTGGTATTCCAGCTGTATTTTATCAATGTAGAATTACACTAAAATGTCAGCTGGGAGAACACAGGAGTACTGCACTCACACCTGGGGACATTTTGGTGGTCAGTGATGCAGCTAACACACACACATGTCCAGTCCAGCATGGATACAGAGGATGTCTTGCTCTATTGAACTGTTAAACTGTTTTTAGGTTCACATAAGTGGCTCTGAAACTGCAATGATAAACAGACCAGAAATTTCTACAGAGAGCTGAAATATTTACCTACCCCTGCCTTCATACTGCAGAATCTCCAGAGGTTTATGGTAAATTACTCTCATTTGTGACCCCTAAGAAAGAGGTAGATACATCCAGATTTAATGGCTGAATGAAGTTCCTTTAAAGTGTTCACACACGTGTCCTTTAATGCTTCTCATAGTGTGAGAAGCTGTGGATGCCTCATCCCTGGGAGTGTTCAGGGGCTTTGAACAACCTGGTCTAGTGGAAGATGTCCCTGCCCAAGGCAGGGGGGAAAATGAGATGACCTTTAAGGTCCCTTCCAAACCAAGCCATTCAGTGATTCCGTGGTTCTGTATTCACAGCTCAGGGTGTTCTCAGGGTGTTTGTCAGCTAATTTAGATGGTGACACCATTCAAGGCAAGAGAAAAGCTCCCTCTGTGGTGTTTCCAGAGCAAAACTGAGCTGAGAGGTGGCTCAGACCTTTCAGGTAAAACTTCCCACAAAGATCTGTTTCGTTTCTGTGAATCAACAAACCAAGATCCATCTTGGATGGATGGAAGGGAGAGGGTGGAAACTTGCCAAGAAAATGCAATGTGAACCAATAAAATAAAAAGTGGTCTGGCAGCCCTCATGTTAGAAATTACATTGTGTGGCACTTACGTTAAATATAATTTTTAGTTTACAGAAGGCTGTAGCTGGTGGCTTCAGTTGTGTCACACAGAACTGAGTTCCTCTGGTTATTTTTGGTTATACACTTCAAAGTGTTTTCTTTCTAAGTCTTCTAACAATTTCTGTTTTAATTGTGCAGATTGTCCCAAACCGCTTGCTCAAATGTCAGGTTAGAAACAAAAGTGCCAAATATGTTTTTTATGTTCTTGACCATGTCTGTGTTGTATCATCTCATTCATCTTTCTGATTTCTCTTCAGTGGCAATGATCTTTGTAGCCTTTTTCCATGGAGAAAAATCTCAACTATCCTTAAAATCCTTTTTGAAATTTTGTTCGTTTTTTACCATTCCCTCTTGGGTTTGTGGCACAGATCTGATCACAGCACTCACCAAGGAAATCACTTGTGGTTTCCCTAGTGCACAGCGTGCATTGGCATGTTGTATTTCCCAATATTTTGACTCTGAAGCAGAAGTTTGACACATCTGCTCAAAACATCTGTGGTGTTTATAGAGTGTTTGATCAAAATGACCTTTGTTTTCTGAGGCTTTCTGTTACAGTGAGTTTAGATCCTTTCAGGCAAACCACCCCAACCCTGCTGTCGTGTACAGCAAAAGTCATCTGAAGCTGTGCTGACACCTCACTCATTTTTGGCAGTCTTATTGAAATGGTGTCCTTGCAAGTCCTGTTAAATTTTCTATTTCCCTGATCATTTTTCCACCTCATTATTCATTGTTTTCCATCCAGGAGCTTTAAGAGGTGCCTCCAAACCTTGCACTGACCATATGGGCCTCTTTTCTTCTCCCGTGGAGGCGGCCACAGAAATCCAGGCAAACCCCAGTGTGGCTCTTTGCCTCCCTCAAGTGACTGGCACAAACACCGACCTCTGTGCAGCTACAACACCTTCCTGGGACTCAGAGCCCCAGGTGTGCTGTTCACCTTGATGAAGCTCATCTTTATTTTTCCTCTCCTTTCTTTGGAAACATAGATGTGAAGATTTTTAGATGGAGGTGTTTTCCTTTGCCTGGGCACATCAGGATGAGAGAATGATGGTCTCTGGCATTGCTGCTTGAGGTAGCTGCTCCAGACCCAACCTTTTCATGGCTAGCCCATCTGACTTTCTAGCTGTCTGAAAAATCCCACATTTAAACTTTGTGCCCAGGTCTGTCTCAACAGCTGAGGTGGTGAGAGCAGACCTTGCTGAACTGGGCTTGGGGGAGGCAAAGGTGCTGTGCTGCTTCCAACCCAGCTGCTGTGAAGCACTGTGCATATCCTAGGCTTGGCAGTTCCTGCCCAGAGCTCATTACACGTTGTACTAAAGCTGTGCTGAGGAGATCAGAGCCAAGGTTGCTTCAAGTGAGCTCAGCTCAAGCTCAGGATGTTGCAGAGTTGTCCTTTAGTTCTTTTGTCATATGTACCTGTCTTTTTTCAGTGTCCCTTAGCTGTCCATATCCTTTTTCCAAAGTCACCAGACAGCTCCAGTCAGGGCAGTGGCACTTGAATAAGCAACATGAGGGACACTTGAAGAGAGAATTCCCAACAGGCTGCCTCCCTCCTCAGCAGCAATGATTAGCCTGGCTCTGAATGACAGAGTGCAGTAAAATGGAGACAGTTCTGCCCTTGATGCATAGTAAGTGAAAGACTAGTGGGAAATATCTCTGAAAACTTTCCTCCACTAAGAGTAAATGAGTGAGCACAGCCCTTTTCTGTCTGCCTTTCTCTTCACTCAGCAGCAGCCTGGAGCTGAGCCTTTAGTGTCTTTGTCCTTCTCTTTCCTACCTTCTTTTGCAGCTCTATAGATAAAAATCGTGTGGCTTTCCTGGCATCCTAACCCCATTCTGTCCCTCCTGCTGCACCCCTGTGAGTGTGTGTTACCCGACGATAGATCCAGCATGGAAATGGTATTGGCAAAGCTGTAATGGAGGCAGGAATTTATGTCTGTGGCCAGGTGGAGTTCTGAGGGATTGTACCTGAGCTAATAATACCTCACTGCAAGCCACTGAGTTCAGCTGTATCATTTGGGGCAGGAAAATCTATTGGTGCTGTTCAAGTGTGGCTATCACGGTAATACCAATTTTCTTTGAAAAAAGTGTTTACTTTTAATTGGGATCAATGCCAGTCACTCGTCTCACACTGAAAGAGAGCTAATGGGAGGGAAGTATAAAGAGAGGAAAATAGCTGAAAATTTAAAATATTTTGTTAAGACTAATTATTAAATATTAAATATCCTGGCCATGGCACAGCTGGACACAATGCATGTCCTAGCACAGCCTTGGGATCAGGCTTGGGAAAGTCTCAACCTTGGCTTTCAGAATGACAAAAATACATCCTTTCCCATCTCTTGCCACCTTCCCCACCTCATTCAGAGCTGCACTGCTACAAATCTGGTGCCCCCCTCATGTCTCCAACATCTTCATGTAAACAGATTTGTTGTCCCTCTCAGCCAAGGTATCCCAAGGTATCTGTCAGCTGCTAAAGGCATCATTTTCTGTTTATCTTCTGCTAAGATGCTGCTCCAGCGGAGCTGCAAAATTAACATTGAGCTCAGCAAAACGGTCTGTGTAAAACAAGGGCAATTTATACAGAAATATCCATAATCCTTCACATTAAAATTTGGCTGTTAAAATTCTGGCACCTCTCAGAGGTCACTCTAACCTAGTTAAGTTCTGTTAAGAAAAGCTGTTATTATGGCTTACAGCTTTTTTTCTCCCCTACAAGATTGTCTCCTTTTGCCTTGTGCTCTTCAGCACTCACCTCTACCTCCCCTGCCTTGCTCCTGCCTCTCCTGGTTTAAATTGCTTTCTGTCATACATTATTAAAGACTAAACTACCTGGACACTATGAAAGTACTTGATAGTGGGGTTAAAATTCCTGCAGTATTTCCTTGTTTCTTCTTTTCCCTGGTTGGTATTTTGACCATAAATGCAGCATGTTGAGGGAGGCTTCTTGTAGAAAAGGTGCTGGGCTGGAACAGAACAGATGTGAGTTCAGTTCCCTGCTGTGGCATGGGCTTCCTGTCTGTCCTTGGCTATATCATTTAATTTGTCTCTCTCATTCTGTCTCATTCCCCGCCTTGCTGCTTTGCACATGATAATATTTGTTTTCACCATCCAGCATATCTCAACGTGTTTCTTCTCCTGGTGAGAAATCTGTATTAACCAATGTGTACACAGGACTGTGGAGAGTAGAATTTCAGTCTCTGGACCACAGATTTCATAATACCACACAAATAAATATGCTAAATAAATGCCTCTCCTTCCAGTTTGTTCATCATGAGATATGATGTTTGAAACAGAATGATGTTAAGGTTAAACTTGATCTCTCTTGCCTGAAGCTTTTAATGAAGCAAAAAAGGAGAAGATTCCATTCCAATATTAGTGTGACAAGCCTATGACCTTAAACAGAGTCCTGCTGAATTTCTCTGGGGGATAAGTACACATCTATATAAATCATAGGATCATAAAATATCCTACTGGGATTGCACCCACAAGGATCAGTGGAGAGCAGCTCCTGTCCCTCCCAGGACCTGCAAGACTCATATTTAGAGGCACTGACTTCCTGGTGCTCCTTTGTGCAATATTCTCTTTTGTCTGCTGAATGGTGAGACCTGGATCACCAGCTGTGCTGCCCATGGCACAGGGCTCACGAGCACTTCAGGGTGCTTGGCAGGTCCTGGCTTCTTATAAGGCACATTTCAAGGAAAACCTTGCAGAAAAGGAATGGCCCTTGGCACATCAAGGCAGAGAAGGATTCTCTAGCAGGCGTGGGAAGAAAATCTCCCTTGCAGAATGAGTGGATGTTTCTGGAACCATGACAGGATCACAGATTGGCTTTGAGGTTGCAAGTGCTGTTGCAAAGCAGGGAAATGCTTGTGCCAGTGTAAATGGGCAAACCAAGGGTGGCACAGAGTGACAGGGCAGAGAGACCTTGGGCAGTTCTCCCTTGGGACCTCCTGTCTTCTGCCAAGGAGATACAACAAACCCTGCTTCCCCTTCATAGGTGCCAGCATGAAGTTGCAAGATGTTTATTCTCAAAATGTGCTGTAAACAACTGTGGTAGAGTCCCCATTCCTCATCATATAGATTAAAGTGACTAAATTGGGGCCACTGACAACAGCTCCTGGGCTGAATGTGGATCTCCTCCTCTGTGCAGAAATGAAGGTAGTCACATTCAGAGGGCCCCAAAGAGCTCCTATCTCTGACACTGATATGGAGAAACAGACTGAAAAGGACAAAGAAAAATATATTTATACTGCAGTAATCAAAGGGACTCAGGTACTGGACCCTGGGAATGTTGCCTTTCTCTTTCAGGGGTTTATCTGATATTGGCAGGACCATTCCCTCGTGTGTTCAGTTATGAAGCTACTCCAGGATACAAAAACTTCTGTACTGCAAAGTTTTGAGCTAGTAAAGGAGCACATTTCAGTGGCTCCACCATGCAGGGTAGTTTTGGGGGTATCAGTGAAAATAATTGTATTACTGAAAGTTAGGCCAAGGTTTAAACACCATGCAAAGTAAAGTGGCAGAGGTTCACTCATCACCTTGGTGTAACACACTGAGTTATGCTGGGCAGCCCCCTGGCTTGTTGAGAGGTTTATAAGGACTCTGCAATTTCACTGCAGGACACTTTGCTATCGTTCTTTTTGACCATGTCCTCGGGATTTGCGTGGGTTGGGGTCTCTTTAGTAGCTTTATAGGATCAGATTAAAAAAAATCCCAACAAACCAGGTAAGAAGGGATTTTAAGAGTTTTCTTTATCCATTTTTCTTCCCCTCTAGCAAGGATCATCTATCTACCTTTATAATTTCTGATGGATGTTTGTTCTTTAAAAGCCTCCAACAGTGAGACTCCACCCCGCCTCAGGCAATCTATTCCATCTCCTACTTCCCTCACCATTAGGAAGCTTTTCCTGAAGTCTAACCCTCATATCTCTTGCTGTCACTTAAGCCCATTACTTCTTGTGCTTGCCACCTGGTTGTGGCAAACAGATTATTTCCTTTCTCTTTCCAACAACCTTTAAACAATTGATGGCTCTCATGCTCTCTCAAATGTTTTTCTCTCCTCTGCCTGAACCAGCAGATCCCTCACTGCCCCACATAGATCATGGTCTTTGATTGTTCTCATTTCTCTCCTCTGGAATTCTGCAATTGTTTCACTTTTTTTTTTTTTTTTTTTTTTTTTTTCAGTCCAGTGCCCCTCAGTGGGATAAAACTGAGGTTTTATTGATACAAGCTGAGGGAAATAAATTAGTTACCTTTGCTTACAGCTCATGACTAATTCCCATCGTCACCTTACACTTGTAGAAAGATAATTTAAACCAAGACAGAAATTGGTGGGAAATTATTTTCTTCTTGTGGCAATTTATCTGTTGTCTTTCAGATGATGCTACTAAGTTTTATTACAACTCTGGTTCTTTCTCCAAATCGTTAAATCTCTAGGACAGCTGGTGGTGCTGAGGTGACCACACCTACATCAGTCCCTGCTTTGAGTGTTGATGTTTGAATGGGTGCTGGCAGCTGTTCCCAAGGAATCAGGGTGTCACTGGAATTACCCAGTCTCACAGACCCTGACTTTGAAATTAGAGTGTTTGGGGGTGGAACTGTGGTATTTTTCTCCCAACAAAACAACAAGGTGGCTGATAATGGACATGGGCTTCCAGATGAGCAAATGGAAGCCAGCTGGTCACTTTTTTTTCACCTTTTCCCATTGTAACTTTGTTTTGGGGATCCTTTCATGTGCTTTGAAGGAGATCCAGGCCAGCAGAATTGGCTCTGTGCTGATACAGCATAGGGACATCTTCTCCCTATTACTGATACCAGAGTGTTGCCCAAACACAGAGAAATGAAATGAGAAAGGTCACTGTGATTTCACCTCCTGAGGGACACCTGTGCTGGATCCCACTCTGAGTCTGACATAAAAGTGATGTTGAGACCCCCACAGAAGGTATGAGAAAGAGCAATCCAAGTCTGAGTCCTGAGGGTATTCCTGGTGGCACAGGATCATATCTCACACAGTTTTCTTGGCTTGGATGAGCACATGAGATAGAAGCTCTTGCTGTGAAGGGAGAATGGTGGATATGAAAAAAAAAAGGACAGAGAAAAACATCTTTCCTCCAAGGAAGTTCCTAACTGTGGCCTTTGACTTCAAAGGAAGGTTTGGAAGGAAGAGCTGATGTTCAGAGGAGATGGAGAGCTTTGAAAAGTTTTGATGTGTTTTGGGTTAAACCTTGCTTGCCTCTTTCCACTGAGGCCATGCAAAGACCCTTCTCCATGTTTGTCTCTCTGTGTCATTCCCTGGGTTGGAGCCTCAAAGGCTCAGAGATGATCAAAGATCCTGTAGTGAAAACAGGTCGATTTTCCACAGCTTTTGGGTCTGGACTGAATTCTTCTACTAAAACATAAAAATTCACAGAGGACCATTTCTCTCAAAGAAGGGAGACAGACTCTTTTTATTCGATGTGTGGACTTTGCTGCTGACATTTTCCAGCTCGGAAGGTCTTCAATAAAATCCAAATTTGGTGCGTTGAGATCGAGGTCTCTCCTCCTGTATTGTAATTTTTAGATGCAAGGCTGCTTAATTGCACTGTGGGAATCCTTTTCAAAAAGCACCTCCTGACAGGGATGCTCTTTAAAATAGGCCATTAGTCTTGTGACAGTGCATCAGGGAATTAACAGTGAGTTCCTTAGCGAGGCAAACCTCACATTGCTTTGCGCAGGCTCTTCCCCTGTAAAACAGAGATTGGTCTAAGGAAATTGGAAAGGAGACACCGTGGAGTGCATAAAAAGAGATACTGGATGGGACAGCAAAGTATCTAGAGGCCTTTCAGCCCTGCATGTAGTCAGTGTCTTGTCCTTTGGCACAAATCTCCTGGTGGGTGTGACCCTTTAAATAAAATCCCATGGCCTGAGATTCACTCGGGGCCATCACAAAGGTGTGAACCCAGAGAGAGATTCATTTAGGAAGAGATCTATAGGTGCCTATAATTTCAATGATACTGTGAATTCCCAAAATTATTTGGGATGTCCTCACTGGGCTTTTGGAGACCCAACATTTCCAGAAGTTGAGTGGAAAATGCTTGATTATCTGAAGTGGTACCAAACACCTGAGCTTAGGGACCTGAACTGATCCTAGAAATGGCACTTGGAGACCTATAAAATCTCCAAAGACAATTCAGCCCATCCAAAAATATCTGTAGAAATTTTAAGTGTGAGGAGTTTGGAGGAAATTCCACACCTTGTGCTTGAATTTGCATATTATTGCAAGTTTATGACTCACATGGGATTGGTCCAGTACCTTCCATCCTTAGGCTCTGATCCTGCTGGTGAACTTGTGCAGATGACACAAAACAGGGGCCATGAGGGTGTTGTGTAAAGAACAAAACTGGGGCCTATTTGAGATCATCACAAGGGAAAATGGGAAGAAAAAAAGAAATATCACATTCACTTTTAATTGTCTTAATGTAAAAAGAAATATTCCAATATTCAGGGCATGCTTTCACCCTGGTATACCATGATTCAAACTTGCTGCAAGACCTCAGGCTTCAACATTTTGCTGTGTTTTACTGTCAAATTTTCTTGCTGATAGCCACAAACACCTACAAACCCCAGCAGCATCAGCAAAGCACCGAGCTGTCCTCGTGCTCAAGAGAGTGTGAGAGAAGCTGGCTGCAGATTGTGTTGACTGGACCACAACAGCCCCAGCACATTTAACTTCAAAGCATGGTCAAGTGCTGTGTCAGCTGCCCTGCACTGGCTGGCAGCTGTGCTCCTGGAGGGAAGGCATGGAAGGAACATCTCTGCCTGTGAGCTGGATGTTTTCCTCGTGGTAATTAGCCCATGGGAAATGTTCCTGCCCTGCCCAGTTGCACAGATCTGCTGCTGTTTCATACCCTGCCATGCAGGGGTGTGATAAAAGGTGTTAAAGGAAGAGGGGGTTTTGATTTATCTCATTGAAATCCCCTGATTTTCGGGCTGTGTTTAAATTCCAGATTTTATCTGGATTCAGCCTGTAGGGATTTCATTAGATCTACACAAGGAATGGGACATGCAAATATGCAGAGAGAGGCAGGAGGAGGAGGATCAGCTTTGCATTATATTTGACCTGAAGGACTGAGCTAACACATTCTTGGTGGTTCAGGTTTTGGATATTATGAAGCTCTCACATAGGACAGGCTTTCTGGCTCTTTTTCACAGTGTACATGATGAGGATATATATTTATTTTAGATAAACACTTAGCCAGAAGGAAGACAACATGTGGTGTAAGGTAAATTATGCAGATAATGCTCTATTATGTGCACAGAGTAAAAAGTACAAGGGACATGAATTTCCCCAGGGAAACACCTCTGAGAGAGGAGGCTGGGACAACACACAAAATAAAGGATAGAAGGAAGAAGAAAAAAATAAATTGGAAATAGTCAGTTCTGGCAGATTTTGCTTGAAGGAGACAGGAGACTGAATGAGCAGAAGATTGTACTGGAGGCAATTCCTTCCAAAGAAAGGACTTTGTATTGACTGTCACTTATCCAGGTCACTGCTCCAACTCCTGAGGACAGGGTTTTGACCCTGCAGGTATTTATGAAGCTTGGAATGAGCGTTTGGAAAGTGTGAAAAGAATCTATTTAGAAAACAAGTTGGAGCATCTCTTCCCTCCAGACTTTGCCTTTGTTCCGAGGTGGGGAATGCAGGGATTTTTTTTGTAGTTCTGGTCTGTTCTGTGTGGTGTGCTGAGGTCTGGCTGGAGCAATTCCTGTGGATTGTGAGGCAATGCAAGATCAGATGCAGCAGAGGAAGCAGCCCCTGGGCTGAGACAGGCACAAAGCACCGCTGAGGGTGGAGTAATAATGGTGTTTGAACAGCAGAACACAGGGAGAGTCTCAGTGGGCAGTAACACTCCATTTCATCAGGAACAGCCAAAAGAGGCTTCTCTGCTGCCTCTCTTGTTTCACTCGCAGGGCAGTGCCTGGTAGCAGCAGGTCTCAAAGCAGATCAGCCCTGGTCCTGCCTGCACTGGTGCTCAGCTCCACTGCAGCTGCAGTCCTGAGGGGTGTGTGTGTTCTGCACAGTGGAACGGGCTGAACTGTGCTCAAGGGAAAAAACTGAGAATAAAATAGGTTGGGGGCTTTCCAATCCTTGTGATAGGTCCATAAGGTGTTAATCTCCTCCAGATTTTCCTCAGTGTGTTCAGCCTCAAACTCTCTGACCTGGCTTTTGAGACTTTGGATTTCACAGGATGTGCTGCAGCCATTGACAGAAATATAATTGTCTCTTCCCTTGTGACTGCCAACACAGGCTTCACTGCAGATAAAAGAATGGGAAAACAAATCTAAGAGCTGGAACCTCGTGGCTCTGCCTTCCCCTGACTGTTTGGGGTGACCCTGTGCTGTGTGTTCACCTCCTGCAAGCAGCTGCTGGAAGAATCATTCCCATTCCCTGAGCTCCCAGGTACAGTCCCACATTAGGAAAACAAGCTTATCAGTCTTTTGCATTTGTGTTGACACCTGCAGGTTCAGAGACTTTTTGTTTGTTTTCCCTGTTCTCCTCAGTGTATAATTGGCCAGATTGCATTTACTTTTTCTCTCTCTTGCACTAATCACAACTGCAGACTGGAGTAATTTGCTGATGCTGCACAAGGAATTGTCTCTCCTGGAGACCTGGCTGGTGTGATCAGGACTCACATATGGTACCAGAACAAAGGGCCCTTCAGGCAAGTGATTCTGTTTATTTTGGCTCAGGTCAATGTTGCTTTCCTCTTCCTGTAACTTCTCCTCCCTGTGTGCTGTGCACATCTTTTTCCCTCTGAATTTGGAGCTGCTGGCTCCTTGCTGTCAGATCCAGGGTGGCCTGGCTTGTGCAGCATCAGCACCACAGATTTCAGGGGTGTGGGAGGAAAGAGTCCAACCTACTGCTTGTAGTTACTATGCTGTGATGCCTTGCTTCCCTTTTCTCCCATTTCCCTTTCACAGCTTGGAGGCCAAGCAAAGAAACAAGTCCAAGGCTTCCTCTCTGCTCCTCCTCCTTTTCTAGTTAAAGATGTTGTGAGTGGTTTCATGTGGACTCTTGTTTTTCATAGACACTGTTGGTTCCACCACCTACGAATTACTCCAATCCTAATAGCAGTTATTGGCCTTGACTTATTCCTTATTTTCTTTGTAACAGCTGCTGGCAAAGCTGCTGCTCTCCTGATAAATTTTGTTGGTCTAATTTTTGATAGCATACTTACAGCTAAGGCCTGTTAAAACAGTGCCATCTCTGCATTCTCTGCCCCCAGCTCTCATTTCAGCTAAGTATTAAACATCATTCACAATGTTACAAAAAATCAGTTGCAGTTTGCAATATTAAGAGGAAGAAAAATCACAGGAAATAATGGATGAAAAAGTGCTGAACATCAGCATTTTTGGTGGTTGTGTACTGATAAAGGATAAAATAGCTGTTGTCTCCTGTCCTCCTGAGGCTTTCCCTTCTCCACAAAGGGGCAGATATATAATGGTTAATGTCTCTCTAGCATCAGTATCCTCTCTGTGGGCTCACAGATTTCTTGTATTTGTGCTGTTATTTACAAATAAAAGCTTTCCAGGTTTTAGTCTTGGCCCTTCCTGTATTGTGTGTAAATGTATCTCTTTCTGTCATTTATCAGTGCTTTAGAAAACAGCTGGTGCCCCCAGGGTAAACCTTTAAACAATGTCCTACTCTGACAAAATTCTGCTTCATCAGCAAACCATGTTGTGCCTATTTCTCTCATTGTTTTGCAAATAGCTGTTACAAAGAGCTTTGCATTTAAACAGGCTCTTTCTGACCTAAGAGATAGTAAAAATTACATTAGAGATGCCACAGTAACTTGTCACTGTGACCTGCCCTAAATAGCTGGACTTATTTCACTTGGATAAATCATTTATTTATAATGACCTATTATGTCATCAGAATTCTGCAGCAGAGATGCTTCAGCTCCAACTTACATGAATATTCTTTTGAAGGGCTAATCAGAAGAGATATACCATCAGGATTATGTGCTTTAAAAATACAGCTCCAGACAGCACTGCCCAAACTGGGAAGTAATGATTAATCTGTTCTGATTACTGTGATCATATAGATCCTCACTGCTCACCCATTCTCCATGATCTGCTAGAAAGAGCTTGAATTCTTAGTTCCTTTTTTCCCTAGAGCTGCATTTCCATGACCAAATTTGCAATTAGAGCCCAGTGCTCCCAGACTTCCTTTGACAACTTAAGAGAGCAGCATGGTGCAAAATTTTCTCTCTCCCTCTCCCTTTTAACAGATTTTAGTGCCTCATTGTCTGTCAGGAGCATCTCTGTCTGCTTTGGATATGTACATGGTGCTTCCTGAACCTCAGAATTCTCTTTGTGCAACTCTGCTAATGAAAAGCCAGCCACAGAAGGTATTTTGTCCTTGTAAATCCACGGCACAGGGAGGATGTTCTTGTATTGCTTCCTGTGTGCTGCCACTGAGGTCACTGTTCTGGCACAGAGCAGCCAGGAACAGCTGCAGAGACCCAGGGATGGCCCTGCTATTGCTTCCTGAAGGGATGAATGTGGGAATAAGAGTCAGGAAAAGGAAATTGCCGATCCTGTTCTCTGTCCTGGCCATGTGCTTGTGGGAAAGGGTTGGCAGGTGGCTCCTGTTCCTTCCATGGAGGATGGGAGCAGCTTTTTTCATTTCATCATCTGCCAAATGTCTGCCTAAACACAACTGTCACAAAATATTTTCTCACATGATTATTGACCTCAGCCCCAGCTCAGGTCTGGTCTTTATGTCACACCAGTCCTGCTGCTTTTGAGGACTTTCTCCAGGAGCTGCATCAAGAAACCATTTCTGCTCCTCTTGTGAGGAAGCAAAGACACAAAGTTCCTCACAAACACTGGGGAATGGCCCTGGCCATACCCTGTGTCCATTGTGCACCTAAACACTTCTAAAAATGTTCATATAATGTAAAGAAGTCATGAATGCCAGGGAATATTTGTGACTTGAGAGATGGTGTGTAAATATGTGGATTTTTAGTTGTGTGGGCTGCCCGTGTGGGGCACTGACTCTGGCAAATTTCTGTGGGCAAAATGATCTTCTAAGAGCAGTGGAAAACCAGCAGGTTATTGCAGGCATGGTGGAGAGGATGAAGGTGATTGTCCATCACCAGCTGTTCTGAGTGGGAGCCAGGGAGCTGGGCCAGGAGGAACAGCACTTGTACTGTGTCTGTGGGCCCCTGCAAGGATTGCTTTTAAAAGCTCTGTCTTCACACCTTTACAGTCCAAATAAAGTGGAGAAATAAATCACTGTGCTCAGCTGTCATTTTTCCCCTCTAAGCACCAGCCAAAGTGTTTAAATATAGCTAAACCCCTGTATTTCCTCAGAATAAACACTGAGATACTCAAAATAAATTGCTAGGTCCTGGTATCAAAGGAATGATTTATAACCCAATTATACTGGGAATTTTATTCTCTGTTGTTTCACTGATAGGTTATGGGTCAATTAGGTATTTTACTCCTGGAGGAACACATCCTCCTTCCACCATAAAGTGTCTGAATTTGGCACACTGGGATTTGCTCTGTACATCTTGTAAACCTCTTCCAGTTTGTGGAAAAACTTTTGAGAATCATTCTGCCAAGGGACAGGTCTGTAATTTTTGTAGTGTTTTGTCTCTGTTTACTGCTTGGGGCATTGTCAGGAATGCAGAGAGTTCCTTTCTGGTGAATAATCTTCACCATCTTCTCTTTTCTCGTCAGAGTTGCAGTGTATGGAAGATGTTCATGGTGCAGCTGAGTCTGTGAGGCCACTGGGGAATGGATATTTCTGAGCCTTCAGAGGAGGCTGACAGCATCAGTAATGGCTCTTCAGCAGGGGCCATAAGCAGACACCTGGTGAAGAATAAGAATAGAAAAACTTGTTTAATCTCCCTCCATAACATTTTTACTCTCTGAGTACACTCAGCTCAGGATTTCCTAAGATTAATGTGATTCTCAGTAAGCTGCCCTGGGTTCCTCTTGTAGCTGCTTGTCCATTCTGCCCTTGAACATCCACAATTGTAGAACCACTGTGGACAAGGCACAGTGCTTTTAGAACAAAACCTATTATCCCCTACAATGGTACAAACCCACACTTACTCTAAAGCCTTTAGCTGAGTGATTCTTTACCAGTGAAATCTGAACAAGGGAGGGGGTTTAACCAAGTTAGTGAATGTAATAGAGGAAATTCGGGGGAAACTGTTTTATGAATATTCCTCTTAAATCTTGCGTATTTTAGCGATGCAAATTCAGTGGTGCATTTTAATTCCCTTGTTAATATGGACTTTTCCCAGTCCTGCATGTTACCTACGTCAGCATAAGCCAGAAAAGGAATCCAGCCCAAGGGTTTTGTATCATTCTCTATCTGCTCCTCCTCCTTTTTATTTTACAAATTAGAATAACAATGTCCTAATCTTGAATAACATTATGCTTTTCTATTCCTATAAAATACAGTCATGTTCTCTAGCCAGAGGGATCTATAAGAGAAATAAAACCCAACTCCAGTCACATTTCTACAGTGAGACCCCAGGCAGATGATGGTTTTGGTATTTTCATGCCCAGGATTTTTGTTTCCTGGATATGGCTCTTGGCATCCTGGAGTGGTTTGTAGTAAATGGTGTTCACTGAGCAAGCCTGTCCCTCAAAATGCCTGACTCTCCTCGTTGCTCCTCTCCCCACATCTCGATTATCTAACACATTAATACAACAAGCACTGCAATAATTAGGGCACCATATGGCACTGGCAATTACAGAGCAATTCCAGCATTGGTGGATTGGGTGAGTAGTCAGAAAGAATAAAGTAAGCCAGGCTGCTGGTGTGAGCAGAAGATGGCTAAATCAGAGTACCCACACGGCAGAGAAGCACTGAGTAAGTTACGTGTGTGTCCAAGCTGGACTGGGGGAATTTTTTAGTTTTGTCCTCATCCAGGATGAAAAGGCACCCTGGGTTAGAAGGGTACACTGAGCTGCTGCAGAGAGATAAGTGCCCTTCATGGCACATCTCTCTGAAGATGATCTTTATTACACTTGGCTTCACTCAGGTCGATGAGTTCTCTAATATTTCCCTGCCTGGGACTGTATTGCCATTTACCACTTATAATGGGTATTTAGCGTTTTCAATTATTTGCTACTTCATTGAGAGCACAACAGTCATTGGAGCCATTGTGGCAGTCTTAGTTAATCCTCTAAATAATGAAAGGAATCAGGGAGCACGTATGAGTTGTGAGGTTTTCCTGGCCTGGCTGTCAGCTGGGAATGTGAGCAAATCATGCCCACGAGCCATCGTAGTCACGCTAACAAAAGCTTTGGGGCACATGCAAAAATACAGATTGTGAAGTATTCTTGGGTTGTGTCTCTGGAGAAATGTTAGAGCTGGGCTTGAAGAAGAGCCTTGTGGTGATGTAAAATGCATGTCCTTTACGGATGGTTGCTCATATGCACAGAGTGTCAAGAATTTTGGTGTAGAAAACCCTGTTCGGTATTTTCTCCCCGCTGAAACATCTTCCTCCAACTGAAACACTTCAGCTGCTTGCATGAAGATTGTCTTTCAAACTGAATAGCTGTTTTCACATTTGCACTAAACGTTTTCTCACAAGGTGGAACAGATGCGATGGATGCCCCAGAAGGAAGGACGCGTTCCAGGGAAGGTTACTGGGTGACCTCCCAGGATGTCACCTTCTCCTCAAGAAGCCCCAGGACATCCTTTTCTTTGTTTCCACAGAGCAGATGCAAAGCAACCAACCCCTCTTTTTCCTGAGGACAAATCGCTTCCAAGTACATCTGGGTGAGCATGAAGAATGAGAATATGAATACAGACAATTATGATGGAGTAGAGGCCTTGTAAATTTATACCCAAACTTACCCCCTGGTAACTCATTCATCTGCGTGTCTTGACAGAATGCATGTGAAATAGCGGGACAATAAAGGCTTTTGTTATGCTGAAAGATGTTAATAGCTGGCCTCAGGGCGAGCTGGGTTTCCAAGACAATCACAGATAACACAGCAAAACTCAGGACAGTGAACACTGAAACCTTTATTTTGTAAAATAGAGACGGGGGCTATGGCAGGGTGGGAGTAGTCTAAAAAGGTACAGGTTTTGGGGGAGCTTATTTTTATGGAAAAATACTTTCTGGGACTGCGGACTAGCTGAACTGCTCGTTACACATATGGAAATATCCAGAAAAACATCATTATAGACTGCTGAGCCCCAGCGGGTGGGGGTCTAAGGAGGTGTCAGAGGGCACTGGGAACGGGCCCCTGTGCCCCTGCAGCCTCTGCCCGACTCCAGCACCACGCTGGGAACAAAAGGAGATGCTGGCAAAGAAATACCGCAGGGAACTGCTCTGACAGTCTTTGGATGGTTAGAGATGTCTCAGAAAAGCTTTCTTATAATTCAGTCTCTCAGGAAGGGAGGTTATAATGCAGATCTGTCCTCACCACCGGCACGCAGTGAAGCTCCTTCTCTCATCTCCTTTCTGTCACTTTTCACTCTTGTCTCTACACAAGCTGCTGTCCCACAGGGAGGACATCACCATAATCACAGCCACTGTAAGAGATGTGGATGTTTCCTTATAGTTCATGAGTCTAAATCTGGACTGTCTTGGTTCTGTCTGAGAACAGAGTCCTTCCCAAGGTGATGCTTTTGTGAAAAGACTCAGGGATAAACAGCTGGAATGGGTCCTCTTCTGTGTATTTGGGCAAACACACACAGGTGTTTTGGGTGGATTCCTCTGGCCTGAATGTCATGCCTGAAAGTTGGCTTCTGGTCTAAACAAGTGTACAGGTTTGCTCTGGTAGGACTAAAATGAGGCTTTCAGAAATGATCCCATTTCTCTTGGACAGCCACCTTAGGATGAGACAAATGCTCCTTGGGAGGGGTTTCTCCCTCTCTGCAGTGACTGCAGTGGAAACCAAGAAGTCCTGCAGGTCAGCTGCCCACGCTCAGCTGAGAAAAAACCAACACAGAGTTCAGCAGCACTGGTAGGTTTGCTCCATGCACCCCTGAGTAATCGATAAAAAATCCCAAAAACCTTTCCAGGGCCTTCACCACAGCTGCAAAGCACAAACCCCACAGCTGTTCTCTGCCAGAGGAAGAAAGTAAGAATATCCTAAGGGAAAATGCTCAAAGGATCCTAGGAAGTACTTTTACCTCTGTTTGGACACGTGACTAGTCACAAAATAACAGATGAGCAAGCACCTGAAAATTCAAGACACCTGAATTTTTTATAAGGCCAGTTGTAGATGAGAGCCATTGATGTGATGGGACAAACTGGAACTTCGATGGGATGAGCACACTCCAGGAATGCCAGTCCCAAAAGTTAAACAAGTGACTAACAAATGTGAAACAGAAACATTTTGCTCTTGGTATCCATAATGTAAGTAGAGCCATTTATTTGCTTTAGCTTTCATCTTCTTCTTGCTCTTCTGTCCTAAAAAGAGATAACTTGGAACAAGTCACTTAAGTCCACACTGAAACAAAATGTACCTTTGTGATTGATATCCACAAAAACTCAGAGTGACAAGGTAATAAAACTGTAAAGGTTTGGGTTCCTTCAGGGAAATCCAGCTGCACTCACTTTGCTGTCAGAATAATGGGGTGTCTATTTTGTGGTCATAAAGTTAATGCATTCGATGCAGGCAGAGTGATTTTCAAGTCATAGGGAGATCTTTGGAAGGAAACATTAAGTAAAACTTTTTAAACATCACTGTTTCTCATATATATGCACATGGCACACCATTATAGACTAAGTGTCTGTAAAATGTTGATGCTCTGGAACGCCAAATTACATCTGAGAGAAAACAAACCATTCCATGGCTCCTGGTGAGCTGCTGGGACTAGGCTGGTGCTGCTTTGGAAGAGGATGGGTTCACATCTTTGAATGAAGCAGTGGTGAAGCTGGATAAACACAAATGTGCAGAGGGTTGATGTTTCAGATCAGGGAGAGGATTTCAGGAAATTCACTGAATGTTCCTTGTGCTTCAGTTCACCCAGAGGGACAACTTAAGCAAAAAGGAGCAGTCACACTGAGAAACAGATGCCAGCTTTTGGAGCTGGGCAAGCAAAGAGCAGCAAAATGATGCAAGGCAGGGAACATCTAATGGGGGATGAAGAGTTACTCTCAGGATGGGTGAGTGTGCAGTGTTCCTGAAGCTGTGTTCAGTCACGAGTGGGCTCTTCCCTCTGCTGAGCAAAGTGAGCATTAGTGCTGCCATGTTCTGCTACCCAAGGAAGGAGGCATTGCAATATTCACTCATCTCAAACAGCTGGTGTGAGGTGCATTGCAAAATCAGTGGCTCAGGTTGCTGAATATGCAGCACCTTCCACTGTACAGTGAAGTGCTGTCACCTCCTCCTTGTGAGCTGAGGGAGGGTCGGTCCCTGTGGCAGAACTGGGGATCCTTTAGTTAATTCTCATCCTGATCCTTCCTCTCCCCCTTCCCTGAGCACTTACTGCCAGATCTGAGGCAATGGTGACTTCCCACTGGATTTAGGAGAGGGAGATATCTCCTTACAGGCAGTAAGAGAGTTGTGGTTGGAGCTGTGGTTGGAGCTGAGCTGCAGAAGGAAGGGAGAAGGGGTCAGGTGTGTGGAGCTCACTGAGGAGAGGCGGACACACACACAGAGGCTGAAGAATTTTAGATTATACTGTAAACAACAGTGGTGAGATTGCTCTCACCTCACTCCAGGTATCTAATCATCTGGCTGATTCAGATTTTTACATTAGGCTAGGGTGAATCATAGTCTGAGCACAGCCCTCTCTCTCCTCTGGCTGCAGTCAGTGTCTAGAGCAGATGAAGTTGTCTGAGCTGGAGCTCTCTGTGTCTGCCGAGCTGGATCTGGCCCCATATGAGGGAGAGCAAATTTGCCTGTGCAAATCCCAGTTTGAGCATTGGGATATTGCTTCCTCTTTCAGTGCAACCTGCCTGTATAGTCATTTCTACACTCCCAGCAGACTAATTATTACAAAAATTCTCTGTCATTGCTTTGCAACGGTCCACAGCTTAACTAATTTAAAAATGCAAATGAATGCTAAATCGCAGTTGAATCTGAATCGTCTCCTTCTCCCTCTCTCTCCCCTCCTTTCTCTTTTTCTTCTCTGCTGGGAAAAGAAAGATACAGCAGACATTAAATGCTGATGGTGAAAATCAATCTTCCAGATTTGAGGTAATTTTAAATTAGGTCCCAGTGCCAGGGATAGTGACATCACCAGAGTTGCTTGATTGATCTGTGATTTGAGGAGGAACAGCTTGGACTCGATCCTCCCTTTGTCCTTACAGAGAGAAATGAATGTTGCAGTCTTCAGCTCTTTTCCCTGCGAGGCTTTCATACTCAGATGGTCTCAGATGTTAGGGGGAGGCATTCAGGGAGAGCAGGAGAAAATGCCTGAGCTCAAACACATCTCCTTGTACTGCCATGGTCCTGGGGCACTGGGCTGGGGCTCTGTGGTTGTGCAGAATCAGCTGGAGGGTTGTCCCCTGTGCAGCACCTCTAGCCAGCTGGCTGACACTGAGTTAGGCTGTTGGTACATTCAGGCTCTGTGAGATCAGTCAAGATTGTCCCATCCCTGTGCCCTCCTTTCCCTCCCTGCTGACATCAACCCTTCTCTGAGGGACTAACTGCTTTAAGGCAGAGTCTATAGCTTTGTCTATAGAGGGACTTGGTCAAGGTCTAGCACCATGGTTAGTGGTTTTTAGCTGCAGGGTCACACAGACAGCCCAAACAGCCTTTCACAGACAGTCCTGTTTCTTTCATTGTGCCAGCACTGCACTGTAACATGAACACTGAGATGGAATGCTCAGAAATGGAACTCTTGAGCATTTAGAGAGTCAGTGATGAGCTCAGGGTTAGGTGTTGGGATTACACCCCTCCATCCATGGCAGAGGAGTCTGCTAATCCAAGCCTCACCACTCCTGACTGCAGATCCCTGTGCCGTGTAGCTGAGTTAGGTACCCAGACAAGAATAACCAAAACAAAACTCCTCTGTGCTTCAGGGCTGAGGATAACAGACCCTCTTAACCATTCATTCTCAGCTCATATATTGATGATAGTCTTCATGATAAATGACATCTTGCTGAGCAAAATATAGAAAATTACAAGAATCACCCCAGAGGGCAGCTGCTGGCAGCTGTGTACACAGGACTCTATTGCTGTTCATGAAGCATTTTTTCTATTTTGCAAATTGATGCAGGGATGAAATTTCATGAATGTTTGTTGACATTCACATAC
Source organism: Acrocephalus scirpaceus scirpaceus (assembly GCA_910950805.1). Classification (NCBI taxonomy): domain Eukaryota; kingdom Metazoa; phylum Chordata; class Aves; order Passeriformes; family Sylviidae; genus Acrocephalus; species Acrocephalus scirpaceus. The sequence continues at coordinate 12,405,044 of OU383785.1, forward strand.
AGCAGAAAGGTTTCTAAATGGGCTCTGCAGAGATGATTGAAATTCCAACTCGAGTTCCTCACTGTGTCCATTTGTAAAATCCCACATTGTTTGCTGGGCTGATGTGTGATGGGAGGTAGACAGGATTCTTTGGATCTGTAAACCCTTTTGGTGCCCCAAAGCAGATGCTAGACATACACACCCCTCACAGACACACACACCCTTCTCCTCCCAGGTCCTGGACCAGTAAAGTGTGTGGGAGAGACTGGTTTTCAATTAGAATTCAAATGTCACAAGGGCAGAGTCCTCCTAATCCTTTAACAAAAGTGTGCATGGTTAAATCAAACTGTAATGCCTCAGGCTCTGGGTAGTTTTGTTGACCATCAGCTTAGTGCCAAATCCCCTGGGATATTTTCATGGATTCAGAACATGCAGGGGATGCTTCCAGCCCTGGCTCCTGGCTGTCAGGCAGATGTAGCTGTTACATTCCCATATGTGACCTCTTCATGATTATGTGAGGAAGAGGAGCCCTTGGCCTCCTGCTCATGCAGAAAAGCTTGGAGTGTCTCAGCCTGGGTGCAAAGGTGTCTGTGAGAAAGCACAGGCACGTTTCTGGGTGGATTGACTGCATTCAAAGAGGGAGGAAGGGAGAAAGGGGAACAACAAGGACTGTTCCCTGCTTTTTTCCCTGAGGGTTTTTCTCCCTTTACCCTGGGTTCCCCCAGGGGCTGTAGCTGCAGTTGGCACTGCCAGCCCAAGTTTGCCGTGTTCACAGCAAAGAGTTCTCCAGTGGAGATTTGCTTCACTCCTGCTCTGTTGTTGGGATGGTTATGACATAAAGAGTGATACTATAGAAGTTTAGAAGATGTTTTTGTTATGGCTATATGCTGTTTTTTATACAGTTTTTACCAATTTTAAGGGCAATTTTTAATTGGATAATATAATATAATTCTATTATATGTTATATTTTATATGTTATGTTATACGTTATCAATGTTATATAATTCTATTGATTAGTAAAAGATATTTTACTTGTTTATTAAACCTATTTATTTTTGGTTTGTTTACATATTTGCTTTGCTGATTTTCACGGGACAAATTTTTTGTTATTCTAGGTGTACTTATTTTTTACTTTTAGAATAGATTGTTGTGTTAAAGGAACTTCTTATTTTCAAAACAGCTTCATATGGGAACTTACAGATTATTTGTTAGCTGCACTTAGAAGAAAAGACAAGCCAGCTTTTTACCCTATCCCAACACTGCTCCATTATCCTAAGCTCCTGAGGGAGAGGAGAAGTCACTGTTGGATAACCCAGGTTTCTCTAGAACAGGCTGACAGTTCCTGTGATCTAAGTAAGAACCTTTTGGAGGTTTCTCTGTGTGTGCCCATTAAAGCCCTCAGGCAGATTTTGGCCACCAGGGATCACAGGCACTCAGAGAAGGATGGCTGGAGGATTTTCCCAACACTTCTCTGGCCTCATGTCCAGAGGGAAGGCGACAGAGGAGCTTTTATGCCTCTAGAACTGCAGGATTCCTAATGGCCTGTCATGCTGGCTGTACTAGGGATCTGCATTATTGGTGATGTTTTTCTAGCCACACATATGACAGCCTTAATTCTGGATGTGCATACAAGGCCAAACCCTCAACTTGGTGACACCAGTGCAAAACTGAAATTTATTATTATTTTAATTTCAGAGTAAAGTCTAGGCTTACTATGGGAACAGGATCTGACCAAAGACCACCTGTGCAGTGGGAAGGGATAAGGAAAACCCAGTAAACCAGAGTCCCTCTGGGCACAGAATGCTGCAGACCTGTGTTTGTCCTCTCCATGTGTGCTCTGAATCAATCCCTTCAACCTAAAAACTCCCATCCCTCCCATCTCTGAGTGTTTTTGGTGGAGGAAGACTAAAACTGGATCTCCTCTGTGGGCATGTTTCAGAATCCCATATATCTGTGTGTGCAAACACACACACACACACACAGAAATATGTGTATGTATTTATGTATTTTTGTGTTTCCATATCACTTGGGGGTGTTTTTTTCCCTGTGATTCTCTGCTAGTAGGCACCAAAGCAAATGGAAGATTAATTCCATTTAATTTTAGTGATAAAGAACATTGCAGTCACAAGAGGTTTGCCATCAATGTTGGCAGACATTAAGTATTTGGGGTTTTTTTAGTTGCAAGATAATAATGTTCTGGTGTAAATGTTTTATAATTATCTCATGAATTATTCATGGTTAACTTGTTAACCCAGCATTTTATGGAATATAGTCTCTGGAGTGCAAGGAGAAATTTAAAGATAAATAAATGTGAAGACAGGACCCAGCTGCAACAATGAAAATGCACTGAGGCCTCTGATTTATTTTCTGTCTGCACTGAAGGGTGGTTTCATTCTTTTATTTATATTTTTGTGGTGATGAGCCACAGAACTTGAGTAAGTGGATGAGGTTATTTTCTATATATAGAGAAAGAAAAGAAAAACTGGGAAATAAATCAAACTCTCTTCACTGTTTTTAATCTGAAAGTGATGCTTGAATTATTTCACCTATTGTTCTGCAGCTCAGAAGTTCTATTATTGTTGATACCGTCTCCATCTGGTGAAGCATTAATGAAAAATGGAAACCAGCAGGTATTATTCTTTATGCATATTACTGGACCTTTTTTCTGTCTTCACCTTTCCTTCTACTTCCCCTTCTTCTCTCTTCTTTCATCCTTATTCTCATTTCTGTTCTTTAATAGTTTTTTTTATATTATTTTTCTTTCTTTTCCATTCTTCTCTCTGCTCCTCTGGGATTGTCTTTTTCTCCTCACTTTCCTCTGATTCTTTCACCATGTCTCACCTGTTCATGTTTTTTTATTGTCTGCAACTCCCTCTTTGTTCTCTCTGTTGCTCACAGGATCTTTGTGGTATCTGCTGAAGTCCATGAGCCTTGACCTCAACCTTCTGAACAAAGAATCAGACCTGGAGAAAAGTTCCTGCAATTCAAAGAAACCAGGTGGCAACTTCTGGAAGAAGAATGTTGAAACTCAAACCTGGACTCTCAGCCTGAATGTCCATCAGGCCTTGATAACCAAAATACACCAGGAAATGCAATAACTTCATTGCCATGTGCCAGAGATCAGTGGGCACAATACCCTGCAAGGACCTGAGAAAGCTCCCAGCTTGCCTGAGATCCATGAATCCAAATAGAAAAGAGAACATGGCAAATGACATTTAAGGGTGTCCTTGTACCCAGAGAAACAACTGACAGCTGAAACAGGACTGGGACCTCCAGGGATCTCTGCAGGAGCAAAGTCTCCTCTGTGGAAGATTAAAGCTTGGTGTAAACTCCAAGGTCACCCCTGCACAGTGTAAAACCTGGGATCACCTGAGCTCGCTGGCATCCAGCTGCTTAGCAGTGCTGAGGTTTATTGCACTGGAGGTTCCACAAAGAGCTTTCATCCATCAGGAGCTCTGGGTTCTGCAGAGCCTGGTGGATATCCTTAAAAATTTTGGAGTGGCAGTTTGGAGAGTAGCTGGCAAAAACCTGAGCCAGCAAGGAGGATGAATTCACAAGCAGAAATTTTTAGAGAGGGTATTTGAGAATGAAAGACAGATTCCACCAACCTGCACCATTCATTTATTTAAATTTATGCTATAAGATGGACAGCAGAGGAAAGTCAAAATTTGCACTGATGATTTTTCTTTCTCTTTCTCCCCTGCCCCCGATCTTTTATTTATTATACTGCTCTGGGTGCACCTTTCAGAGGACTTTTTTTGGCTTACAGTTTATTATACCTTCATCAGCCTTGAAATGGCAGCTGCAGGCAGCTTGATAAATGGATTGAAAAGCTGCTTCTGCCAGAGTCAGGCTAACAAACCCCCTCAGTATCCATAAGTCTTTTTGTTTCAGCATTTCTAAAACAAGCACTATTTCCCTCAAAGCATCACTGAAGAGAGATGCACAAGTACCCCTGAGTGTTTCAACAAAGGGATTTTTTTTGTCCAGTGATGCCCAGGGCAGAAGTTCCTCACTGGGTCATGAACAGGACTCAGCCTGTAGCTCTGGAGAGCAAGGGCAGAGAAAGAGAGAGACAGAGAGAAAGGCTGAGAAAATCTTGACTCCAAAATGTGCTGGGCAGACCAATGGAGTAAATGAGGGAAAATGAATGAAGTTGGGTCCTGCTCACAGAGACTTGCTGCTGTCCTCTTCCATGCAGCTATTTTTTACCCAGATACTGTTCACCTCTTCCTTCCCTCCCAATCCTTCTTTAAATATGAACAGCTCAATATATCCCTGGTTCAAACCTTTTGTCCTTAGCACACTTCTGTTCCACAGTTGGTCCAGCCTGGCAGTAAACAAGGGTTTAGCTACTGTGGCTTATTGACAGTGGTAAATGGTTCAGTCCCATCTATGAAATTATAAAATATCCACAAGGAAAGAAATACCCCGTAAGAAAGTGGTAAGGAACCCCCCAGGTGAAAAACTGTCACGTTATCTGCTGTAGCTTACAGCACAAATGTTGCAGCAAAGAAATTGGGAGGAGGGAAAATCCACCACCACCACCACCACCACAAAAAAGAAACCAAAAAGGAATGAAAATGTGTGGTTTGTGAGAGGAGGGAAAAGCTCTAGTGGTGAATATGCAGGCAGAATGACAGGGGTTTGTGCTCTGTTCCTCACTAGGGCTGTTTCAGCTCTACAGGATGAATATGCAAGGCAAAGGATGTGAATTTCCCTGAGCCTGAATTTCCCTTGGTGTGGGATTTGCCACTGAGGATCACAGTGACTGCAGTGCACCCCGCTCTCCTAACACAGTTTCCAGCACCCAGTGAGGTGGCAGCACTGCAGGGACACCTGATGGGCTCTGCCAAAGTTAATGAGCCTGTCTCTGTCCCTACCCATTGCCTGCCTGGTTCTGACTGTCCCTGACTGTCTCAAGCAGTCTCTGACTGTCCCTGACTGTCTCTGACTGTCCCTGACTCTCTCTGACTGTCCCTGACTGTCCCTGACTGTCCCTGACTGTCCCTGACTGTTTCTGTCTCTGACTGTTCCTGACTGTCTCTGACTGTCTCTGACTGTTTCTGACTGTCTCTGATTGTCTCTGACTGTCCCTGACTGTCCCTGACTGTCCCTGACTGTTTCTGTCTCTGACTGTCCCTGACTGTCTCTGACTGTCCCTGACTGTCTCTGACTGTCTCTGACTGTCCCTGACTGTCCCTGACTGTTTCTGACCATCCCTGACTGTCCCTGACTGTTTCTGACTGTCTCTGACTGTCCCTGACTGTCCCTGACTGTCCCTGGCTGGCTGTGTCACCGAGGGGCTGCCAATGGCCTGGCTGCTGAGGGCCACATCCTCCCAGCAGTGACCCCAGTGCCATGGCCATGCTGTGGGTTTTCTTTCCTGATTGTGGGGAGCCACCATCACTGAGTTATTGCAGTGACCCAACCCTGTCTCCTTTTTTTCTGCCTGCTGCAGTCCCTCCTCAGAACTGCCTGGGTTCGGGAAGAACTTTGCTGTTCCAGAGGGATGGATGCTGCTTTTCACTCCCTGGAAAGATGTGGCATGCTCAGGGCCATGCAGACAGGAATGCTAATGGGAATAAAAGATGAGAGCAGAAGGTACCTGGACCCTCATGATTATCTGGTTATTTAGAATGCATAATTGCAGTTTGTTTAACACCAAAGGATAACTGATCATTCACAGGAAAGAAGCCAGTGGTGAAGATCAATATTGCAATTGCTGCGCTAGAAAAATAGCAGAAGAGGAATGGCTCTTTAATTGTTACAGCAGAGCAGGAGAAGTCTGTGCTTAGGGCTGTTTGTAGCAGGGGCCAGCAGAGGGTTTGTGCAATGCTGGCTCTCATTTCTGCCTTGAGATTCAATGAAGCATTGTGGATGATGCACCCTGCACTCCTGATGTGGCCTGGCTGGAGACAGGGCAGAGAACAGCTCTGCCATCCTTGATCTAGAGAGAAAAATTAATTTTACCCTGAGGGTAAAATAATGAATATATGTGGGATAATAACTTGAGTATATCTCAGCTGAGCATTTCAGCCTCCATTCTCTACTCAGACCATACTGATGAAGATTTTTTCTACAGGCATGAGAGCCACCAGGAGCTGCCTTCACTGGGCACAGCCAGAGCTGGGTTTGCACTGGCACCTGTGGGATCCTGTAATAGAAGCACAGATAATCTGTTTTACCAAAATGCTTAGCTGGAAGTTTTTGCTTCCCGTTAAATATTTGTTGAGCCCCTCTTGGAGGGTCTTATGGAAGGAGTAGGAGGAATGGGACTCTGCGTAGGAATTCTTTATTATAGGCACTGACAAGGAACATGGCTCTGAAGTAACTGTGTCTGAGCTTGTACTTGTTTTGGTCGTGAATCAATATCCTGATTTCTCATCCAGAGCTTGCAACTTGTATATAATTATTCTGCCATGCCCTGTGAAACAAAAGACTGAGAATTGTCCCAAAACACGAGTATTTTCCAAGTCGGTGTGGGTGAGGTGGGCAAGCCTGACTCACCATCTGTGTCAGCACTGCTTGCATTGGCTGGGAGCTGGGGACCAGCCTGGCTTTCTGTGAGCCCGTGCTGACTGAACACAAGTGAATCTTTGCTGAGCTTATCCAGCAACAGACCACGAAGTAGCTTTTAGAAAAAAAGAAATGGAAACATGAAGAATCTCTACATCATAAATCAACAGCGGGAGAGCTGGGACAGGTTTTCTCTTGGGGTGTCCTGTGTGCCACCAACACAGGCTCAGTGCCCAAGGCTGTGAATCAGGGCACCCCAGGGCTCAGTGCCACAGGTTTCCATGGCACAAGACTGACCTCCAGTGGCACTGACTAGTGTGGTTGGGCTGTAAGTCTGGGAAAGAAGTGCACAAATGCTCTTTAGAGGCCACACGTTCCGTTTTCAGGGCAGATTATTGCTCCTTGCCTTCTTCAGACCTTTCCAACATAAACACAGACGTTGGGGACAGTCTCCAGCTGAGCTGGTCAATGTGACGTGGTTCAGCTGAGGTGGAAAATTCTAAAAATGTTCTCAGAAATAGGAAGGAAATATCCTACCTATGGCTTCTCTCCCTGCACATCAAAGTGGTGAGAAGGAAAGGGGCAAAAGAGAAAGGGAAGAACCTAAAACGTTTGGGGCAGAGTGAATTTCTTCTGCTGCCTGCATTTAAGGTACTTTTGAGGTACTTAGCCCCAGGATACTGCATGATTTGCAGCTATGCCTCTGCAGGGTGAGGGGGGAAACTCATCCCAGTTTAACCCGTGGTTCTACTTTCCAGGGCGGCAGGCTGCTGGGAGGAAGTGCTCACCTGAATGAGAAGGAACCACCTGCACCATCACCCAGGCTTTCCTTCCTTTCCAGAAACCAAACATCCTCCTCTAATGGTAGAATTACAGCTCTCTGATTCCTCTAAAATTGACACAGAGCCTTCCCTTTTTTATTGCTGGTGGGAGTTTGGTTCCCCCTATATCTTTTTAGAGGGTTTCCTTGTGTTTCGTGTGCCCTCAACACAGTTCTGTTGGTGGCTCTCTCTTTCCTCAACACTTTCCTCATTGCTGAGTACAGATCTCTCCTCATCCTTAGTGCAGCACCCAGCCTCTAACCAGTGAGGAGTCACTTGGTGGATTTAGGCAGAGCTGTCCTGGCTGGGTGATAGCTCCTGGGCCTCCAATAGAAGGAAGAAGGTATTTCCTCTGCCAGTGGAGAACTTCTGTGCATGGTAAGACACAGCAATGCAGCAAGACTGATTTATCTGTGAGAAGGTGAGGAACCCATCAGAGCCTGATTTCCAGAGGAAACCTGGCATCAGAGTAAGGACAAGGTATGGTGTGAGGGGCTGCCCTGGGTCTAGTTCAGTTGTTGCATTTTTATCTCTGGGGGGATTTTCAAGGAGGGAACTGATATTGGTGTATGATTTTGGGCACCCAGAGCTGCATTAACCAAGAGAGATCTTTGGCCTACCACTTGTGTGGGTAATCAGAGGTCATCCTGGACTGAGTACCTCTGATATTCAGACTCAGTAATGCTCAGATTTGGCTCAGATTTGTACTCAGGATGGATTCCAGTCACAGACTTTGAACTGAGGCCCTTGTCCCCTGTCAGGATCTGGAAAGGGGAGGTGGAAGGGTTGCAGTGCCCTTGGCATCTGCATGAGGGAAGCGTTCTCCTGGTGATTTATACTGATGTCCACTGTGGAGCTCAGGGGATGTGGTGAACTTGGACAGGCTGCAAAGTGCAGAGATGAAATGCCTCACTGAAAAGGAGCAGCAGGAGCTGGGAGCAACTGGGAGAGGTCTCTGGAGGGAGCAGGGCAGGCACAGCTGAGCTGCCTTTCCCAAAGCCTGCTCAGCATAGGCCAAGGCTCTCATTTGCTATTGACTGGAGGGATGTTTTACAAGTGCCCCTTCTGGTTCAGAGAGATATGAAATCTGTCTGTAATTAAGTTAATTTGGAGTTGAACATGGGCAAAGATAATGAGCTGGAAATAACAAAAGAAGGAAGATGGGAAGGTGTTGCTAAGGAACAGGTCTTTTGCATTAAATCCTCTCCCCTCCCCGATCAAATAAACCATTTTTAGGATCTGGATGGCTGAGTGATGGGGCAGACAGAGCACGGGCATGGAAATGACTGCTAGATCAAGAGCTCAGAATAATAAAGGAGGTAAGAGGAGGGGTGTGACTTGGAGAATTGAGAAAGGCAAGAAGTGACAGCTGTGGCCAGCACAATTCAGTGGCACAGCAGAGGCTTTGGGCTCAGCAGAGAGGTGTCCTGTGCCTGACTCACCCCTCGTTTGAGGGAACCCCCCAATGCCCTGAGCATCCACTGGGAAGTGCTCTGAGATGTGGCCGTGAGGAGTGGCCACCAGCACATCCTGCTTATCAAAGAGCAGCCAGCAGCCCCTCCCAAAACACAGAGCTTTTAACTTCTCCAGAGTTTGACCCTGGTGAGAATTCTCACTGGAGTCAAGCATCAGGGTGAAGACCTAAAATTGCTTCTCCTTGGCTTTTAGAAATGGTGTAAAATATGTTCAAGCCAAAAGGAGAATGGAAGAGAGGTCCACAGAAAGGACCAGAATATTTAACAGCCAGCAAAGCATAAGTAAATAGACAAGTTATTATCAATGAGTTTGTTTGAATTTGACAGAGCTTTCCTGCAAACATGGGGGAGGGAAGGGGGATGAAGAATTCCCCAGCAGTGTGAGCTGTAATAAAGGACCTGCTGTTTTCTGATTCTCACTCTCTGTGAAAATTGAAAAGGTTAGCCAGGTAATTGAAATCGGGACTGGAATACAAATAACAGTGTGAAAACCCAGCTGTAGAGCTGGCAAATAAAGTTACAGGGAAAAGACTCAATTCTCAGTGGAATTTCCTAGCAGCAAAAAGACTGGATGGATGGGGGGGAAAGAGATGATTTTCAATATACCTGTTCCTCCTGGGAGGGAAGGTAGGGAACGAAATGAGACTGGAAGGATCCAGTCTGAGACTAACACTTATATAAATGTTGTTAGAAATGAAGTTGAAAATGAACAAAGCCTAAGTGAAATTTGTCACAAAAAGCACAAATTAATGAGTTAATATAAGAGGGGAGGGATTGTAATATATGATTCAGAATAATTTGTGCTAAGAAATAAACAAATACAGTACCTTTATGTAGAACCAAGAGACAGGAGGAATTCCTGTCTCAAAAGATGTTTATTTTGAGAGGATTACTTGTCTAGTGAGACCACAGAAATATGCATTGAACAATAAAGATAAAATTTTGTAGCCAGGACTAGATATATCTAGCAGGATGTCAGAAATACACTATTCTGGGAAAAGACCTTTGTTAAAGGAAAGACATGCATGAATATGTGAAGAAGGACAAGATCGCTGAGAGAAAAACAGGAAAACCCCCCCAGAATCCTGCTAAACCTAAAGACAGTATAAAAAAGGACCCTGTGAAATCAGTACCTCGTGAACTACAGGGTAGGGAGCTGTCCCATCCCAGTTCACCCAGCACTGATCGCCTGGCTCAGTGCTGGTTAGCTTGTGGCTTTTCCAATTTTATTTTGATTTTTTAAATAAATTCCTTTGATTCTCAAATTGGCTGATTTCATTTATGACAGTGTTCCTTGCTGTTAATGCAAGAGGCACATGAGAACTGGGCTGTGCTGAGCCTGAATCAGGTCTGGCAGCCCTTGCTGCCTCTCAGAGGAGTGCAGTGGGTTTGCTGGGGTTTGCTAGGCTGCCATGTGAGCCCAGCTTTGGGACTGTTCAGAGTTATCAGCACAGAGAGCCGGCTCCACATGACTCAGCCCCTCGTCTGGGGACTGGGATACATAACCAAAGCAGATATATCTGGGCCAGTGTCAACTGCTGTTCATCCTTGTTACACGCAGGAGCACAAACTGGTTTGCATCATTTTAAGCTCAGAGCATGCTGCCGTGTCTCAGTTCCAATGGAGGGGCCTGCCAGAGCTACAGAAATGGAAATTTATACAATTTATACCTGCTGCTCTTCCTGCTGTTTGGTTTTTTTTTGTTTTTCTTCGGGAGCAGGTAACCTGAGCTGAGAGGAAACAGTGCTGCAGGCCTCAGGGAAGCTGAGTTTTGTGATGCTAACCGGGTTTGTTCACACTCCAAAAACCCCTATTCGTGCAGGATTTCCCTAACACCAGGCCAGCTAACAAACCCCAGTCTGTACATGTTAAATAAACATGGTTAAATTTACCCCCAGGTCCCTGTGTAACTGCTTTGTTTCCTCCTACACAGCCTGGTGAGGTTTTCTGTTTCCCAAAACTGTGACTCCTTTAAACTGTGACTCTTGTACTTTTTTTTGCTGCAGTTGCTCTGTGCTGCCCAACCCACCTGCACTGCAGTCAACAGCAGCACGACAAAACCCTTCTTTTTGGAGACTTTCCATTGAGTTCAGGCACCTGTTTAACACATCCTCTGGCAGGACAGATCCCTTTCCTGTCCTTGTCATCTCCTACAGAAGCAAAGAGAAGAAAAGAAGAAAAGAGAAGAAAACTGATAAGTTGCAAACAGATGCTGCAAATTCTACAGTGCTAGAGCTTTTCTGGAATTTCTCTGCCTTTTGAGTGTCACCCAAGTGTCCCAGAGGCACCAGCCCAGACCAATGAACAAAGTGGCAGGTGAGCCCCTGGGGGTGCTGTTCTCCCACTGCTTAGTGGTGATTTAGCTGCGAGCCATTTGCTTTGCTCATTTGGAGCATCATTTTCCTAGTGAGTAATTTCTCAGGGAGTCTCTCGGGTTCTGAAGAAATGAAACAAATTGAAAGGGTCTGACAAACATACCTGCTCTGCAGCAAAGAGCACACAGCACTCCAAGGTGACTCGTGCCTCCTTGCCTGGCTGTGTTTTGCAGCTGCAGAAGAGATGCATAAAAACTACCTGTAAAACACCTAAAGTAGATGACTGAAGTAGGTCAGATAAATTTGATTTTAACACAGGTTTTTTTCCCCTTATTTGACTAGAAAAAGGAATACAGTTTTCCACTGATGGAGATCATGCTGTAGATATCAAAGGGTCAAAGGGTCTTCTGGAAAACCCACGTCTAGCCAAAAAAATCAAACAAAAACCTGTTCCCCTGGGAAGGAACTTGCTGCATTTCATGAAATAGTGTAAGCTGAGGATGCAAGAAAAAAGTTATTTGGGCTTTTACAATAAAATCCTCAGTACTTTATTCATGAATTAGCTATTCTAGTGGGAAGCAAATTATTCCAACAGCTCCCATAAACCTAAAATTAATCCCTCTTTAAAAATTAGGTGTATTTAAGATAATTTGCCTTTTAAGGCATCAGCTACAGCTTTCAAGGCTTCACAAAGTCTAGACAGTAAGTCTTCTAGAAAGTCTTCTTCTGCTGGTAACAAATGAACTTAGCTCTGTCTGGGTATGACCAAGGCAAACTGTTGACTACCCAGAATGTAAATTGAAAGAAATGTGGAAGAAAATCAACAACCTTCCTCCTGGAGAGGTTCTTACATTATGGTTCATTTTGTAGGTGGAAATTTCCTTTTTCAGAGTCAGGGAATCATGCACAAGACATTCACTGTCTTTTGGTGCATGGTGACCTGCCCTAACAACCTCAAAAGTGTGTTTTTCCCAGGTGAGCAAACCTGCAGGGCCCATTTTTCTGCAGTTTCTCTGCAAACTCTTTTAACCCTCAGCTCACTCTGAAGGACATTTGCCATCATTGCATTGACTTGGACCAAATTCTAAACTCAAATTTTAATCCTTGCAAGAGCTTGTTTGATTTCTTGTTCATTCTGCTTTCATTATCATATTTCTCCTTCAATTAATATCCATTTGATATGCAAATGCCACAGCTCAGCAATTTGCTAGTTTGTAGAAAAAGAAACCTCAGTGGGGAAAATACTGGCAAGTATCACAATGAAAGCAGAGAAAATGAGACAACTCTGGGAAAACAGAGAGGGAGAGCAGACCTGGCTGCTCCACAGGCTGGGAAGGAGCAGTTTTTGCTTTGGGACCCTCTCCTGGCTATGACAACTGTGCTGCCCAGTTTTTAATCTCCTCCCCTGTAGGAACAGCTGTACTGAGTTCTTGGATGCCACAAGGCCCATGGGGATTTGTGTTGGTTTTGTGCAAATATACCAGCTGAAATATGGTGGGTTTTGTTTTTTTTTTTTAAAGTACTGTGACTTGTAATGAGGCCTTGGTGTCCTGCACTTGATGCTGGCTGAATGTTTGGGGAATGTCCATCTTCTGCTGCTCACGTGAAATGAAAGGGAGGAACAGGAAGCACAAAGATTTCTGGAGCATGGACCAGGCTTAGGAAGACTTTAGCATATTTATTTGAATGTTACATACAGGTACAGATAATAATTTCTGCAACTGAAATGTACATTTAGTTTTACTGATAAGCTGTGGTTTAAACACTTCAAAACACAGTGGTGCTCAAAACCTCCTCATATAAACTTAACAGAACTGTCTACCTGCTCTTCATGGTGCTTTTTCCAGCTGAACCAGACATTAGATCTGAGCATCACTCACTGGAAATTAACACAATTCTTCTCCCCTTTGAGTGCTTCCCTGTAGCACATTTCAGACTCCCCACGTTTTGTTCACAGTGCTGGAGCACTGCCCCTGCTCTCCACACTTTCTGCTCACACATTTGCACATTTCCCAGAGGGAAACAGAAGCAGAGAAATAAATCAATAGACACTCCTGTCTCCAAAGTCACGCTTGATTTCAAATAAATACAGTTTTATCACACCAGACCTCTTTGGGGGAAAGAGAGTTGTTCTCCATTTTTGTGCAACAGGAGTTTTTTTCTCAGCCAGTTGCCAACATTTTTCAGCACTTGGCTATGAAAGCTCCTTAATGTATAAATAAAGGAATAGCTTCAGCTTTCATGACATCTCTATCCATCTTCCTGATTTTTTTTCCTCTTTGGATCCAGCTTTCAAAATGCAGGAGGTAAATATCAGAGCAGAGTGATAAATAACTCAAGCATCGACCTTTTGGGAAGAAAAGCCTCCAGTAGACACTGACTACATTTAGGGACAAAGTGCATTAACTGTTTTCTAGAGATCCTCCCTCAGGAGTGAGGGGGTACCGAGCTGTGCAGTCACAGGGAGCTTAACTTGGAGTCTCCAGTTAATCCTCATTTTTTTCACTGCATTTTTTTTTATTTTTAGCAGAATTCGGAGGAGTTTTGACATGTCTCTCCCAATAACACTTTCACAGAAGGTTTGTTTTGGTGCAAGACTAAATGTTTTCAGCTTTGATTTTGATACTTGGCCAAAAAAGCTCAGTAGTTTTTGCTTATGCGTATCGCTACTTTTGACTGACAACAAATAAAATGTGATAAAAACTGATTTTAGGACAAGAAAATAAGTTAATTCAGAACCAAGAGATTTCATTTTTTGCTTCTCACTACTTCTCTTCTAAAATTTTTCCACCCATGCACATTCCTCCCACCTCTGCTTCCCATTCCTCACAAAACCCTTTTTGTCTTCCCTTGGACAAAAATATGGTCACTTTGTTTAAGACCACATGAAACCTTCACCCTCCAGCTTCACCCCCCAACCTTAATCTGCAGGTCTGTTGTGCTCATCTGCAAGTAAAGGGATGCATTTATCAACCCAGGCTCTGCAGCTGAAGGTTGGGATTCTCCCATGGAGAGAGGAGAGAGTGGCATCACTCATGGGTGGCTCTAAATACATAACAGGCATCGAAAGGGCCACAAAACCTGGCAGAGGAATGTCTCCACCCCATGCTGGACGTGTGATTATGTCAAACTGCACCGTGTTCCTCACCCCATTGGCTGATGTCCAGGACAGCTTCCACACAGGCAGGAAAACCCTCAGGGCTCAGTGAGGGATCTGCCCGAGGGAGGCACAGGGGGAGGGAGGAAATCCAGCACAGCCACTGCCCAGGTGGTCCCCAGGTGGTCCCCAGGTGGTCCCAAGTAGTCCCCAGGTGGTCCCCAGGTGGTCCCCAGGTGGTCAGTGGGATCTTAGGGCTCAGAGCAATGCACAGGCAGGAAAACAGAGACCTGGGCAGCCCACAGGCAGCAAGGCACCACTGCCATGGCCTGTCCAGAGGGAAAACACACTGCAGTCTTTGGCAGAGGGAAAAATAATGCAAAATTTCTGCTCGGAAACATAAATGTCGCTGGTAAAATGCAAGTGTCCACTTGGGGGTGGCAAAGCATTTCAGCTGTGTCTGGAGGGAGCAGGAATAACCTTTTCTCTGCAGGGCTTGTGTGTGGCTCTTCCCCTCTCCAAGATTTGTTTCTCAAGCCTGCAGGTGGTTAAAAGGGTCTGAAAATATTCCCTTATATGCCAGGAAAAGGAGACTCTCCAGCTGCCATGAGGCTCCCACCTCAGAGTCCCACAGTGAGAATCAAACAGAAAACTTTGGGTCAAACAAAGGAAGAATTTGTACCAGGAGTACAATCCCTTCCTCCTTGGTAGGAAATGTCATCTGGATCCCCAGTGACCAGAATGGAAAATGTCTTTATGCACACAGTGCATCTTTCAGTGACTAATGTTCTTATTTGCTGTGATACCTCTGTGTTCTCTGGCTGGGTAAGTAGCTGCCAGTCCCCTGGTGACACTCGTGGATGATTCCCTGTGGCAGTGCGTGCCAAGCCTGAGCCCAGCGTGGGGACTGAACCCAGCCCTGAGTCAGGATGCACACGGGAGGCATTTGCCTGAAACACAATGAACAGCCTTTGAAATGTGTGAGACAGAGCTTTACAAAATTCTTTATCACGTAATGGACCCTCCCTGAACTCCCCTGGCAAAATTCTATGGGGTCCTGTCCCTGCAGTCAGCAGAGCCCAGGAATTTGTCAGCTCGGATATCAGTGTTCTGCCTTCAGGATCTGTTTGCACTACTGGGATGCAGGAAAATTTTTATTGTGCTTCGGGGCAAAAACTGAATTTAGTAGATGCAGTATCACTGCAAAACTCCCCTTTTTATTGCCCTTGTGCTAGGCTTGTCCCAGTTCCCTCTGTTGTGAGTGCAGTCCAGGCTCCTCCCTGGTGATTGTTAACTCACGTAGATCTCTGATTTCTGCAATCCTCCTGGTACAGGAGGGGTGAAATCTGCTGAAGCACAACCACAGGGCTGCACTGGCGGAGACAACACATCAATATCTGAATCTGAAGTAATGATAAGAAGCTCAGAAAGCAAAAGTTTGTTTTAAATTTATTTTACAATTGTTGGCTCCCTGGTTCTCCTGGCCCAGAAATGGCTGCTGCTGGTAGCTGGTGTTTATCAGCCCAGCTCTGAGCTGCTCTCATTCTTGCCTGTTTGCTAATGTTGGAAGGAGAGGTTTGCAACAGCCACACCTCAGGCAGGTTGTAGCAGAGGGAAGTGGGACTGGCTTACCTAAAGCAAGAAATGAGTAGAGAAAGCTTATGCAGAAAGCTGTCCTGTTTCAAAATAAGTAAAAGCTGATGTTTCTGCTGCTGCACAAGAAGCTATTTGGTAAGACTTGGCTAAGTTGATTCTCTTTCCCATGCTGGCAGCACTGGGAGTGTCTCTCACCTTTTGAAACAGCTCTTTGCTGGCACAAAATGAGCAAACTCAGATTTCCAGCCCTCCCTTTAGCTTGGGGGTAATACAGTGCGTCCCCAGCGCATCCTAAATACAGTCTCCTCCTTCATTCATTCAGTGGGACACCTCCTGAGCAATTCTTGCTGAAATCAGTCTTTTAGGAAGTTTTCTTCTGCTTTAGTTTCTCAAAGCAATTTTCTTAACCATCTCTTTCACCTGGATCACAGCACAGAAAGTCACAGGCCAGTGGAGAGCTGGGAGCTGCTGACAGATGTCCTGTGTGTGCCAGGGACGCTGGTGTTTTCAGCAGAGTCCATGAGATTGTGATCCTCAATCACAAAAATGCTCTTCTGGGATGAAATCTTGCACGTGGGATGCTTAGGGGCACAGTGCTTGCAGCAAGGAGAAATCACACTGAGGAAAGCCATCCTGAAGCGTTGGGACAAGAGGTTGTAAATGATGGGGTTTGTAGCAGAGCTCAGGTAGAAGAAAACACCTGGGAGAACAAGGGTGGGAGGAAGAGAGAGACATTTGTTTGTGTGTGAAACCATCTCAGAAGAGGAAAATCTCTTTATTGCCTGTACAGCTGCACCAAGCTTGGATGCAAGGGGGGAGAGAGCAGCAGTGGAGCTCTGCTGCCTTCCTGGCACAAGCAGAGGGATGTCTCAGCAAGGTTGGCTCAGCTTTCACTGAGTGAAAGGAAAGGGGGAGAGAATGTGAATTGGAGCTCAGCCTCTCCAGCTGTTCAGGAACCAGCTCTCCCTTGAGCTATCCTGACCTGCCTCCAGCACTGCCCTCATCCCCACAGCAGGGCTTGCACAGCTGGTGCCCCATCAAAGCTGTCAGAGGATAACTTCCAGCCAGGGGAAGCTAATTTCCTACAACTCACCAGGACAATGGCGCAAGATTGGATTTGTCTGAGCTGCCTAATGGCCACATTCAGTGTTTTCCCATGGCAGACTGAAAATAAGATTCCTCTTTGAAAAGCCCTTCATTTTATGGTTGGTGAGGCCATAAGGATTTGGTTTCATCACTCAGTGCTGAGCAATATGTAAGGCTCCTGCACTTGGTAAGGATTCTTGTTTGCCCCAGAGAGCCTGTGCAGGAGGCTGCCTGCTCCTGTGTACTTCTTAAAAGCAGCTGAAAGACAGCAGTCTTTACTTCTGAACATTCCCAAGGATGAAAATCAGATAGTAATGGTGCATGATATCCTTCTTTTTTTCTCTTTTATTCTTTGTGAATATTCAGACACTGACTTTGACAACATTTCCAGATCTTGAAAGCTGCAGAAATCTGCCTGCAGTTTTTATTCAGGCACCATTCTCATCACTGCTCACCATACCTCAAGAAGTTTTTCTACACAAGTCTCATGTCCCCTACAAAATAAATGACTACACATTCCAAGTGAAAGCACTTACAAATACTTTTTTTTTTGCCAGTCCCTGTGCAAGTTGAAGAAGAAAGCTTTACCTGACACCACATGAATTAAGTTGAAGGTATTGGCCAAAGGCTCAGTCCATTCCACAACAAAGCTGAAGAAAAGTCGGTCTATATGGAATGGAGCCCAGCAGATGGCAAAAACTACCACGAGGACAACTGGTGTGGAGAAAGGGGAGAAGAAAAAAGGTCAGAGATGGGAGGATTTGGTTCACCAGCCTGCACAGGGCAGAGAGTTCATAAAGCTGGATGGGAGACTTAATATATAAATTACATTCACGGTTTCAAAACTTTTGCCATCCTTTCTGTTTTACCATTACCAACTAAAAGAAAAATCTTTCCACTAATTTTTGTATTGGATCACCCAATGCACTCACACAGAGGGACATTCAAACAGAGCAGGAAATAGCCAGGCAGTGTTGGGGTGTATATGGAGGCAAAACCCATTCCAGGCTCAGAAAACCAGGCTGGCTCCAAAGTACAGTTTGGTGTAAAGCAAACCAGATGTACATTCTGTAAAAATGTACAAGATAGACTATTTGCACTCTGAAAAAAAGGGGATCCTCTCTGGAGGGCTGCAAGAGCTAGTTTAGAGCAAAGGATGTTGGAGAGTTGCCATTCAAGCATCTGCCATGAAGTTTTGCTCAACCTCCTCTTGTGCTGGGGAGGAAAATTTGCTTTCTGAGTCTTTTGGTAGTTACCCCTGGTGCTTCACTCTTGTCAGTCCAGATAAAACAGTAATAAGTCTTTTTTTTTGATGACAGCTACTCATCTCATAACTCTTGTATCCAATGAATTCATGACCATGAGCAATGAACCACCAATTGCCCTTCAGGATCTGGTCACACTCCTGCTCATGGTAAATAAGACACAGAAGGACTCACTACTTACACAACATCTTGGTGACTGATTTCCTGGATGGCCTCTGAACATTCACAGCCATTTCCTCCACTTCCAAAGATTCATCTCCTTTCAACTGGCAAAAGGAGGGAAATAAAAGGACAGCTTAGGCAAGAGACCACATCCCTGCCAGACATAGACTGTTTGATATTTTGATAGTTGTAATTTGAGAAAAGCAAAATTTGGGGTCATTTGGGACTCACTGAAAAAAAGAAAATTGCATTTAAATTTCGGGTTTTGTCTCAAAAAACGTGGAAGCTTTAGGTTCAAAACAATTTTATGCAGATTTTATGCATCTGAACCTGCATATTTACAGCAAATTTGTATTTCACTTCCCCACTTACCTTTTCTCAATGAGTCAATATTTGGTTCACAGTTTATGTTCCATTTCAACAATATTTTGCTAGGCGTTATTTTCTCTTCTAGCAAAATATTGCTCATTTGTTTCTTTTCCTAAAAGTGTTCCTCACAATTAAGCACAAACCAATGATCCAAAAAATACCCAGAGAGACCTCAGTACAACACAGCTGTAATCATTGGAAAAAAATCCTGTAGAGTTCAAGGGAGTTTGTTTAATGTCCTGAGTGTTGGACATAGTTGATATTCAACCCATCCAATGAACAAACCCCAGAAATTCTGCATTGCAGATGGGCAGGGTGCATGATAAACACAGATTGAGCCACACACTGCTCAGGCACAACAAGGACAGGTTTTTCTCCAGTAGTTTTTCCTGGACTTCAAGAAAAATGGGCATGAAGAGCAATAATCTGATCATCCCTGAAATCTGTCGCCAGTATGGTTATGATGAGAAGACTGGTACTTTGGTGATGAAAAGATCAGGTTTACATAAACAGGACAATTGATTTGAACACCAAGGAAATTTTTTCTGGAAAGTCCAAATCTGGTCCCAGCTTCCTGCAGCGGGAACTCCTGGTTAGCCAACAGCTTTGTCTATTTTCAAGTAGAGAAACTGGAACCAAAACTTAATTGTACATGAGATGATACTAGGAATGGGGGAGAAGATAGAAATCACTCTGGATTTGCAAAAACCTCATGAATACAGGCTAGTTGTGCCATTTGCTTTTGCCTTTTACACTGTGATTTTGCTTTCTGATTTCTGATTAATAATACTTTTCTGTAAGGATGATGAAATCAGCCCTTCTTTCAATATTCTCCTTATTCTATTTATAAAAGTAAAAAACACATAAATGGAATTATAATCAATCATAGTGCAATTCAGCCTCTCTTATTTTGCATTATTCCTCTTGTAACTTTTTGTCATAGCCACAGTTACTTAAGGAAAAGACTCAGTTGGTTTGTAACACGTCTACTGAAAAATGATCAGATTTATTAAAACCCCTGGATTCCCTTCAGTGGTTTTCAGTCTCAACAGTAATCTATTCCTGGCATATTCCAAAGCCTCAGAGAGTACAGTGTGCTGATGCTGTAATAAACCAGAGACACATGTGTCTTTATTTTCCCCTTCCTCCTGTCATTTTGATGATGCTGTAAGGCTCCTCTTTAGCCTCGAATGATGAAGGTGTAACAGGAAACAACAACTCAGCAGCTGCAGTTTAACAAAACACTGAAACATTACAAACAGGGAGGGAAAAAATGAATAAATGAGTCCATGGCAAAGGTTGTAACTTGAGTTAATGCCAATGGTTTGAGAGGTGTAGAACCCCAGCCAAGGTACTGGTTATTTTTACATCACTGTGATGTGTGAGGCTGTGTAGGTTTGAGATGAATGTTACCCTTTCACTTCAAGAGAATTAAAAGTGACTGGAGCAAGAAGCTGAAAATTGGATTTTCCCCAAGGATCTTTATTAGCTACAGCACTTCACCCCAGAAATCAAAAGGCTGAGGGAAATTAGGGTCTCATCTGTCCCCAGACAAACATAGCAAGGCCACTCTGCAAAAGAAGGACTCTTTTCTGTAATCTGCAAAATCAGAACTCTTTTCTGTAAACTCTTTGGCCTGTCTGACACCAGTGGTGATCAAAGTTTCTCTCCAACTGATGGAAAAATTGATATTTAAACCCCACAAGGCTTCTGCTAAAGATTACAGCCCTGACTGTTTCGGAGGTTTGGCTGAAGCAGTTTCTGCTGAGCTGCAGCCTTGGTGTGCCCTTAGCTCACCCCATGACAAGGAGAACCAGCCTCTGGCACAAGGACTGCTGACCAACCTCCACGGAAAGGGGACAGGCTTTGGAAGAGCTGTGCTGGGCTCTGCAGAAATTAGCCAAAGGCAGGCACCATCCACAGATGATTCTGGGCATCTAAAAGCTGGGCATTTGGAGGCAGAAAGAGATTTCGATGATAAAATCTTAACCAGATGTGCATTGGCAAGAATAACTTGTCTTCCTTCAAGGACAGCTAAAGTAAAATTGCTACTATGTCCAAATTATTATTATTATTATTATTATTATTGGTACTGAGGAGATGAGACACTAGGAGAAGAGCTGGAACCTTGGGAGAAGACTCAACTCATCCAGCCTGTGACATCAGAAACCCTTGTTAAATAGGATATGACTTTTAGACAAGCAGGGATCAGCACCTATGCCTGTGTCCTTTTAAGAATCAGTTTGAAAGAAATGGGCAGGGACTTGTACTGCATCATGCTGCCATGAAGACTTCTTCCCAAACAATCCCATCCCATCTCAGTCAGTGTCCCAGGGATGAATTTCCATGAGCAGCTACTGCCCAAAGTTCTCACCTTGTCCATCTCTTCTCCCTCCTCACTCTTTGGCTGAGGGTCACAATCAGTAGCTCAACAGCTGAACTGGGTTTGAAGAGCCTGGATGATTTAGGGATTTATCCTAAAGGTGTCTGTGATAGGAACCCCATGAAGGAGGCAGCAGGAAGCTTCTCCAATCAAGCCTAATGAGTTTACAGTGCAATGATCAGTGTCCTCTTCTTTGCACTGGTGCTGGAACGATCAATTGACCATAACATTGTAATATTGAACCACCAAGCCTTAAAATTATACCCAAGTAGATAATGAGGTAATCAAGCCTTTCCCAGTGAAAAAGACAAATGTATTTTTACATTTTTTCAAGGAATCAAATTATAAATTAACTCAGGTACCCCATGACCCATGTTAGCTGCCTTCTCACTGCTGCTTGGCAGGTCACCTGTCCCTGTCTGCATTGCATCCTGAGACTGGCCAGCACTGGCAGAGCTTGAGGGAGAAACTGGTGAGGAAATGCCCTTTCTGCAAAGCCTGGATATGAAAAGGTTACGTCTCTGCTTGCTGAATTTGAGCTGTTGTACAACCTTTGGACCAACCCTGAGCTTTTCCACTACATTCTGTGACTGATACATGGCACTCAGGAAACTGCAGGGTGTTGCTAAAGCCTCACAGATTTCCTCCTCTGTGAGTAGATAAAAAGTGTCTCTTCTTGGAAAATTATATGTATACATCATTCTTCTATCAATTCTGTTGAAGAAATGAAATCATCTTGCTCTGTGCAGCTTGGAGATAATGCAGATCTAGCCAGGACGGATCCTGTTAAAATTTGGAAGTCTGAGCTGGATATACAGAAAAACAGAGGCACAAACAGTGAACATTACTGTCTTTAGGAAAGACAGCTTGAACAAATGTGTGAATTTGGAGAAGTCCTGGGGTCTCAGCCCTCATCTGGTACTGATCTTCTTTTCTGGGATGGGATATAGGAACATCTGCTTCAAATAGAAGTTATTGCAACCTACCCTCCAGTCTTCCTTTTATAAATTCAGGGATTTCTCTTTTTCTTTTTGTAACAACTCTATTTTTGTCACCTTTCACTCCCTTCAGGTCTTATTTTGCAAAATATTCATTGAAATTATGCCAAGACCCCTCAAAAGCCTCCAGAGATTTGGCATAGTTTAACCCATTCACTGCCTCGAGGATCTGCTCTTTGCTGTGGATTTCTGGCAGAATATCCATTTTTTTTTCCTGGGTAAGTAAAAATTGCGTCTGTACAATTTCAGGCAGCAGTGAATATCAGCCAGCAGAACAAAATGATATATACACCAGCAGAGAGTTGGTTGAGTTTCTTGCGTATTATTTAATAAGTTCATTCATCTCCATTTCTTGCTATGGGATCAGACACATCTTGGTAAACTTTAAGTTACATTCAGTGTGATAAAATGGGATTTATATTGTCTAATTGTCTGTAACTTATGAGAAAAAAGCAGTCATCAAGTCACTGTGATTAACAGTGCATTTCAGTGTTGTGCTACATGGTTTTATAACTGTGATCCTGATTGTTTTATCCACACATTTACATGATGGAGACTTGTCAAAAGTAGTCTCAATTTCTGAAGAGAGAATGAATATAAGTTCTAAGGTAGCCTGGTGAGAAACAAGGCTGTAGTTATATAAAGAAATGATTGCTGAATTTGCTAGCTGCAGCAATAAGGTAACATTTCAGTTTATGAGCTTTGTGAGTTTTAACAAGTGAATATTACCACCAGCTCCAGGGAAGGAAAAGAAGAAAGTAATGCAATGGAAAGTCACAAGGAAAGGGAAAACAAACAGTACACAAGATTCAGTCACTAGCATTCTTCTTTTTATTCTTTTCACATTTTCCTTTTGGTCCATTTCTTTCTAGTCCTATTGCAAAGGTGTAAATCTCTGAGAGGCTGGAATCAGTCTACAGACTTGGGTGGGTGTTTCATTAACACTCAGATGTGAACAGCAGTCATGGTAAGTTTTTATAAGAAGGTTGGGGTAAATTATTCCCCAATTTAATTTCAGAGCAGGATTGCACCACAGGGGAAGTTTGGGCTAGTATTTTCAGAGGTTCGTGAAACACTTTTGCTGTTTTGAGGGGAAAACACGAGCAACAAAAAGGCGCAAAACTCACTCAAAGCCACACAGAGACACAAACACACAAGAATGAGCACAGCCAGAGCAGGACTTACTCTTAGCCCCATCAGATAGTACAGCACACTTATCACCCCCATGGGCAGCACATAGAAGAGCAACGAGGTGATCTGCACGATCCAGTTGTAGATCCACAGCGGCATGACCACGGTGCAGGTGGCCGAGCCGGGCACCAGGGTGCCGTTGGGGAAGCGCTGCAGGGCGATGCCGTGGGTGCCCGTGTTGGGCAGGGCGAAGAGCACGGACAGCACCCAGAGGCCCAGCACCGTCCTGAGGGCACGGCGGCGGGTGCAGCCCAGCTTGGCACGGAAGGGGTGCAGCACGGCCACGTAGCGCTCCACGCTCAGCGCCGTCACGCTCAGCACCGAGGCCAGGCACACCGTCTCGAAGAGAGCCGTCTTCAGGTAGCAGCCCACGGGCCCCAGCAGGAAGGGGTAGTTGCTCCACATCTCGTAGACCTCCAGGGGCATGCCGAAGAGCAGCACCAGCAGGTCTGAGATAGCCAGGCTGAACAGGTAGTAGTTGGTCGGGGTCTTCATGCTGCGGTGCTTGAGGATGACGAGGCAAACCAAGAAGTTGCCCGCCACCCCGACGAGAAAGATCACGGAGTACACCAAAGCCATGGGCAGGAACAGGTGGCTCCGTCTGGGCCCGCACAGGAAGGTTAAATAATCCTCAGTGCTGTTTAAGTACCTCCTGAGATGTTCTTCATGTAGAGCAAGGTGGTTTAACCAGGAGAAATTACTGGCCCAGGCCATCGCTGGGATCTGCTGAAATGTCTCACAGCTGAGGCTCGTTGTCCCTTCTGTTTTCTCTGTGCAAGTTTGCTCACTTTTCGCAGAGAGAGGAGGAGGGGTGTGGCTGCCCTGCCAGCCCTGGATGCACAGAGCCACCGAGGATGTGAATGAGTGTGTTTGCCTGGCTCTGGGTAAGGCTTTGCTGCTCAACAGCTGTTCCCCTGCACAGAGCCCCTCAGCCACAAAGCCCCTCCTTTCCCACAGATTCATTGGCTCACTAAGTGCCTTCGATTATAGAGTGCGAAAAGAGGTTCCAGCCACTCGCATCAGCTCCCGTGGCTGATGCACTTACAGAGCCACAAAAGTGGGATCTGAAATACGGGGCACAAAACCAGCTGCAGGTTATTTGTTTATGTCAGAGGGGGGTGGGAAAGCAGACCAGAAACACCCCCAAAACTCAGTCCAAAAAGCTTTTACAAAATGATAATGGTGCTACATCCAGTCATGAGCCACAAGCAAAACAACACAAAAGAAAAGATTTTGGCATGATTTTGTTTTTCGACTCTCTACCGATTTTTATTTTCTGTTCTCTGTGGCAGCAAGTACTTGGAGACAGAGTTTGATCAGCAGGAAGCCAAATGGTTTCTGTAGCCATTTCTGTGGAATTATGTTTCAGCATTTTTAAAACACTGCAATTGTTTTTCTCCTTAGATGGGACTAAAGATTTTAATTGCAATTCTTATTGACATCAAAATATTTTCTCACTTCCCAAGTATGCTGGAATTTGATTCTATATTCTTAGAGAGCCTTGTTTTGGGAATATTTCTGTACAGGATAATATTCTGTAATTATTTCCTATGGGGCATAAACTTCTGTAAACTCCTATTTCTTCATAAATGACAAGCATTCTGCAAACACACTTTCTGAGCCAAAAAATAAGTGTCTCCTGCAAGGATCATGGCTACACCAAAATAGATAATTTAGCTCTGTATGAATGCTTGATTACTTCTTGGATTTTTCTAAAAAAAAAAAAAAAAAAAAGGTTGCAATTCTGTAGGTAGAATTTTCTGAGATTCAGAAAACATTCAGCTGTTTGGAATTGAAGACGTGCAAGGTTCTAAGGGCTAATTTATGGGATTTTTGTCAGCTTGGTGTGTGATTTGTCTGCCCAGAACCTCTCATTAGCTCTCACTTTTGAGCACCTACCCCGTCCCCTACTTGAAACCACGTAAACCTTTTACACCCCTGACATCCTTTGGCAAGGAGCTCCTTGAATCTGCTATTTGTGTTTGTATCTCTTTTCTCTGTTTGACCCTTTACCTTGACCTCTCAAGAAAAGAAAAAAGATTTTTCCAATAAGTACAGACTGCCTCCAAAATAGCAGCAGTGCCCGAGGAACCAAGGGCTGGTCCCTTTGAGGTGCATTCAATGTGTGGAGCCTGGGAATTGCTGTGCAGTCACTTAGAATGTGAAAGGCGTGGAAGGTACCACAACAACCATAATAAAAGGCAGAAGCAAGTCTCTTGTGATGATTTTCAGACCTGCTGAAATTATCTCACTCATGAACTGTCTGCATCAGAAGGACCCAAATCATTTATTTTTAGCATTGCACAGAGATAATTTGTTCAGCAGATCGAAAAGTTTTACTGGATTATTGAATAACAAATGTGCCCTTTTGACCCATTGCTCCCTTGATTAAGGATTCATCTTATAGCTATTCCCTGCATGTTAACCATGTTGAATTTGATCTTGATCTGCTGCTGATGCAAGAGGCAGGAGCAGAGGAATCATTAGTTGGGTGCCTGGCTGACACCAGGATTAACTCTTTCAGAGCACAGCAGAAGACAAGTATTTGAGAATTTGTGCAGGACTAAACATTTTATGTACCTTGCTTCACTTTTTTTTTTTTTTTTTTTTGGTTTGGTTTTGTTTTATTTATGTCTTTTGTTTTGTTGATTTTTTTCCCCCAACATAATCTCATAATACTCAATTTGTTTCCATTTCTCCTTTTTCTTCCCCCAGTAAATTCCATCACTCTACTCCAAACTGCAGCATACCTGAGGTGAGTAAACCCTTCTGAAGCAGCAACCAAATTGGCTTCATTTTTCTTCTTGCACATTAACCTTTGTGAAGAAACTGAAGTGGAAGATTGAGTCTGTTCGGCTTGAACCCAGTCTTACAGAAAAAGAAACCAGAAAGGATTGAGTTGTTTACTGAAAAGCCAAAAGGGCAGTAACACCCACTGTGATCTCTGTGAGAGGAAAGCAATGGGCTGTACAAACACACCAGGTCACCCGAATTTGTGGATGTGCAGACCCACCTGTGCCTAATTCCACTTGTTCTCAATCCTTTCTGATCCTGCTGAGCTTGGATGCTGAAAACCTGTAAGAATAGAAGGAGGAAAAGCCAGATAACCCATGGACCAATGTTGCTATGACCACAATTGTATTGCAGATGGAGAGGACAAAGAAAGTGGAAAATATATCTGCTTATTTCTTAAAGCTTTATTTGTGTTCTATATCATATCAGTCCCAATAAGGATAGAAGAATGTATTCAACCAAAGACTTGCTCTGGCTCTATATGAATGGAAATATTTTATTTTTACAACCGAGACAGGAAATAAAAACAGATTTTTCCTTATGAAAGTAATATTAAAGCATTTGATATTTTTCATTATAAAGCAGACTTCATTGGTGCTTGCTTTTATACACTAGAAAGAAGAGGGTGTGCTGCATGCTGGCCTTGGAATTGTGCAGCTTTATAGAATAGCAATGTAATGAATTAAATGTAATATTTCCATTAATGTAGTGTAACATTGGCAACATTAACCCAGACAGGAATTTTTGGCACTGTGCAAGTCACAGAGAGGCACTGACTCTGTCCTCATGCTGATGATGTCTCTTGTACCATGTTTACATTGTGGAATGTTTCCCTTTGCCAGTGTCATGTGCTGCAGCACATCTCTGGATTCCACCATGAACTACAGAGTGCACAGTTAAGGAGGGCTGAATTCAAGCACCTTATGTTTGTCAAAGCCCTTGTAAGGCCATCCATTAATTGCTTTATATTAGTACCTGGTGAGTAATTGGAAAATGGGAAAATTGGGCACATTAATCAAAAGGACAGTGGAAGTTATCCAGAGTACAGAAAATGGGTAAATGCTGCACTGGCCCCACTGACAGAGCAGTGTACTTTCAACTAGGAGCCATTATGGTGGGCTCTTCTGAACATTTGTTTGTCTCAGAATGGAGACTTGCATTCATGCAAAACAAGCTATTTTTGGATATTTTTGTCTATGTGTTGAGACAAGGAGGTTTCACATCCAGCATCAGATGCTCTGGTTGTGGATGTGGAGGTAATAGAGCAGTGTGAATGTCCTGGTGTGCCACACACATCAATTCTATTAGATCCTGGCAGTGCAGTCCTGCACGGACATGTCCACTTGGCACCCAGGACTGGAGCTGGCACCTCTCAGCAGACCTGCAGGGGATTTTGCTCAGAGTTTGCAGGAAAAACAACACTTCTTGCTGTTTTTCACCCTCAGGAAATCATCCTGCTTCACTGGAAGGGCTTGGAGGGGTGCTGGGTTTGCCAGAATTCTTGGCAAGAAGGTCCAACATTTTTTATCTTCAGCAGGTGAAGCTTGGTTTTTCTTCTCATTTCTAATTTCCTTTTGCAGATTCTGTTGTTACAGTGGTTTCTCCCCTGAAATTTGAGGATACTGAAGGCAGGGCCAAAAGCTTTTAGAGGTTCTGTGTGAGGGAGCTGCTCTCCAGCCTGTCTGAGCCTGAGTTCACCCCTCCTTCCATGGAGCTTTTCTGAGCTGCCCATGGGGCCACACAAAGTTCTGAATTGCAGATTCAAACTCCCTGGTTTAATCCTTGGAGAACCTGGCAGCACCAAGTGTTTCTGTCCCAGAGGAATGCAAAGAAGAGGATGCAAATAAGAGGGTGCAGAGCTGGAAAGCAGAAATGTTAATCTATATTACACTGAAGCCATTAACACCATTTCCTAGAAAAATATATCCCCATTCCCCTTATAAATTCCTGAGCTATGATTATAGATCATGGATTTGATTTGGTTTTTTCTAGTTTGAAAGGCTTGTTTGAAACATTCCCTACAGTAGCTGGAATGTGAATCCTTGTTCTCCTGAGTACCTTCAGTATAAAATTCAACACCCCAGCAAACACACAGGTACATTCTGTGCATTTTCTCTTCCTCAAGGCTGGAGGATGGACCTGCACTATAACAAAACCTGGATCTGCAGTAGCCTGGTTGTAAGTAATTTTGCAATTACCTTGGCTCTTCACAGAGAGCTTTTCACAGAGAGTTTTCCATGGCTGTGCATGACATCTGAAGTCCCCAGGATATCAATCAACACACATAAGAAGTGGATTTCATGACTACAGTATGAAATATGAAGAAAAGCACTTCTTTGCTTGGAGCAGCTGACAACCTACATAGGCAGTGCAGACAGAGGCCACTTCAGGAGTGGAGCACATTTTGACTAACTTTAGTCATTAAAACCAGCAAATGAGTCTTCACAGATTTTTCTGGTTCCTACTTTAGTCAGTAATGGAGAGAGGAACCTCCAGCAGGGATTTCTCCTAAGCCAGAGCACAAGGTGAGATACATGACATGGAGTAGCTTAATTTTCTCATTGTCTGCAGAGGGGAAATGGGTAATGACTTTAACAGCAGGCTTGTCAAACAGCTGAGATTAATTTAGACCTCAGTTTTGTCCAGTCTGTTCCATCTCCTTCCCGTCAGGCTTTGGAGGGAGATTTCATTTTTGAGAAGATGTTTGGGACAGCTGAAAACACGGCCAGAGAGGGAGCCAGCAGGTCCAGGGTGAGGACAGTCCAGTGCTAAAAGCCACTCTCTACTCCTCTCTTAGCCAGTGGGGTGGTCCCTATTGACACATCTCCAACAATGGATTGCTTTGTTAGTATTGACTCCAGAAATTACTGGGAATGATGTATTTCATTTTTAGAAAGCCCTTTGTGTGTTTGTGTCCATGTATGTGCTCATACTTTGAAGAGGCAGTGGGTGACAGCCGGGGATGTGGTTCAGACTTGATATGCAGGGGAGCAACAAAAAGAGCTGGAAAAGAACCCTGGTACAGAAAATCTTGTGATAATGAGTGTGTCCATCATGTCAAAGGGACTTGGTTTATCTGGGGGAAGAGGAAAGGATTGTCATGAGAGAAAATGTAGGAAGTCACAAGCAGGGTGCAGGATGAGTCAGGCTGAGTCAGGAGGGATCTGGTACCACAGGACTCAGATCTATGTAGGAAGAATCAGATGATTCAGCACCTCTCTGTGGCCCTCTGCATCCATCCCAGCACCCACACTGCCCTGCTTCTCTTCCTCTCCTCGTGCTGGATGTGTCTCAGGAGAGCTTGACTCACTTGGTTGACTGACCCAAAATTGAGTACACTTCCCTGACACAGCAGAGATATTTTTCAACTCAAATCCATTTGGCTTCTGTTCCACACTTGGGTTTCGGGCAAGGATTTTCCTCCAATAGAAAATAAAAGCCATCCATGTCCTGGAGCCTGCATTGTGCCAGGGTTTGTGTTAGACATACTGAGGAGACAGAAGGACCCACAGTGACAATTTAAACATATTCAAAGAAAAGTAGTGATGTACTGTGCTGCTGGAGGTGGGAGGCAGTCAGGAATTTGTTATAGGACAACTGAATCCATCAATGAAAATCATAAATGGGGCACATGGATTTTATAAGCACATATATAAATCTAATACTAAGAGAAATACTAAGAGAATCTCTTTCTGAACGTTTCCTTCTTAAAGGGTTGGTAGAGGTAGCCTGGCTATAAGAAAGACAAAGATAATTGGAAAAGTTTTGCTCCTATTGGAATACTATACACACTTTCCCAAAGAAATACAGTGATGTGTTAATTTGTATTCTGTGAAACATTAAACATTTTGTTCAGAGCTACTTACTAATACTAATTACTAATACTAATACTAACATTATCACAATTTAAGAAGGTGGAAATTAGAGAACATTTTTTCCTCTTGGAATTTCAAAAAAGGGTTGTTTAAATTACCTATGCATGTTTAAACTTCTTTTCTTCCCTAAGAGAATAATTCTGCTGACACTTTGGCAAAAACACTTGTCAAGTTTCCATTCCCTCCTGCCTCAGCTACTCTTCAGGTTGCTTTTTGAGTTGTAATACAGTGAACACTTGTCTTTGTGTCACATTGAGAATCAATATTATTTGACTTGGAATTGAAGAAACCATTTTTATGAAGAAGGATGTGCATTAATTTAGAACATTAATATGCTGACAGATGATGATTTCTTCCTGCTCTTTTCCACATTAAACTATCCCCAGGAGTCATATCTTGGTTAAGTTATTTGCAGCGAGGGATGGTAATGTTCTTTTGAATGTCTCCTGCTACAAGGTTAGAGAGAGAAAGAAAACTCCAGACACAACAATGATGCAAAAATATGAGCCACAGGCATAATTTACCATAGTTTTCAAATAACCTAATGGGCCTTACACATGGAAAGCAAACTGGATCAAATTATTAAAAAGCTTTTTTCAAATTGTGCTGGACACCACAAAAACATTTTTGTGCTTTACCACCCACTCAGTAGTGAGATGACCCCAGGCAAAACTGCAAAATAAGGTAAATTATTCCATCTATGGAATATTCCAGAGCTGAGGAACAGAACCAGGAGCAGTCCCCATGCAGCTCTCCTGTACAGGACTGGGTGTGTGGGGTTTGATGGCCTCAGTATCCCTTTGACCTGTGATTTAGGATTCAGTGACTTTATTAGGGCAATTCTTCACCAGGATTTAGATCAATCTGTCAGTTGGAGTCTGGAGCCTTATTCCCCTCACTGAAACTGGAGGCGAGTGTGAGTCTCAGGAACTTCCCACAAAACCCTGCAGACAGACAAGGGGTGAAGGCTGTGCCCTCCTCATTTCAGATACAAAACAAGGCAGTTTGGACATTTGTGATAAGACAAATGATAGGACAAGGGGAAATGGCTTCAGACTGAGAGAAGGTTTAGATTAGATATTAGGAGGGAATTCCTTGCTCTGAGGGTGGTGAGTCACTGGCACTGTGAGGCTGAGATTCTGTGGCTGCCCCATCCCTGGAAGTGTCCAAGGCCAGGCTGGACGGGGCTTGGAGGAACCTGGGACAGTGGAAGGTGTCGCTGGGGTTGGAAGGAGATGATAAACCCAAACATTTCTATGGTCTGTGATTTTCTTAGGGGCACTAAGGCCACAGCTGCTGCAGTGCCTCTCTCTTTATTCTTCTCCAACACTGGTTTAATTGCAGATGTACAAATTTGGCTTGGTCCTCCTTCCTTTACTGGGACACCAGCTCAGCATCCCAACTGTCAGCTATTTCACCTAGCCAAGAAACCTTCACTATCTGCAAATTCCAAACTCTGATCAGCAATCGGATCTGAGCTGACCCAGAACTCCATCGATCTGCTGTGATTGTCCTAAATGCTAAATACATCTTGTATTGACCAACATCTGAATGTGTTCTACTGTACCTTTAATGAAAGAAATTTCTGCACCAGACAGAAATGACTCAAATCTGAGTCAAGTTGTTGTCCTCTCAATATAGGAAGTTGTATTTAAATAAGTGGTAACATAAACTCGAACGGTATCAGAAACAGATTAGGTTAAGGAAAGCAGAACTAGATAGACTGATGTTTTATTTTTCAATTCTATTTAGAGATCAATGGCTAAAGATCAATGCTGCTTGAAACAAGAAAAGCTTAATGATGGCTGGTGGGACAAAGAAAGGAAATCAAATGGAGGAGGAGAGCTAACAACCTTGAAACAAAAACCTGGTAGGAAGTTAAACAAAGAAACACTGAGGATTGGAAGTGAAAAAGGAGAAAATGGATTTTAGATATGGATATAGAATATACCAAGTGGAAAAGACACAAAAAAGGTAAACAAAGAGGAAGGAAGGAAGGAAGGAAGGAAGGAAGGAAGGAAGGAAGGAAGGAAGGAAGGAAGGAAGGAAGGAAGGAAGGAAGGAAGGAAGGAAGGAAGGAAGGAAGGAAGGAAGGAAGGAAGGAAGGAAGGAAGGAAGGAAGGAAGGAAGGAAGGAAGGAAGGAAGGAAGGAAGGAAGGAAGGAAGGAAGGAAGGAAGGAAAACAAGTGACCTGTACAGAAATAGGATCACAGGATGACAGGCTAATGATGCTTGGGAGGGACCTCTAGAGGTCTTCACCCCGGCCTCCTGCTTAGATCAGGTTCTGCTGTAGAGTCAGACCATGGGGTGACCTCCCAGGAGCTGCAGAGGCTGCCCTGAGGTCCCTCGAAGCCTTTGCTTTCCCAGTGGAAACAGAGCAGTTCTCTCAGCACCCCTTCAAGGGCAGGAGCTCCATACCCAAACACCTTGCTGAGATCTCCTAAACTTGCTCCAGTTTGTCATTCCCAGTTCTGGGGAGCCAGAATTGGATGCAGTATTCCAGATGTGAGCCTGTGAATGCTGATCTGGGTGGGATGGACACCTCCCTCAGTCTGCAGGCTCACAGATGCATCCTGTCCAGACTGAGATCTACCAACACCCCCAGGTCCTTCCCAGCAGAGCTGCTCCCCATCCAGCTGTGCCCTGGTGTGCCCTGGAAGCTCCTACCTCTAAAATTTAAGGAGTGGCCCTTTGATACCACCTTACATGAGGCCAGCCTGTAATGAGCCCCATGGAGATGTACCAGGCTCTGAGGGCTGGCCTGCAGCTTCTCAGAAATGGCTTAAGAATATTTGCCAGACGGCTCTTCAGGTGTGTTTTGAAAGCAAAGCTTTCAATAAAAGAGAAAATAACAAATAATACAAAACCAGAAGCTGTGCACAGTGCAGAGAAACCTCCAGCACTGGCTAAGACACCCCAAAAAGCCCTGAGCACCTTCTTAAGTAATTGATGCTTTAGGAGGGCTTTTGGCTTGGTGCCCCATAGAAAGGAGCTACATTTCTGAGGAACAGCTACAGAGACCAACAGGTGCCTCTGTCTTGGCACTGAGGTGAGATGGGCATGGAAGATTCTAGTTTTTCTTCCTTAAAACGTTCCTGAAACCCTTTTCCTTATTTGGAAACATCCACTTGGGTGTGGATGCACTGCAACAGCCCTTCAGCATTGCTATTTCCAGGACAACGCCAGGAATAAACCTGATTAACCCCACACTGTTATTCATTACTCTCTCTTCTGCTTCCATATCACTCCATCATCCCAGAAGTGAAAGGGAGCAGTATCCACAGACTGGATTTATGAGGTGTCTGGGAGCTGAAGTCTCTCTGGTAGTAATGAGATTTTGAATCTTAAAGGCTGTTCAGAGCTTTGGTGCCCGGGCTTATATTACCAGTAACAGAAGAGAAATATTGTAACACAAATTTTTCCAGAGTTGAGACTGTCTTACTTAAATATCCACACTGCCATTTTCTTGTAAGATTTAATGGATGATGAGCTGGTACTGGATAGTCTTCTAGCACTAATAAAAAACATTTAGGGTTTGTTTTTCTTCTCAAGGCAAAAAAGTATTCCAGAGTTAGAACAAAGCTTCTCACCCCAAGCCCTGTTGATTGCCCTTGCACTGCCCTTACACTGTTGATCTGTAAACCTCCCAAAACTTCTGGGTGTCCCACGGCTGCCAAACCCTCCAGCATCACTGGTTTCCCTTCCTTTCAAGGAGGAAGATGCTGTGCTTCCTTTCTTTTGGTTGACAATCACCAGGGTCTTACACAGTACCCATACAAACTACAGTGATTTAACAGCAAACAGAGCTGAAAGGGAGGAGGTGCAGGGAGTTCTTTGCATGACTTTTGTATTTGCTATGAGTTTTATAGGGCCCTGAGAATACATGGAGAATATCTGCTCCCAAGCTAATGGAAAACCAGTGAATTTCCTTGTATTTGGGAAGGCACAAGGTCTAAAGGATATCTCATTGTCAGACAGAAAAAAGGAAGAGCCATTCTTAGTGGCTTGGTGGAAAAATGTTCAATCTGAACATTTTGAGGAACATTTATGAGATTTCCGATGGTGAGTGTGCAGCTCCCACCTTGGCTCTGAGCTGAACAGGTAATTTACAGATGAAGTGTTCAGGCCATGATTTTGTCTCCAAAGATGTGAGAATCATGGACTGTGCACTTTGCCAGTGATTCTTTCAAAAGCAATCTCCAGAGCAATGCAGATGGTGCTTCACAGGTTAAAACAACTGTGCTTAGTGGGGAAAAAGCTCATTTTCCTGAGCATATCCACCCTTGCTTTGCTATAAAATTCCCATGTGATTATCAAGTGCTTTATGGATAACCCAGCCCACCAAAGAAAGATGGTCCCTCTCTTCCAGAGATATAAAGAGGAGGTCTGAAGTTCTAAAAAAAATTGTAGTGATTTAAACTTTGTGGCATTTTATCTTGTGCTGTACCAGCAACACACTGTAGGGAGTTCATGAGGGAATTTTGCCTCTTTCCAAATGAAATGTTGTTTTTCCTTCCACCCTTTCTGGAGCATTATGTAGATTCTTCTCTGAGAGATGTTATGTCCTTTCTGACAACAATTACCATCATGTCAAGAGCCCTGGAGATCTTAAAAGCCCATTTGAGTCTGCTGCCATGATAATTTGAATATTTTTAAACTGCTCATGGATTTGGTACACATTAGCTTGGAAGCTGTTTCTTCAGACCTTATGCATATTGACCGTGCAGTGGGTGCTTTTCCTATCTGCTCTTGGAATTTTAAAAGTACAGGCCATGAAAGGGTTTCACATTAAAGAAAAGGGCAAAAATAGGAAAATGTGTAGTTCCCATGTAACAGCCAGGCTGCTGCAGGTGTATTCCTCTGTTGCAGCTAGACTTGTGAGATCTGAAGGAAACTTCAAGATGAAAATTGGGCCCAAAAGACAGGCTCAAAATTAAATATGCTCTTTAATCAAAAAACCCTCTTGACTAGTTTTGTATTTAACTGCAAAGAGAGATTTCCTTGAGTATGTTAAAATGCATACTCTGCATCATTCAGATAGAAAGTGCCCAAATTTGAAACACAAAAAACTGTCATGGAAGCATTTGAAAGTTGAAGGGCAGAATGAAAAATCCTACCCCCAAATCCAAAGAGCTGAACAGCCAAAGGCACTTTTCAAACCACGATATTTTCCGACAGAACCTACATTAATGCTGGCTCTTTATCCAGTTACCTGGCCAAAAACCCAAAAAGGTTTTGTACTTTTCTGCTCTAATGTCAAACTTTGCTACTGTGCTCTAATCTCTGTTGGGACACTTGAGGCAAAGAAAGGAACAAACATCCTCAAATGAACTTGCAGTGTCACAAAAGTGCTGTAAAGAGCCATTTCTCTTTCCCATTCCTGTTGGAGAGGGGTCCCAAGGCTTGCAGGATGTGCTGCAGCCCATCAGGGCTGTTTCCATTTGTACCTTTGGCAGGAGTGCAATGAGTTGTCTGGGCACTGCCCTCTTTTTGGTTGGTAGCCTCAATCTGACACTCCAGATGTCCAAACTGCTGGTCAAGGTGTTGCTAGAGGTTGTTGTGAGTCTGTGTGGGTCTGGAGCAGCATGGGATCAGACACTGGGAATATTTCATCCTTTTTTAATGCAATGAAGACATTTGCTTCAAAGGGCTTTGTCTTTCTTTGTTGTTCTCTTTCCAAACCTTCCCGGCAGCATGGGAACTCTTCCTGCACATTTCACTGGTTGGTCCTGACCCTTGTGAATCCATCTTAAGTTTACAAATGGATGTATAGAGGCTAAAATAATGAAACTCTTGGTAGCAACAAATTCTCGTTGCAATCTTGCGGTTAAACAAGCTTTCTTTTGGGAAATAATGTTTTGATGAAAACCAGAAATTTTCGTGCCTCACAAGGAGTTGCTGATTTTAATGAGATCACATCCCTCCAGAAAACTTCTGAAAGTAAAAACTGATCTGCTTTGAATATGTCAAAATAAAGATTTTAATATAAAAATATTGTTATGCCTTTTCATTTATATTAATTCAAATATTTCTATGTTATTTCAAGTCTGTCATAAATATTACTCAATAGATTCTGTTAGGAAGATGTCAAGTTACACTGTGAAACAGAGCCAGAAATAGCACAACACTTACATGTTTCCTGACCTTTTCAGTAAGTTTTAAGTACAGTTGCTACTGAGTAGAGATTGAACTGGAAAAGCACCATGAAGCCTTTCAGAGTGTTTCTCATTTAATCAAGAAGAAAAGAGCAGTGCTGGAAGCACTACACAAGCAATAGCTGATTTTGATAGTCTGGTGTTTACCTGGAACACTTTTTTAACATATAAAAAATCATATTATTTTATAAAAAACACTGGAATTTTAGTAGGTGTGGGGTTTTTTTGTGTTTTTTTGTTTTTTTTTTTTTTTTCCCCACAGCAGCAGACTTCAGTATTTCAGTTATTTCTCCTGATTCAGAAAGAAAAGAACTCTTCAAGCTTTGGTGTTTCAAATAAACTCAAAATCCCAACAAAGTCTAATAACTATCAATTTCCTTTCTCTTAGATTGGTTATGTGCATATTTGACATCTGAAATGTTCCACAGTCACCTTTGCAAATAGGATCTGGAGACCTTAGGTAGGCAGGGCTGTATTTACATATAGAGCAGACAAGCTTTTAAGGGGACCATCATCAGAATTCTCATTTTCATGCCAAACAGACGAACTCAGAGGCAGCGCCTCACTTACACACAGAGGAGAGGGCAGGAAAGGCAGGGCTCAGCTCAGAGAGAACCTATTAAACGTTAACAAGATAAATTCAGGATGTTCTGGACTTCTCTATCTGTGCAGTTTTATGTATGTGTGTAAAGCCTTTTATAAAGTGTAAATATGAAAGTACGTATGGGGAGAGTTTTCCTGTAGTCTATCCTAGTTCTAAACGTGAAATAAGTCTTTAAATAAATGAAAACATAAAGATAAACCTTCCCACTGTGGAAAACTGTAATAGCCTGTATTTTGAAAGACAAAAATATGAGTCATGTTTCTGACAGGGCTTTAAAACTTTTGTATTGCTCCAAAAAGGTCAAAGTTGGCGTTGTTTGAAAGAAAATCAGTGCTTTTTATTCTGTCTGCATTTCCATTGCATTTTTAAGTGTGTGAGGTGATGTGGGATTTTGCAGGGATTTATCTGCCCAGATTTGGCTGAGCACAACTGATAGTTCCTAATGATTTTGGGAATAACATTTTAGGCCAGTTTCTGCCCAATATCTGCTCCTTAAGATTGAGGTCTTAAACCTCTTCAGTGCAGACAAAAACAAAAACATTTCCCCCTAATGGAAATTTTTAGCTCAGTGGGATCCTGGTGGAGAGTTTTGAAATAATTTTGCAGTTTTGTAAAGGTAGTATTCCAGAGTAGTGAGGGGAAGGGACACAGAATGCATTAGACTTAATTATGCAGTTAATTCAACTCTAATCTTTTTTTCAGTAGGAAGCAAGCTGCCATCAGAAAATGTCAAGTTGTTGCACTCCAAACCTTTCCTGGGAAGGCACTTGCTTTGAGCACTAGAGCACTAGAGCACTAGAGACAGATCTGTTGGTGTCAGGGTGGGTTTCTAAGAAGGACACTGAAAGACTTTGTCCCTTTCTAAGAAAATCCAGGAGCTCTGGGAATGGACACAGTGTGTGTGACAGCAGGGTCAGCTCTCCAGTGCTACACACTTCTTAAATTAAACCCAAATTAGCCACAGGTCTGGCACTTAAACTCTTCCTGTGGTGAACAGATTTGGGCATTTGATGTGGAGCTGTCAGAGCCTGACCCGGATTCACCACGAGGGAACCTTTCCCCTAGGGCTGGTACTCACTTAAGCTCTGGGTTTGCCCAGGGTAACATCCCTATACAGCCTTTGTTTTACCTAAAAACTGACCCTAAAGTATTGAGGTGGCAGAGGAGACGTTTCTTCTCAAGATCTGAAATTTATTTCAAAGGTAGCTGAGACTCAGGGAAATTCTGGTGAGGATACATTCCCACCCAGGGTGAGCAGATACAGTAAACAGAGAGGGTTTTGAAATTTTTCCAAACAATAAACAAAAATTCTTTTCTTCCTTTCTTCTCCCTTAAATGACAAACAAAGGCCATTCATAATGACAAGCAAAATGTAAAAACTTCTGTGACTTTCCCCAGGCTGGAAAATGGGTCAGCAATTCAACTTCTATAAGAATGCAACGTTCGTGGCTCCCAGACTCCTCTTTACCTCCCTACGTTGTGTTATTTGTTTCCCTTGCATACTGAAAATGCCCTAAAGTATGAAAAGGAACTTTTAAAAACAACATGTGTTCACATAATGACAAAAATTGGATTGTTTAGAATAGTTTTAAAATTATTAACTGATAGATAAAGATTAGCCTCTAACTGTTAATAGTGTTCAGAAGTAGTTCAGAAACATACCTTCAGCAATGAAACCCCTGCAGCTTGGAAAGGGAAAATGTAAACAGGTAGGCAGTTTAATAAAATAAAATAAATAAAAAAGCAGTGGCATCTAATTTACATCTTATTTACACACAAACAAACCAAAATATTACACATATTAATTCTTTTTTGCATCTTTAAGAAGGTGTTCTAGTAATTTTACTTTGAAATTTACTTCAAGAAATGACCTATTGTACTAATACCTGATGTCTATGTAACTTTCAGCACAACTGCTTCCATTTTTAAAAACAATCATCATTGTAATGGCTTGAATGTAACAGGAACATAAAAGCCCAATTCATGAAAATAGACTTGCATTTGTCTCAAGGTGCTTGCATCAAAGTCAGGCTCATATTTAAGACTCTCTTTGGACAAGATCTTTTCTGTGTGTAGTTCAGGATGCAGATTTCTACAAGGAGAATGAGAAATCTAATAAGAGAATCCCAGCAAAATGAGAGTGATAAGGAACCAAATTTTGCAGACGAAACCAATTTTGTTTTGCCTCTAAGTGTGTTCAGGAGCTGCTTTTCCTCTGAACTCAGTGACAAATGCCTTGTTTTAACGGATCTATTCACCTCCTTATTAGCAAAAGCGACAAAACCCAAACAGGGCTGCAGCTATGAAAAATCACAGAGTAACTGCATTTGTAAAATATCAGCATGGGAGATGTTCAGGGAGCCCTTCCTGCCCTGCAGGGAGATGAGGATGGCTGGGTTTTGCCTGTGCTGCTGCATCCCCTGCCAGTGTTCCAGCTGCTGGTGTCTCACCACTCCCAGGTTATCCATCTTTACATAACTTTCTCCTGGATGTCTGGCTGACATTTGCTCAGCCTTTCTCAGGTGCTGCTGAGACTCAAACAACACCTGCCACACAAGGTGTGTTATTAAGCTCATTAACATTAATATCCATCTCCCATGAGCCTCATCTGACACACATGGGAGTGTGTGGACATGCTATAAACCCAAGGGGATTAAAACTGGAAATTTATGTTATGATCTATTGTGACACCAAGAAAGTGGAGTTTAAGGAGTAAAGATGATCCACCATTGCTAAAAAATATCATCCCAACCCTTGTTCCCCCAGAGCTGGCCTTCTCCTCACCTCCTGAGGATTCAACTCTCATTTCCATAATATTGTGCAGATGTCCTCCATGATTTGAGAAGGATGCATGTAGTGTTTATTATTGATGTGTCTTGGAGATGCAGACCAGCATGAGGAGCAGGAGTGCTTTGTTTACTACTTAATGGCAAAGTGGTTGAATTCTAAAAAGGGCACTGTTGTTATTATTTAAAGATGAGCAGAAAGCAGGCAGCAAAGAGAAACAACCTACTCTGAATTCTGCACTGTCTACAAGACAGTAATAACCTTCTGCCATGGAAGAGAAATTGAGGTAATTAATGCCATTAAACTCCTGTTAGTAACAGCATCCATTTCTTTCCATTCCTGCCACTGTTTAACACCATGAGGCAACACCTGAGCATGGAGAATGGCAGATCCTGGGACAATTTCACAGGAAATGTAATGGAATTGCTGTGGTAAAGTTCTGAAGATGCAAAACAAATGTGTGTGGTAGCAAAATGCCAACTCATCCTGAGCCCACACAGGCTAATTTAGTGCCTTCTCAGCTTTGTGTATAGAAAGGATCAGACTTCTGTGGGGAAAAAAGAAAAAAAAAACAAACCATGCAGCTATCAAAGAGATAAGAAAATGAGAGAGCTTTTTGAAAACCCAATCTTTGCAAACACTTTATCTGCAAAATCTATTAGGTTCTTATTGCAGCAAATACTCTTAGGAAGAGTGCCTCAATTTCATATAATCCTATAAATAAGGACCATTACTGCTCAGTGAATTTCTCCCTCTGGTGGGCACAATGTGATAAACAAAAGCTAATATTTCAATCAGAAGATAATCTTTCTATTAGCCGGAAAAGTAAAGCCTGGAAAACCCCATTGCTCAGGCAAGGGTTTGTCTGAATGAGCTCCCCAGTGTGAGGCTGAACGCTCCAGGACTCAGGGGCAGAGAGCTCTCAGTGCCTGTGTGAACAAACCCTGCAAGCAGCTCTTCCCTGAACACCTCCAGGAGTGTAGGGCTCACTTTCCCACCCTCACTGAAACCAAAAAAGAGAATATCTTTCTTCTCAGAACAAAACCAAAACCCAAACAAAACCCCCCACTGACAAAAAGGAACAATGCCACAGTTTCTCTTCCTTTTGGTCTGAACAAAGTGATGTTTTTGTTCAGTTTTGGGACACAGCTTCAATTTGTCTGCCTTGTGACCATTTAAGCAAGAAGGAAGCAGTGCATGGACTGATGATAACCTGAGGGGGGAATCCTGCCTAGGAGCCCAGGGAATCCTAGGAACCACCTGCAGAGTCAGGAGCATATCATGAAAAATAAAATTAGAGTCAGTTAGAAGAGTATTTCAGCAATTTTTAGAAGTGGCATCAGAGAGTAAAGGAAATAAAGATGTTAATTACACACTTTGGCCTGCTTCAAATTTCCTGTCTAGCTGAGTCTAAGTAATCAACTTTCACAGCATTCATTAAGGCTTTGGCAATGAATTCATACTGTGAGAAAAGCACCATAAACAAGCTACCAGAAAAATTATTTATTTCCACAGAGGGCCAGACCAGGGGGAAACGTCAGAAAATGTGATGAAGACAGGGCCTGAACTCTAACAGGCAGATAATTCTCCCAAATTGGCTCTCTGTACCAACAATAACTTCAGCCTCTGTTTAAATATGACAGGATTGATCCAGCCAGTGCTAATCCCCCAAATCCCTTCTTCTTCTGCAAACTGCATGACAGCTTAGTGGCTCCAAGTCACTTCTCAGCCAGCAGG
This sequence comes from Acrocephalus scirpaceus scirpaceus, assembly GCA_910950805.1. Classification (NCBI taxonomy): domain Eukaryota; kingdom Metazoa; phylum Chordata; class Aves; order Passeriformes; family Sylviidae; genus Acrocephalus; species Acrocephalus scirpaceus. The sequence continues at coordinate 12,446,251 of OU383785.1, forward strand.
ACACAGCAAGTGACTGTTTGATTGCAGCCAGGTAAAATACACTGAATTATCCAGGGCTGCTCTCCCTGCAGCCAGCAGGGCTGTGGCAGTCACAGGGTTCCTTCTGGGCTGTCCTGTCACCTGTGTCCTCCTCCCTTTCACCCTGTGCCTCTCCCCCAGTGCCAGAATAACAAGAAAGTCCAGTCTCTGAGAGGTTTGGGGGATGTTTTTGTAGTTTATCAGTAAACCTGGGGACTGGAGTATTATTTACAACGTGTGAGGGAAGGTGCAGTGAGTTGGCTCTGGAGTTCACCCCCGCTTCAGCCTAAATTTATTTGTGTCTCCAACAGACACATTAAATACAGTTCAGTCCCACCAGCCTAAAGCATAACCAGGAGGAGCCATCAGGTAAAACATTAATGGTTCTAAAATTTATTTGTTCTTCAAGGAATATCTTCATAAAGAATCCCAAATGGGACTTGAACTTGACATTGTCAAAAGCTGGACTTCCTTTAGCCAGATTTTTTTCGTTAATATCTCAATTAGAGGTCTTTGGTTTTGTATTACACCCCAGATTTGTGAACATGGTGAAACACAGATCACTGCCCATCAAAAAAAAAAAATCCCTTTTTATCAAGCTGGTGGCTTATCAGACTTTCCCTTTAACTTCCCTTTTGTAGAAGAAACAAATTAATTTCTTTCCATTTTACACTGCAGCTTGTCTTCCCCCAAACTCTACCATTTTCATAGTATTGAGCAGTTAACAATTATCCTGTAATTTCTGCAATTTATAAACTGCTCCACAGCAATCACCCCCAGTGTATTAATAGAGGGCAGCTTTATGCACTATTGATTAAAATTTAAAAAGTATTTCAGAAGACCATCTGTGGACAGCAGTATCAGAGTAGAAAAGATCTTAATTTCATCATAAATATTTTTAAAAATTGCTTAGGAATCTCCTTTCCTGGTCAAATAGTAACAGATTTCATGATGGCAAGAGCGGAGTCAGTAGGAAGATGTTGGTTGTCCAGCAGGCACATGGGTAACTCTGTCCATTTCCACAGCCCCCACAGAGATCATAGGGTGGAGCTGGCACAGAGGATGCCCACCCTCCTGTCTGTCCTTTTTCTGAGTGGGGAGTGGAGAGATCTGTGAGGACTTGGGGCATCCTCATTTTCATCTGTGAAGCAAAGGAAAAAATCAACCTCTGTCTCCAGATAACGCCCCCCAGAAACACAAAAACTATCTCAGAATACCCTAATCATGGCATTGGCAAATGTTTCTATTCTTTTTCAAATCTTAATTGGCTCCCTAGAGCCTGTCCAACTTCAGAATAAATATAACCCCAAACAAAAGGGAAAAAAAACCAAACAAAAAATCTCAAAACTCAGAAAAGTTGGGAAACAACTTCAGCCATTTTTAGAGCTCAAAAATATTTACTAATTCCTGCGCAGGTCTGCTATCAATACCTTTAGGCAAGACATCTTTCCTGGAGCTGTGCTGCCTCAGCCTTTGGTCACACTCCACTGATCTTTCCATGCATGCAGTTCCCCTGAGAACTGAGGATGTCCAGGATGAATAACAGAAATATATATGTGAGTGTATTTATGTGAGTGTTCCCAACTCTTCAAATGTAAATAGAATGTGCCATAAGATGCAGATAAATTAATTCTTTTAAAAACAAAGCCTGACACTGGCAAAAACTACAGAAAGAAAGTCGAGGCAATGTGTGAAAACCGAGGTTCACTTTCTTAGTAAAAATTTGTAAGTTTAATAAAAATAAAAAGAGACAACTAGGAGACAGACAAGCAAAATAGTTGATGGCCAGGTGCCTGGCATGCAGCCAGAGAGCACAGCTGAACTCTGAAAAACTCTCCTTTAACTGTACCAGTTTGTTACATATTCAAAAAGACCCTAATGCATTATTCAAACATTCCTCATGGGTTTGGATATTCTCTTGGTTTTGGAACCCCTAACCTGCCCCATTTCACCAAATTAACATTTAATTACTCCTTGCAGATAAAGTTCTTGGTGGTGCCTCTTGGTCCTCTCATGTCCCATTCTTCTGATCACAGAGGATCAATAAATTCTTCCTTGGAACCTTGAGAGTTTGTTATCTTCCTCCAGATAATCCAAGAACGTGGGGAATTTCTTGATCATCTTTCCTTATTCTTCTGGTTTGGTTACTAAAAGCTATAATACTAAATTATATCACATCGTTTCTATTTAATATTATACTACAACCTAAAAATATATACATCCATCACATCACCATTTCTGAGCCCTGTTAATAGTGGAAAACAAAAGAAAATACAGTAAAACTTTCCCACATTATACATACAGCAGTCATTTTAATATTTGAGAAAAGCCAACTTTATAATCTGCATTTATAACACAATGACTCAGCCCTGATGAGCAGGGCTGGGGTGGGCAGCAGGGGAGCTGTGGCCCAGCACATTCCCCCATGGTCACTCACACTGGGGATCCACTGCTGCTGGAATTACAGCACAGCCAGCCTGGGGCCAGCCATGGAGAGATTAATGGCTAATGGGCACATTGTTCTGAATCATTCTGGGTTAAACAGGCTGGAAATGTGACCAGCTGAGCTTCCCCGGTGGACACAGAGATTGCTCACCACGGGGGGAGGAGGAGCAAGACAGAGATGCATGTGCAGAGAGGAGCACAGCTGTGGCAGGTTTTGGGGGATCCTTTCCATCCTGGAAGGCACTGTGTGGTTTTAAATGTATTAGACAAATTGTAAGGAAGGAAATAGTATTTCAAAAAACATCTAAAAAAAGTTAAAATATTTAGACAAAGAGTTATTTGGGACTATATCTATTAATTATGCAACTACTATAAAATGGGTGTTTCCAGATGAGCCAGTGCCCTACAGCCAACACAATGCATCTGTCTGTGGTGCAACACCACTTTCAGGAAATATTAGCTGGGCTGCTGCTGTGAGGTTCAGACTTTTTAATCAGCAAATCATTTTCTTCCAGTCGTGTGCTGCTGTGCTAAATTGCGGTGCTGAATCCAGAGAAAATTCTCAGGGCACTACATGTATGGATTGGAAATTGAAGGCTTCCAGTCTCAGTAATTCCTTGATCAATCAGGATAACAGAAAGCCCTGGTGATTCAGAGTCGGTACAGAGTGAGCACAATATCCTGTTCAAGTACAACACACCCAGACTTACCCAACCCAGGATGGGTTGTTACCGGTTTTGCTCATTAAAATTGCCCCATCAAGAAGAGGAGCATTTACCATTTGTACTGGTTTGAAAGCAAAACCAGTGAGTGACTCCAAGTCAGAAGTACAATTAATTAGAAAGAAAATAAAAACAAACAAAAGTAAAATAAAATAAATGCAATAGTACAAAAGAGCACTGACAGAGTCAGAATACAACCTGACACCCTGTTAGTTAGGGTGGTGGTGGCAGCCCAGATGAAATGGTCTTGTCAAAGCAGTGATCCTGTAGAAAGCTCTGGCAGCTTTTGTCCTCTGTGAATCCAGTGGGTAAGGGCCCCCTGTGCTGTCCCAAATCCCAGATTCTATCCAGGTGGGAATGCTTGGCTCCTCCCCCTGGGCGGAGCATCTCCCCATGGGCTGATCTCATTCTCTGAGCCCTGCAGTGGCTCCTTGCTGGCCCATGAACCAGAGACAGCTCCCGCAGGGAGTTCCCCATGAGCCATGGGCACGGCATTGCTGGGCCATGGACAGGAGAGAAGGGAAACACTGCCCCAGCTGGTTTCAACAGCTCATGGAGATGGGGATGGAATACAGACTTTGGGCACATCTTACATTGTAACCTAGGACACCATTAGAGCCCAACTATTCAGTGTGTCTTTACAGTGTAATTGCATTAATCTGGCTACTCCTCTCACTGTTACTGGACATGCAAATTGCCAGATCCACAATTGTCCAGGATCATGGCTTTACAAGATGGTACAAGTATAATTTTGTTTGATTCAAACTGAAATAAATACTTCTGTCTCACCAGAAACAGCAACTAAAAGAGGTTTTTCATATTTTCTAATTCTAGAGGTTTAGAAAACCAACAGTGGGAGCTAAAAACAAAGCATCAGCTCCATGATCAAATCCAGAGGGAGAAGCTCTTCTTTCCTTCAAATTAATAGCTCAGTACAGAGGGCCTTTTCTTAGCTCAGTTCAATTCCCACATCATCCTGAGACAGTCTGCCCCAACAGCTCCTGCTTCCACAGCCTGTGAAATATCCCTTAATGAGAGTTTGCCAGTCTAACCCACTAAAAACCTCCCATTTTTCCATTGATTATTGAACCATTATTTTTAGCAGGAGCAAGTGTTCTCAACGTTTCCTTCTTTGTTTGACTATACAGGCAAAAGCACTCTTAACACTAAAAACCCAATAAATATTTATTTAAAGTAATAATTCATAGAGCAACCCATGCTTTTTAGGTTATCAAAATGGATACAAGAATCTAATTTTAATGCAAAACAAGAAAAAGTGTTCACATAATTTACTTACCAGAAAGAAGAAACACATACTGGGTTTTGAAGTAAGAGAAGAGAATTTCCTGGCAGATCCAGTTCACTGTCAGAGATCTGTTAATAAAATCACATTCCTGGGTGTCTAAGGCAACACATCCCCTTCCTGTTCCATACTTGATTCTCACACCCTGACAGAAGGTTTATTTGCTGCTTTTTCAGAGCCTTCAGTCAGGTTGTTATTTTGTTCTTCCTAAGCTGAAAATTCAGGATCTGGAGGTGCTGGTGCCACTTCCAACCTGAACACAATCAGGGGCTTTTTTGTTATGGACAATCAGATCCTTCCCCTCTTAAGAATCCTTACTTTTATGTTCTCCTTATTTATTTGATAACAAATAAACATTTAGCCTTAAAATTAATTCTCCTAGCTCAGGTATTTATTCCTTAGCTGAGCAATATTAGTCCACAGTGACAGCTGTAGCAACAAAGTAAAATCTGTATTTCTCAGAAGAAATATCTTTTTAAAATTTTCCCCAAAGGCTCCAAATTTGCTGGCAATGAAATATTTTCAATGTTTTGTCCTATGGAAATGGAAGTTAATCACTGTCTTCTTAACTCATAAACCCAGGACTGCAGTGGGGCCACTCACAGCTTCTCAGCAAACCTCCCACCCACGCCTTCAGACTGTGCATTAATTCCAGATTGCTGCTGGATGTGAGAATGCAGCTGGGACAGTGATGCAGAAAGGGCTGGAGGCTGTGCCCAGGTTTTGTGCAGGTAAGGTTCAGTTTAGGTATGGTACTCACAAAGCAACTGAAATAAATCTCCATTTCCCCCCAAACCTGATTTAGCTGAGGGGAGAGGAGGAATGGCCACACCAGGTAGCTCAGCTGCTCTACCTTGGCTCAACACAAGCCCAGGAAGATGTAAATAAATTCAGTCCACAGGGGGGAAATCATTGCCTGGACTGCTTGGGGCTACTGCTGGCTTTTGTCTCTCCAGCAGCACTGGAGAAATTGTGAGAATTAATCAGTGTTTCCTGATTATTTCTCACCATTCCTGCTAAAACCTTTCATTCCTGCCCACTTCTTTTTGGACATAGTGTGAAAAGTAGTAGAACAGCTTTTTAAAATTGTATTTCAAGCAATTGACTTTCTGGAAGGCTGAGAACAGCGAGGCCACTGTGCAGTGGCAGCACCAGGGAGCAGATGGTGACACTGATGCCAGTTACTGACAGGGATGAGGCTCCTGCTCAGTGATGTCTGTGGAGATGAGTGATTTTACACACAGAAAAATCTCCCTGTGCAATCTGTTACCCTTCTGTATATTCATTTCATTCCATACAACATCCAACCACTTCTGCTGTAGCTCCCTGAATCTTTTTGCCATTATAAAAATTTCATTTACATCGTCTCGTGCCTGTCACTCCCTCCTGCCCTTAACTGGCTGGTGGAAGGGAACAAGCTGAAAGTACAGCTCAAGTTATTTCAGTGGCTCTGACATAAAGGGTGCACAGGTGCCAGGGCCCTGCTCTGGGAAGGACAGTGAGATCACATCTGCCCTGTCACTGTCGGGAGCTGCTGCCCTGCTGCAAGGTGCTGCAGAATGAACATGTGCTGCTCCCTGAGCTGGCACAAACCCTCTCCAGAGGGGCTGGAGCTGGTCCTGCAGAGCCAGACGTGCAGAGGTGACACACAGCCAGCTCTGCCATCTCCTACAAACACACAGGCAGAGGCAGAGGTGGGAGAGCTGCTGTAGGGTGACAGGGCTGAGCTGTCAGAGCCCTCATCCTGTCTGGGTCTCAGGACACCTCAGGAAATGAAACGCCACCCTGGAATACCACCTGTGAGACAGGCTGGGACAGGGGAACACCACATTTTCCAAACAACATGGTTTTCCAACACTGTGGCTTCAAGTCATATATTTCCTTTAAGGGGAGAGAAGAACAGGCAAGTTCAATAAAGGCTCTTCAAGAAAAATGAAAATACACTCTGATCAAATTTTAGATCAATTAGAAATTTTCTCTGATCTGTAAGGAAAATATTTGATTTCGAGTTGCTTGTCCTAATTAGGTCAAATTTTAATGGAAGAACTAAATTTTTTAAAAAGAAGAAGAGAACAAAACTCATGCTGGTTTTGATGTTGAAGCAAAACACTGTGGCATTGGCTGGTGAAATATCCTAATGCTCCTCCCTCCCCAGCCAGCAGACAGATGGTAGAGCTGGGTTATGGCATCTTATGCATCATTGATGTTCACACATTTAGAGTGTTAAACCATGAAAGAAATGAGTTCAGATCCTGATACCTCGGTGACATGACACCACTGCAAATAAACAAGAGCAAACGTTAGAGTGAAGTTGATAAGATTATAAAGATTTTGAGATGCTGAACAGGGCACCCGTGGTGCATCCTGAGCAGCCATGGGTTTCAGCAGGAGTCACAAATATTCTTTCAGTGCCAGTAATGAGAGGAAACAGTAGGTTAAAGAGTACAAAGATATTTAGAAATTATTTTCGATGTGTGAGTCAACAAGCCACAGAGTATTAACCATGGATGATCTTCATGGGCTGACTCTGGGCTCCCTCTCTGAGGGGAGGAATAAAAAACCCATAACTGCTGGTCCTGGCAGGGAAACTAAGGGAAAAGAGCAGCAGCAGCAGAGCAATAGGAGTCCCAAATGTGTGAGCTACTGTGCACATACACCTTCTCTGGGGGGAGCCTGCACAATCCTAGAGCATAAACAGCAACAGCTGCTGCATCCTCACCCTGCTCTGGCAAGTGGGAGCTCCTTCTTAACCCTAGGAGAAAGATTGAAAAGTATATATATATATGTATATATGTACACTTCTCAAAATATTTTTAAATGGGATATACGCACATACACATATATAGACATGTATATATATACACACACCATTTTTCCTAGCTGTTCCCAAGTTTTCAAAAGGCCACAGGGAAAAAAAAAAAACAAATAAAACACAACTAAATTCCTGTTAATCTTTTATAAAAACACATACTTTACAAAATGCCCCAAGTCTTTTGTAATATCTTGAAGTGATAAAAATAATTTTGTAGCAAACAAAACCACTAGTGGTTCCCAGCATTAACCAGTGATTTTCCAAGGCAAAAACCTCTGAAGACATAGTGAGAGGATGTCAAAATGAAGAATTTAGTTTGAAGTCTAACTGAGACAGTTTTAATTAGTAATGATGGGTTTGAATATGCTGAGTATAGCTGGACCCTGACTGTGTGCCTGAGACCTTTACAGACCAAACTTAGCAGCTCTCTGCTCTGTTCCCCAAGAGACAAGGCAATATTTGACACCAAGAGCTGCCATGGCTTAGCTGTTACCTTGCTGCATCACTTTAATATGGACCAAAATCCATGAAATTCATCCATGTCACTCCTTCCACCAATCAGTTTTAAAACTTCATGTGTTGATGCTGCCTGCAAAATTTTCCCTTGGGCATTTCCCACCGGGAAATGGATTCTCCTCAAACCCAGCAGCCCAGAAGGGCAAAACCCACGGAAGAGGAGCACTGAGTTGCCTGCAGGTTCTGAAAGGAGCCTTTGGCAGCGGGAGTTTGAGAAGCCAGGCATGGCTTGGGTTCCACCTGGTGGCCAGGAGACCACCAGTGATAGCCACAGGTGCCCAATGTCCACCTCGATGGCCACGGGTCTTGTAGAAGCATCCAAGGAGCGCGGTTGAGGCGCTGCCGGGAGGGTGAGGAGAAACCCCTGGTCTGCCCTGCAGATTTTCCTGGATTAGGCAAATACTGGGCATCACCAGCTCCTGAGTGGGCACCAGGCTGCTGCCAGGAGCATATGGGGAATGGGTCTCAGCATTCTCCTGTTTTTCCCCAAAAGTAGAACCCCAGGGAATTGTTGCCACAGGAATGTTCACCCCCAAAAACTCCTGGCAGGATCCTTCTGTAAGAAACTCCTGTCAAAGGAAACAACCAGCAGATGTCATTGTAGGATAAATTGTTTGAGAAACGTTATTCAAACTGCACCAACAAAGCTGAGATTATTTCACTGGTTCTCCAGCAATCCCATGCAGGGCATCGTTGGGACCGTACGTCCTGCTTTCCTTCACTCATAGTGAGAGGAACTGGAGAACCTGGATCACATTTATAGGCCAGATTTCTCAGTAAGTTAAAGTCAGAGCAAATAGCCTCACACTGCACAGTCCCAACTGTACAGCTTCTTTTTCAGTGTAATATTTTTGAATTTTCTTTTTTCCACTTTCTATGAAACATTACCCATGTGTACAGACATTTTGGTTCCCTTCCTGACCCTGCTGGGTTTTCAGCACCACTGTCACTCTCAGAAGAACATACATCAGTGTAAATCAAGCAATGACATTCAATATCAGTTTTTCGTTAAGAAAATCTTGGCCAAAATAACTTTGGTGTTAATTTTGACCTTCCAGCCATATCCCACAGGATCAGAGGGGATGGGGACATCCCGAATTTCCACCCTGACCTCCCTGCTGTGGGACACCAACATGGAGCAGCTCCTTCTGCTGATTCCAAGCAGCAGGACAGCAGGGCTGAGCTACAAACACCTTTCAGGTGCAGACCACCGTGGTGCCCCATTGTTCTCAGCTCAGAGCTCCCTCCCTGCCAAGACCTGGACTGCTGCACTCTGTTCCTCTGGGCTGTGGTTTCCCCAGTGACACAGAAACCTGTTTTATTGTGTGAAGTGAATGAGCATACATAATTAAAGCACGAGCAGGGAGCATCTCTGCTTTAGAAGAGCTTTTTTTTTATTGGCTCTGCTGGAAATATTCCTGCTCCAAATAGGAATTTGAGTTACTGACCACCAGAGGTCCTCTCCAGCCAACATTTCTCTCCTTCTACTCCTTTTTAATATTTGTTCCCCTCTTCGTTCAGGGGAAGAAACTGGAAAGCTAGAAACATTATTTTTGGCAGAGACGAGGAATTTTAATATTTAGGATTTTATGCATGGTATTTTGGATTCTTTTGCAGGTTGAAACCTGTGAACAGGAAGAGTGTCAGAGATAGCAATTATCAATATTCATATCCCGTTATGTAAGTGAAGGGAAAATGCTACTGAAGATGTGCCTGGCCTTCACGTCCAACAACTTTCTCTGATAGTCGGTGGGGGAAGAAGAGGGGAGAGGTGTTTATAAAGGTACTGCAGCCACATGAAGAGAACAAAGGAAAAATAAGGAATGTAATTCCTTATTAAAAAATATGTATTGACAATGTTCTTTTAGCCATTCTTACAAATAAGTTGAGGCCAGGCACTACATGTCCAGGAGTTCTGCTGGCTGCCACTCAAACAGCTGTCACTTAGGCTGCATGGGACAATATTTCCAATTTCCTTTTGACCTGTAAAACATCAGCACAGCACACGTTTGTCCTCAAGCCAACGTGGCCTTTCCCAATAAATAAAAATGCCTTTCTTTTGCAAGTTACAGGACACAATTTCTCTACAAACCATGGGACAGGCCCCTGGTTTTTTCTGAGTCACATCTTCACTAGGTGTTTGCAGGGAGCATTGGGATGTGGGAGAGCATCTCTCTCTTGAGCTCCAAATCCAGACCTAATAGTGACTTGTACACGTGCTGACGTGTTGGTTCCTTTTATCAGGAGGCAATATGTTCTACACAAACCCTTCCTGCTGAACAGTTCCTTGTAGCTCATCACATCCACCAGGGATCTGGGATGAGGCAGTGGCACCTCTCATGACATTTCACAGATGGTGACACGCCACAGAATTCAAGGAATAAAAATATTCCCTCTCCATTTTGCTGCCTGGGATCTGGCCTGATCTTATGACATTTGTATTTGTAGGTGAAAGCAGCTTTGAAATAAACATTATAAATATAATAAATTATAAATTATTCCTAATAAATGAATAATACAGCTAAGACATAATTACACACGGAGCCAAAGAAAATCAGAGTTGCAAACTTGAGCTCTGCAAAGCAAGGAAAGGTGTCCCTAAGCCAGCTCTGTTGGATCACACTGATAGGCATCATTAATTGCACAATTCCATAATGATTCTTCCACTGTCTCATCAGTTCACAGGATGGATGATGTTCCCTTAGCCAGCAGCTGTTCCTTGTTGTGTTTTCTCTTCATTCTTCAGTTTGTTGCCCTGTGTTGTTTATTGCAATGAATTACTGATGTGTTCTGAGATGAGGATTATTCCTTTTTTTACCTGAACTCCTAGAATCAAACAACCCTTTTCTTTCCTACCTTCCCTCTAGGAGTAAATAATCCAACAAGTTTACTTCCCTGCACTCTCTCCCATCTCCCCAGGCTGTTTCATTATTTCATTACCTGCACACATCTCTGCTTACCTTGGCTCCTGGTTCAGACTGTAAATGGCTTGGGATGAAACACCCTCATGCTTTGAGCTGGCCAAAACTGAGCAGTTCTTCAGCAACATTTGATGTTTCCAGCCTTTTCTGCTCACAAGTCTTTTGTCTTCCTTCTTGCAGGTCATTCTTCAGGCTTTTCAGTGAGCTCAGGGGCGCACAGGCTGGTCAGCAGGAAATCACACCAAGGATGGCTCAGGAAACTTGGAGGTGGATCCCTTGAGTGGAGTCATGCTAAGATGCAGCAGGCATGGGGAACCCAAACCATCCTGGCATCAAACAGAATTTCTCAAATGACACCATCCCAGAACTCAGAACCCACACTTTAGGGACTGGCCCTGTTGCTGTCCTTTTCTGTCTCTGATTCTTGCAGTCATCATATTTACACAAACACATTGGCCAAACTGGAAACAAAATCAGTAACAAAACCTCCAAATCCCTCCCCAAACCATGACAACCATTAAAAAAGCCCTTAGCCTCCTGTGAATAAGGGAGTTTGAGGAACAGAGATAATAAGCAGCCAGACCATCCTTTAGCTCTGTCTGTAGGGACACACTCACACAAAGTTGCTGTCTCAAACTAATTGCCTGTGCTGACTCATTCACAGAACCATGCTGGCCACAGCCTGTAATTATCATGTCATAATTATCACTTCAATAGCACAAAGAGTGCACTCTTATCTGATATGATAAAATAGTTCAATTAATTTTAAACAGAGGGAAACACTAGTACATCCTTAGAGCCTGGCCACAGAGACAAAGCAAGCTGTCAGAATCAGATTATTGATTTCATGTTCTCTCCTGGCTTTATTAATTTTTGCTCAGGCATTACAGTCACCACTTTTTATGCACTTAGGAGATTTTAATTTGGCATAATACAGGAGCAAAAGAGTAAGATTAGATATAAATTCAGGAGAGAGACAGCGATAATGGAGAGAGGTAAACTGTGTGTAATATTTACAGTGGAGAAAGTGGTGATTTCAGCAAGCAGCAGCTCTATCCCACTGGGAGAAAGGGTGACAAAGTGAAAAAGTAGAGAGGAATTGCCCAGTCCTTCAGGCTTTTCCTCATCTTTGGTGACATTGTGTCCAAAAAAGGATGGAGATTTTCCTTGGCCCTCCTTTTGTTGTTAATATATTAACAAAAACACTTTTTATTGTCTGTACTTGTATCTGAAGCAAGGGAATTGTAGAATGGACCAGAACAAAAGCACCCTTTAACGATGATAGTTCCAATTTTTCCAGCTTGATAGGTTTCAAAAGCAGATTCCTTTGGGCTTTTTCCTGTCATGTGCTCCAGGGGCAAATGCTGTGTGTCATGTCAGAGTGATTCTCTGCAATGTATCCTGATCACTCAAAGGCTTCTGTGCATTCAAACAAAAAGCCTTGGAATATCATAGGAAATCTAATGGGCAAGATTGTGGCAACATGATTTTTTTAATACCAGAAAACTTTCCAATGAGTACACTGTGTTACCATGGTTGCAACACATTTCACTGTTCCAGAACTATCGTCTGTCAGCGCTGCTCAAAATATAATAGAGCAGTCTAAAATAAATAGTTCTGAAAGAAATTGGGGTCAAAAAGTTAACCTTGGGGTTAAATTTAGGGTCAGCAATTTTTAATTTTTTAGTTTTTTAATGAGGAAAGTAGAGAAAGCCTTGTAAGGGGGAATCTGTATTGAAGATCCTCAAAACCCAGAAGATCCCAGGATCCATCTGCAGTGCAGATCCTGCCAGGCCCAGGAGGGAGAAGCCTGGAGCTCCTGGGCAGCATCTGCTCCTGTGCTGACCCTGGAGCTGCAGCCACCTCACCAAACTGCAGTGTAGTCATGCACCCCACACCCAAGTAAGTGTTTCCATATAGAGAAAAGTTTGGGACTCACCTCTTGTACTTCTTAGAAGGTAAAGAACCCAGAAAGTTCTTTGCTGTCTCGACAGTAACTGGCTCAGTGCCAGCACAGAGGCGTTGATTGGGCTTTAGGAGTGCACCTTAAAGCCTGGTGCTGATTTCATTGAGCCAGGGGCCAAAGAGCCCACCTGAACCATCAAATACTTAAGAAAGAGCACAAAGGAAAAAGGGCTTTTTAGGGTGTCTTAGCCAGAAGCTTCTCAGACACTCGTGCTCAGCTTTTCTTTTATTTCTGTAACATTTCATTATTTTTCATTTATTAAACCTTTTGCTTTTACAAAACACACCTGAAGAGCAGTCCTGCTAATTATTTAAGCCATTTCTCTGTAAGAGCTGGACCCTTGGAGGCATAGGAAAAATTCCTATACTCCAGGGCTCCTGGCAGCACAGGTAGTCAGAACTGCTGGGAAGGTGGCAGGGCACTGCTCCCTCCAGCCTCAGCTGGGCTCTGATAACAGCAGCACCATCCTGATGGGGTCACTGCAAACCCAAACTGTGGTGCCCTCCTCTGCTGGGATGGGGGACTGGGCTGTGGAGGTGGGTGAAAACTTTGTTTGTGGAGTAGTTATGAGATTTCAGAATTATAGCCAAAGGAAACTTCTGTAGTGACTGCACCTACCAGAGGACTTTCAACTGAGCATAGTCAAACTGTGTGAGGAAATTAGTTTTGCTCATAAAATGAACAGCTATTTATTTTCTCAGGGATCTTAAAAGGTGAGCCAAACCCATCCAAAGGCCTAGGGCAAGTTCTGCTAAACGAGGTGTCAGCAGGTCTTGGGACAATGAACTCCAGGAACCTCAGCATTTCCTTCAGAACATGACACACTTCAAAGTGGTTTGTGTTCCCTCACTACCCTCACCCTCCACACTGTGCCTTACAGTCCTCATTTCAATTCTCCTTGTACCACACCTTAGGTGGGCTATTCCTTGTTTTTACAGGCTGCAAAGACAGCTTCCAGCAATTAGACACCCCAGTTAAACAGAGCAGGTTTTCTGGGAAAGGAGCCGGGTCAGACTGACCTAACAGAGCACACTTGACCTTCCTTGATACAGGGACTTAAACTAAATTTCCCCGAACTCTAGTAGTTTTCTGTCCTCTCTTGGAGGTTTACCTATAGATCTATAGATCTAATGCTGCTCCAGCCCACATGGATAAGTATGTATTTCCCTCTGAAATCCAAATGAGGACTTTTGCACGATGCAGTCAATGAAGGAAAGAAGATTTATCTGAGATGCCTGTCTCGTCTCTTTCTGCTGATGGAGACTCCTGCCCTGCAATATTACAAGTGTTGGCAGTAATTCCTCATGGTTCTTTCCTTTGGGGGAGCTGTCAAACAGCAAGGCCAAGAGTTGCCCTAAGCTAGAACACAAACCCGTAGCTTGGGATGCTTGTCAGGTGTGCAGCCAATGGCAGTGGAATTAATCATGGATAATACTCAGCTTATTAAGAATTCTCGGTTTCCAGAAGGGTAAAAATACTCCAGTGTTTTTAGTTTGTACTGAGACTTGTGCAAGTTTAGACTGTAAGGCAATACCTGGTAAGATTTGAAAACAAATGGTTTCAGAAGCAGGCTGGCCACGTCAGCAGCCAGGCTGTGCATCCAGCAGCTGCTTTCACGTGCAAACCCTCTCCTTGTAATACAAGCTCTGGGAAATTGAGCTCTGCCCTCTCTCAGCTGACACATTTTGTACAGCATAACCTGTATTAGAGGCAAGGAACAGGGGTTATGTGTTGTAACACAGCATCACAGGGCTGAAAGTGGCCCTTGAAGGTAAAAAGAGTCAGTTTGGCTTTCCATCATCCAGACTGGTGCCAAATAGTTACCCCAAAGGAATCCTGTGAAGCCTTTGTGCACAGCCTGCAGAGGCAGGTATTGATTACAACCTTCTCTGACCAGCTGGAGAATCAGATAGGTGCCACAAGGAAGTGGGGATGAATGTCCAGGTAAGAGGGTTCTGGATTTTTCAGTCAATCAGATCATGGAGCAATAAACCTGAGCAAATTTCTGGGGAGTCAGAGAGGACCCAGCTGGATTCCAGCACTTGCTAGTGTTCTCCATCGTGTTCTCCACTGCTTCCAGTACCTCCCACAGGGTGCAACACCTCTGGGACCGCTGAGTGTCCTGCTCTGGTAGTGGCTAGTGAATATTGCTCCAAAGACACAAGAAATTTAGCACTGCAAACTCCTTCATCCCAGTTCCCTTATTGTGCCAACTGCTCACTCCAAGGGTGAGAGAAGGAGCATCCTCCATGCAGTTTCTCTGCTGTTGAAGCAGGCACAAGGGAGCACTGATTGCAGCCTGGGAAGTTCAGTTCCCCTGCAGTGCCTTGTTCAGTGAATGCAACTCAACAATATCAACTCAGTGTTCATATTCAGGAGAGAAAACAACACTGACTTCTGCTGCTCTTGTGCTGCTTTCTTGTCTACACAATATAGGTTTCATTGGTTTTTTCTTCACATATATCTCACACATCATGGGGTACCTGGTTACCTCATCCCCTGAGAAGTGGGTGATTCTTGCTGCAGGTTTTGGCTACTGAGGTTGCTGGCTTCTCAAAGATGACACCAAAACATAACAGAAAAAACTAAATCATGCTGGCAGTTTTATCAAATTCTTGTAGGCAGAACCTAGCAGCTAAAAGCAGCAGGCAGAGATAATAAACATTGTTTCTGCCTAGATGTGAGCACCCACCCCATCGATTACTGCTCGGTACATCGCTGCTGAAGAGTGAACATCATTTAATTAATACAGTAACTCCAGCTACAAGGGCATTTATATATTCATGGAAAAATGACTTTTTTTTTTCTGAAAGTAGGGATGTAAAATGCATGAACGTATTTATGAACACCTCACTTACATAAAAAGGGCTTAGAGTACTAGTTGATGTTAATAGCAAGCTTTCACTGACTACATTGATGCATAAATTTTTAACACATATGCACAAGCCAGGTAATGCATTTGCATACTAAGCAGGGGGTTTGAGTTCCAGCTTTCTGGGGCAGGAACTGCTTTTAACTGTGTGTGATGCACGGCACCGGGAGGCTGACAGCACTAATCGAAAGTTAACAAGCAGGAGGGATTTGTTCTTTGAGAGCTGAAATTTCCAAGTAATCCTTTACATCTAATCCAGCTTGAGCTAAGGATCGGGAGAAGAATTGCAACTGGACTTTTGTGACCTGCTCAAAATATTTGTAAGTTGAGTTTCTGCCCTTCCAGGGAGATAGACACAGTTTTAGCCTGGCTGGGAGAAAAAAACAAGGGGAAAAACAATGCAAAAAAAGCGAACCGGGAAAAAAGTTTAATTGCATTTCTCTAACTTGACATTTTTAATTGGCCAGATACATGCCAATGCTTCTCCACATATTGTGATTCCACACATTGGGATTTGCCGGTTTCAGCACTAAAACAGACAGCGCTGGAAGCTTTCAGTGTGCTTGAAGATTAATTTCACATAATCACAACAAAGCTGAAGTCAACAAGATGAATTTAATTACTACCCTGACAGCTGGGAGGCAATTAATGCCCTTAAACTTTCAGGCACTCTCTCACTTGTATTTTCCCCCTTTACCTTATTCCTACTAATTAGAAACAAGCTGCAGGGTAAAGCTGACCACGGTGTTACATTGCCACCTTGTCATAAGAGCCACAGAAACTTCCCAGTTGGACACCAACTCTTTCCCCAGAGCAGGGGCAGGGCCACCTCAGGGTGCTGAGAGCTGCAGAGCACTTTTCCATCTCTGCCTCACTCAAATCCCACTCTATAAATCCTCTGGGGTGCATAAGTAAAGGAATATCCTGCGTTGACTCTGGCAGGGATTTTTTATCACCTTACAGCCTTTCAGATTTCCAGGCAATAAAGTGTAAGACAACCTTTGCAACAGGACATTAGTGTGCCAGCAGATCTGGATTGGAATTTAAAGATCACCTCCTGTGAAGCTTAATAAACCCCATATTGCACCTGGACTGAGTGGGGCTGTATATCTCCAGGGAAAGTGAGCATTAAAAAATTCCCTGTTGTAGTGGCATCATTAAAAGAGAGAGCTACACCACATGCAGCATCAGGACCATTACATTTTTGCTCTGAAACTGGAAAAAATGCACTGATGCAGCAGAGTACAATTTGGAATTTCATCCCCAGATAAAATTCCAGTGTTCAGATTTATAATGAATCAGCCAAAAGATGAACTTCCCACAGGATCAGAGATTTTTAAGGGTGTTTTGGCATTTCCACTATTTCAAAAGCAAAATGTTTTGTTTTGCATTGCTGGACTGATGTAAACATCTTTATTTCTGTCAGCATTAAACTGCATTTTCCTACTTCAGCAGCCTTCCCAAGACACTTTCAGCTGTTGTTGCCCATGGAGGGCTCAATAACATACAACCATATATGTGCATGTGGTACTTTCCATGGGGTAGATGAAGTGGGATCAAACCAACTTTATGTGCAAAATAGATCCCTCAAAATAGACCAAATATAACAATGCAGTTTAGCACTTTACTGAAAAGTTTATTTCAGCCAAATGGGATATTTTGGTTTGGTTTTACCCCTATGGAAAACTGATACTCCCCAGTTACATCTGTGAAATCCTTAAATAGTGTAAACCACGGATTTTTAAAGGTTCAAGCCAGAATACATCTGGTTTTATTTGAAAACTGCCTTTATTGGGCCAAGAGGTCAGTCAGGGGAGTACTGGGAGAACAGAGCTGGGAGGACTGGGGGTTGTTCAGCCTGGGGATCAAAACTCACTGGAGATGCCTTTTTATAGCCTTCAACTGCTTAAAGGGGGCCTATAAGAAACATGGGGAGAGACTTTTAAGTAGAGCCTGTAGCAATAGGTCAAGGGGTGATGATTTTCAATTAAAAGTGTTGCTTTAGATTAGCTATAAAGAAGTTTTATTATGGTGAGGGTGGTAACACCTTGGCACATGATACCTCACTGCTGGGAACGTTCAAGGTCAAGTTGGACAGGACTCTGAGCAGCTTGATGTAATTGAAATATTCCTGCCCATGGCAGGGCTGTGGGTCTAGGTGGCATTTAAAAATCTCTTACAACTCAAATTATTCTCTGATTCCGTGATTCTACTGCTGGCATTGGAAACCTCCATGGCTTCCTTCTCCCAAACCTTTCTGCTGGCAAATCACAGCTATTTCTGTGTGTTCTCAGTCTTACTGCTGTCAGCAGAATAGAGCCTGGAAAAGAAACTCTGCCCAATAGTTTTGCTTTATGTCTACATTGCAGCGAGTACCGGCAATTAATGATCTGTTGGCAAATTAACACTGCACATGGCAATTGACTGTGGTAATGAAGTTATAGAGTCTTCTTTATGGTTTATTAGCACAATAATAAACCACACTCAGCATGTAATAATGGCACACAGTTAAATTAAAGACTTGCTGATGCCTTATAAACCATTTTGAGAAACACTCTTGCAGCAATCGGTAATAGTCTTCCCCGTGAGCACGGGCAGGCTTTGCTCTCTACTCTGCAGATACAGTTCTGTCAATATATTTTTTCTATGACTCTTGCATTACTAACAAAGCAGGCTGGGTAGTGGAACATTCCCTTCAAGCTGAACTAATTTTTAAGCACTTTGGGTGAAAAATACGTCTTGGCTTCTTCAGGCTGCACCTATTTCTTCTCCTATGGAGAAATATAACACCAGAGATGTGAATCACTTTCCCCTCAGACAGAGGCACCAGCTGAATTTTACAGTGTTTCCCAACACTTGGCAACTTCAATTGACTATGGCTTTTTAAAAACTGGCAGAGGCTAAATCTACCCTCCCACCTCAGACAGGTGAAATGTGCTGCTGTGACCCAAGCTTTAGGATGAAATTCTTGCTTCATGTATGTGACCAAGATCCTTCCTGTTTAGAGATGGGGCCTCATTTCAAACTCCCTGCCCCATCCAGTGTTTGATCCTGAAGTGGGGAGGCGTTCACACGGAGCCAGGGCTCTGTGCCTGCACGCCAGCTAAGCTCAAAGCACCCAGAGAAGCCTGGCACCACAGTCCCTTCAGATGTGCTTTACAGCCCCTACGGAAATGTAGGAGCATTATCTCTCTCCTCCTTGCAGGCAAGGCAAGTGCTTCTCTTTATTCAGTGTTGCAATGTGGGATTCACGCTGGGAGCGATCAGGCTCTCGGAGAGCCCCGTAATGGCGACAGTGTGCTGAATTTAACAAC
Source organism: Acrocephalus scirpaceus scirpaceus (assembly GCA_910950805.1). Classification (NCBI taxonomy): domain Eukaryota; kingdom Metazoa; phylum Chordata; class Aves; order Passeriformes; family Sylviidae; genus Acrocephalus; species Acrocephalus scirpaceus. The sequence continues at coordinate 12,465,140 of OU383785.1, forward strand.
AGACAAAAATATCTGGAACTCTCCAGACTTCTCTCTGCAGGAAGCCAAAGCAATGCTTAGGGAAGCTATTATCAGTTTCTTTCCAGAAAGTTGAGTTTCTTTCCTGCAGCTCCACTAGGGGACATCCCAACCCTGGCCAGCTGCTGGCCCTGGCCACAGCAGCCACAGCTGACACCAAGGTCCTCATGTCCCTCAGCCCAGTATTAAACTTGATGGGTTTTAGGTCACTCCAGGTTCTCTTTTTTCTGTCTGACAGAATGAATAGAGGGATATAGGAGGAAAAACAGTCTTTTTCCTACCCTTAATCTGTCACGTCTGCTTAAACTGAAAACTCATTAGGCAGTGACTCAGTCAGTTTTGAGGTTTGACTGTATTACCCATCTGTCTGATAGGAGATTTTCTCTTGGTGGAGGTGCTGAAGCAGGGCGTGTCAGGCACTGCCTTAAGCAGAGCCAAGAGTCATAACACAGAACCCTTAAATCAGCCCTGGAGAGGTTTGCTTGCAGCTCAAGGAGAAGCCAGGTCATGCTCATGGGCTGAACAGGAACGATGTTCATTTTGCTGATACAGACTTGATTACCAGGACCTCACAGGGAAATGTGCACCTTCCACCTGTGGTCATGAAAGCTGAGATTCCAGGACGAGGGACAAAAGGAATGAGTCTGACTGATACCCTGAAACTTTCAAATTTTCCTTCTATAAAAACTGGAGTACAGGCAAGAAGAAGGTGACTGCTGCCTTCTCTCAGCAGTCATCTAAAGAAGAGGCCAATCCATAAGAATATGAGATTACATTGGGGAATGTGTATAAAACTTCACTTTGGCCAGTGCAAGGAGGTTCAACAGGGGCTGAATTTCTCTCCATTGACTGCAGTGGGACACTCATCTTCCTAAACCAAGGCTGAGGCTTCATCATTCTGCTGCAGACAGAACAGCGTAGTAAATACTTCTGTGCCTGCATAGAACTGCCAGGTTCTACAACTTCCTTTGTGATCAGCATCTGTAAATCCCCCATCACCTCCTGCTCACCAGGACTCAGAAGTTCCCCACCAGGGCCCTGTGGTTTGCAGCAGGTCCCTTTTGCTGCCAACCCTCCCTTTGTCTCATCCATCAGACAAGCTGAGTCAGCATTATGTAAGTTCCTTGCAACAGAAGGCTTTTCTCCTTGTAAACACTTCTATAATATCACCCTCTTTAAGACTGCTTCCATTAAGGAGCTTAAAATCTTCTTGAAGTCTCCAGGATGAGAGAGTCTTAAGACTGACAGTGTTTTCCAGCCACCTCTGGCACTGTCATTTCCTTGTGTTGCCAAATTCCCCCTCTCCCCCCTTCCCTCACAGGCACTACCAGGGCTTTCTGAAGGAAACGAAAGAATACCTGACAGGCTCTGCTGAAGCTGAATATCCTCACAGGGAAATGGAGAAGTCAGAAGGGAAATGGAGAGAGTGCAGCTGTGTGCTGCTGTCATGAGGCACTCGTGTTTAATTTTTATTCAGCTACTCCTAGCTGGTCACTTCCATGCCTGGCTTCAAAATACTAATCCAGAGCTTTTGATTAATTAATGAGCTTTGCCCAGTGGGAATCTGCTTACTGGGGGATATCTTTGCCTGAGGTGAGCAGCTTCTCTGGAAGTCTAATATCCCAAGACAAAGATGCTCAGTAATCCCAAATGTGTGCACTAATTAATATGGAATAAATACATCTCATAATGCCAGTGCTGAAAGACTGGCTCACAAATGCTGACTGGACTCAAGGAGCTGTAACAATTCATAATGAGCAATTATGAGCAATGACTTTGGAAGGGATCTATCCAGTGACAAAGTAAACAAAGACTTGAGGGACCAACTGGAGCAGCTCAAACTGTGCCTCCTCTGCAGCAGCCCCCCCAGAGGTGGAAGGATTTCTGTTGTATCCAGAATAAATCATGCTTTTTGTGGCTTGTCATGCCCTGGTCCCATTGACAGTGGTGGGACAATATTTCATAGGACAATGAGTCACCACTAGGTAACAACACCTTTCCTTTTTTCGCAAAAAAAGTGGAGGAATTTCTGCTGTGTTACGTTAAGGTTCAGATCATATTCTCAGTGCCCCAAGAGATAATCCAAGCACTTTTACTCTATTGCTGTAGAAACTACTGTCACACCCTCTGATCTTTATAAGGACAGGAGGCTCCTGAGATGGTGCTTTCTGTTCATTTCAGAAGAACCCAGTCATTGACACAAAAATAACCTAGAAAGTGCCTCTTCTCACTGATTCTTTGAGTGGAACCCTTGAGGTGTTCAGTGACATCAAACTGGGGAGCTTTGCAACCTCTGCTCAGAAGAGGGAATGTGCCCTGTGTCCAAGGGCAGGGAAATGAATTAAAGAATCTCTTGACATCCTGAGTATTCAGAGGGTGTGAATTTAGAGGGTGTTTGGGGACAAGAATACAGACCACATTTATTGTAGCACACTGCTTTGGAGATTATCTGTCAGGTTTAAGCCTGGGACATCCAGACTTCAAAGCACACCTCCTATTGTAGAAAAACAGACGTCTGGAACTCCTGTTTCTCTTTGAAGGCAGAAGATAACCAGCCTCACTTTCTTAACACAAGTAATACAGTGGACTGGAGACAGCTCAAATCTGATTTCAGAACCACCCTTAGGTTTTCAATTTAGTTGTGTGATAAGCCTGTAAGGCTTTCTGATTATTGATTGCCATGCTCAAAATACAGTGACAGAGGCTCAGTGCTGAGACCTATTCCTACTAGGGAGATTGAATAAAAATATTGGTGTGTTAGAAGGATAATATCCTCAGCACCCAGAAGTAGTTTGTGATCCTTTGTGTACACCATGGCCAAAGGACCTGAACTCTGACGGGCCCAGCAATTAGCCCACTCACAGGGATATTTAGTCTTTGGGAAATGATGCAGAAGGATTTTTTCTCCCAGGAAGATGTTTTCTCAGCTCTTTATAAAAGTCAGAAGGTACTGGCTGAGTGAACTACTTGCAGTCTGACAGCAAATCCTGACAGACCAGAACTTTTCACAAGGTTTCATCCCAGAAGCATGACATAGGTTTATTTTGCAGTAAGAGAGGCTGAGGTATGTACCAGTGAAGTGATACTGGTCTGTTCCTAACCAGCTTTTAAAGGAGAAAGAAAAATGAACAGGTTGGAAGCCACTCCTCATCTACAGCCAAGCGAGACTCCAACAGTGGCAGGCAGGCTTAGCTCCAGCTGCAAATCGATTCTCGATTACCATACCCAGGGAGAGCTCTGCTATTCAGGTTACTGATGGTGATAAAGTAGGTCGTTAACAATGAGCCAGCACAAAGCAAGTCATTGTAATAGTTGAAATGTTATCCTCTCTAAAGGAGCCATAATAATAATGCAATATTATCGAGCCTTTCTAGTCTGCAGGCATCTGTCATCTGTCTGCCTAAAACTGATAGGGCAGAGCGTGCTGGAATTTATTCTGCAGGAAAGGAATGATAAAGCTTTATGGCTGCTCTCTTTTTTTCCCCCTGCTTTGCTGCCTGTACCTGCCAATAACTGCATTTTGTCTCTTCCTTTGCTGTTATTTTTTAAAAATCTTGCAACCCGTGGGAACTCACTGCTGCACAGGACAATACAGGCCTGTTACTATGGATATGTACTGGCAAAGGTGACACAAATGGAGGTGACCATAATTACACACAGATATTCTCGTACTGGAATTAATGAAAGAAGTTTTCCTGCCTCATATTCATCTGCCTGTGAGCAGTCCATAGCAGAAAGTCCCATTCCTGATGGACGTGAAGGTGGGAAGTGTTCCTACAAAAATCACTCACAGGTGAGTGGTCTGTGATAGCAGTGCCAGAAGCACCTCCTCTCCTGTACAAGGGGCAGAAAACATGCAGCTTCCACAGATTTCAGCAGGATCCCTGAACGTCCAGCATTGTCAGGAGCAGCACAGGAAACACTGGAAAATTGTACAAATAAATAGTTCTTCTGTTTGTGGTTACCCACCTGCACCTGAACTGGCACCATGGGTTTTCATCATGCTGGAACCTGAAATGACACTGCAAGATTGGATAACCCCTGCTCTGAAGCACAACAGCAGTGACATTAATACATCACACAGATAACAGAGGGCCCGGGTGACTCGGGACACTGAGCACATCTAATCTCTAGGTCATTGGGGATTTAGATCTCAATGACTCCTGAATCTAAAGCAACAAAAAATGTAGCTGTAACTGTTCCATGCATGTTGATTTAAAAAGGACAACCTTCCTATCAATCTTTACACCTATCTAACATGTATTTATTCATGATTTTTTAATGAGGTATCATCTCTTAGTTTGTAGATACAGACCTGCAATATTAGAAACATAAGTGAACTAATCATGAGAGAATATGATTAAAATCCTGATGCTCCACTCAGAAAGATATTGCCTGGATCTTTACAAAAGAAAGGGCTAGTTAATGTTAATGTATGCAAATACTTATCCAGCCATCTAATTTGATCTGCTTTGGAACTTAACACAGCCTCCATCATCAGACCCTCGGAGTGACTTTTGTTTAATCAGCTTCCACTGCTTAATGAGTGGGGTGATTAACACACAAGCAGAGGATTTGATGTGCAGAATGGCCGGTGTTAGTGGAGGACAAGACTTAATAGGATTTCTCCTCACTACTCTTCTCCTTTTCCCAAAATGTGAGGTTTTTCATATGCCAAGCTCAGTCCCCAACCCATCAGCAATTAGCTGGCTATGAGTGAGGTGTTATGGGGTTACTGTTCCTATTAACCTACAGGAACACACCAGTCCAGGAATATGATCACAAATGATTATAAAACATGTGTGTACTCCTTCTGCCATGATAACAACTGAGGAAACTTTGTGTGCTGTTATTAACAAACTCATGGCTGTCCCAGTCAGATGCTTGAGTATCAAGATCTGAACCAATTCACCCCATCTTTCCTGCAGATATCTACTTTTTTTGAACAATAACATCACAAAAGTGCTGGATAGTAAAATACCATCATGTTTCTGCATGTAGCCCACTGCATACAAGTGCTCAGAAATCACCTGCATAATTATGATTTTATGGCCTACACAGAGTGACTCTTCCAAGTCATCAGGATAGGGACAGCTGGGTGGGTAGAGGATTCTGAATTAAAATGAACTGATGCACCAGATGTTAAAGACATCTGCAAGTCAGGTCTGCTGTTCTTATGGAGACTAAATATTATGCTGCAGGTGACTGAATCCCACCAACTGCAGAGCGAGCACAAGTAGTGCCTGGGCAAACAAACTCCCAGTTCAGGAACCAGTCATCAAATCATCTTGAAAATGACTCATTGCAGCCTTCTAAAATAGTCTGGGCTTTGGAAGATCCAATCCAGAGTGGCACGAAATCCTGCAAACTGCCCCTCACATCAGCTGAAGTTGCAAGGGATCAGCTCATGTTCAGCACATCTCAGCCTCGTGTCTAATCTTATAATAAATACAATGATTAATAGATCTGTTTGCCAAAGAAATGCCTATATGACCTCTTACTCATGTCCTCTAAATGTAATTTGGGGTTGTTCTTGTGTCAGCTAACAAGTGAGGTGCCTCTTTGCAAGAACTCATGCTTGCTGAGCCAAACCTAACCTTTAAGAACTTTCTGTGGCTTCTGATAGGAAAAGGAAATTAAAAAGTGCTTTGTCATCTTGTAAAAATTGAGGGGTTTTTTGTTGAGTTACTCATTTGTCCTGCTATGGAGCAGAACACTCATGTCATGACTTCAGTGCCTGCCAAGAGCAGGTAGCTGGCAGAGATGAGATCCAGTGGTATGAAGAGCTGTGATTTGCTCTCTATTAATGGGAAGCAGGAAAATTAGACTTGCTGTTTCTCCTCTCATGCAAATTGAAGACCTTCCATGTCCCCTAAAGGTGATCCTGAAACTCTGTAACCCAGAACGTCTGAAACTCTGGCACTTGTTTTGAATGGAATGTTTTTATCAGGGTTATCCTCTGTTACGTTTTAGTTTTCTTTGTACCAGCAGTACATTTATTGTTCTTAAACTAAGTGGGGTTCCTTTGAACTTTGTATGTGATCCTAGCACGTCCTCTGACTATAATTACTAGGCTTGCTTAAAGCAAATACTTTTAAACCGAAGGTCTTAAACCCCTTTTCCTGGAGGTAATATCTAAATAACACACTGTTTCAAAAGCCTGGAGACAGCTGATTGCATCTCAAGAAATGCTCTCCAAAGGAGTTTGTCATCTGCATTTCCTGGGGAAGAACTCACTCACGCAAAGTTATCCCTGCTCATGAGTGTTTATCTTCCAGGACCTGGGCACAATTCACTTTAGACCGTGATCACCTTTCCTGCCAGGCTTCTGTCAATGCCTCTCCCACACGAGAGCCTTTTTGGAACTGCTCTTACTTTCACTGAAGAGCATATTTTGAAGCTGTGTTATTGTTACTCCTCATTTCCCCCTCCTACACGGCATGAAATCCTAACACGCAATCAAGCGACTAACCCCAGGACCACTATGTTTAATGTTCTCCTAATGCCTGTCATTAAGAAGTAGAAATGCCAGTGAGTTGTCTGGGTGCTTTATAAAATAAATACATCCATCTGTGGGGACAAATTATACCAGCTCTCCAAAAGTAGGAGAGGCTGCACAGCAGGGACATGCACAAGGAAACTTCGGCCAAAACCAGCACGATGCTCTGAAATGCCCATGGAGGAAAGATCTTTTATTCTACTGCAGGACTGAAATACCTCCCATGCAGTGAACTGCTCAATAATTCATTTATCTATCACATCTTGCAGAGGTACAGGACTGAGTTAAGTCTGCCAAGATTTTCAATACAGGTGGTTAATATTAACCCAACACATTTCTTCTAAGCCCTATTGTACTCAACAAGGAGAAATAACAGCTTGTCTGCTTCCTGTACAGTAGAAGCAAAGACACAGCAGGGCTTTTAGAAGGAGAACATGAATGCAAGCCAATCATCCTCCTTCTGGCTCCTGCTGGCTCTTGTCTCCAATTACAAAGGAATAATTCACTATCTGAGCTATTTCTACATTTCAAACTGGGCACTGAAGTATCAAAAGTTATTGTTAGCCCGCCGTGCTCTTGGGAAGGGAAATAAGGAGGAGATAATAGAAAGACATAAATGACCCAAATCACTGAGATATTCTTTATGGTTTATCACAAAGGAGTTTCCCAAGAGACCTTCCTGCCATGCCCTGTGCCCACGCACACACACAACTCAGAAAGATAATGAGGAAGGGAAAACTGCATCAGTAGGGACACTGGTTTCATTCGGGACATTTATTCCCCTAAAAAATATATTCCCTTTATATCTCGGTGTGCATGGCTATGCTTTCTCCTCTAGGTGACACTGTGTCTGCTTGGAATCCAGAGCTGGAGTACCAGGAGCCCTTCAGCACCGGCAAAGTCGTGTGGAAGAAAACTGCACCAGCACCTGCACACAGAACCCTTGTCACCAATGGTTTCTGCACAATTCAGAGCTGCTATTAAGGACTTGAACCCACTGAGTCTCAATATCTCAGCGGCAGCCAACATTAAACCTGTGCAATTCAAGGTGTGAGCAAAGTTGCAGAAAAGATTTGCAAATGTACATGTCTATATATACACAGTTACCTCTTGCTTTGTCTCTCTGTTAACAAATATCCTGAGGTTTGCAAATATCCAGGCTGCAAAGCAGTCTGCAATTCCAGGCAGATCTATTTACCACCAGGTAAAATCCTGTGCAGGAGCAGACTGGTAATATGACAAGCTGGAAGAGTAAAGCAACCTGGATTGGGACACTGCAAAGAGTCTAATCCCTACTCTTTAAACTGCCTGCAGGCATTGCCCAGATCCTCTGGGGGAGAGCAGTTTCACTGGGGAGAAAGCTTTTGGAAATTATGATTTCATCTGAACTCCCCAGCACACCTCTGATTTCCCCCAGGTTGCTCACGATTTACTGGGAAATAATTTGGATCAGATTCAAACCTGTGACATTCAAATGTATAAATAGTACAAACAGATTAAATAACAACAAAGCAGGAAGTAAATGCAATGACTCTAAGGGAATTAACAGAAATGTCACTACTTTTAGTTTGTGCCTCAAAGGCAAATAGTTCCTAAATTTCATTCCTGTGTCACCAGTAGCAGGATAAGTTTCTGTGCTCCTCTTCATAAAATGGCTCCAAAGGATCAGGTTGAATTTGGGATGACAGACATCTAAGACAATGATAATGAGGTCTGGGGATATTTTCCAGTTGACATCACCGTGCCATTAGTCATTCCCTGATAAGGAATATCTTGCAGACAAGACAGATCACAGGGCCAGCACGGGAAGGAGGAGGGGGCTGACACAGGAGTACAGGAAGAGTCACTTGTCTTCAGGAATTTGGAAAGAGACTCCCCCAGAAGTGGGATGGAGAAGGTGAACTCTGAAGAAGGTTCCTCAATGACTCATCACCCCCCCAAAAAAAGAAAGAGAGACACCTTAAAATTGATTTCTTCCTCTTTGTTTGTCTGGAAGATGGAAGAGTGAGGTTTTTTTAGCTTGCTCTGGACGTGGGCTGCTGGTTTTACACTGCAGTGTCAGAAGGCTGAAACCAGCCCTGGTGTCTACAAATTGACTCACCATTTTACTCTGTTTAATGAATAAACAAACTTTTCTCTGTAAGATTGAATTAATTTGGATTTATTTGTCTAGGTAGAGACACTGCAGATGTTTTAATTTAGGCACTTTGCACTGTCAAAGTGGCTGGGCTGGCTGAGCCTTCGATTTCTGTCCATACAGGTAGAATGCAGAGTGGCTGCTGCAGTCTTTTTGACCATGGGAAGGACAATTCCAGCTGAATATCACCAAGGCAAAAGAAGTTAAGTGAAGTTTAACTAAAGTGCATGAAGTGGTTGCCATAGCAAAAGTGATGGAGCCTCTTTGCTTTAGCTGCTGAGAGCAGGACTGACAAATGCATGTGATACTACACTGTCAGGAACATTTCTGCAGCTGAGATGAACATCTCCTCCAATTTCTACTTTCCTGATCAAAAAATGAATTGGGAGAGAAAGGGAGAACTGAGGAAGAAAACTTTCCCCTGCAGAAACGGAACGCCAACACTGCAGGCCCCAGGGAAAAGGGAGATACTGTGGATTTTAGGGGGACAAGTTACCAGATGTCTCCCTCCAAGTGAATTCCAAGTGCAACAATCCAGTTAAGTGCTCTTTATTTTGCCCCAAGAGCTGCTTGCCAATGGATGTGCTGACCCAACCTCTCTGTGATTCTGTTTTTGGTTTCTTGCCTCAATGAGGACTCAGATTCCAGGCCTGAACATTGCTGTTATTTTACAATTCTCAGCTGAACACTGAGTTTTGGCCCATGAGGTCTAATTCCATTCTGATGTGTTTCTTCTGTCATTAACTGATGACTTCATGGGGGACTTTGAACCATTTGTTTCTGTCCCATGGAGGAAAAAGGTGGCATCAAAGAAAAATGGCTTACAACCTTTCATTCCAATGTAATTTTGATATTCCATCACTTCCTCAAGGACTCTGTTTTCTCAGATCACATCCCATCAGAGACTCTCGTTTGTGGGTGAGTAATAGGTTATTCTCTGTCCTCTCATCATCTGCCCACACAAACACTCCTGCCTGGATCCCAGTTCCATACCATCCTCACACTGTGGGTGGATATGCTGCAGCTTCTACAGATCAGGAGTAACTGGAAAAAATCCAGAGCTGTGGTCTTGCCTGGGCAGTCCCTGCTGGTGAGTCTGAGGAGCCTGGGGAGAGCACCATGCAGACAGTGCAGGGGGACATGGGAGGAACTCCTGAACCACAAGGAACCAGCTACAGGTAACTGTGCCACATAAAACATTTAAGCCTCATCGAACAAATTAATACCCATTTAATGTGTTCTCTTTATTCCTAATCAATATTGCGGATTGTTGCTGCCCTGGGAGAGCTTTCCAGTAAACAAACAGACTATTTCCTCCTTCTCATGCTAAAGCTGGTTCTCCAGGCTAGCACATTCTGGGCTCCTAGTGCTGTTCCCAATCTGGCATCTCCACTAAGAAATATATTTTGGGGGAAAATAAGTAGCAAGACTGTCTGGAGACAGGTCTCTTGTAAACCCCTCTCCTTACAGGTCACACATCTACTTTCCACCAGTCCTTGCCTCTTATCAACCTCTATTTGTCTGTCTAACCAATTTTACCTTCTTAAATCTGCATCTGATCTCCCATTCTGTTTCAGCCCACCTCCACAGAAAGGCAGAAGCCAAGAGGTGGGGTTGAGTTTTACCCTTTCAAAGCCTTTCCTTACCCTCCACTGACTTCTCTCCTGCCACTTCTGTTACTACAGCAACCTTGTATTTCTTGCTTTTGCAAAGTTGACACGTTAGCATGGGGACACAAACAAGGCCTCTCCAAGCAGCACTTATGTGATCTAAAGCATTTAGCTCATCTGCTCAGAAGATTTATTAAAATGTTCAACCCATCTGCTGTGGGAGGCTCTGGTGAAACCGAAGCCAGCATTTTTTTCCCACTGGGTTTCCTGTCAGGCAGCCTGACCAAAGCCTCTCGTTTCAGCAGCACTCAGCAATGGTGCCTCTGCCATAAGGCACAACTCCTGCTTGCATGTGCTCTTTGGACAAGCTTGAAAGGGTGTCAGCTCAGCCTTCTGCAGGGGCTGTTGGAGAAAGCACTGTGCTGACATTTGCCTTTCTGAGTGCTAAACGCTAGAGGAATCACACGAGTGCATTCAGAACACAAGGCATTCAGAACAGCGTCTTTCAGAGTGCTTCCTTCACCCTCAGGTGCTTGGAGGGAGGCATTTATGGCAGCAGATTGCCAAAGAGCTGGCTCAAGGGATGGGGTCAGCCTCGAGGGGGACCTGCAGAAGGAACATGTAACCCATCTGGCAAGCTGGGATCCCCTTTTCCTGTTTTTTGTCATCTAACTCTCTGGAGAGCTGTACAGCTTGCTCTCGTGGCTCCCAGAGGAAACATCACCATTTCCTTTAATTCCCTCTCCATCATCTGGTACTGTTCAGTCTGCCCACAGGTGATCTGTGTTATGTTCCTAAACCTGCATCTTTCCTGAGGGAGTTGGAGGCACTTTTTAAGATGTATAGCTGCCATCATCTGACCAGCCATAGCTATATGTGTGTCTATAATCGTTTATTCACAAAAGAATTCCTCTCCAGCTTGCTGTGAGTGTTGGACTAACAGCAAAATGTGAAATTTTCTATTATCTTCACTCAGCAGTTCTGCAATCCCTCCTGGTCATGGCCACTACATTGAGAAGTAGAAAGTAGTTTGATGCTTATTTGTCCTAAGACTCATCTGCAGCACAGATGTCCTTGAAAGGAACGGCAGCAAATCAGAAACAGGATACAGGCTGTGGAGAGGAGCTACAGGGTGAGAACTTGGCCAGTGGAAGATGGATGAGTGCTATCTAAAAACGCAACTGCAGCAAGGATGAGCAGCAAACAGAAATACCTCCAGCTCAGTGCCTGGCAATCACTGTAAATCAAGGAAGGCATCTCCCAGAGAAGGTTTAATCACAAAAAGCTGCGCTTGCTCATCTCACCTAATGTGGCTGATGGGTGTTTGTAGTCAAATCCCCATCTCAATGATCCTGTTTGGAAGCAAGGTGGAAACCTGCTAACAGTCAGTTCATCTCCCCATTACCAGTGGAATTTACTTTAAGTAGCTCTAGGGATTACTGAGGTATTAAGGAAAGTGCTGTGACAGTGAACTCTATTGCCTGTGCAAGAGGATGGCAGTGTGCTGTTATACTCTGTGGAGATCATGATAAGGAGCCCAAAATGTTTGTGAAAGAGTTTGGGGGTTTTGTATGTGTGTGTGTTTGCATGATGCTGTTTTCTTCAATTTTTTATGAGGAAAGAAAAAGATCCAGTGCCACTGCCTATATTGGGGATTTAAAAGTTCTCAAAAGCATAGGAATGCCTTTAAAATGCAGACCTCATCCTAGAGATAAAGCACCTACCCAGAGAAGAGATGCTCTGATGCCTAGATGTATTTGTTTGTTTATTTTAGAGGGGAGAAAAGAATGGTATGTTTTACTGCTAAGCTATTAACCATCAAGATTGCCCAAAGGCATCAGCAGGTTCATTTAAAATGTAAATGAGCTTCTCAGGCAGGCATTCAGTTGTGCAGGCTCTACAGGCTGCTTTTATGTGAAATTGGATGGGGTCTTCACACAGCTGAACACTCGGGCTGGGCTCCCTGTCTGCCCCACAGCCCGGTACGACCAGAGGGAAGGGACACTGCAGTGGCCCCCAGAGCTGGTGTCCAGATTAGGTGAGAGGCTTAATTATAAGAGACAGGGGCAATTAACGGAGTCCCTGTGCTGCTTCCCAACGATCTCCTTGGGAAATACCACTCAGCCCTGCAAACAGCAAATGGGCATTTATTTATTCGTGGCCTTCCCACCCCCTTTTGGGAAGAATTGTTCTCTCGAATTAATGTTTGGAGGCTACTGGCTCAAAAGTGAGCATAAACAATGAAAAGCAATTCGACTGAGGAAGATTGTCTCTTTTTAATACTAAATTACTGTGTGCCCTGGGCTTGCATGGAGGTGCACTCACCAGTGAGATCCCAGAACAGCAGTGGTTCACTGGGAATAGCAGATGAAGGGATGCTTTTGCCTTGGGGTGACACTGCGCCAGGGACACATAAAAGACTCTCACTGCCACTTTGTAAAGTTCTGCCAGTCTTTCAATCCATAAAAGAAGGCTTGGGAGGAACGTCACCCGCTTAACAGGAAAGCTGTGCTGTGGTGGATCACCCTGATCCCGCAGAGAGGGCTGGTTAAAATCCAAGAATTCTGTTGTGCAAAGGATGTCAGCGTTCTGCTGATTTATTAAAATATGAATATTGATCTAATATCGATACCCAACTGTGAGGGACAAAAGACTCTCCAACAGTTCAGTTAGAAAGTGTATGTTTTATTTCAGCACCGGGCAGCGCTGGGATAGCTCCCTAATGCTCTCTGCAAAGATCACAGGTGATTACAGAGCCTTTTATCTGTAAAAGTGTTGAATACACAAAATACAAATGCATATTCATACCTCTGTCACCTCCTCTTCTCCGTAATTGACAAAAAGGCTATTTCAACCTTTTAAATGCATACGTGACAAATGAATCCCTGGGAGGACCTATAGTTTCCTCTTTTCCAGGGCTACGTTTCTGAAAACAGGAGGTTTGCAATTGTTTTGTGTTCCTGGGGTATTGATTAGTTTCTCTGTTTTTCATCACAAGCAAGCTTACACAAACATAAAGTTGACAAGCAATGAGTTATTAGATCTGGGATAGCTTATCTAAAATCTGGTCTCTTAACCATCCTCAAAGTTTTAACTGATTTCAGCAAAGCTTCTTTTCAGCTAAATCAGCGATATATTGTTAACTATGACCTTAGCTTTTCAAAATTAGTGTCTCACTGCCACTCGGGTTTGTTTTTGATGTGGAACTAAAGACAATGCCTTCAGTGCTGCTCTGGTGCTGGCAGAACTGCTGACACGTGAGCAAGGGTTCAGCTGCAGCAGCACAAGACTCAGTGGTGGAGTTGGTTTGTGAACAGAGACAAAAGAGACCAGAGGGATGGCTGTTAATATAAGTGTAATTAATGCTTATGTAAGTGACCCTTGCCAGGGGCTTCTGCCTGGTAAGGCCTGATTGGATTGCCCTTGAAAATCCCACTTGCTCACCAAACCAGTGTGTAAGAACACATTTTTGTGAGTTAGGAACAATGATTTCCCTGTGATGATGAAGATAATGATGATGATCATCATCATAATGAAAATGCAGGATTGCAAATGCCCTGGACAACGTTTGTCAGAGTTTCATGGAGCTTAACTGCACATGACTGTCCTTGCACACACACACACCTGTGACCCACAGCCTGAAGTCACTGATGTTTTTAGAAGAGAAGCAGTAGCTGCACACTGAATTACTTTCTTAAAAGCATTAGATACCATTGTACTTTTCCATTTCCCTTTGTGTGTGTGTGTGTGTGTGAAAATGGCTCCCTTTATCAAAATGTGTTGAAGCCAGTTTGGATAAATTGTCCTGCTGAAGAGGAAAAGGGCTCCTTATCTAGAAACAAGCTTCCCAAGAGCACTGCATTTTGTGTAAGTAGGGTTAAATTAATCAAAGAAAACAGAAACACTAAAGAAGATCTTAATTTCTGCTTCTATATCAGTCTTTCCATTCCTTCTGCATATTATGGCTTGTGTTCCAGCCTCTGGATAGGACTTGCATAGCCCCTATTAAACATAATCAAGCACTTGTAGAACTTATTTCCAAGTATCTAAAATGGAACCATGATTTGCATGTCATTAAAATAAAAAAGAACCAACATGAATCTTTTCCATCGTTTTTTCTACGTGCTGTATCCAAAAGGAGCTTACCATGCACTTTTGAAAAGCACTGCCAGTTATCTTAAATGATGCCATTTAAAAAAAATTTAATATTTCTAATTAAATTACAAAAGAAAGCTGGGTTTGGGAATACTGAGAACTTGGAAAAGCACAAACCCAGAAGCTATATTGTCATTTACTAGCTCTGCTTCTTGAGAGTATAGGAATCTGCCTGGAATGAAGTTATTTTGGTGGTCAATACTGTGCTGTGGAAGGTTACTGAAGCTCCATCATCACCATGCAATGGTATAAAGATTTATTGGTGACAAAGCCTTCTACAAATGATAGAAGAGTCTAAGCTTCAGCATTCAATACAAACACATTGTATTCTTTTAGAAAATAAATAAGTACTTGTGTTGTGACTGCTGAAAAAGCTGATCTTATCTTATAACAACAGCCTTGGGATTTTGAAACCATCCTGGCTGTGCTTTATGTCTCTTCTTTGGTGGAATAAAGGAGAAAATTTGTAGGAGTGAAGCTCATGGCAAAAGAACAGAGAAGATGCAAGTTATGCACTTGCAAGGAAAGGTGTCTGCCACAGCAGGGCAAAATGTGCTGAATTACACTTGAAATCCACACAGAACTTCTGCTACTCCACATTTCTATTACGAGCCAAGTTCTCCTTGAGTTCCTCATCCTGAATTTTGTGCTGATCCTAGGTAGGTGTCTAGACATTGCATCTCTTTATGCTGATGAGCTTTTTGAAAATTACCTCCCTCTAACTTGCTTCTCTGTGATGAAATTAGAGAAGATCCCCGGGACATCCCAGCTCCTGGAGTGCTGCCCGTGGGGGTTATCCAGTGTGGGCATGCCATAAAGACTGTCCAGTGGGAATTTTCCCCAGGAAGAAACCCAAAGGAAGGCCTACATCAATGTGTCTACACCCTCCTCCATCTCTTCCACTGTAGGATGTTCTGTTGGCCCAAGTAAGGAAGATTTTAGTTATTTCAAGGGATGATGAAGTCACCATTCCTTGGGGCATCTTCTTTTTGCATAAATGCTTCTTTTACACTGTCGTTCATGGGGGAGGCCAAACCCTTCCCATACTGTAGGGATAGAACATCTAGCTGTGAGTTTCATGTATCCTTGCCTTTTCCATAGCATTCCTGATTTCTGTGAGTCTGCAGGGGATGTAAAGGAGCCTCCTCCACCCTATCACTGCTGTTTGTGCCTCTCTTCCTTACATGAACATCCACTTCTCAGGGTGTTGAGGTAAAAAGGACAGAAGTTATAAACTTTTCTGTCTAGTTCTTTGCAAGCTTCCCCTGGGAGCAGGGGAACATTCTGCCTGTAGCAGAGCAGAGGGAACCTAAAAAGGTACAGCTGTCCCAGTACTTCCATGAAATAAAAAAATCACACTTCTAGCTCCTTTAGAAGCAGGATATCTCTCAGTCCATTCTCCTTACAGCAAGGCTGACATTTGCTTTTATTAACAAAACAGAGAAACTGGTGCAGAATTAATGGTGGGAGAGATCAGATTATTGCAGTAAATACGCTCTGGTGGTAGGAGCACGGGTCTGGAAAACTGGAGCTGGGCTCTGCCCTGCGTATGGACTGGAATGGATTAATCCTCCTCATGCTGCTCTCCAGCTCACATTGCCAAGAACATTATCAGCCCCTCAGGAAGGGATGTGCTGATGTTTATACATCAGATTTAGGAAGAGGCACTGAGATCTTGAGATAAGTAGGGGAGAGAGAGGACTAATGACACGGAACCGAATTCCACTTATATTTCTCCGCAGTAAGTGGATAGTTATAAAGCTGGAATTAGCTCCCTGTATTTCAGACTGGCAGGAACTTCTGGGGGAGCATGTACAGGAACACACTGAGGAGGAACTGCTGGCTGTGGCATTTGGCTGGGGAGCCTGAGCCCTTGCCGAGAAATCACCAGATGGCGCCAGTAGAAATAATGTTCAAATGTTCCCTTTTTTTTTTTTTTTTTTCTTTTTAGGCAATTAAAGCTGCAAAAAAGGTTTATTTGTGAAATTGTGACTCAGTTCCTTCAGTGAGAAGTATTTGCATCAGTCAGAATTTGTTGAGTGGCTGAAACAGAATAATTCCTCTAATTCAGGGCTGGTGTTGGGAGCCTGTGTGCACACCAGCCAAAGGAAAAACATCTTGTTGTGTAATAAATCACTGCATTAGGCAGTCAGCTTTGGCTGTTCCTGCTACCTGCACTCTGATTTTAATCAATATTTGGGAGGATTTGTTAGGCTGTATGGACAAATCCTGAGGCCTGCACTCAATTCCCATCAAAGCATGGTGGTTATTAAGGAAAATGAGAAGTTTGCCTGAGTGACAACCTTATAATAAACCAAAAATTTTGAGATCTGAATTTATCACACTTCATCACTGCTCTACAAACAGATTGGCTTCCCCTTGCAACCCTTCTTGCAGAGAAGTTTGCTCATTTTGGAAGCTGGAGAAGTTCATTTTCAAGTAGGTTAAGCCAAAAGGTGCCAAAAATGCATTTTTCTCCCAGTCTATTATTGTATCTTACACTGTAAGTGAGAAGTAGCTTCACCAAGGAATTGATTTCCTGCAAAAGAGACTGAAGCCATGGCTGGAAGATGATTTTCATAACAGATGCAGCCCTTCAGCAGGGATTCTCAGCTTCTTTCACTGCTGGATAGAAGCAGGTCTTGAGTTCAATCCTTCTATTTAAATATTTCATTAAGGGCAGGTATGTTTTCTACTTCCCTCTTAGGGCTCCAACTTTCAATTTCTAACTTATCAAAAAATCACTTTCTTTTATTTTTAACTGAGCTCCTCTATTATTTTCCACTTCACCTACCACTCCCAGAGCCACACACCACTGAAAATCCCAATATCTGATCTGAAGATTATTTCACATCCTAGCACTCAAGCCACAGTTACAGCTATGTGGGAAAAGCAAAAATTAAAACCAAACCCCCCTCCTGAATAGAAATTCAGTTACAGCAGCAATCCTTTTTTTTTTTTTTGCCTTTCTCTAAGATTTAGAGACATCCAAACAGGGCACTGCTCAGGATGCAACACTAAGAAACACCTCATTTCCATTCAACTACTGCACTCTTATATATATATATATATATATATCTCATACATATGCAGAGCTCAAGAGGTCTTTTTAAACTTACCTTTCAGGCTGGATAAACTGTATGTTTACTCTCCCAATTTCATTTGGTTGGATGACCCATCTGAAAATTCAGGAGAAAAATATCTCAGTTCAATACAAGGCAAAGGTTTTGTAGTTATTTTTTTTTTTAAACAAAGTGAAAAGATTTTCACCTTTTAAAGTCATCCGACATTGAAATGGAAGCCAGAACAAAATAGGAGCCAAAGAAAGTACCCCAGAAATCTGCTACATTGTGGTCTCCTTATTTCGTTTTTCACAGGTTCTTTTAAAGGTCTAGTGTTAATTTCGTTCTGGAAATGAGACAAATACTGGAATCTCCTCTTTTCCCTCCCAGAAAGACTTTTTCACCTGTCTCTATTTCTCACACATTTGAGATGATTTCTCTGGGAAAGAGGAAAAGAAATAATTGCCCTAACACAGACACTTCACACGCTCAATCAGCATTTTGCTCTAGGCGTGCCTTAAGTTTCAGGTAGGACTGGGGGACATTTGTTCCTCCTGCCTTGGCCTCCCTCCTGTTAATTCACATTTTAAGAGAGCAGAAAAGTGCATTTCATGCTCTGGTCATTAGAATTCCATTTTGCTGGGGAAGGAGCAGCGGGCCATCCTTTTCCCCGAGAGGGCAATTCCTTTGGTGCCTGTCATGCCTCATTACTCTGAGCAGCACAACTTATGCTGGAAAAACAGCAAGCAGGAGAAACTGCAACAAAACCAGCAGCGTCACTGCCAGGCTCCTAACCCACCAAAATAGCACAAGCATGATGTGAATGATGACTTCCTTTCTGTTTTAACCAGTCCTGCTCCTTGCGTTGATGCTTGTTTGGGTACTTTGGTTTCGTTGTGAATTACCTGCTTAATTAAAAAGTGCTAATGATGAGAGGAACCCAGGCAATGAGCAGGGTCAGCCTCAGCTGTGTGTAGCCTACAACAGACTTTGTTAGACAGTCAACAGCACAACTCCCTGGGAATGTGCAGCTACAGGGCCGGGACTTCTGCATCAATAAAATTAATCCATTTCACCTCATAGATTTTTGTGAAAACCCTTTAGTTTAGAAAAACAAAACTGATCCACATGGAAGTTTAAATAAAACCCTGCATTTCATGCACTGGCCTCAGCCCTAGGCCACTCATGTATAGGACAAGCAACCCCTGCTCTTGTGTAAGCTAATTTGAGTGCAAATATGTGCAAAGCCACGAACAGTAACTTGTTATCAGACTTATGCACAGATCAGAACAGGGGCAGCATGAACAGGGCAGGTATGAACGGCACTGTAACCCCTGAGGGTGACCAAACTCCCCTGTGCCATGGGGGCTGGAGCCCAGGGGCAGGGACTGCATCCAGCATCCCACCCCTCCTGCAAGGAGAAGCCTCAGCTCTTCCCACAGACCTGCACAGAGAAAGGCATCACACAAGCCAGCTTAGTGGAATCCCAGAGGAAGGACAGTGGGGTTTTCACAGTGGAGATTTTTGGTTAGTTTGACTTAAAAAGTGACTTAGGAACGTTGAAAGAAAGGTGGCAGGGGAAAAAAAAGGTTTTTCTTTCTTTTTGCCATTTGATTTTGATCCAAATTAGCATGAAGCTGGTGAAATGAACATTTCTCTGTCAGCAGTGTTTGGCCAGGGAGGTTGGAACTTGCTGAGCATCTGCAAGGCCCTGGAAGCTTCTCTTCAGCCAGTTGTACCACCAGCTTTTGCAGAGCAGCAGGCTCAGTACCCCCAGGCACTGGGGTCAGCTCTGTGCAGCCACCAGACCATCTGCAGGAACCCAGGAGGGACTCAGTAAAAGTTCATCGGTTAAAACACACCAAACTGGTCTTTTTGGTGATTTTTTCTTCGGATTAAACTGTTTTACCGTAAAAACTATGCACAGGTTTACCTTATCTCACACTGTACCTGGCATTGCCCTGCCTCCTCCCTCCACCTTGATGCCTTTCTTTCAGGTTCCCTGCCTTTCTCCCCTTAAAATCCTCCTGCCCGGAAATTTTCAAGTCTCAGGAATCTGACCTGTGTTGTGTTTGTGCCCCCCTCCAGTCAATAATCACATTAGCACATCTGTGTGACAGAAATAATAGCTTTTGTCTCCCAAAGATGCAGAGTCTTGTTGCCAGGCAACTCCATCCTGAGGCAGCAGCCCAGCGAGGAGCGGGTGTGTGGGAGGACCGAGCCCGGCTGCGGGAGCTGCTGCTGGTGCTGCGGGGAGCTATAATTGGGGGGAAACTTGGAATGTACTGCTTTCACCAGAGAGCCGGGAGAACACAGCCCTGACAGGCTCAGAAACTTTCAATTAGGCGGCTACAGACTGTGGCTGGCTCGTCTCTTTTGTTCTAACCTTACAGAAAAGCTTTGGCTGTAGCGCTGCAGCTCGAGCTGGTTTCTATCAGAGGAGCTCAGTCACTGCAGTGGAAAGGTAAACATGGTCACACTTCCCAAATCCACACGGAGAACAGGCTGCACATGTTTTGGGGGCTGATCCTCCTCAGGGACCAGCTTCTTTCCATGCTCCACCGTCAGGGATTGCAGCAGCTCAGCTGCTCTGGCATTATTTGTGTGCCATTTCAGTCACAGCCTGGCAGCCTCAGCATGTGTGGTTAGAAAGGAGCATTTCACTTGATAACCAAGCCTTGATTTATGAAATATTACCCTGCTCATCCCAGGGAGAAAGAGGAGTCCCTAAAATAATATGGTTGGCTGTTGACATAGATGGGATGGGAATTCTTGTCAGAGCCTAATTTTGTTCATCTCTGATTTACACTGGCTGCTCCTCTGTCAGAGCTTAATGCAAACACTAAGGCACAGATAGCTGCTGCCAGCACCCAGCCCCCTGCCAGGGCAGGACTGTGCTGCCCAAATGAGTTTTGGATTCAGTGCATGAAACACAGCCCCTGCCTGCTGAGAGCTTCTCTCACCTGTACAGTGCTACAGGGCAAAGGTTTTGCCCATAAAACAGGTGCACATACAGCATTCCTGAATGTTGTTTCCTGAGGGAATCCTGGTATTTTTTACAGCTGGGAGATAGCCCAGGAGAGGAACTTAATCCCCACCATCACTTCTGACTCTTTAGACTGATACTTGGTGAATCCAGTTTGAGCCCTGGGATATTCACAGTTCTCTCTGCATATGGGGTGCACGTCATCTTGAAATGCTTCTCTTTGGTCTCAATTTCACCTGGAGGAACTGGAAGTTTTCCAATGACCTAAATGACCCAGAATCAATAGCAATCAAGCTCTGAAATGTCATCATTGGATTCTCACTGCGTGACAACAGCCAAGCACAACGATCCCCGTGTGCACAGACACTCATCTAATAAGGGCTGCAGGAAAAAACTTAAGAGATTCCTTGAATAAATTATTTAGTGTTTGTTATTCAACCTCCTCCATTTACACATAAGTCACTACATCCAACTGGGTAAAGAACCATCTTCATAACCTGTCTGGTACTATAAAGCATCTTTGATACTTCCCACAGAGACATTTGTAGAGTATTTAGGATGGCAAAAGTACACAACCCCACGTCAGGACGCTTTTGCTTCCACGTGAATATTTGTTCAGCTGGTGCTCAGTGGCTGAATTGCTGAATATGCCACATTTTTTACAAGCTGTATGATCCTTTACGGCAGGAGTTTATTTCTTTTATTAAGTTTATTTCTTTTTCTAGGCCCCACATTTTAGGAGGGGTAACTATGCTGGGCTCAGCCAGAGCTGGAAAGCCAAGCCTTGGATATGAGGCAAGTGTGAACAGTGGCACGTTAGATTCACATCTTGGAAAGCACAGTTGTGGCTGGCCATAAATTGGACTCTTTTTTTCCCTTTTGGCTTTCCTGGGAACTTTGGTTTATGGTCTGAAATACAGGCAAGAAAGGAGGTAATATTCCTTTAAAGGCACCATATTTTAGAGGATAGAGAGAAGTTATTTCCCATTTTTTAAGGAGAAAAAAAAGCAGGGATTGTGTCCAAGTCTCAGTGGAGGTAAGATACAGATTTTACCTTAAAACATTGGATGGCACAGGTCATCTAGGCTTTGCTGCCTGCTGGGAAAACACAGATAAAGACATGAAAAAGCCAAATGAAAACTGGGGAGCATGTCAGGAAGCACAGGGAGAGGACATTTCTCGGGCACTAAAGTTTGGAGGCCCTGAGACATATCAACTTCTCAGTGCTTCAGAAGGAGTAGATGGAAAGGAAACCACACATATGGGTTGGGGAAACCACTCTGAAGACAGCCTTTGAAATACAACAAAACCTTTTAAAACTGTTTAAGGGAACAACTCTGTCCATGTCAGCCACTATTTGCTCTTTCATCAGCCTGGGAAAAAAAAAAATAAAAATTACAGGCACCCAGAGAGCAAAGATGTGCAGTGAGTTGAAATCACATGCCTCTAGGTCTCGTTATAATGGTGCTGTAGTTATTTGTTAGCATGAAATGCCTCTCCACTGCAACGGGGGGGCTTTGCTGCAGTACCTCATTTAATCTTTCAATGAATGTATATTCCCTTGAATGCAGTGTATTTTGTTTGACAGTTCTTAAACGCTTGGATGAGCCTAAACATTGAGGAACTGGAGTACACACATTATTTTTCTGCAGATTCGTTTAGCAACCCCAGCTAACAGCCGGATTATTAATAACGAGCTAAATAATGCACTTTTCAAAGGCTTGATGGGCATTTGAAATCTGGAAAAGAAAATACAACATTTTCTACTCAGCTTCCCTCTGGAACAGTATTGAAAAGTACCAGATATCCCTTTAGGAAAGGTTGTTTTTTTCTCAGGTTTTTACTTACATTGAGGAAACTAATTGCAAGGGGGAAGTATGAAAGTGATGTTAACAACTTTGCTAACATATGTTTTGCAAAGGCACAGAGCTATTGTTACACCAGAATTTTGGCTGATAAAATGGCAGAAGCTTCCCAACCTCTTGGCTGAATTCCTTCCAAACCAGCAGCAGTTCTGCAGTATTTTGCAGATGCAAGAACTGACCCACCCATCCAGATGTACCTAAATTTGCTCTACAGATTAACTTTACAGCCCAGCTACTACTGACAGTCAGGCAGCAGGACCAAATCCCTGCAGAAGTAAATTTTGAAGAATGTATCATTGTCTCATGGCTCAGCTTCTCTTGTTGGCAAAAGTTGTTATTGGTCTGTCCTTTCTACTCCAGTAGCTCTTTGGAGAATCAAAACCTTTAGCACTACACTGCAATCCACCAAAAAAAAAAAAAAAGGCTCTTTTCCCTGACCACTTCTGTGATTGCATCAGTTAAAATAGATTGAAAACAGTGGACGGGGCACTGAATTCACAAATTGTTCTGCAAGACCAAAGCACACTTCAAGATAAAGGCAGGAGCAATTGTTCTGAGTGACTCAGGTGTGTTTGAGGCTTGCAGGGACTGAGCAGGAAGGGTCAGCTCAGGGGTGCAGGCAGAGAGGCAGCACCCCTCAAACACTGAAAGGGGACAACAGATCTGGAGAGAAGAAGAAAATAATCTTATGCAATGAACAGTTGTATCCAACTAAGAATCCAGAATTATTAACGTGCAGAGAGCTGCCAAACTTAGAGGTGAGCCAGTGAACACAGGGGCTCAGCAGATCTGCTGCTGCTCCAAAATTCAGGTACAGCTCCTCTGCCAGGCAGAGAACCCAGACCTGCTCTGACTTAGCCCATCCTGCACAGCCATGCCAGAGCATCTGGGTTCCTTGGACATCTTCCTTTCCACCTAGAAATTATCTCCTGCCAGAATTAGAAGAATTTTTACATTTGTGTGATAGCTTGGGCACAGAAGAGGTACAGCAGAGATTCCTGGCCAGGCCCATGGCATGTGTTGTGGGAAATGGCACCAAGCCTGAAACCCCCTGGAGGTGTTGGGTTTGTGGCACATGGAGACATCAGCTCTCTGCCTGCCTGCTGGAGGTGAGGGCTTTCCATGGGATCTATGAACAGCAGCCCCATACACAGAGACACAAATCAGGGAATGCATTTTTGTTCCTGCTAAAACATTTACATTCCTAGAAATTTAAACCCCAGTTAATCTCCCAATTCCAGAATAAGGAAATTCCCCCTTTTCCCCAGGGATTCCAATACACCGAGATACCTTTACCTCTGTCCCTCCCATGCTGATCTTTTACATCCACACTCATGCCAACGTGGATCACAGGCACGATCTTCTCCAAAGGGCATCCTTTGCAAAACAGCAATTGTTTTCCTCCTCCCCTCCCTGCTTTTATTCCTTAGCCTTGCCAGGAATGCTTTACCTTGTCCTCTCACACTCAGCTAGCTGCTCTATATTTTTGCTGAAGATTTCTCCTTTTCAGTACAGGACACAAAAAGCAGAGGGTTTCATTCAGTAGTGACTGTGAGAAAAATATTCCTGTCTATAACAAAGCTACCAGCAAAGCAGAGAGACGAGGAGAGTGAGGGAAAGAGTGAGTGTGCCTGCAGGGAAAGTAGCTTAAGGAGAAGTGTAGGAGGAGTACTGATTCTAGACTTGCAGCAGGTCTGTTTTTCATAAAGATAACAATAATACGGTGTAATTAGGGCACAAAATCACACTAATTGCTGAGTGCTTGTCTGCAGGGTTCACTAGGAGGGAAAGACACAAATGGGGCTGCATGGATCCTCCTGGGGCTGGCACTCAGATGAGTTTTCCCAAACCCATCCAAAGGATCTCACTGCTCAAAGTTAGAAGTGTATATTGCAATTACAAGCCTTTTTTTGTTTCTCCATTATAAATTCCCCTGGGCCAGGTGTGGGAGGGCTGGTGAGGGTGTCCTGACCAGAGCAACACCACAAAAACAAACCCACCCGGGGTCCTGAAAAACAAAAATGCATAATCCATGTTGCTTCCAAAGCAAGACTGAACATTGAAAACTGGCATGTCTGCACCACACCCTCACAATAATAAAATTTCTTCTTTTCTGCACTGAGTGCTGGGGAGACTCTTTACTTTTCATTGCTGTGGGCTTTGTTCCTTGCATCCTCCCAAAACCACATTAACAATGCCATCAATGTCTTCTGCAGCCAGCATGGCACAGGAGCTGTTCTTGTGTTCAAAGGGAGAAGGATCCAGCTCACAGAACCTTCTTGTACTGAGATGAGATCTCCTTCTGATTCAGAGTGGTTGGTACTGGGCTCAGCAACTTTCCAGAGAACCTTAAAGCACAGAGCTGCTGTGATCTCATTCAGCTACTGAACAACCAATTGTCACCAAATTGGATTTATTCCTCATTGTTCCTTATCCTCTGTTGAAAATTACTTTTGCTTTAATTTTCTACACAGTTTTCTTAAGTAAGGACATCAGTATCCCTGAAAGGGAAGCTCAGAGTGCCAGTTTCTAGCACGTGTATACCTGAATTTCTGCTCAGATTTTCAGAGCTCTTTAACACAAACTGTATCAAAAGTACCCATAGTCAAAGAACCTTTCTAGCTGAAGTCACTATGGGTAGTCCCCTCCCTAGGGTTGTGGCTGTAAGCTTCATTCAACTTTAGGTGGTGATTTTCCAGAGATTTTAATCTTTTTAAGGGTTTGTGCTACAAAATCACTGCAAAGTGCTTATGAGTCACAGCTGAAAAGGGAATTTGAGTTAGAATCAGAGCAGTAGAAGCTGGAAAACCTGCAGGCAATGGACGCAGGCAAAAAGCAGCAGCACAAACTCCTAGACTGAGTGTGATATGTTGGAAGGAAAGAGACTGCCCTGGTCATCAGTCCTGGAGCAAAGAGCCTTTGTTTTAAACAGGAGAGGTTTTCCTGTGAGATCTCCCCCTCCAGGCTCTCCCCATGTCCAGCCACACCTGCATTTGAAGGATTTATTCCCTGGGTAATACCCTGTCCCCAGCCTTGGGCTGAGGGGTGCTGGTGATGGTAGAGGTGTGTGTTATCACTCACAGATGTGTTCCCCCTCTGCATTGCTTAGATTTAACCACCAGCTCCCAGGGGTGTTCTGGCATACCCACACACTGCCCTGCAGCACACAGAAAGGCCAGCAATAAATCAGGTTTATTACCCAAACACCTAATTACTTGTCACTTGTCCTGAAGTCACCTTACTGTAAGACGATGCGAGTCCCGAGGCTCAGAGATAAAAGAAGAGGTAAAAGCACAAAGATGAATTTAAAAGATTTTTGGACCTGCTGAGGTGCTGCCTTGCAGCTGGGATCCAGGCCACAGCAAAAAGCTTCACCTTGAATGCATCTCTCCCTGGGGGGAGGATGCTCTGTGCCTACCCTGTTGTTATGCACCCAGACTCTCTGTGGTGTCACCCTCAAGATTTCTCCCCAAGCCTTTGAGTCACCATTTAATCAAGGGTCTCTTTTTAACACTCCCCACGCAGAAGGGATGACTGCATCTGTCTCTTGATAACAGTGATGCTCTTTCAACATGACTGGGCAGAATTATATGCTAGCCAGAACATCCTAATGAATGTTTCAGTATTTAATTGTAAGCAGACCTTTACCAACTGCAAATTAAATGTACTTTTCCAGCTGGGGGAGCAATATTTAAACCTCAGTGCATTGCTTTTAAATATTAAACTGCTATTTATGTGAAATAGCAATGATTCCTAGAGCAAGTTCAGAAAGAGGGATAAAGTAAGGTATTTGTGCTATTTGTTACAAGGTTTTGATTGTGATCAGACAGAACAATTTGGGACAGAAAATTGTCTAACCAAGCCTGTGAGAGATACTGTGATGGAATTTCACATTTTTGATAAATTAAAAAGAGCTCAGAGGTGTTTAACACTTCAAATGTTGGTTACTAAAAGACAGTACAAAAACAAATAAATAAATACCATGGAATTATACTTCTATAGAGAAGCAAGGGAAATGTAATGGAGTACTTGTTCTCAGTGATGATCCATCTCAGCCTGCTTCCATGCTTCCAGGAATCCACACAAAAGCTCCAGAGGAAAAAAAGAAAAGAGGTATGAAAGTTGATTGGTTTAAACAAATTGTTTGGTAATGGCATCCTTCTTGCCAGCCAGTTGCTGCTGAAATTAAATTGGTGTCTATGTTTTGAGGCAATTTCAGACTTGATCGCACTCCCTGGTCTCAAAACTGTAAATCAATACTGTTACAATGGATCTCTAGGTCCTCACATCTTAACAACAGCTCCATTATTACTGGCTGCTGAATTTGAAAGTTTCAGAGGGTTCTTCTCAGCCCAAAATCTGTCTTGTGTATGGAGTCTGTGCTGCAAGAAGATGTGCCCAGGCGGATTTGTAGGAAACAACCTTTCACCATCACTTTACAGATGATGAATGAAAGGAGGGAGTGATTAACTGCCTTCCAGTGAGAGCAAAGCTGCTGCAGAGCCAGCAGTGAGTGAGCTCCTGGTATTTGATTCCTTGTACAACACCTGGGCCCTGAGCTCGTCCTGCTGTACTGACATTAATGAAATAACCCTAAAAGGGGGCACAACAGAACCACAAAATTCTCCTGCTTCAAAGGTCACCTGCAGGCGAATGCAATGGCCTCACTTTGGTGTCCCTCCTCCTTGTCCATTTTGGAGAGTGTCTAAGTATTAATCAATTAATCATTTCTGAAGTGTAATCAAGGACTGGAGTTGTAATCAAATGGCAACCCAACAGAACACGGGGATGTTTGTCTGCCTGACTGCCTGGCTGCCCCTGGGAGCCACATTAACAATTATCTCTGCTGAGTGACCCCCTGATCCTGCACAGTTTAGCTGAAAGAGATGCATCCAAGTAGCAATTTCACCTTTTGCCTTCATTGTGTGGTATTATTCTAACTGTTTATTAAATTCCCAGCCTCTCCAGAGCTTGCACAATGGGAAAATCATTAGTTAAACCTGCAATTACTGTAATGAGAAGATTTAATGAAGTTATCATTAAGGAAGATTAAATATTTTCTTTTTTTCCCCTCCCCCTTTATTTATAATCATCTTTTTTTTTTCTCCTTCTCCTCAAACTGAAAAGAACTGGCATTTCTAGTAGAGCCCACCAAGAAGAATCTGTGGAAAAATCAGTAGCAGAAAGAACCACAAGGCAGGAATCTCACGTCAGTTCATCATGAGCTTTTCTGGAACAACCCAATTCCTCATAGTTCTGTAAAGGCAGATCTCAAATTCTGTATCTTATTGTTATGTTACATGATTATATTCTCGGTGAAAGGCAGAGGACATAGCTGTAAAATGCATTGTTCTGGTATATTTATTGTATATTTAATTCATTAAAAATCCTTTTTTCCTCACTTTTCTCTGAAATACCTCTATAGGCAGAAAATATACTCTCAAAATCTGGAAGTGAATCACTGGAAAATCAGCCCTTATTTGAGACAAACAATCTAGAAACAGTGGGAAAACACTGAACACTTTGTCAGATGTGGAGGACACATTTCAGCACTGGATAAGGACTCTTATGCCTGTGTAAGTTGTTGCAAAGGCTATATAAACACGGCAAAAAGAACCAAAATAAGCCCCTTGTTCCCAAAACATCGGTAGGCTGTTGAAGAGCATGTTTTACAGCACATGCTGAGCACTCTTCCAGACACTGACATCAGTAAAAGAGATTTAGCAACCTCTGCACTTACATCTTCACAAACTCAGTCCACTTCTACAGCTAAAAATCCATTACATTCCCAGCTACTTGAATAACTGTTGAGCTAAACCTGAATGTCCTGCCAAAGGCTCTCTGCTGACACTCTGAGCAGGATATCAGACTGTCTGGGGTCTGGATCACTCCATGATAGCCAGAGTAGCACTGTGGAAAATATGTACAGGGCAGCAAAGACATCATCCAAAACATCTCACCTCAGTTTCTAAATGTTGCTTGTGATGATATCCTCCCCAGGGTCGTGGGTTTGACGTTCTCCTCCCTCTCTATTCTACAGTGTGGAAGCAGAGACCAAGAATTGCAATGCATGAAAGGGCAACATGAGGACACAGCACCATCAGAGGGGTTTGAAGATAGATAGCAGTAATACTCCAGCTGTATGAAACTGTCATAAGCAATATTCCCATTGGAAAAGCTGTTAAAATACTGACCTTACACCGAGCAATATCCTGGGAGAAGGCCCCTGAATTATTCCTTGGGGTACCTTGCTGTTACAGTGCCATGATGGATGTTCAGGCATTAGTGGTGCCATCTCAAGCCATCAGAAGTGTTGACACAGATGGAGCAGTTTGATTAAGTGTTCTTGTTCAGCTTTCTATATAAAACACTGAATTGGATAGAAAAGCAGAACTCTCACCTTTGCTCCATCTTTATTTTTATTCTCAAAATGTAACAAGAAATAGAATAAAACCACTGGGAAGACAAGACTGATCGCAGCACCCCCTCATGCTAGCTGGAGGCAGGAGCTTCTTTTGCTGGCTGTAGATCCATCCAGTTCTAGGGGTCTGAATGTTTTTAAATAACTGCCTGTTGTTGTCCTCTTGATGTTTTAATTGCTCCCCTTGCAGCAGATCCTGTGTCTGTGCACCCCCAGCACAATGGGGGCTCATTCACATCTAGGTCTCCAAAATGAAGGAATGGATTCCTCTTTGAGGCTCCTCCTGAACAGGTGAGGATGATCCCTCTTTTCTCTCCTCTACCCTTTCTGTGTGATATCCCAGGAGAAGAGTCTGCTAATTAGGAGTGGCTGTTGTTGATTCTCCATTTGCTTCAGAAATTACAGAGGCCCTAATGAAGGAGTTCTGAGTGACAGCTGGCTTGCACAGTTCAGTTTAGGGAACTGAAGCACAGGGCATCACACAGGTCAGAGCCTTGCTATCTGCCAGTATCTGCTGTCTCTGACAGGATTGCTGTGCCAGGTTTGTGGAGGGCATCTGCTGCTAATAATGTTTTAACTTTCAACAAGAGCAAGTAAAGTCTCCCAAAACAGAACAAATTAATAGTCAGGGCAATAGCTGTAGTGAGGCTGTAAAATGAAACTCAACACCCCCAAACAGGGTTGCATTTTCTGGCTTCCTATTTTCAGGGATCTGATTATACTTTGTTTTGATATCACCTGAATTAGGGAAAAGGATGGGAAATTGGAGGTACAAGAATTCTGCAAGTGGATTTCTTCACCTGGAGAAGAATAAAGATGATATAAATGCTGGAAAGCACTATAGAATAATCACACCCTTCTAAAATAGAAATAATAACATATGCACATAAATGGAAAGACTAAAGACTTATTTGGTAAAATAAATTAGTCATTGGCTCTGTTCCCTTGATCATAAATTACATGGTAAAGAAAAATCTCAGTTTCAGTGAGTGTCTGAAAATGCTCTGAACATATTTCAATAAAATTGCCAAAGAATTTGTTCTTTCACTACCCAACAGATTGGAGTGAAATTCAGCACCTGAGTGTGACTGACACAAGGACTGCTTCAGTTAATAAATCAGGAGAGCCCAGCCTGACTCCAGATCCCAATCCAACCCATAATGGACATCCCAAGGCATAGAGACTGAAATGCAGAGTATTTGTAGTGGACCAAGGAAAGGATTTCAGTGACTTGTGAATGTGTTTGAGCTCCTGGATCAAAAAGTGTGAGGTGGGGTTGGAAGGAGGATGGAAAGTTAAAACCAAGTGAGAGACTGAGGTCTGTCTCAGTTGTGTTGAGGCCCTGTGAAGCTCAGTGCTGTGCTGTGTGACAGCTGCTGAGCCGTGTTTGTGGTCCCTCCAGTGCTGCTGTTTCTCTTTTCTGACCCTCCATGCAGCCTCACTTTGTGTTTGGGAGATTGAATCACTCTCTTCAAGCTGCCCTGACACTGCTCTGCAAAGCTGCTCAGTCCCCTGCATTCGTGCCTGCTGCACCTGACACAGGCCCCACTGCACTCCAGGGCTGTCACAGGTGAGGGCAGCTGTCACCTCTTCTCTTTGAGTTCTGCCTTTCCAATGGTTACCACAAACCAAAGGAGTAATGAAAAGACTGCAAACTTCTCCACTTTCTGTATTTCCAATGAAATGGATTGTGTGTCCCTAGAGGGGAGGGGAGAAAAGCGATTTAGATCTTTCTCTCAATTATTTTTCCAGTCTATTAAACTGTCTAAACTCCAGGTTCTCAAAAATGTGCAAATACGTTAATAAAATAAAACCTAGAGAGAATAAATGAAAATGGAGGCCTCTGCTCATCTCACCCAGCATCCTGGTTGATCATCCCCAGGAGACAGCTTCAGAAGCATGGCTTTATGACCACGAGGGAAAATAATGATGTGCTGGGAAAAATTGCAAATGCACAACCCTGTCACACAGAAAATGGATCCCCTACATGATTAATCGCTACATTTGCAAAATAAATAGTGGTGGGAGAAAGGGAAGGAATGTCTGTGTTTAATTTGATGCCTTTACCCAGCAAGAAGCTACCACTGAGGGTGGAGAAGGGAAGGGATAAAGGCAGGAGTGACAGAGAGGAAACAACTTCATGTCCCCAAGTAATTGAAAGGAAGTGTTCTCCCAAGATATAATGATGCAAACATATATCACATGGAAGTTTAGCTATCCCAGTCTAAATTCTCTTTAGATTCCTGCCAGTGCTCTGAAAAGATGTCCCTTTGTGTGTCTGAGGCTCAGAGAGGAGACAGGATGGCACCCTGCCCTGCACAGCCCATCTCAGACACTGCAGATCCTGTACCTCAGTTACATACCTGCCCTTTAAAGCATCCATGTACTTGCCCTTTATCAGTGAGATTTGGTTTCCCAGCTCTGGTTCTCAGTCACATTTTAGGGAAAAGAAGGCAGGGGACAAGGTACAGCTCATCACAGCTGTCTTAAATGCCAAGATTATATTTGCCTGCATTTATCCCTTCATTCAGACACCCAGCTCATGCACCCACCCATCCTACAAGGCCCCAAAGTCAGTGAAGATCCTCCACCCCATGTAGATCTGTCACCTTTTTGAAATTCCCATTTGTTTCCACTGTCACTCTGTAGCACAGCTCAGGTGATATTCCAGCTGATCCCTTCTCCCTCTCCTTTCTAGAGTGTGCCTGGCTGGGAAGCTGACTCATTAAGTGAGGAGCAGCAGACTGCAATTTGGTGTTCTGAGCTTGTCCCTGCCTTCCTGACAAGCACCTGTGCCAGTCACACCCTGCACCTTCTCCCACAGATGCCTGGCAGGGCAGCTCCCTCCTCTGCACAGTTTGACATCCCCATCACACGCTGAAGTGACATGACTGGAAAACCTCATCTTCAGCTGCTCTTTCCCAGGGGTTGGAAAATCAGGTTATGTTTTCATAGCTTTGAAATAAAATAACACAGGCAGTTTGCAAAGCAAATAATGATAAAACAATCAGGCACTTTTTAGTCAATCATTTCACTGAGAAGGGCTATGGTTCAGCTTAAAAATCTTGAAGAGGGACAAGGCAGGAGGAAATGCATAGATATGCATTAATTTGCTTTGGTTTTCTGTTCCCCTCACCATGTTGTTGCTGTTTATACTCCACACAAATCAATTTAAGAGTATCTGGGGAAAGCAGAAAGGTTCATGTACCCATCTGTCTTCTGTGGGATTCATTGAATGGGTTGGACTTTGGATACTGCTCTGCTCTTTGAGCAGAGGTAGGGAAGCTTCTTCCACTCTGATAGACAAGAGGAGCTCACAGTTTTCCCCTGCAGAAAACCTGCTGCTCACATCTGTCCCAAAACCAGATAAAATGGGATAAACAGGCTGATTTTCACCTATGCCTGATAATGGTCAGTGGAGAGTGCTTAGGGGAAAGGGGACAGCAAAGATCTTTCTCTTGGTAAACTCTGCTGGCTCCTCACAATCTGTGATTTAGGAACTTCTAGAGTTTGAGAGTGTGTTCCTAAAGGTACTAATAAAGTAATAAATAAAATATTTTAATAAACTAATAAACTAATAGAGGTACTAATAAACTAATAAATAAAAGTGCTTGAAAGAAGGTTTTTGTCTTCCTTTATTAAGAAAAGTGATGCAGTTTAGAAAACTGAAACCCTTGTAGAGATCAATCAGCTATTCTGAGAAACTGAATATTGTAAGCAACCAACATTTTGCTGACCACTGTTCAGCAAATACATCTTCAACTCTTCCTTTTCCTGCAGCGTTGATATTGAAAACACAGCTGTGAGGAGGTTCCTCTTTAGGACATAATAAGTGAATCCTCAGCCTTAGGTAATGAGGGTTGAAGTGGCTGTTTTCTTGTCTGGGGAGATGATCCAAACTCAGAGAGGAGTAAAGAAATTGCAAAGAAAATTGTAAAGATATTGTAAAGAAATTTTTGGGAAGGTCTCAGTCACCTCTCTAATCTGTCTCTGCAGAGTCCCACAGTCTCCTTACAACCAGAACCCCTTGGTACCTTCAAAGAGAAGTGAAAACCACTTGCAAAAACTTTTCTAACAAACCCAGGGATTACCCCAGGACAGAGCAAGCAGCACACAGTCCTTTACAAGGTTTAAAATCTTTTGTCTTTCTCTTGGCCTGAACCACGAGGGAACACTTCAGAGGACATTGCTGTTTCTTCCTCCAGAATCCAAGAGCTGCTTCAAGCTGGATATGCAGTTTGGGAGGCAGAAGATGTGAAAACAGTTTCATTCTGGAAGTGTCATGAGAGATTCCCATGAGAACATGCAGAGATGTTCCCATGATCTGTTCTAGCAAACCTGCAGATTATCCCTGTGCAGGGAACATGTGGGACAGAGCAGACTAAGGGCAGTGAGGGTGTTAAACCTTGGAACAGTGGCCCACAGAGCCTGGGTTATTCTGCCCATGGAAATACTCCAGAGCTGGCTACAAAGGGCCCTGAGCTGTCCTTTTCCTTGGCTGGGAAAAAATCTATTAACTTTGAAAGTAGATCCAACCTTGATCTTGGCCCTGCTTTGAGTGAGGGCTTGATGAGATGACCTGAGGGTGTCCTTTTCAATGTAAACTCTTCTATGATCCTGTGAGTCCAGACAAAGTCATCAGCAAAGCAACTTTGTATTTCCATACTTCTATTTCCTCCCTGGCTTAATTTGGCTCTTCCATTGTGCTTGGTGAAGGAGGTTTGTCACTGGGCAGCTCTCTCTTGTCCACCATAAGGAAGCCCCTTGACCAGCCCCTCAAGGAGCTCTAACAGCAGTTGCATCCCTATAAAAAACAAAGGAATTCCTCAGCCTGTGCACTGATGTTATAAATCTGAACTGATCTAAACAAAGCAATGAAAGCCAGTATCACAAGTGTATGCTCAGCTTTTCCTCTTTCTTAAGTTGCAGAAAAATATCCTGTAATCTCTGCTCATGCAGAAGGATGAAAAATGCATCAGCTCTGAGCACAGCATGCTGGTACCTACAGGAGCACATTAGGCATAAAAAGCCTGCACAGCATGAAGAGAAAACTCAGTTTCAGAGACTGCAGCATGGGTAGCTCTGTTGAGGTTTCTTGTAACAGGTTTGGCACATTTTGCAAAATAGATCATGGCTCCAGCACTCCCCTAAAAGTGCATCTGTCACAGCCCTCCCATGCCAGTAAGGCTTTTCACTGGGTGTTGCTTGCAGCTGCATGCTTCCTGCAACAAGAAAAATTGTGTGTTTAAAGTAGCTTTTCACTTTCTCGGCATTTCAAAGAACAATTGCAACAAAATAATGATGAAGGTAATAACAATTTTTTTTAAAAAAAAGGAGATCCAGAACTAGGTTGGCAAACATAATCACAAGGTATATTAAAAAGTTAAACATAGCTCAGTGCTTTGAAAATCCAGCACCATGGGGAGCTGAGGATGTGTTGTCCCCTTGGCTTGATGTCACTTTTTCAAAGGAAGGCTGTAATTGAGTAATCGGCTTGCTGGTTGTCATGGAAATCGCTGCTGGCTGCTGCAGGGATCCAGCCCCCAGGCTTTGTGTTCGTGGTGCTGAGGGCAGCCCCCACCCAGGGCAGCACCCCCCGCTGCCCTCAGCACCCCTGCATCCAGCAGCAAAGGGGAATAAATAAAACTTGGGCACGGCAGGAGGATTCAATTCACAAACCCAGCGCCTCCTTTCGCTGTCATTGATGCCTTGGGTTGCACTGTTGATCTTTTAGCAGATGGCAGTGCTGGATCTCGCATTAGTGGGGGGTTGTGGGGTTAATTCCACATTTAAATGCAGTGTGGAAAGGTAAAAGCATGTACAGGATCCATACCGGGAAAGCTGTTTGCCAGTGCCCTTTTTGAGGTGATTAAAGCCAACTCCTGCTGATCAGCATTTAAACTTTTAACCGAGGGGCGGGTCCGTGAGCGGCAGGACCTGTGAGTGTGCATGAGGGAAGGAAAACAGGTTAAGTTGAGGTTTCTAAAACGCACAAAGGAAATTACCTCCATTAGCCACTGTCAGAACTTCACCCGCTGTTTCTCCCGAGGAATCCTCTCATTGGGAGCTAGAGAAGGCTTTTGAAGAATGAAATGAATGTATTTTATTGAAAGAAAGGCAAAACCACACAATAAATAAGAGGTCTGTTCAACTGAGAATAACTCAAAATATTCCATTTTGCTGGCATTCCCTCACCACACTAACACAGAGCCACCACTAGTGCAGTTCAGACCTGTGGGAACATCTGAACTCCCCACCTGCTAACCAGCTGTGATACACCTTGCTGGCTGCAGTCCCGAAGGAGAAGCTGCAGGGGCACCCAGAAATGGGGGACAGCCCCAGTGGGCATCACCACCTCAGCATCCTGTGCTCCCTGCCCACTGCCTACAGGAGTGCTGAGCCCCTGGGGGCACAGTGATGTGAAATTCCCAGGCAGGGAATATTCCAGAGCCACATCACTGGGACAATATTCCAGCTTCATTTCTCCATCCAAGCATCTGTTGAGGTTCTGGCCTTAGGGTCTGCCAGTTGTAAACTGAACATCTTGATAGAAAACAGAGAATTTATCTCAATAGGAAAGCAGATAATGCATTTAGATTTATGCTTCTTCTGGCACTGGTATATGATGGCTGTGACAGAGAGAGAACCAAGGCAAAACCTGAAGTCCTTTAAACACAGATGAGCCAAATTGTGATTGTAATTACAAAGCTATCACTCCACAAAAGCTGAACAAAAAGCTGAATTAAAAAGAACAAAGCATGTATTACCTGAATTGAGATCAGCATGTTCTTCCTCAAATTCAGGTTTTCAATATTCTTTCCAGTCATGCCACAGCTTAGAGTTTCATAAAGGAGGTCTAAAGTGAGCAACCAATAAAGGACTTTTGTCTCTCCAACAAATCAAAAGAATTTGATGATATTTCCCTAATATGTCTGATAACATCCTAAATTAATATTGTTTCATTTGTTTGCTGCCTTCTGCATACCCAAAACATGTTATTCTGGAAATTACTTCTCATTACTTGGCTGCTTCTATAAGAACCAGAGGAGACTGCATGATGCACTGTTGCTCTGCAGAATTCATGTAAATAGTATTTTTGTTCCTCCTCTTTTTTAAAGGGTAAAATGGTGTGTGGTTAAAAGCTCTCTGAACCCAGAGACATCTGCCAGCACAGCATAAGGGAATGAACATTAAGGCTGATCAAATTTAAGTTCATCAGAGCTCTTGAAAGTGTCCTTTAAAAATCAGGCTCTGCGTACTGCAAAAATTGTTCCCCCATTTGTAATAATCACATTTCCTTTTGCTTCTCTAAGTTTAGCACACTTTGTTTTGCACTCTGTAGCAGAATATGCCATGCTCAAGTTTATCTACCAAGCTGGAACAGTGAGAGCAATTTAAATTAATCACTGTAAGGTTCTATTTTGCATGGAGGCAGCTCAGCCTCTTTGACCCATTAATTAAATAGTGGAATTTACAGTTCCTTGAAAATGTTGAAGAAGCAAAAGATTAGTCAGATCTGAGCTGTATTTGAAATGGAAATTGAGACACACTGGACTATGGATAAAGTGACACGTTAAAAATACTTTTAGTTCAACAGACATCCACTAAGCCAAAGCCAACTGGAAACATGAATTCTTCCTGACAAAAATCACATGGCAGCAAGAGGCAGTAGAGTAGATCCTTAGGGGTGAGTTGGCCAAGATCCTTTAATCCCAACAGAAACTGCAGCCTCCACAGCAAGAGTTTGGTTTCCACACTTCAGTGAGCGACACAATCTCTTCCTCTTTGTTAGGAAATTAAATCCTGACATGTCTGGGCAATGCCTTGGAGAGGAGAAGGCAAGTGATTAACAGGAAAATGCAAAGAAAAAGCCATGGGTCCTCTCTGGCCCCAGCTGGGCTCTAACAGTGCCTGCAGGGGACTCACTGCACTCCTCATGCTGCAAATGAACCTGCACAGGTGGCTTAAACACCAGGATCTCATTCGAATTCAAAATACCTCTCCATGCAGAGGTAGGAAAAGTAAATATTTTATTGAAAAAGTGCTTGCTTATAATGTTAAATTCATTGATAAGGAGGCTCAGATTCCCTTACATTCTTTCTTTTAGTTACTAGCATAAGAATCAGTTTAGTAAAGCCAGTAGTTATTTCTTCTGGGAAATTCATGTGGGGTGCAGTGGAGAATTGTAGATATTCCTCTTGTTCTTGTTCTGTCTTGTAATACTGAATTAATTAACACGGACCTGCTGTGGATCCCCCTCAGACAAACAACTGGAACTCTGGCTTGGGTAAAGCACATTAACAGCAGCCGTGCATCTCTCAAATCACCAGAGCTTGTTTGCATTTCCAGAGCATTAAACATCTCTGTAACAAGTGCATCATGCACAAGGAGTGAGAGGCTGCCTCTCTCCAGGCCTTGAGGCACTGACACCACCTCAGTCCAGGAAAACATTCGAGGTCTTCAGCTAAATTCAGGTGTTGGGGTTCAGCTGAATTCGGGTGCAGGGTGGGCTGGAAAGGAGGATCAGGCACATGTGGGACATCAGGAAGAGATGTACACACAGGGACTGCAAAGCACACAATTCTGAGGGTGTGATTTGGTCTTTCAGTTGATTTCCTGAATCTTCAGGGCTTATATCAGTAAAAATATTCTTGATTAGACAGTGCAGTGGTAAGTTAATGACGATTTTTAATCTACCAAGATTTGGAACTTCTCTTTTTCCCCAAAAGAAGCCTGGAGTATTCAAATGGTAGTTGAGAAACTCCCTATCAGCAAAAGTAATTTCTTCACAAAATGTAAATCATTGACAGTAATTAATATTAATCCACTTGCTTTCTGCTTCCACAGACTGTCCATGCTGATTGAATTTCTGCCTGTCCTAGCCCCAGGTATGTACCCTCCTACTCCTACTCCTGGTATTCCCTCTTGCCATCCTCTATGCAGAGCAGCTGCTCCAGGGCATGCACAAAGCTAATTTGGGCCAGTGTCCAGGCAGATCAGATGTGCAAATATTCAGTTTTGTAATACTTGGAGGCTCAAACTGCAGATGCATTGGGAAAATTCACTCGAGAAACTTGATTTTGTATTTGGATTAAAATGATTAGAGTGAAATTCTATTCTGTTAGATATTGTGACTAATATAAAATCTTTC
The DNA here is from genome assembly GCA_910950805.1 of Acrocephalus scirpaceus scirpaceus. Classification (NCBI taxonomy): domain Eukaryota; kingdom Metazoa; phylum Chordata; class Aves; order Passeriformes; family Sylviidae; genus Acrocephalus; species Acrocephalus scirpaceus. Next base: position 12,503,044 of record OU383785.1, read on the forward strand.
TTAAATACAACTTCCCTAGACAGGGATGTTTCCAGGATTGCTTCAGCCAGTCATTATGTCTAGGACAGGTCTTTGGCCTCCTAAATCTTGGCATGACAGCATTAGCAAACATTTATCCACATCTTAAGCCTCCTTGGCAGCATTAAATCATCTCCCATCCCACGTATACAAGCTGGCTGATGGATGTATGCAAATGCCTGGCAGTAGGGAAAGACATTTTAATATCCAGCCCCAGTAAATTACTGAGATTATTACAAGGGAAAAGGCATGATAAGTTGTTCTGTTGTTGGTTGTATATTCCCAGGGTACAATGGTGATGGGCAGGCAGGGATGTTTGGGATACCAATCCAGCTGGGAGTCTCAGATATAAATAATACCTCTGTTACCCAACTATTTGCTTTGTAGCTTCCCAAAGTCTGTCAGCACTGCCCTCTTCCCAATTCTCCCATTTTCTAGTTTAAGTGGATAAAGAAGTAAACCTTTCCATTTCTATTTACTTCCTGCAAACAGCTCCCAGCACGGATGTGGTGTGGAGCAGGGGGTATTTAATACCTGTGATTGCCCTTGGCTGCTTGGGCTCTGCCTGAAACCCTCGGCGTTGTGTTTCTGGGAATGACATCGGTGTCCAGGTGTCACCGCAGCGCTGACAGATCCGAGCCCCGGGGCTGTGAAGTCAGACCCTGCTGCTTTGCTGCCCGGCAGGTTCGCTCCTGTGTCCCCCGGGAATCATTTCCTTTGCAAGAACTGAAAATAAAAGTAATAATTAAAAAAAAAAAAAACGCAACCAAACAAAACCTTAATAAATTAATTAAGGTGATTCCGGGCTGTAACTTTCCCAGAGGCAGCAGGTGGCGCTGAGGAACCCGCAGATCAGTCCCGGGATGCGGGGCTGGAGCGCCCGGATCGCTCCCAGCGCCTTCCCTGCATCCCAGCAGTGCTGAGGGAACGGGGCAGAGCAGCACAAATGGCAAATCCCACCCTGAGCAGCAGCGTCAGATTGAGCTCCAGCTTGTTAAGACATTTGAGAAAAAAAACAAAAACAAAAACAATCCCCCCAAAAAACCAAACCAAACAAACAAACAACCCACAACCCCCCCCAAACAAACAAACAACCCCCCCCAAAAAACCCCAAACACACCAACATTCCTACGAAAAAGATATAATTTTGTAGTAGATTCTAGCAGCTTATGGAAAACTATTTAATTCTTCACTTGAACTCTTTTGGATTTCTCCATAGAGGAAATACTTGCATGATGGAGCTGAAAAATACATTCCCAGGCTTGGAGCAGAGAGAGACAGGGGAATATATTATCAATACCTTTATTTTTGTTCTGTTTATTTTTATTATTATTATTATTGAGCCCACTGTGGAGATATTTTTTATTTTTTTTCCAAATCACTCAGGTTACTTTTCTGCTGTTATTTTTATTTCATTGCCTGCATCCTGAAGCAATATCTAAGCACTTCTGGGAAAAGAGTTATGGATCTGGAAGCAGGATTGTTGTTAGTTGGACCTGCCTTGTAAATAGAGACCTGTGCCTGAGCAGGTCGGCAGAATGGATTGGAAAAAAGAAAGAAAAAGATATTACTTCTGAAAACAAAAAGAAGAGGGAGACAGAAGGAGATTACATGCACATATTATTTACATAATTGATAGCTGACTCTGCTCTGTGTTTTAAGCAGATTAAAGACTTCCTCTTGCTTTTTATAAATAAATAAATAAATAAATAAATAAATAAATAAATAAATCCATTTAGTGGCAGTGTTAGATGTTGTACTAGGACTCTGGGGTTTTATTACACTTTTTGTCTCCAAGTGTGCTTTATAAAGTAGAATAAAATGAATTAAGTAGGAGATTGTTCAGAACTTGACCTCCTATGCGCAATAACAAAAATATTTTGGGTTTCTGCTGGTTTTGACAAGTCAAAGCTTTCTGCAGACCTTCAGCACAACACCAGAGGAGGGCTTTCCATGCTGTGTGTGTTCCGAGCAGCAGAGCTGGCAGGCAGGACTTTGCCAGCCCTGGTTTTTGGGTGCCAGGCTGTGGGCAGAGGGCAGGGGTGGCTGCTGTGAGAAGGGGGTTCTCAGCAGGGCACGGGCACAGCTGCTGGCCCTGCACCACCCCAGAGCAGATGGCATCACTGGCTGATCTCCCAAGCTTTGTCTACACAAGCCCAAGCTCCTGGAGCTCTCTGAAATCTCCTGTGTTGTATTTTTGACAAATCATATTTACCTCTTCACAACAGGACGTGTGGGTGATCTTGAACTGGCCTGGGGGCTTGGCATCAGCCTGGAGATCCCACCAAGGAGCTAAACCACATGAGAAATGAAGCTTGTACGTGCAGCCCAGGCCATATGTGAGGTCTTCTTTGGCTGTACCAGCTGCTGGCCCTGCCTGTGGTGGCCCCAGCTGCAGCTGGGACGTGCAGGGACAGCGTGTTTGGCTTCAGAGCTGCTGCTGACCCCAGCACCAGCACAGCCCTGCTGCCAGGGCTCACTGTCAATCTAGGGAGTATCCAGGGGGAAAAGGGAGTTAAAGTGTGTTAGAGAATCAAAGAAAGGCTTAAATCAGTGTGTGGGGAAGCCATCTGTGCCCAGGCTGCTGTAACTGAGCCAGGCAGAAGAGTGAGTGGCAAAATCTCATTGTGTATAGTGAGGAGATATTACTGCTAAGCACTCCCCGGGTTGGGTGACACCTGACACAGAGATGTGAGAATTTCAGATGATCCTTTATAGTAGGCCTCTAGATGTTAGGATGTATTTCAAAGAGTGCATTGGAATATATATTAAATCCATTTTAGAAGGCATTTAGTGGATGCTGAACGCTGTGTCTGTTAACCTTTTGCATGTTACAAGCATCCAGGACTTCTTGGTGACAGTGGAGAGAAAATTGCAAACATCCCGGGACAACAAGGCCAAGAATGCAGATAAAAATGGAGGACACAGACCCTTAGCTAGCATAAACTGAATATTTCCTTGAAACTCTGCCAAAGAGAGCCAGAAGCCGCGCAGGAGAGATAAAGGTGAAGAGCTCATTGAAGAAGACTCCGTTCCTTCATCCCCTGAGACCCCCAGAAGACCACCACAGCAAACTGAGCATGCCCAGATGGGCGTGGAGTTAATTACCATATGAGGTGAGGATGGGCGGGGCCAGGGAATGAATATGTATGAGACAGATTATGCATATGTAAGACCCCGGGGAATAACAGAGGGAAACACCGTTAGTGGGTATGCGTGTCTTTGGTGAAGTGATTCCCCACACATCTCGGCCAATTAAATACACACCGCTCTAACAACTGTCACTGGTTGTGGAGTTTTATTTCTGCCCACTTTCAACACCTTATAGAAATGTGCAAGCAATTCTTCTGAAATGGAAGGTCCATAATATACCTTGGACTGGGGAAAAATTTCAAGGCCTTTTTCTTTGGGTAATCTTCCAAGGTCAGCCTCAAGACAACAGGTTTCTGTTTCCATATCCATTGATTCAAAGGGGGATTTGAGCACCAGCTTCAATCCCTGTTGGCTCACACTAAAAGCCTCAGGAAAGGTTTTCCCAAAGTACCTCCTATGCAGTAGCCTGGAGTTGGATTGCTCCGTGGAAACCTAAAATCTTGCTCTTTTCACTAGGGAACAGGGCTGACTTCACAGGACATTTGCCTCACCTTGTACTATGAGATCTGTGACTACTCTGTAGTAACATCAATCAGCAGCTTAGCACTCACGACTAAAGGTAAAAATGCTGGGTTTGTGCTTATGACAGTGTGTTAAACAATGTTTTAGCTGGTAGTTTTATTGCCTCGTTGACCTCTCATCCTGTAAGGACAAGGGAGTCCAAGGTTGGAAACACTTGGTTAAGGTTTCTGCTGTCAGTATTAATGAGATCAGGCATAGAGCAGTGTCTGCATAAGAGCAGGAAGCAACAGGCATGCAAAGCTGCTAATCCTTAAATTAGGGTGAAAGGGGTTTCCTTTGTCACCAGAACACTTCGAATTTCTTATTCACTGACAATGTTTTCTGCAGTTCTGGCTCCTGCAAAGTCTCTTCCACATGCCCAGTTTGCTATCACTATCTCTGTGCTGCTCTCCAACTTTTTCACATCTCTTGGTACTTTCAGTTTGTGTCAGCCTGAGCTTTGGTGAGCAGCATCTTCTCCCTGAGCTGTCTGAGCACCTCTTCTTCCAGAAGAGGCTGGGAGAAAACATTCCAGAAGTATTTACATGAGTTACAAGCATCACAGAGAAGGTCAGGGTGTGCTGAAGATCAGCTTCTGCATTGTGCAGAAACAACCCACAAACAATTAGAAGAAAAGGGAAGGAGAAGATCTTGAGGAGTGGGATCTGCTGCAGGAATTTAGACACAGAGAGCTGCTAGATAGAGGTTTCTGGGATAAATCTTCCCTTGTGTTTTATGCAAAGAACCCACAGCACGTGCTGGGGAAAGCACAGGCAGTCTGTGACACTGGCTTGTGTCTGTCCCCACCTCTGCAGGCAGCTCTGGGCTGGGGCACAGCCAGTGCTCAGGACAATATTTTCAAGAGAAATTCTGTCTGTGGTGGTTGAAGAGATTTCTGCAGGCACCACTTTTACAGAACACACAGGGTTGATGTAAGGTGGTTCTGCTGCCTTTAGCTTTATCTAATTTCCTTCACTTGGACTTGCCCCATCTTTCTCCATTTGTGTTCTTCATGTGCAATTTCCATTGACTTTTCTTTTCCTGTGAGTTTAACTACAGAGTATCTCTGATGGAAATTCCTCTGCACATTGAGACTTTGTATTCCCATCTAGGCGTTTTAGTTTTTAAATAAAAACAATTAATAGGTGAAACTCTTTCTTTCTTGATACTTCAGCCTCAATCTCAATCAAATATTTGCCACATATATAAGAAGCTATAATCTATTCTGTTCCTATAACTTTCCATAGGTACTAAAAGAAGAAAAGTTTTTCTACTACTTCATATTCAGAATCCTCTTTTTTTTTTATTCTCAGAGGGATCTATCATATGAGTTCCATCATTAGTGTGCAGAAAGATCAATTTACTTTGCCCATCATTTTCTATGTCAATTGTTTGACTTCAAAAAACAAAACACAGCAGCTGAGCACCAATAATTTTTAAATTCTGACCTTGTGCCTTTTGCATCTAAACCCTACCACTGGGTTTAATTTCAGGAATTCATCACTCTCCTATTTTGTGTTTCCATCTCAATCCTTACCTTTGCTTTTAATTGTTCTTCATTTTATCTTCTCTTTCACTTTTCCTCTTGAGTTACATTTTAAGACTCATGCTGCATTTGTTTGCTCAAATGCAATAAAACAGGTTAAAAAATATATCTTTATCTACCAACACAATAGTTTTATTTCTATCTATATTTCAAAAGAGCAAATTCATTTTCAGACAGAAAATATCTACGATGCAATTTTGTTTTAGACTGTGGGTAACATGCTTCAGTCTGTGACAGCACTGTTAAAAAGATAAACCTATTCAATAGCATTAATCTTTACCCTTCACACACAAAATAGGTTGGATTTATAAGCACCGAGACAATGATGAAAACTGGAGCAAGAAAGCAAAGGAAGAGTGAAGAAAAACACTTGCCAGGTTAAGCAAAACTCAAAAATCATTAAATTATTTGAAAGGTGACTTCCATGCGAAACAAAATGCTGGACTGTTAACACTCACCTGCAGCAAGATTTCTCTTCCTGAGTCTCCCTTTTCCATCCCAAAGCGCCTGGAGCTGCACCAGAACCCCTGCCCCAGGGCCCCAGTGTCAGTGCTCTGCTCCTGCTGCAGCCGTGGCTCAGCCCTGCACACACACGTGGGGACAGCAGAGGAGTCCCCTGGGCTGTGCTGTCCTTGCAGAGCCACGGGAGGGAACTTGGCCCTCTGCAATTCTCTCATCCTGTTGGTCTTTATCCAAAGAGGCTCCAAAGCACAGAGGTGAGAGGTTGAGGTGAGGTGCTGGCACTTAGGTTGGAAAGGAGGAATTCAGTGTGTCCCTATAGCATTTTTATCTTCTTTCTTCTGTTAGAGCCGGGATTAAATGCTTGAGAGACAGTGTTCGTGTTTGGACTCAGATGTTTATTAATTCTTATCTAAAGCACAGTCTCACAAGCTGTGAGTTCTAGCTAACAAGGTAGAAAATGGCTCTGCCTTTATCTCTCTACAAGGTTTTTTAAGCACAAACTGTCCAATTATGAAATGACACCTAAATTATTTTTACTTTTAACCCAATAACCAACCACTCGTGGCCCGCAATGCAGATTTTTTCACCCAATTACAAAAGACCACCCAGACCCATTTCACCTTCATGAAGAAGAAGGTGAAAAAGAAGGACTTAGCCAATGCCCTAAAACCTCCATCTTTCTTTATATATATTACTGTATTCTAAAACCTTAAACTCTAAGTTTTCCACCCTTTGGGATCACACAATTCTATTCAAACTACACACCCACAATCCCAGTGCTATGACTCAATTTTGGAAGCCTTTTCCACGGCCTCAGGTCAAATGCAGTGTTTGCTTGAGGGTCAGTGCCTGTCAGCACAGCAAGCCAGAAATTCTCAGTTTGCAAGGCTCCAACACATCCCTTTTCTTTCGACAACAGAAAATTCCTCTGCTGTGCATCCAGGCCCCCTGGACTCTCCAGGGAACCCACCACAGCTCCTGCTCCTGATGCTGCTGAGGTGGGAAAGGGCTGCCATGGCACCAAGGCTGTGGCCTCTACAAAATCCTCTGAACTTTGCCCTTCCTGAGTTTTCAAAAAGCTGTTACAGTGCAAGAGCACCTCAATAAAATAATACCATAAAAGTTTAGTCATCTTAAATATAAAAGTTGATTCCTTCACTCCTGTTATTCTTCTCCCCTTACCCCCCCCAATCAAAAAAATTGCTGTATTTCATTTTTATTTGTACTTTCTGAAGAGTAATGCATTTCCAAGAAAAGGATTAAATCTCTCAAAGTGAGGTAATAAAACTGAAGCTATAATGAAACTCACTGGATATACAGGGAGATATTTCATTTAGGCATTGGAATAAAATTCTAGTTACAATCCTGGTCAGAATAATTCATGACCAAAATGCCTCATACTATTTTTAATTGTCCTTGTTTTTCAAATAAAAGTTATAGATGGTCTGGTAAATCACTGCCTGCCAAGCTTAGGTTGTGAATGGTTCAGTGAATCCCAAGAGGCACTTTCAATTTTTAGGGCAATTCATTTATTTATTTGTCTATACTAATAAAGCGCATATTTAGAGATTTATATTCTTATTCTACTACTAAAAATGTATGAACCGTACAGAGTGACAGCAAGGAACAAGAAGGAGCTCATATAGAAGCTCAGAACAGTATTGCTATTTTTTTTTCCTACCAAGGTTTGAAAAAAAAGAGCTTTTTCATAGAATTCTAGGGAAGAATAGTTACATAATTGAGATCTATTCCTGCTTTTTGAAAAAGTATATGAAGTGCTTGATTAAACCAAGAACCAAAGAATCATGGCCCATTTAATCTGATTTGTTAGTAATAGTTGTAAATATGCTGTATTTAGTGACCTGACACAATACACTCATTGGAAATCTGCAACAAGGAAAAGACACAGCTTGCTCATTTCAGAGAAACACTAAAACACAATAGCAGAGACATAAACCAGAATGCAGTGGGAAAGCTATTGTGGCTTATAATGTACTTTTCAAACCAGCATTGTTACTTCCATTCTAGGAAATGCTGTTCCCTCAAACCAGAAGGATTTGCAGCAGAAAGGGAGGTAATTGTTTTGTTATCAAAACCAAAGTGTTTTTTCTCTCCACCTATGCTAAAAGAAACACCTTTCTACAGAAACTGTAATGGAAGATCATACAGATTCTTTTTCTCTCCCCAACGCCCAGAAAAATACAATGGGTGATATTCTAGCAGCCTCATTAATTCTTTAAGTAACTTGACTGTATCTGCATTCCCCAACTTTTATAACTCTGTGACTGACAAATAAACATACATTTCCCAGATGTGCTTCAAGCATGACTGTCTTCCTCTACCATAGAACTACAGGGCAGAGCAACCCAAGGTTTGATCAAATTTGCTTTGCAGCTGCTCCTGCTGCAGGAGGGTTCACTCCCCAAACTTTCACAAGAACTGCTCATTGCTCTTCCTGTTCCCATAATTAGTTCTTTACCCATTAGCCAACATTAATGCAAAGCACTCCCCAGCATTCATCCATCAGCCCTTGTTTCTCTGGGTCTGTTCCCACCACAGCTCAGATTTACCAGCCAGGTGAATTAGTTCAGTGAGTAATGAGCTCAGATGTTCGTTAGTGAATTAGTTCAAGACATCACTGGACATCCAGCAAGCAGGTCCAAACAAGGCATCAGTCATCTCACAGACACATAATCAGTTTCTCAGATGTCAGATCATGCATTTTCCTGTTGATTATTAAATGTTTCTGAATGAGTTAATTATCTGTGCCAGGTATGCAAATAAACACCAATCACTATTACATTGTTTTACCTGCTATGTTCAAGCCTGTGTGTTCTCATTTCTGTTGTCCTTTATCCAATCCTTTCACAGACCACAGAGATCTTGCTCCTTGGTTTACTTTCCAGTTTATCCATCACACTTTTAAACATCCCATCAGTTTAGCTGCAGAATTAGAATAATGGGACTTAGTGTACTGCATGGCATTGATTTCACCCACAGGCCTAACCAAGGTGGACATTCCCCAGCACTAAACACTAATAATGCTAACTTTAATAAATTACAGACCTACTGCAGCATGCCAAGCCAAAGGAAGATGCGAAATCTGCCTGTGCAACTCAAGTGTATTTGAAACAGAAACATTGTTCACTCTGTAAATACCAAAATATGATGTATATCTAATAAAGAGATTTAAAAAACCCAAAAAACAACCACAAATGTCCATGTTCTTGGTATTTGGTGGGACAGAGACCAGTGCTTACCTACACAAACATGATGACTCTGATGTAGCTACTGCAAGGAAAATGTGTACTATTGACCTTAGCATGTGTAATATATTCATTTATCTGACTAAATCAAAAAAAAAAAAGAGAGAGAGAAAGAAAAAAGCCATCAAAGAGACACTGCTGATGAATGAAGGCTTTCTATTTCTGCTCTTCCACAAGACATTTCTCTTGCAGCTGGACTGTTGCAGAAGATTTGTCATAAAATCTTAGAGCATCTTCCACGTGGTTGTGGTGACAAGAGTACATTTGCTCTTCATTACCCAATTCAACTTTTGAATTGCTTCCTGCAGCTCTGATGGGCCATTGTTCACTGCCCTATTGTTGGGCAGGAGCTGCAGCTTGAAGACCAGAAACTCACAATGGGACACTGAAGTTTTTCTCTTCATAACACAACAGGAAAAAAAACCAAAAACAAACCAACCCCCAAAGCCTCAAGTGATATAAAGTAAATAAATGCCAGAATCTGAGCAGACTAATCATTTCAGATGCAAAACATCTCGCCAAACATCTGTTTGTCTCAGACTGTGAAAGAAAGCAGGGGGAGGTTTGCACAGGAGTGGTTCTACCACTGAGAGGGGAAAACAGCACATCGGTGCAAAGCAAATGCAAATCTGCTGCTGCTTGTCAAACTGAATCAAGCCCATGTAATCTTATTTCTCAGCTTCTCTGAAGAGAAGTTGGTCAAATGGACCGATCTTAGTGATGAAATAAATATACAGGAACGATGTCTGGTGTGCGCAAGGATGTACCCAAAATTAATAGGGTTAGAACAGGGTTTCTCCAGCGGGAAACAAAAGTTATATCCCAATTTAATACACTCTGTAAGAGAAGAATGCCCTTTTCAAGTAATGCAAAACATAAAAATTTAAAAAGTAGGGAAAATCATGGCAGAGCTATCTGCTTGCCAACATTTACTGACTGCAAACGTTTAAGTGTCTTTTTCTGGGTAAGCAATGCAAAAAAAAAAAAAAAATTAAAATCATAGAATCAAATACAGGAAAGTGGTTGGTTTTCACCGCAGGTTCACACACACAAAACCCAAAAGTATCTGCAGCTTATTGCTTTCCAAAGTCATATGAATGACAAAGTAAAAAAAAGGATTTAGTTTATTCAGTTATACTTTTTCTTATTTAGGAATAAGATGCTGAACTTAGCAAAGGGGGAAAGTAATAGCCCCTTAAAAATAGCAGTGTTCAAAACCCAGTGAAATAGAAACTAAAGTGCAATATGTTTTCTCAGATAAAGGCAGTGAGAATATTTAAGACTATAAAAGAAAATAGAAATTCATG